>OZ020568.1:63014541-64214541 GCA_963971475.1 Chrysops caecutiens | reverse complement strand
GCAAATGCACGATTTGAGAGCACCTCTGGATCGACTGCTCAAGACAGACGTAGAATGGAAATGGTCGCCGGAATGTCAAAGATCGTTTGATAAGTTCAAACAGATGCTGACTTCTGATCTACTGCTCACGCATTACGACCCCGCATATAAAGTTAAGGTTTATGCTGATGCAAGCAACACGGGAATCGGTGCATCGATGTTACACGTATTTCTAGATGGAAGAGAAAAGATGATAGCGCATGTATCACGTACGCTTACAAAACCGGAGAAAAACTACAGCCAAATAGAGAAGGAAGGTTTGGCACTCGCGTACGCTGTTAAGAAGTTTCATCGCTATCTTTTCGGAAGAAAATTTACACTCGTAACCGATCATAAGCCATTGCTAAGTATTTTCGGTTCCAAAAACGGAATTCCAGTATATTCCGCAAATCGACTACAACGCTGGGCCCTAATATTAACAACATATGATTTTGACATCCAATATACAGCCTCAACAGAAATAGGAACGGCTAATATGCTGTCACGGCTAATCGACACCTCCCGAGTCAACGAAGAGGACTACATCATAGCTCGCTTACATTTCGAGGGCGAACTAAATGAACAAATCGAAGAAGCTTTCGAAGCGTTGCCAGTAAGTCGAAAGATGATTGAAAGAGCGACACGAAGTAAATATAATATAATAAATATAAGTAGTAAATATATTCAAACAGACTGGCCGGATGTCAAACAGGATTTAGAATTCTACCAATTGTATACCAGAAGACGATCGTTATCCCTGATAGATGATTGCATTATGTTTGGGGAACGCATAGTAATACCGAAACAATATCGTAAACGGATATTACGTACGTTACACAAGGCACATGTAGGTATAGAAGCAATGAAGATGTTGGCGAGAGCTTATGTTTTTTGGCCTAAAATCGATGGTGATATCACCGACATGGTGCGCTCGTGTAATTCGTGCGCTGAAAATGCAAAACTACCAGTTAGAACACTGCTGCAGTCATGGCCAAGAAGTACTAGACCCATGGAACGAGTACATACAGATATCGCAGGTCCAATAAACGGGAATTGGTACATCATAAGTGTCGACTCCTACTCAATGTTCCCGGAAGTGCAGGAATGTAGAAACATTACTTCGGAAACCTGCTGTGAAAAATTAACTGAGTTCTTTTCGCACCACGGAAATCCGGAAACGCTAGTTACTGATAATGGAACCCAGTTTACAAGTGCACTTTTCAGAAACTTCTGTGAGTCCCGTGGAATATCTCATATAACAACACCGCCGTTTCACCCGATGTCAAACGGGCGAGCAAAAAGATTTGTCGATTCCATGAAAAGGGCTCTTAGAAAGGCAGAGGGGGAGGGAAAGAGCAACGAAATCCTTTTAAAATACCTCCAGGTTTATAGGGCGACACCGAATCGCAATGCCGAACAAATGAAATCGCCGGCTGAACTATTCCTAGGTCGACCAATTCGGACTGAGCTCGACTTAGTGAAAGCTACCCCACAGCAGAATTCCGAACGGAATCTAATCCAGGAACAGCAGTACAACAGGCACCATGGAGCGCGGTTGCGAGAGTTCGCGGTTGGAGACAAAGTGTACGCAAGAGTATATCGCCGAAATGATTCATATTGGGAAAAAGGCATCATTAGGAAGCGTATTGGGAAAGTGATCTACCTTGTGGAGCTTCTCGGCGCAAAACGAGCCATTCGCTCATCCACGAATCAATTAAGGCTTCGTTATACCTCCAATCACGTCAACAACGAAGGTGTTATACCACAGGATATCCTCATACCGTCGACCATAGATAGTCACAGTGAAACATTGGAAGCTTTGGAGCCACTCAAAGTCACCAAGCTTCCACACCAATGACAGTAACTGATCCAGCACCATCATCCGCGAGTCCCCCGAGACAACGGCCGTCACGCACGCGACGCCCACCTACCTACTTGGAGGACTACGTGTTTAATTAAGGAGGGAGATGTTGGCAATGACGGAGCAGTGCCAAGATTGTTGGCAAAACGAACGCAGCCAACGACGGTACTATGAAGATATTCGAAGAGTTAGGTTAAGTTGTAGTTGTAGATGCATGTAGTGCGGTGGACTGTAGACAATAAAATATATTTGTACAACATAAAGATTGTAACAGTATGTTTTAAGGAAACCGGGATGTGGTCGGGTGCCAAATAAAATTGTCAAGATGTACACGATTTTAATTTTACAGATAAAATTGCCTCTTCAAAGTCCCAAGAAGGCCTCCTCCTCGGTAAGTTCCACCAGAAGTCCATCCACAGTAAAGTTTTCGGTCTCATTGAAAACACTTTCCCAGGGGTACTCTATTTCAGGGATTTCCTCAGACATATAGAACTGGATGAGGATGACAACATAAGTGGCAATAATCCCAGTCATCTGTAAAGAGAGGAAAAATGATAGAATCCGGTTTGAAGATTACCATAGTGGTTTACCTGATAGATGACGGACAAGTTGATAGTGAAGAATCCATTCGCGGAAAACTTGATTTTTTGGTGCATCAGTTGGAGTAGGAAGTGCCTGATGAAAGTGTTATGCTCCTCATTGTCGGGAACGGGCTTCATTTTCTGGGCAGTCTGCAGGATATTTTCTGCCTAGAAGGGAAGATGAGCCACACGTCCAATTAGCGCCATAGAATGATTACTTACGCTCTCAACGGTCCAGTGGCAGACGCAGCAAATTGTCAGGATGTTATAAACGTGCGGTATAATGCTGACAACACTGGATGTGAGCCACAAGAGTGTTCCATGGAACTCCAACGCGATTTTAAGTCCCAGGAACACGTAGTAGACATTGGCTGTGAGGGATATGAAGTCGTTGGTCAGGCTGGCTAATAAGGACACGCCGAAACACTGGTTGATGGACTTGATAAGCTCCCAGAGCTCTGAGAAAGTTTCCTGAATGAAATGGCAATGTTCTATGGGTTCCACGTTGGAAACGACGTTCAAGAATCTTGGACCAGGTCGGATGTGGGTGGAGTCTCCGAGTTTCTGGAAGCTGTCGCTGATTATATCAAGGCGGATCTTGATAGCGATGACGGTGACCACCACTTGCATATACCGGATAGCACAACTCACTAGAGGAATGAAGTAAAAAATATAGTACTGCACGTATTTCGGTCGATCCAGAATCAGGAACACCACAAACGTGTAGAGCTCTGTTACGAGGTACAAGAGTGTGGTCAAACTAAAGTGGACAAGGTGTGTCACCTTGAACTTTGAGCACTTGTTGGGATTTACGTGTGTGTACTTCTCAATGAGCTCATCTACTGCCGACAGCCTCTTGAAGAACAACATCATCTTCTCTGATACACACAACGCCTCCACCAACGACAGCAAGTGGACAATACGAATCCCGACAACGCGACAACCTTCAACTGCTGACGACACGAAGCTCCCGTGTCCCATGAAGTAGATCTGTTGGAAGTAGCCCATGATCAATGTCCCCGTAGAAATTAAGATGAAAGCCACGGTACGGAGCCTTAATGCTCTGGATGTCCTCAATCCATTTCTAGAATATTCGAAGTGGGAGAGTCCCGCTTGTCGAGTGATCCAGCCGAAAACCTTCAACTCCTTCAAGAAACCCATCGTTGTCAGATGTCCTGAATGCAATGAAAACCTGAACGTTTGCTCTTCTTTTTCTAACTGTCGGCTAATCAAGATCGATGGACACTGATAGCTTGCTCATCAAATTGAAGCTATAATTGCATTTTCAATGCGATTTTGATACCGATAGCTCTAATGAATTTTAGATGAACGTGACACTTTCTACTGTGAATGGGAATAGCTTGTATTAATTTTCTTGGTGCTAATATTTCTTCGTGGCCAGAGGAATACTTACCACATTTTTTTTCAATCCATATCATTTCCAGGAACAGTCCGGGCCAAAAGGACCAACACAGAATTGTCGTGTGGGACACACGAACCCTGCAACTGTCTTACAACGCGTCTTGAAGGACACTCAAGTTGTTCAAACTTGTGAAGAAATTTCGCGTGTTTGAAGCGGAAGTTATTTTTACTTCAAATAAATCGTCATTAATATTCAAGCTAATAATAATTAATTCAAGCTAATAAGTATAAGTCCGGGAATTTTATAAATTGCTAGGAAATTACAAGTAAATATTTTCATGGAATGTTTTGAATAATTTTGAAGCAGTCGTAGCGGGTAATAACAGTTCTGCTATCCATGATGTATATTATTATCTTATGACAGGACATGAATATTATCTCATGAATGCACATATATCCTCAAGAAGAAGCTACGCAATGTCAAGTAGTGTCCGAGAACGAATGGACACAGATCAGGTCTCTCCATTCCACGATTGTCTTGCACCTTGTAGATCTGTTCTTGGTTTAGCAGCTTGAGGAACACCCTGTTATTACAAATTTCCCAGAATTGTTCCGCAATTAGCATTAACTAGTGCCCTTCATAAACAAAATGCGAGTTCTTCAAGAAAGTTAATGTGCATCGAGGTGGTCAGAAGAAGGCCCAAATCTTCAAACATTCTTGACAGAAACAGGATAACAGGGATTCAAGGAAATGTGGAGAATGTTGTATGAAATGTTCCTCTGACACGATGTTGTGGAGAATGTTGCATGAAATGTTCCTCTGACAATGAGAGGAAGCGAATGGGTATGCGTACTTCTTTAAGGAATTTTTCAAATTGTTGACCACTACACAGGACTCATACTGGCACGTTGAGACACTCAAACTGAAACTGCCTCTTGTCCTGTCTCGTGATCGTATTTGGAAATTACGTGGATAATATCCCGGAACAATTGCAAGTGGATCAGGATCAACTTCACAATTTTAATGCTATAATCGTACATTACACGGGCTGTCAGCTAGAAAATATCCGCTAGAAAAATAGCTTCCCGTAGTTTTGAATACGGTTGCACAAAACTGCGACATGAGCTATCGACTACGAAATATTTCATAGCCGGCTTAGAGCTTTTTTCTAATTTTCTAGCCGTAGCCCGCGGTGCAGCCAACTTAATACTCATGAATATATGAATATGTTGGCTGCACTGCACAAAATTATTTGATATTTCATTGTAAGAACTCAATTTGACTTGGAAGAATTTGAAACAAAGGTAATTTTCTAATTTTTCGTTGTTGATGATGTTTTTTTTGTAATTTTGTTTGATTTTTTTTTTGTGAGTGTGACGTCAAGCTACATAGCCGCAATTGTGTTTAAAATTTCAAGCTCCCCATAGCTGGCTACCAGCTATACAAAATATTCTGTATTTGTAGCCCGTGTTGTGTTTCTAGCATAAGTTGTATTACACAAAACATCGCCCACAGTTGAATTATTAGTCCAAGGATGAAATTCGCAATTCTCTTTGGCAACCAGTCTTGAGGGATGATAGGATTTGATTTTATTTCAATTCTGAAATTTCATTTTAGTTTCAACTTGTAGGCACAAAATGCAGTTTCCCAAATGCCCCCAATGTCACCCAACTGGTAGCAGATTCGCTGCAATCCTTTCAATACCCTCGTAATGGTTCGTATGTTAATAGGCAACTTTGTGAATAGTTGCAAGCCTCATTGCATGAACTCAATGGAATTTTCTGTACAAAAAGCTGACATAGTGCTTTATGTGATTCACTTTGTGTGTGTACTTGTTGAAAACCATTTTGGAGAAGCCCTGTGCAAGGTGAATAGGGCTTTTGATCATTTACAAATTTTAATAAAATAAAATTACACTTGCGCGGCCATTTTCGTGCTCGAATGTTATATGTACTAAAAAACTAAAATGGTTACCGTTACAAATTTATCTTTTATTTGGTGCAAATTTTACAGGACACTCTTACTGCATGTGGCGAAGCGTGCAATTGAAGGGTTTTGCCTGATTTCTAGGTGTTAACTTTTTTCAAAATGGCAAAATAGGAGTACGCAGAGTTCAAAACCTGAAAATGAAAACAAATCTTTATCCTGTAGATGCGTACTTTGAGTGTAGCTTCAGCGGTACCGACGTGAACGCTCGCAGGTCAAAGGAGAAGAAGTCAAGGCCAGTCATTTTGATTGGACGTGAGAATCTGGCCAACATGATGAGGAGCGACTTCTTGTTCTTCTGCGACCAGCCAAACCAATTCGCACTGTACAAGGACGTCCCTAACTGGTTGCTCCTATACTGCAGCTCGTTCCCGAAGTAGCAGACAATGAATATTTGCGCCATCATGCATAATTGGTAGGACAAGAACGTAAAGAATGTAGAGAACTCGTCCAGAGGGGACAACTGAAAGAAGGTACAAGTGACACAAAAATAACACCGTTACCACACTGCCTTACTTACAAATGACAACATATATAAGTTTACGCAAATAACAATAGCAGACGCAAACATTTGGACGGTGTAGGGGAGACTTATGCCGCTCTCCAATTTCCGAACAAATGCTAAGAGTTGATGGTGACTTCTAATGCAGTCCTTTATTTTGTCCTCCAACTCGACATCAGTATCTGTCGAAGATGTCCCCAAGGACTCCAAGCGGTACTTCAAGATGTCTGCCTGAGTGGCGGCATAGATTTGAAAGGAGGATGCCCATGTATCGCATGTAACGTTCACGAAGCACTGTAGAGTGAGTCCAATGCACTGATAGGTGTATATAATAAAGAAGGTTCGCATGTTGGTTAAATCGAACGGGAAGTACGCGGCAATTGGAACCTCAAAACTTCCGTCCAGAATCGGACGCAGGAGCAGAGTGCAGAGTGCCAGAAAAGCTGTCAGAAAGTATGCTTTTGTTGTTTGCGTTGCTAAACTGATACCGCCCCGCAGGATCTTCTCCTCCAGACTGTCTCTTGGTCTGAACGACTCCAACGTCGTGTCATTGACCATCTCTTTGTACACTCGCGCTTTAGTCTGGAACGACCGGAACTTGGCAAACATCGCCGTATCCGTTGCCAACATAATAAACACTTCAATCATAGCCTGAAGATCTCCAACACTTCTTACAAACTCCACGAACATAGACGTCAAATAAAGGATTATCCAAACCACAAATACGTGGTAGTAATTCATTCTATAAAGGATCTGTGCCATCTTGTTTGTCTTATTCTTATCCAGCTCCCATAATCCTATGGACAGCAAGTATCCTCTTTGGTACTTATACAAAGGCCTTACAATTTCCTGTAAATCTGCGATCGCAATTCCGTACGCCATCTTGCTCCGTACAGTGTCCTGGATCAACTGAATACCTGTGACCCTGCTACGGTAATAATGCACCCTTCTACTTGCCGGTTAGTGATGGAATTTATTTCAATTTAAATCAAAATTCTATTGAATAATTGAATCACCTACAATCAATTGTAAATGTCACGTAGGTAACTGTTATAAAATGAAGTATAACCGTAATAACTGGAGGGATATTTTGTTCTATTTTGATTCGGTGGTGGTGGTGTGGTGTGGACAAATAATGGGGAACCTCAAAAATGAAGGCTATATGGCGTTAATTGTTGATTTTCTTCAGAATGGCGAAATACGAGTACGCAGAGTTAAGCACCTGCAATGATCGTAGAATAGTGCAATGATCATGAACTAAATGTTTGCTTGTTACCGAAGTGAACGTGATGAGGTCAAAGGAGAAGAAGCTGAGGGCTCGAATCCTGATAGGGAGCCTGAACCGTAGCAGCATGATGAGAAGAGACCTCTTGTTCTTCCTCGACCAGTTGAACCAGTTGCAGCTGTAGAGGGAAAACCCCAACCTGCTGCTCTTGTGGAGTAACTCGTTGCCGTAGTAGCAAACGATGAAAATTTGTGCCAGCATACACAACTGATAGATGACAAAGGAGTAGAAGTTGGTGATGTCTTCAACTGGAGAGACCTGTAAGAATGCTCACTGATCATATGAGGGTCTATGGTAACCCATGTCCCACTCACGAAGGACAATGTGTAAAAGTTGACACAAATGACGACCGACGACGCGAACATTTGAACGGTGTAAGGGATGCTAATTCCTAGTTCCAGACGTTCGACAAATTTCAGGATTTTATGGTGGAATCGAATACAGTCCTCGATCTCACGTTCAAGTTTAGAATCTAACATAGATTTATCCAGATTCTCCAAGCGGTAGCAAAGAATTTCCGTTTGGCTTCCGGCGAAGATTTGGAGATTTGAAGCCAAAGTGTCACTGGTAATGTTCATGCTGCATTGGAGCATCAGACCGATGGTTTGATAAGTGTACATGATGCAGAACGTCTTCAGGTTGCTTACATCGAACGGGTAGTATGCTGCTGCGGGGAGGATGAAACTTCCGTCTAAAATCGACCTGGACGTCATCGCTACCACCGCCGCCAACGAGGCTAGAGTGTACCGTGTGGTTGTGCGTGAAGCGACCTGGACACCAGCGCGAAGGATCTGTTCTTCTTGCAAGTTTCGCGGACTGAACTGGGGCGAACTAAGGTCCTTCACAAGATTCTTGTACAATCTAGACTTTGTTCGGAACGAGTGATACTTGGTGTACATAGCGACATCTGTCGCTAAGATAATAAACACTTGTATCATGGCTTGCAGCTCCCCGAAACACCGCATTAACTCTATGAACATGCACAGGATAAAAAGAACCATCCAAAGCAGCAGAACGTGATACGAGTGGATTCTGTACAGGATATTCCTCCACTTTGATGTTTTCTGGGTATCCAATGACCATAAACCGATTGCCATGAGGAACCTCCTATGGTGCTTGAACAGTGGTTCGACCAGCTTCGTCTGCTTCTGGGATTCAATGGTGTACATCTTTTCACTTGACTGATCTTCGTAAGATGGCGGTAGTAACTTGTCGCTAGAAGGAAAATTTGAAAACACAAAGCGATGCTTCTATAAATTTTCAAGAACTCTGAGAAACTTTGAGGACTCCTTATGTATGTTCCGCGATTTGACCTGCTTCTAAAATTGCGTCTACTGAGTCTTACGTGTTTCTGCAAATTTGTGCAAAAATTTCGCTTCTTTTATGGTATAACTTTTGTTTCATCATATAAATTATCATTAATAATTAACTCTGATAAGTATAAGTCTGGAAAATTTCATAAATTGTTGTAAAATTGAGGGTTCCATCGCTATAGCATGTAAATATTTTCATAGAACGTTTGTGGTAATTTGAAAGCGATTGTCGCGGATAATGACAGTCCTACCGCCTGTGCGATGTATCTTATTATCGTTATTAGTTATTAAGGAGATACTAAGTGGACATTTGTCGTCAAGGGGTTAGTATGAGCTCCACAACTTGAAATTAAACTGTTGCAGTCAGGACATCATGAATTCCATGTCACGTTCTGTTCATATGTTACAATGTTTGGTGTTACCACCACCTGCAGTGGAGTCAGGCTCCACGTGTACCGCTACCATACTGTAGTGGAAATGAACAAAATCCGCAGTAACAGAAAGCCATGAATGGATGTCCGTCTAGACGAACTGCAAACACGAATGTGGAAGTTCCTGGATTCGTGGGCACAAAAGGTTGTATAAATGGGTAGGTTCCATTAATACCATGAACCTCCCTTCATTCATCTCTCTTTTATCACTTTGAATTTAGAACAAGATGGATATGTGGGAGCTTACAAGGGATTTCAATCAATACCAGACGAGGGAATCCGCGAATTTCTCGAACGTTTTTATCATTTTTCCTCTTCCGGACTTTCTCACATTTCAGTCACGTTCACTGCATCCGGCTGAACGTGACTTTTGGAACGCACCCAGTTACTGCAACAGCTTCATAACGAATTCCAGTTAAATCGCGAAATTTGAAGAGTTTTCCAACAATTTTAGAGTTTTCATAACTCCACTTACAAAAATAACGACAACTTTATCCTTTCAAGCTATTCATAGCCTCAAACCATTGCAGATAATGCAAAAAATATTTTCTGTTTGCATAACTTTGGGTTCAGTGCCCGATTAAATTCAAAACTTTCTCAACAAACTTTTCCCAGATAGTCCTTTTAGGGATTGATAGGAAAACTTGCACTTCGTGTCGTGTGACTCCGGAAAGTGGGGTCTGGTAGGCACTTGGGGAGGACTTCCAAATTGCCGACTTGATAAGAGTATTATACCCTTACCAGTTCTTGGAATTTTTTCAACTATGAAGTTTGAAAAAGCTCAAACTAATGGCACATCATTGAACTATGGCCGTTTCGAAAATCAATCCCTCATTCCTAGAAAGAGACACCACGCGATTTGTTACGTAACTCTTACCCACCTTCCCTTAGAGACGACGCAACAGAATCACAATTCTTCGTGGAGCTTTTGCGAGAGATTCCCTAGAGCTTTCGTGATTTGTACTTTATAACAGATGACTAAGGAATGTCAGAAGGATGTTATCATGATTCTCCAAGCCAAAGTTCCCTCGTTATATTGTGGGGAATCTTATTGGCTTTGAAGTGTTTTAATTTATTGCTTATAAAATTACAAAAGAACTGTTGAAATAAATACTTAACCTAATGAACTTAACTTTAATCCCTAGCATTTAACTTCCATCTGACGACATTTGTCGAAGTCCATGTGATCCCAAGGCGCTACTGCCGCAATGGAACCGCGTGGCTTAAGGTAAATCATGAATTTGTTATTGAGACGCACGGGTGAGAATTTGTTGACAATTAAAGCCTTTGTTGGTTGACCGTACTTAAGATCTGTGTGTGTGGCTTCAAAACCACTCTGTCCTAAAAGCATTTCTCGACTGTCCCAGAATCGATACTCCGGATTCTTGGTACTGGTGTACCCGGAAGAATTGCAAATGTCTCGGATTTGGGTAACGTTTGGACTCTCGCCATGTTTGAGACACATCGTGTGCCAAACTCCGTAAGATTGTTGCATAACCTTCGAGAACCCATCGCTGTACAATGGGGAAGGAATAAAATCGATTTTACTGATTTCAAAAAATGGTTGTGACTCACCTGGTAGAGTGGTTGGCATCTACTGGTGGTTCTAATCCGTAGCAAAATACTTCGTCCTCACCGTCAGGACAATCCCGTTCCTTGTCGCAGATGAAGTCCCTCGGTACACACTGATTCGTGCTGCACAAATAAAATCAAACAAATTTTACCAATCCGACACATTTGAATTCGCCTCTTACCTGCCACAACGGAATTTCATTTCAGTACAATTGCACAGAATCGGGTTCTCGTCCGTTTTGTCGTAACAATTCCGTACACCATCACAAATCAACCCAGGGTTTGTTGTCCTGAAAGGGATTGTGGAGTTAATTGACTCACAATGAAACGCCAGCTCAGTTACCTCAAAAACGAGAAACAAGAACACTCGCTCGGTTCGTCCGTTAAATCACCACAGTCGTCGTAGTGGTCACAGAACTTCGTCTTGGACACGCAGTTTCCGTTCCTGCAACGCAGCTCGTCCGGGCGACACTCTGAAAGAAGCAAGAAGTATTGGGTTTCCCTTAAGAATGCATGCAACCCTTCTTACCTCTTCGTTGAACGTGACACAACTCCGCGCTCTCGTCGAGTTCGCCGTAGCAGTCCACGATGCCGTCACAAATTCGTCCAACTGGTAGACATTTTCCGAGTGGGCAACGCAGTGTTGGGCACAATGGCGGTGGTTGGTTCGAGCCTTCACACTCACTTGTATCTGGAAAAAATGCGAGTTCAGAGTTTGTCCCATTGGATCGATTTTGACACTCACCCATGACCAATTGAACTTTGCCGCTAAACGCGCTCAGTTTCTCTACTGGAACTGAGCGGTCAAAATGGCAATTTTCTTTCGGAGTGTCGTAGAATGCGACCGGATGCCACCCTGTGTCGTTAGTGCGACAAACTATAACGCCGGACTGCGTCTGGTTTTTGTCCAGGAAGGAATGTCCTCTAGGGCTCGATGCATCGTGGATGTTGTCCCGTTTGTAGCACATGAACCCGTGCGTCTTACAGAAATTGTCGTCGTAAGCTTCACGAACACGACAGCTCTGCGGAACTCCCTCGTCGTTGTGCCAAATCGTCATGCACTCCTCTGTGGCATCGTGGGTTTCCTCCAGAACGTCGTTTTCCACCGCACTGGAAGGAAATTTGTGGTTAAAATGAAAATTTGAAAAATTTAACGAACTTTTCGGCCAAAAATGTTGGCAACACGAAGCGACTAAACCGAACCGCGTGTTCTGTGTGCAACAGAGCGACACTGGATGCACCCACTGGGACCACACAGCTGATTCGCACGTGTTGTTCATTCAAATGCTGCACGCGATTTAACGACGCCAATGTGCGGCCAAAGAGCGCCACAATGAAATGATCATTTGGTCTGGAATAAATTCAAATTAGGCGCCATGCTGAACGATAATTTTATCGAAAATTCACCGTAAATCATGGACACACTTATCACGAACCAGAACCCAGTGCCTGTCGAGTAACAAACCGTTGCAGTGGAACTCACCGTCAACGTAGACTTCCACCGACCACGGCCAGTGGAAATCGATGTGGGTTTGTGTTTCTGAGTTGTGGGAATGTGTGTGAGAGGTGTTGGTTCTGGTCTCGAGATGTTTGTGTACATCATCGTCTTCGGTTCTGCTCCCTGCTAGTGTACGGTGCGACATTTTATCCACGACATGAACTAGTTCGTGTAATTTTGGTTTGTAGTTCGAATTGAAGTGTGGAACGCATTCCACATAGAGGGCGACACAGTCCTTTTCGCGGACGTAGAGTGATTCCGTTTGGACGGACAGCTCCGGTTCGGGCAGGATGTGTTTAGTTATTTCCGTTTTCTTGGACTCCACGAAGTCAGGCAGGACCGGGTAGTCGTAGCTGGACATCAAGTGTTTCTTGAAGACAGCTTGGCGTCGTCTTGGCTGATATTTACTGGTGAACCGGTGGAGATTGACTTCGGAAAGGTGAGTCAAGTTGTAGAATTGGTACCCGTTGAATCCAAGAAGGGTGCAAACCTGTCCCGCAGTCTCTGCTCCATGGAGTGTCACTGCCTCATGATTCGTGCAGACGACTTTCCAGCTCCCATTTTTGTTGCGGGTGAAGAACCCGACACTCTGCAACTTGGGACGGAACGTACCGTCATAGAAAACGTTCTCGCCGTTCGTCAAAGATACTGAAAACAGAATGGCATCCATGAAGACTTCCAGAATGCTTCAACTTTGATACATACCACAATCCAACTCGTCTTCTTTGAAAGGACAGTCCACTTCACCGTCACATTTGTGGACTTTGTGGATACACGTCCTGGAAATCGGGCAGAAGTACTCGTCATGAGTGCAATTGTCTGGAAGGTAGTCAAGATCAGATTCGGAATAAAATTACGGGAACATTTCTTACGGCAATCTCGCTCGTCTGACATGTCCGCACAGTCAACTTTGCCGTCACAAATCAAGTTGTCCAGGAGTGGACTTCCGTCTACCGCACTTGTCTTAAGGTAGTCTCGACATGTACAGTTCTCCTCGTCTGTTCCGTCTTCACAGTCTAGCACTTTGTTGCACCTGTGCTGTATGTCGATGGTTTGAGAAATCCTTTGGGACAAACGCTGTAGAGGTTATAACTGAACACATTTTGGAAAAAGCCTTACCCGGAGCAGTGGAAGCGATTCTTCTTGGCGCCTTCAGATGGCGCTTTATAGTCGTGATGAGATTTCTTCGGTGGAATTGTGGTTGGCGGAACAGACTTGGGCGTCTCAGTGGTTATATGGCTGTCCTGATGCTCCTGATGTGAAACAGTAGACGTTCCATCAGTCGTTCCAGATATTACTTCATGAGTCAAATGGTGGTGCAGCTTCTGATATGGAACAGTAGTTGTTCCAGGGGTCGTTTCATGAACCATGCCAGGAGTTGTTCCATGAGCGAATCCAGGTGTCGCCTCATGAATCTGGTGATGGTGATGCTTGTCATGTGAAGCAATAACCATTCCAGGAGTCGTTCCATGCGTTGTTCCAGTGCTCGTTCCAGGTGTCACTTCCTGAGTTGGGTGGTGGTGCTGCTTCTGGTGTGGAACAAAAGCTGTTTCAGGGGTCGCTTCATGAGTCGTTCCATAAGTTGTTGCAGTGCTGGTTCCAAATGTCACGTCCTGAATTGGGTGGTGGTGCTGCTTCTCGTGTGGAACAAAAGCTGTTTCAGGCGTCGCTTCATGAGTCGTTCCAGAAGTTGTTCCAGGAGTAATTTCAGGTGTCACTTCATTAGTCGGGTGGTGGTGCTGGATTTCATGTAGAACAGTGGCCACTGGAGGAGTCGTTTCAAAAGTCGCTTTAGTAGTTGTTCCAGGGTATGTTCGAGGAGTCGTTTTATTATTCAGATAGTGGGGATTGTTCCGATCTGAAACAGGAGTTGTTCCAGGAGTGTTTTCAGCCGTCGTTGGTGGAGTCACTTCTTGAGTCGAGTCGCTGTGACGAATTGTCGGTGGCAATGTCATAGTGGAAATCGTCGTCTCAGGAGTAGAAAAGTAGTGGTGCTGGTGATTAAGAGCCGTAGTCGCTCCAGGATTCATTTCAGGAGTTTGAGAAAAAGTTTCAGAAGTCACTCCGGTCGTGGTCTCAAAATTCACATTGTTTACATGATTCTTGTATGGAACGGAACCTTGTGTCTCCTCCAAGGTTGCCAGATGATGGTAAACTTTCGAAGTTGAAACAGTCGTAGTTGTTGCCAGACTTACGAGTGGAGTTGATCCATGTACGTTTTCAGGACTCCGTTTCGTCGTCATTTCAAGGTTCTGATGGTGCTCTGGTTTCTTTGGCGGGAATTCATCGTTCTTTGGTAACGTCGTCACGGGTATTTGACGAGTTGTTTCGGAGGTTACTTCAGGTATCTCTTCCGCCTCATTCTTATGAGTTACTCTCGCGAGATTGAATGGGAATGGAGTCGTTGTCAGAACTCCACGGTCTCCCACACTCATTGGGGTGGTTTTATCGAAAATAAATCTTTCTTGATCACTAGATGGCGTTGATTGATTCATGATTTTTCCAACATAAGCCTCATGGTCAAAAACGCATCCCGCTTCGTCCTCGCCGCCCAAACAATCGACGACATCGTTGCAGCGGCGACTTTTCGGGATGCATTTACTGCCACCCCACATGCAAGAGTGTCCTGGGCAAGTAGGTTTGGGAACAACTTCAGGAGCGTTTTCGGGCTTGATGCTTTCCTCAATCCATTTCAGAAACAGAGCAACACGCGTGTAGACACCAGGTTCATCTGGTCGAGCGCATCCATCCCCGTGGCTGACAACACCAGCCAAGTACCATTCCTTCGGATTCGTCACGCTTCTGCAGAACAGTGGACCACCGGAGTCACCTTGGCAGGCGTCACGTCCACCTTCTGGCTCTCCAGCGCAGAGTTCATCTCCCGAAGTGTCTACATCATGTTTGCACTTGGACACAATCGTAACCTCGACCTCTCTCAAGTTGTCGGCTACAAAAGAAAAAAGTTATGGCCCCGTATTGCTCTTTACAAGGAACACTCACGATCTGGGCCACGTTCTCGCATCGCTCCCCAACCAACAGCTGTACAAATGGTTCCGGCTATCGGCCCATGAACCCAATCTTCGCTCATAGAAGAACGTCCAGGGCTCGGCATGCAAATCGGTCGCACGTAGCGGTTGAAGATTAGTGGCTCTGCAACTCTCAACAGCGCTAGATCGTTCACCATACTTGTTCGGTCATACTGCTCGTGTACGATGATGTGGCTAACTGGATGCGTCTGAGTCATCGGGGCGAAGCTGTAGCGGCGCAACATTCCCACTCGCAACTCGAAATAGTGAAACTGGAACTTATAAACGCAGTGCGCTGCTGTCACCGCCTAAAATGAAAATTTTGCGTCACAAAAACACTTTGAAATTCAACAGACTCTTACCCAGTTTTCATTGTAAATGATGGCTCCACAGTGGAAGTATCCGTTGCGGTATAGTCCAGCTATAAAAGGCCATGAATGCGGCTGACTCGAGATGCCTCCAACAACTCTCAAGTCGGTTCTCTTATCCCGCACTTTGTCCTCCTTCTCAGAGAGGGACTTACGAATCTTTAGAATCGACGGATGAAGGTCTTGTTCCTTCGTCAACCCACACTTCATCGGCGGACACTTGACGAATACAACTTTATTGATGCCAAACACACCAGTAGTCTGGAATTTTGGACAGGAGTCTGAGAAGATCGGGTTTCCTAAATCAGCCAGCTGGGATTGTTCCGGTGAGTGGAGCTGAATGAATGGGCCAGGGATTCCAGTGGTTTGAAGCTTGATTTCGGGCTCTTCATCAACGATATCAGTCTCACTCTTGCACGCTTCCTTTGCCCATCGCAGTGGATTCTCACAAACCGGATACCACTTCCCTTTGTAGTTGTGGTGCAGGATTCCCTCAGTTTGAGGTATCATGTAGGACTGAAGGAAGGAATCATGAAATTCCATTGATTTCGACCATAAACACTTACCGTGTGCTGAGCAAATGCCCCCACTAGCATACTACAATCGCGCTCGTCGTTCCCGTTGAGGCAGTTCTCGAATCCGTCGCACTTCTCCAGGGCAGAGTAGCACATCGAAACGCTAGAATTTCCTGCCGCAACGTACTCATCGAGACTGTTGTAGCACGTGAAGGTCAATTTCTCACAGCCAAAGCAACCCAGCTCATCCTCTCCCATGGGACAGTCCGGATAGCCATCACAAATCCTTGCCGCCGACAGCCGAGCCTTGCAGGTGCACGCAGCTTCGTCGCTAGAGTCCAGGCAGTCGATGGAGTTGTCACACCATTTCTCCTGTGGGATGCACTGGTGTGTGGCGAAGCAGGACAACTGTCCGGGTTGGCAAACTCGCTCTGCTCGTCCTGTGGCATTTAAACTCATGACTTGATTCGCGTATGTCGCGTACACGATATCGGTTTCCGTGGGAATATTGTGGAGCTTCTCGGCGCCGTCTTGTCCTTTGGATCGGTAGACATTTTGTCCAAACTGCTGCTGTTGTTGAGGTTGTACATGATGTCCTGGTGACGGCATGAACGTACAGTAATATGGCTGCGATACCGCTGGAAAATTCTTTACCGTGTGTGTTGTCACTTGGTTTATAACTCTGGAAGAAGAGGCGACAGTTAAATGAAGCTTTTCGTTGATTCTCAAAAGTTACCCTGGACCTGAACCGGATTGACCCGCTGGGAAGAAGCTATGTGGCATATTGTAATTCGGTGGGATGTAAACGAAACCTGGAATTTTTCACAAACAAATTTTAAAATATATATGCAACTTTATGTTTCTCAATTGGAGTCACGAAGTTGTGAAAATATATAGAGGAACTGCTGGCAGTTGACAAGTATCTCCACTGTCAAGCGACATCTGTTCAACTTCTACTTCTTAAGGAGCTACAAGACCTATCAACTATGCATCGCACCTCTGGTTCTAGGGTCGATCCCATGAGCATTTGCTCCCGATCCCGAATTGTCTTTAACCGTTGGTAACCAACGCTTCCCACTTTTGCAGTCGAGTTGGACTGGGTTTTGTCCTTAATTTTTCAAATTTCATAAAATGTTAAGAAATCGTCCATACAAACCTCCTTGATTTCCAAAAACGCTTGGATTCGTTACTGGTAGGCCCGCTTGTGGCCAGTATGCATGAGATCCGGGACGGTACATTGGCGGCGCTCCAAAGTAGCAGATGGGCTGGTTCATATTCCCATAGAATGGGTTGAATATGACTTGAGCTGATGCCTTCATAGATTCTCCAGTTAATGGCGTCTGTGGACCGCGCACGGTGAACTGGCTTTGAGTGAACCCATTGACTGGTGGTGGAGCCGTCACTGGTGTGTGCAAAGGAGGTGTCTTCTGGCGCAGGAGTTGCTCACAAAGGCTCATAAATGGACCACTTACTCCTGGAAAGTATCATGATGGCACTTGATAACAATATTCTGGATTTGCACTTACCCATATTGTTCTGATTGCGAGCTGCATCTGCTAGAGTCTTCGATTTGACTTGACCAGACACTACTGGACTGTTGTAGTCATCCACTAATTCTGGATTAATGACCAACTGGCTTTGTTTGATCTTATGGTTCCACTGCTCGGACAATGTCATCGATGCACCGTGCTCCTCGAAACTTTTTCCCCGGAATCCGTACGTGTCACTCAAATCCTCATGGACACTTGGGATTGCCCTGATCTCGAAGGGATTCGTCTGGTTTATCGGGCTTTTCATTGGTGAAGTCTTCTCTGAAGGAGTCGTCCCTGAAGGACTCACCTCTGATTGAGTTTTCTCTATAGGAGTAGTCAGTGTAGGAGTTGTCCCTGAAGAAGTAGTCCCTGAAGTAGTTATCCCTGAATGTGTCGTAACTTCCTCGACGTCAGAAGTTTCACTTGTCCTTTTTGCAGTAGAGAACAACTCCGTCACAACTGGAGTGGACTCAGGGGCGACTGTAGTCTTTATTGGTTTGTAAACGTTGTCAAAGTACTCGATCTTGCTCGGCGTCAAATCCGCCATATTTATTTTCTTACTCTTCTGCGTCGTTTTCACTTGGTCTTGTTCCGTTCTGGTCGCGTTGGCGCCTTCTTCTGACGCCGAAAAATCACTCTTACTTGCTTTCGTCGTTTCTTCTCCCTTTGGTGTCAAAAAATTTGTTCCATCTACAGGAACTGTCCAGGAAATTTCAAATACAGTGGGACTACTTTCTGTTGTAACTGGTGCCACATCGTCCTTGAGATTAGGGAACTCGCTGTCGTTCGCTTTTGGAGCTCTAGATGGAAGTGTAGTGTAACTCGCAAGAGTAGTTAAAGTATGTTCCACGTCCTTTGCGACCACGAATATGTGCTCGCTGCTTGTTGTGGGAGTCGACATCTTGTCTTTATCATTAGGTCCCAAACTCCTTCCAGTCGAGGACACAGGCCTTACAGTAGTCGTCGTGGGAAAGTTCTCTGAATCCGTGAAATCCTTCCAAGTTGTTCTTTTGACTTGGGTGCGATCCCCAGTCGTAATGGTAACACTTTCCGTTGTTGTTTGCACCTCAGACGAACTCCGTTCCTCCTCGACTGTGTGCTCCTTCTTCGATTTGCCCTTCCTGAAGTTATTGTGGCTCAACAGTTTCGTCAACTGCTCCAAATTTTCATGAATGATTTCCGTCAACTCAAGAATTTTTCTCGCCATATCTCGACACTCGGCATCGTCCTGTTCGTCGTCCTCATCCAAAGATTTCTTGCAGCGTGTCCTGTAGATATTCTCCAGTAGGAGTTTATCTTCTTCTGCTTCTCTCTTGTTCCTCAAGTACTTTGCGACTTCCTCAAATTCGGGTTTGTTAACTGGATCTAGAGATGGCGCTTGTCGTCGTTTCCGCCTTACTGCGTCCAGTCTCTCTTTGTAGTCCAGTTCTTTCACCTTCCGCAACGTGGCATGCGGGGTTAAATCCGGTGGCACTCTAGATTCATTGTAAAAGTATGTTCTTATCCTTGCATACAAATCACTGACCATCTCGCGTCCATACTGCAGAAACCCACTCTCAGCTTCAATAGATGCATCCGGCATCTTCGCCTCTAAAACGCCACTTGTCAAAAACACTCGAATCACTTAGTTACAAAAGTTACCTGGCACTGCCGTTAAATGTCCAATCGCTATTCCAAGCAGCAGGAATGTGAACCCCATGAGGAATATCATCCCCAAATACTTCCATACCGACTTCCCGTTCAGAAAGCTTCCTGTCCGGACGTACATCTTCGGAACTTTTATCACTGTAGGACAAAAATGATTCGTTATTGTACTCACGAGTAAATCCGTCAATCCTTCTTTACCTTCAAGTCTCTTGTGCTTCACTCTAGCCATGCTCTTTAATTAGCAACTGAATCCAAACATGACCTCACTCGACGACCTATCACCGTTTACTGGCAACTACCTCGCTGAAATTTGTTTGGACAATTCCATAGAAAAGAAACGAAATGTCCGTCAAGCAAAAATGAAAAACTGAATCGCTAACCTGACAAAATTCCCATGTTGTTCGGAAAATTTTTGATTATTTGACAGATCATTCAGGAAGTGGACTTTCAAAATCATTTCAGGCCTACATTTGCCAGGAATTTTGTTTTCAACGAGTTCGACTTGATATTTTCTGGGTCATGTTCCAGAAAAATGAACAAAATGAAACCCTTCGTGGGTTCAGCAATTCAGCAGTTTTTCAAATTAACTGAATCGACTGGTCAATATCGTATTACCTGGTTAGGTTTCTGGTTCGGACACGGGTGTTTCATTGTCGTCAGTTTTGCGTCACATACATGAAATTGTTCCCTGTAATTTTTAATGTAATTTTATTATTTTGATGATTGTTAAATATTTTCAATTAATTAATGAAAAACCATTTCATCAGAAACTGTTGATCGAACAAAGTTTCTTACAAGAAACACAATTACATTGAAATGAAATTTATCGAGTTTCGAGGAAGATGTATAAGACAAGTGAACAAGGATGGGTTTAACAACATTATCCTTGTGTTCATCACATCATTAAATTGCGTAATTAATTGAATCCTGCCACATAACTCACACGAGAGCCACATCAAACAAGTCGTGACACCACCTGACCCAAGGTGAACACAGGGAGTATACCCCGCTCGTCACCACTTGGACATAAGGTTATATAAATAAGATATTGATACACTGAGTATGTGGTTGACAAACTGCCTGTCATTCCCATTAAACAGGACCTACACATTTCATTCAAGTATCTGTTTGTTGGTATCAACGTGTGTACATAAATTATTCAAGACTCGAGTGACTTGGGAAATTTGGCCCATTTTAACATTTTACTAGTATCACGTGATGATTTCATTACTTGGTTATCTCTTTATCGTGTAGGATTTTGTCAGAAAAGTCACAAAAATTTTGAGTTATCTTCAAAAGAATATCTGCTAGTATGTATCTACTATCACCTAGCTGCTTCAAAACCCTCACAATCCTTTATCGTAACCATTTTGGTTCACTTATCGTGACCAATTAGAAAATCAAGATTTTTTGCCATCTTGGGGTCAAGACAAAGAAGGTAGATGCCTGTTATACATATGTATATCCAATAACAAATGATAAAAGCAAAGCCTTCATACCAATAGATCATGAAATTTCTGGTCAGGATTGTGGCAAAATCAATAAAACCCAAATTTGAGTCAACTTGACGTCATAGAAATCAAATGAATTGAAGGCAAGGAGGATTTGTGCCAATATGTATTAATATTTTGCTTTCTCATATATGTACCTACTCATTTTATTCTGGGTATTTTATAGCCATAATAACATTCCACCATGATCATGAGGTTGAGTGAGAAAGCTGAAAAATCAGAACAAGTTCCATGTGATTGCATTGAGTCGTCTTGATGTCACCTTGATATCTCGACAATTATGATGTGATATGTTTTTACTAATTAACATGGACAAATTATTAATGTCCTTTTCATCATAGATGAGATTCCATCATCCACTCGGACAATGGTCTCACAGAAGTGAAATAAAACCAAAATGGATTCCCATTATCCAGTTGATAATATTTCCATAACTAATAATAATCACATATTTTCATCCCAAACAATACAATATCATGTGATAAAAAGGACCACAAAAAATTACCAGCAACAGTCTCATATGATATTGATCTATAACTACATCAATATCACATCCGAATAAGGTTAACATAAACTTGTCAAGTCTACACAAAATAAATATATGACAACAATATAAAATGGTTTCTGATTAAATCTTTAATTTAATTACGCATACAGTGAGTGGATATCAACAGCATATAATATGTACTGTAGCATATGATATACAAGTTGAACATTTGTATCAGCAAGAAGTGATGAACCGCAAATGACAGGAATAACCCAATACAATGACAAATAGAACACTTATACATTACAAACTTTATTTCTGTGTGAATGTGAGTGAGTATGTATGTGTATGTGTGTGTGATAATGGATTAATAGCATCATACACATTTATTATAATCTCTAAACTTTATAATCTTGCATGAGATATGTTATATAACGTGATATAGGCCGAAAGCTATTCAAATATCTCCAACGCCAAATACACTAATCTCTGCTGTTTACTCAAAGCTACTGGGTTAGCTTTCAACCAAAGCTTGTCTACATGAATTTTCATATTCTGTATGAATATGTGCATAATATTTATGTGTCGTGTGTGTGTGTGTGTATAAGGGTGTATCGTGTAAACGGTACAAAGTGATATACAATTGTCACATATGTGGAACAAAGATGATATGCAAATTTCATTTCATTTATAAATCAAAAGTGGAGGTGGAGGTCGCCATCCTTTCATCATGTAATATACATATATATGAACCTGTATTATACAAATATATTGAGCTGTAATATGAATATACGTTACACGAGATGAGTGACAGAAGTTCGAGAGAAACGCAGAAAGTGAGAGTATGCGACTGTTTTGGTGTCTCACTCGGATACATGATATCAAATCGAATGTCAAAGTTTTATATATACATATGTATGTGGATACACGTGGATTTATACACGTTGTTTTTGTTAGATCCAAGTTGTTCTATAATACACAAATCGAGAAATATACACAACAATAATGATGGCAAACTTGCATTTCCCTCCCTCAAACCCTAAAGCGCAAAGGATAAACTTTAGTGTTACACACAAACAAAACACACACACATACCAAGTTATTGACACACTTGGCATATTATGTGATTTCACGTTTACTAAATGGTTAATAATATACACATTCAATACGTTCCTTGACATAGGCGTGTCATGATTAACTTTTGTCATGTTTACATATACATTGTATAAGAGTTTGTTCAAATTTTGGTCATATATATGTATAACAATATAGTATTGTTAACATAATTGTCATTGTTTATTCAACACTCGCACAATGCATTCATGCAGTTTTCATTATGTTTCCGTTGGTGATATCGGTACTGGTTAACATGACACAACATAACTCTATATGACGCAATATTTATTACTTGATTTCTCACCCCCTCAATTGACCCTTCAATGGAATATTTTCATTTGCAAAATTATTACAAGAACGTATGTATATATTTGACGAAACCATTTTCAACCCTTCATTTTGGGGACTCACGCATTTATGGAATGGGGTAGCCTACTCGCCAAATTTATGAAACGATAAAAAATGACGTTACAAATATTTGGTGTCATCAATACATTGATGGGGATTCACTGGATTTTGCTCGAGTTCAACCCGGTTTTATGGGTTTGTTTAAAAAGCAAATATAATCCAATTAATTTCATTTATAATTTACCCGGGAATTTTCATACTTTGTCAAGTGAAACATGACGCGAAAAAAAACGTGAAACATGTTGCTTGTCTGTCGGGATAAATCCAGGAGTCAAGTGGAGTCAATAACAAACACTTAATGAACTCGTGCCAGTAGGCAAACAATTTCATTCCTAGGTGAGGCCAATTAATGCGAGAGGAAGAACGTGGAAAAATTTAATCCAACCGGGACACAATCCGAAAAAAAATCTTAGCAATAACCGAATTGGTTTCAGAAGAAGAGCGTGAAAAAGAAATTCTTCCCTAACGAACGAGACAAAGTCGATCGATCGATCGAGCGAAGTCACCACATTCACATTGGGCTGTGAGTGCAGTAGAAATGAATTTTGAAAATTTATGATCAAGTGCATGGAGTCAGTCGAGACTATAATAAATGAAATTAATCGTAAGGTATTTGTTGCAGTTATTCATAAATGGTCGCATCTGTCAAAAACTGAGAACAATTACCTTGAGAACACCGAATCAGCAAAAGTAATGTATGCCTCAAGTAATTTAAACGCTTGAACTTTGTACCGGGTTCGGAGTCCTTGATGAATATATCAGGACTAGAGATACTAACTTCAGAAGAATGGTAACGAACCTGGAACACTTCTGTCTCAACTCGCAGATGGGTTTAATGAGAAAAGCCACTTAGCTATGCCCCAACTCCAAGAATACTTCTTAACTCTACTTAAAGCTACTGGTTACAGAAAGTGCCTCCCTGACTGATGAGGAAGTTTGGCGTTGAGGAAATTATTTTCAAGTTGTTAGTTATACATTTATGTTCTTGGCTTCCTGCACATGATGAAGTACACATCAGCACCTTTTGAATATTTCCTTGAAAAGGTGCGTTACAGATGCGGCTTAGAAGCTATTTGCATTTGACCTGCAACCCTGTTAGTTTGATTCATATGGTTTCTGTAATTCCAAAGGTCGTAGTTAATCACTTCCGCTCACATGATTTTTCGAGGATCCAATTTGCAACATTTGGCCAATTCTGTTAATGAGTACTCGTCCTTGCCATTACGACGAAAAACATTTGGGTGCTATGTTTCACATGAGAAGAAATTTGTGGCGATTCAATTTCAATAGCAAATTTCGGAAGTCTTTTTATGTTACGGATGTTGATAAGAAATTTCCATCAATAGCGGTACGTGGATAATTTTCTTTGTGAACTGAGAAGAGAGTCATAATGTCCTTAAATTGACTCAATGATTACCGAATCCTTTCCTGTTTGTTTGTGGAAGAAAAAACCACAGATATTACGATGTTACACAACAGAATCCCCATAAACAGGTCCTCGAGGGAATTATCGCATACCAAGGCACACAAACACATGTAAACACACTGTCCGATTTGTGTTCACCAACACAATTGAAACCATAATACCAACCCCCCAAGCAGCAAATTGTACATTATTAAAACATAATATTGTCGCCTTGATCGAGTTTGAGTGGTTATATCCTTGGGGTATCATATCTGAAACCCTTCCCCATTCCAATCAACCCCAAACCAAATCCATAATGTCATGACGCAAAATTCATAAAAGGGTGAGAGCCAATTTTCCCCGGAAACGGAAATAGTTAATATTCTTAACTGAAGGTCGACTGTTGTCTTATGTCAAGGATACAAGATAACTGTGTCTGTAGCTCTTTGACTACCTGATGTAATAAGGATATTATTCCGACAGAATTGCTTATTTTCATCGAATTGCTTAATAATTATTAGGTGATTTCTATTTGTGTCCACGGAAACTTACTGGTTCCTCTTTAATTTGGTACGACATCGTTCTCATCTTATTGGCAAGATGGTTGAAATATGCTTTGAATCAATAAACAAATTGTTTCATGTAATGAATATATTTATAATTATTAGTTATTTGAATTATTAGTAAAATTAAAAGCGCAGTTCTGTAAGTAATTGAAATAATTCACTGAAAAGCCAAACAAAATAAAACACAAAATTCCATTGAATGTTTTATTTTGTGTCAGTTTCATTGGTAATTAAACCAACCCTTTGAAATAATTTCAAACCCTCGAAATGTGTGAAAGGTTTCCGGTTAATACCAATGACAACCCTAATATAATATAAATATTTTCATTTGAGCGATTTAATAAATTAGATTAACATTATAAAAGAAAATTAATTTTCATTTCAAAAATATGAAAATGTTGTGAAAATTAATTGTTGCCATTGCGTTAAAATTTTTCAAAAAAAAGGAATGGAAAAATAAATATGGCGATGGGGTTTTTGAAATTTTCATTATAACAGTAAATTTATTTGATCACAACACGGTTTACATACCACATTGAATGCACTTCAGTTGGAGTGAAACCCCTTTTCAATCGGGCACAATGTGGTTCATAACCCCTTGGTCATTTGGAACATGTCTACACAACATCAATAAATAGTCCATATATTCGGAGACGACTTGGCTTCAAATAAATCACAATGTGCTTTTTTGGTGATTTTGGATTACCGCGCTTCCTGGCTTATTATCACCTGCTGTTTCAGAATTAGTTCGCCAGATAATTCAGAGAAAAACTATTTCCAATTTACATCGCAAATTACTAAATATGTAATGTAACCGCATCTACTTGCAAATAGAACAAAATTTATAATGGCGTATTGACGTGAAAACGTCTTTCTTCTCGTTGAGTATGTACATTGGTAGCCAGTCTAACATTCTTGTGTTACAAAACACCGTCATTTTTCAATCACTAATAACTACAAGACTAATAACGCGATAAGAACGGTTGAGGTCACAATGGATAGAACATGTTTATACGTATGTTTTGGGTGGCACTTGTTTTTCTGGTGAGGTCATCGGGCTAGTGTAAGCACCCACGCGTGATTGTTGTTATTTAGCGTTGTGTGAGGATATTTATGAGTGTAGCGTGAGAACGCGTTAAGCTAGGACATTGATTGGGGTATCAGTGTTAAGACCATGAAAAGAGCTACCAGGACCTAAAGTGAAACAATAAAAATATTCTCCGAAATATAGGCAAAAATCGTTACGAATTTTAAAATCGAAAAAATATGGCAGATATCGTCTCAAATGAGGTGTAAATATGCACCGAATTAAAAAAAACTGAAATCGGAGAAAACCCGCATGAAAACAAATATTAAAAACCAAAAATGTTCAGTGCCGAGCAAGTGTGAGAGCTACGGCGGCATCGAGGAAGAAATAAAAAAACGGCGGAAAAAAATAAACTTGTGATTTATCCATTCTGTAACCGTACTACTCTCTATAACCATTGTAATTAATAGTTTGATAATTAAAGTACATATGAGTACAAAAATTTTGTTGTAATTTTTTTGACGTTAAAATGTCTTTACGTTCCTTTAGTACACTGATAGCCAAAGTCAAACTTTCTTGCGGTACAATATACCGTCAGATTTCAATCGCCGATAGCTACGAGGTTAATAATGCGATAACAACTGTTGAGGTCACAATGGATTAAGAATTCCTGTACGACTTCATCGGGATAGTTCACTTACGCATGATTGTTGTTAATAAGCGATGCGTAAAATTATAAATCAGCGTAGCGTGAGAACGCGATCATGTAGGACGTTCGTTCGGGAGTCGCTGTGAGGAATTTTAGAAGAACTACTAGGACCTAAAGTTAAACAATAAAAATAATAGCCGAAGTATAAGTGAAAATCGGTATTAAATTGAAAATTGAAAACAAATATTAAAGATTTCTTCTCAGTCGTAAATATGGGCCGAATTGAATAAAACGCAAATCAAAGGGAGCTTGCATCAAATCGAATTAAAAAAAAACCTAAAGTGTCCTAAAATATCAAAGAAAAAATGAAAAAAGGCGCGAAGAAATAAACTTGTGATTTATCTTTTCTATCATCGTCATATGACCATTGTATAAGAGACATTGATTTAAGAACATAATAATAAGAAACACTTATTATAATTTTATCCCGAAGTTTTCACGGAAAATCTACGGCGCGGACCTTGACTGGGCCTTTCGGTTTTTTTTTTTATTTCTTCGCAAAATAATTCACTAGAGTACGACTGTTGTGTGTAGACAAATATTTTGGAGAAATTCAAATTGACGTTTTGACGTTTCATGTTTGTTGACATTGTAAATTTTGAGTACGTGTAAGAGAATGACAAACTGACAAATTGAGACTGTTGATATTAATTTATATTGTGAGGGTCTGGAGCAAGCCTACGAATAAGAAACTACGTGGGAATGCTATAAATTTCTAAAATACTGATTGCGGATGGGCAACTTAAAATTTAAAAGCAACAGACGGATTTTTAAATTTATTTTTTGGGTTAAATTTTATATTGAAATATTTTTGACGCTTTATTTTCTATTGGCTTATGAACAATTATTTAATTATATATTTCATTGTATGATCCTGATTCGTTCAGTCATCATTATGCATAGTATACTTATTATTATTTGTATTATTTGAAAGGTTCAAGTTTATTTTCTAAGTTCATTTAGTGGTTTGACTGCACTTTTCTCTGTAGCAGTGCTAAAATCACCATCATGACCTCACTAATATCATTTTCAGCACAGTAGCAATAAGAGCGTATTGTTTGGGGAATTATATAGAAATTACGATTTAGATATCTCTTGTTGTTGTGAGTGTATGGCGTTCCCGCTTGGATCGTAGAGAACAGAATATGAGACCAAATCCAAAATCCGTATACATATACAGACAAAGCAGCGACATAAGCGTACTAACGAGTTAAAGGTGAACCAATCCTTCGTTTAAGACGCAAACCACCAGCTCAGGAGCATATTTTGTTTTACGACGTCATAAAAGTGAATTTCTAATTTATAGGCTTCTTAACTAGATTTTTATTACGATAGATGGAATAAATTCTGAAATACTCTGCTGCATAATTTTTTTGGAATTTCTCTCGGTTTTGAATGCGTGAACTGGAAATAAATAGGCTTGTCAAACCAAAGACACCCACCTTTTTCAACTTGCACCCATTTTTCATTGTCCGCTAGTGTAGGAGCCAACTGACATACGAAAATTGAATTAACCCCTCACGTTTATCAAAGTAAATAGGAACTGTCAAAACGAGGTGAATTTCATTGAATTTTAGAGAGTTTTTCTGGAAAAAAGTTATAATTGGTTCAAAATAAAATAAAATTAACTGCAGTGCTGTGATAGTAACAATATTACATATGACAGTGTCGTATTCATGAAACATATTAATAATAAAATGAAAACATGAAGCGTTTTGTAAAGAAATGCTTTAATAATTATTTTCTACGGGACAAAAGCACTTCCTTTTGTAAAAAAGTGAAACCCATTGTCTTCTTCAATTATTTTTATGATTTTCAAAGTGGAAAACATTGTTTTTCCAAATAAATTTCAAGTTTGAAAATAGGGAACATTGTAAATGGCGCATCGAGTTTGAGATTGGTGTCAAATACGTGCAGTGGAATCATACTTTTATAAATTTGAGTAGTGAACTTTTTCACAGTCAAATTCTTAAATACGAACGTTTCATATATGTAAAGAATTATAATAAATTTTTGAAAAAGTGGATTCTGGTTTTTTAATTGTTAGTGGCAAAATCTACTTGTTTTAGTTAGTTTCATGGATGTGTTGAGAAATTTCCGATGTAGATGCTTTTCGTTCAAGCGTAGAGTCAATTTTGTCTGGATTCGTTAAAATGGCACGCTCATCTGTCATGGTGTCATATCCTGTCCTCTATGATCACTTTGCAGGTTTCCTCATATTCTTCATTGGCTTACAGTTTCTTATCCACAGAGTAGACCCTTCAGGACAGATCTTGTGGCTTAGATTTACTCCATAGATTAACCAAAGATTTCTGTCATAGATATTTTATCAGAAATTGGTGGAGTTCATTTTGGCCAGTGATATTTTCCGTAAAATTTCCGCCATAGATGTTTTGTACTAGCATATATTTTGTGAATTCCCACAGATTTGTTTCCAAAAAATTTTAAGCCTTCGAATTTCGACATACAATTGATTTCCACTGATTTGTTCCACGGATTTCAGTCATAGATTTTTTACCATAAATGTTCACGTAGATTTTTCAACGTAGATTTTCTCGATAGATTTTTGACACAATTTTTTTGTAAAACATTTTTCCAACGATTTTCTTTATAATAAAACTTTCCGTTGTAGAGGATTGAAATGGAAATCCGTAGAAATAAATCGAATTTCCAAAATCCACCCTCAAAAAGAAATTCACCCGAAAATTGGGTAATTTTTCGCAAAAGAAAGATGGCGTTCGGGGTGCGAGTCCTTAAAGGGAATCGTCTCATTTCAGAGTGGAATAAGAAAATAAATAATTTTTTTTCCTTAATTTTTTTCTTATTTTTTCGCATTGAATACATTTTTTTCCCATGAAATTTTCTGACACTGTAAGGGAAAAAATATCCCCATCCATTGAGGGTGGTTTGAACGAGCGAGCTATCATTGCGTCTTATCTCATCTCGGATAGTTCTTCTTCTTATTCTTCGTCTTCTTGCAATGGAGTCTGTACAGAGGTAGGATACATTTTGCACATATGTCAGAGTTGTGCGTCTGTTTGATATATGTATCCTTGGAAGGAGTTCGAGAATACAATGAAAGGGGGGAGCAGGTCGAAGGAATCCCGTTCTTCTCCCAGACTGAAGTTGGAGAATTTTTGTGTCTTATATAAACATTTGATACACTACAGTCTGTAGAAATATCTATACACACACACACTCATGTTTGATTGCTTCTTAAATCATGAGGAACGGGCTGGGGACCCAACCAGGACTGGTATCTTCAATGGAACGAGGGTATCGATCCATGAACCAAAAATTTTCTAATGTTCAAACATCCTGAGGAATAAATAAAATGCTCATTCGGGAGTTGGTCCTTGTGCTGTATCCTAGATCGTCCTGCTTGTAACACACACAAGTACACCTAAACACGCAAACACACACACCCTGATGTGTGTTCGTGAATATTTCATTGCTAAAGAGAGTTTTTCACATGATATCATCATTTGAACTTTATCCTTATGTGTTCTGGAGTTTCTTAAGGATGCCAAAGGATACAATCCACACTATCAGGATGTAGTTATCCTTATCCACTACCTTTTGATTCCTTCACAGACCAAATGGTTCAACTGTATCGAATATCAACTCGTTGTCCTTTCAAAGTAACTTCAACCACTGATACATACACACAGTCACACAAATCTGGGTTTTGTCCTGAATATTTTAAGGTTACGAAGAAACCGATACTGTCCAAACTTGTGTCATGTCTCTGTCCAATGTGGCAGATTCATTTCGAGAATACTTGTGTGCCTCAGGGCGTTGGCCTGGATTTCACTCCACAGTGATCCTTATGACGCAAAATTGACACTGTCAATTGATCCTTTGGTTTGATGATCCTTAAACATCGATCGTCACCAGAACAAGTTTTGTTCATGAAGCGCATTCTACTGATCCTTCCAGCAATTCTGTGCATTTAGGATTATCCTGATCCTGCAAGTATTCTGAAATACTCAATGCAATGAAAATAGGGAATACATATTTTCTTTGTCCTTTAAAATACAATTTCCCATATCGAAATGCAAATTTCCCAATATTACACTTAAACATTTTCGAATGTGGTATTGCGGGAGGCTATTGTTGCAAAACAATTTTTAATGTTAATTTTTAATGTTTTAAAAATAACTCAGTTGTTAATGTGTTAAAAAATTACATTACAAGCACACAAACAAATAAAAAATAACATAGAAGGGTTACAAATGAATTTGATTTAATAACAAAACCTAAATCCACTGGAACGTGGATCTACGGAAATAGTTGTGGCGCGAAAAGTTTGGATACCCTGAAAAGTGGAATGAGTCCAAACAAAGGAAGGGATGTGGAGAAATATTTTGGTGAATGTATCAAAATTGTAACACTCCGAACATGACGGGCATATGACGAATATTTGACCGCAAAATTTGAAAAATTTTCAGAATTTATTCCTAATACATTGACGGACATTTTGCTTTTAGTTCAGTGGCTGTGTAAACTTGATGTCGCAGTTAGGTTAATGTGATTACTTCAAAATGCATTATACAATAATGACACTAACACAACAACAACTGTGAAGGATATGAAACCACTAATTTATTATTAAATTAATGCACTTCCACTTATGCCTCTAATATCACAGAGAATTGATGTTATATAAAGTGAATAACTAATAGCACATAACACATACATGAATATCAACAAATACGTTGAGATGGTATCAATTATTTGTGACTGACCAACTGTGCATATAATTAATGCACGTTAAACAATAGAATGGCTGTAGATCTACGTAAATGCATTTGTAATGGGTTTTATATAAACTCTATTTATTGGGGATATGGGGATAGAGACATTATCGTGTATTGCCGGTGGACTTATTGTCCATTAACTGATGCAATGTCCTTATGTGCTCATCGAGTTATTGATGTTGTCGCAACCATAGATGATTGTTGTACATATGACTGTGATTGGTTTTATAAGGGATTTCACTATACAGTGAGAGTCAGCTTTCCACACTTAGCTCTGGGAATGATCAGCCTGTTCCTAGAAATTTTCGCTTGAAGTTGGGATATGATCAGAAATGGAAACTATTTGAAGTAACGCAACTCAACGCTGAGCACCTTCCCACCTTCCAGGGTTAAAAGATACAAACCTGTATCCCTTTAATGGCATGTGCTCAACAGTACGTTTGGTCTACGAAGTGACGACAAGTCAAAGAATTCAGAATTGTCCTTAATAAAATTAGAGGACAACTTTGTCACTTTCTCAGTGTTCTTGAATCAGATTCGAGAAAATTTTTTGTTCTGTTGATTTTTTGAGAGTAGATACGCCTTGTGCCAGATATCCAGATATCCTATGTCAATGTGCCGGCGTTTTAAGCGATTCGTCAAGTTATTGTCGCGATCTCGCATCGCTGCATGATTCATCGAAATAAGGTCAAATCAAAGAGCTCGATTTCGTCCCTATTAAATGTCAGGGTGTCTCCATCAATATCCACTTGTTATTGGAATTTTAGACTCCTCTTTCCCTTTTCAGATGGCGCCAAAAGTTTGATTTAAATCAAACGAAACGTTCGAACTTTGAAGGCAAATTTTGTCCACTTTAATGTCTGTCGAAGTTAATGTAACGTATGTGGTTGTAGTAGTGAAATGAAAACCACCTCCACACCCCAGCACACACAAACTACCCTTATCGTTATCAATCCTATCACTAAATTGAAAACCTCGAAGAGAAAAATAGCTGCCAACTATCCCTTGTTTGCTCTGAACTATTCATTCACCCTGCTCCGGGTTTCGTTGGCCGCCACCACTACCATCCCTTGCAAACATTATTCACACAATACTCCTCTCGGCCCGAAATCCTGTGGAAATATTTCACTGTTCAACAGTCATGACCCCCTGGCTGTGCCCTGAGGTGAGTGACTCCCTGAAGCTCCACCACCACGTCGGTGTATGTGAACTGTGTATTCATTTCTGTGTGTCAGGACATTCATGAGTATTGGACCCGTCAAGGACTCTCCTCGTCGAGTGTTCGAAATTGTGTTAAACGTGGAAAAAAGCTCAGTCAGTTGGCGAATTTATTAGCACTGTAAATGGGTGCCCATTAACGATTTCTGTGGAGACACACAGGGAACGGGAGGCACTCGAGGGTTGCTGGGGTTAAAACAAACAAAATGAAACACAGTGAATGATATAATGATTAAACAGTGAAAAAGCTCATGTCCCTTAATCATTTCAGTCCTACAAAATGATTTAATATCTCAACAACGAACCGGGTAAATTGGGTTTTTCAAGGGATTGTTGCATTATTTTCTTTTCCGAGTCACTGAGGGGTGAGTTTATTTATTCGGCATATTTTATTCATGACTTTACTCGACACCTACTTTTATTTTCAGGTTAACGTGATGTTTAAGGTTCCGGCTTGTTCATTAATTATACTCTTTAGGGGGTCACCGAAATGTTGCGCTACTTACGTCCCTGCAAATTATGTCATCTAGCTTTTACTGATTCAAATCAGGACACTTCCTGAATTCCCGGAAAATAATTCTGAAGCCGCTGTAAGTATAACCAAAGAAAGTGTCACTATCCCTCGAATTGTTGTCATTCACAAAATTTCCTTAAATTTTTGAGATAGTTCCGCAAATGTTCTCGTCCAAATATCCCGTTCTTGAGCCGCTGAAAATCGAGTTACTGTCACTGTGCATTATTAGCTTTGTCCAAGCCACAATTGCCAGCTTGCCAAGCACAACGATTTGTTGACTCCAGGATTTCTGTTGGAATGAGCAGAGGAACGTGAAAGTCCTTCGGCTGGAAAAGGTTCTCCCTTTGCATTAGAGGGACAGTGGTCCAGGTAGGTCGTGTCCCAACGTGTCAGCGCCCTAACCGACTTCTAGTATATAACACAACGCAACGTTGATGGTTTATAGGCATATGTGTATCAATGCATTTCGACAAAACACCCACTTGTACCCTTTTAAAATAAATGAACAACTCCACGTTTGTCGTTGTTGTCGTCGTAGTTGTTGTTGTTGTTCTTGTTGCTGTATGCGACGTTGCATCACATTTCATTTAGCTGGTAATATTGAACCGAAACAGACTGAAATCCCTTTAACCATTCACCGATATCACATTGGGTTGGAGTTACTGTTTGTAATGATATGCAAAATTCAATGCAAAATTATGCGCTACACTTGGCATATCTAGTTGAAGCATATAAATGTAATCAATTGTAATTTATACTGCTGTCCCTTTATAACTTTGTCCATGCTACATATTTGCAGATGCATTTATGACATGCAATTTATGTAAAAGCTTTCATTCCCTTTTTTATTTTGTTAATAATAATAATTTTGAGTTAATGGTACTTTTTTGGGTGTTATGGATCTGCGTTTTTTTAAATCAAATCCAGTTGGAATTGAGATGCTACTTTTGTACAACTATTTTTTGAAGGTATGTCCATAACACTAAAACACACTTCCCAATTCAAATATTTCACTGATAAAGTTAATTTTCAACGGAGCACTTCTAGTGCCTACCTACATAATTTCATAATTTTACCAGTATTTGCTTTGTGATGACAGGATATTTATAATCATGAATTTCTATTGAATAAAGAGGTAAATATCTTCCTGAACAAAGGAGCTTGATCATGTGAATTAATCTGTGAACCTTGTTTAATTAAAACAGGCATTTGGTCTTTGATTGGAACGTAGCGTTAATGGCTTCACTATCCTGAAATTTTCAAAACAAGTAAACTTTTATTTTTATCCAAATTTGTTGCCTATAGTTTTAAAAATATTTTAAACTTTAAGTGTTTAAAAAATTCAAATTATTTTCGAAGAGATGCGGCTTGTACAAATATTTGGTCTTAAGATCCTGGCAGAAGATCTACTCAATGGATTTTGTTAATATTGACAACAAATATACTTAATAATATTTTCTAATGTAAAACTTAAGAATTTTCTGATTGAGACTCCAGGCCATTAATTATAAGCTTATTAAGCTGCCATTTCTACGACAAAATATTTAAAAGATTTGTCCGTTTAACGTGTTCAAGATTTGAAATTTGTCAATAAAAATATATATTTAGGAATATATATATATATTTGGGCTAAGGAACAATGTACAATATCAACGAGGATTTTCAAAAATTGATTCCACTTGATATTCAATATCTTTGTTATTTATTAATGCTTTTTATTCATTGGTATTTCAAATTATTCACAAAACTATCGTTTATGTAGGTGAATTAAAATTAATTTTTAAAATTGATTAGCCGCGCGAAAAATAAGATTTATTCTTGCACGTATTTTTGGACCGCCAATTCATGGTGTAACCTCTAAAGGTTTCTTCACATCAGTGTATGTTGAGGGACATTTTCTGTTCTCAAAACTGACTTACAAGGACACTGGCATGAAACTAGTGAAATTGCGCAAAAATTTCCGTACTTAGCGACACTTCCAAAGACGAGAATTTCATCCCTACAAATAAAAATTGGCATGTCTGGACATTTTGGCGACGTAGTTCGGGTTTTTTTCCCTTTACCACTGAGACGCCAGTCCCCCACTTTCAAAGATACCCAAAATTTCAGTAAGAATCTCCCTCTGTTCTGAATGTGAATGTGAGTGTCCTTAAATTATACTTGAGTCACCAGTTATTGCGTCGTTTTCGTCGGATTTTTTGGGGGGCGAATCCTCCAATCCCTGATACTTTGAAAGTCCTTATTTCTCGGATTTTGTTGTTTTGTCGGTTTCCAGGACTTGTTGATTTAGTGGCGACATTCATTTTGTATCTTCGAATTAACATTTCCCATTGACTGCCGGGCAAGATACATTTTTGGAGGAGCAATCATGAAATTGACTCTCTGTTGCGTCATGTAAGGGAAATGTGAAAACTGTTGCGTAACGAATAAAGGCAAACGACAAGGTGCGTTTTAAGGAAACTTGTTCCTTTCAGGATGAGAGACAGCGCAGATTTGATGCCCTTAATGATGGAATTTTGATCTTTTCATTCGAAAATTGTTTTCAATCTTTCACAACAAGCGTCCTTATATAGTCCGGATACAGAACCCGGATACGTTTCATAAAACATATTAACAAAAACCAAGGATACTCTAGCTTATGTACGTTTTGATGTGATGGAATCAAAGGAACACCATCAAAAAACACACAAGGATACATTTCCGGGACACATCAATACAACAAACCGTTTATGTGTGTGTTCGTAAAGCATAGAAAAAAAGCACATAATAAGTGACTCCCCTTTTACCATTTGAATACGAAAAACAGCATCAAAACATTTTTCCATAGAAAACTTTTGGCACGTAACAGAAATAAATGAAAATTTAAATATTTTCCCAAAGCTTTTTCCTGTATTAGCAAATGGGGGACAGTGAACTGGTGGTGGGAAGGATATGGAGATGGAAGAAAGAAAAAATAATTTTTAGGAAGAAAAACGCCAAAGCCCCAAAGTGAGGCAAAAAGGATAAAAACAAGGATAACGAAAAATTTCGCAAAAAAAATATGAGTTCTCGAATAAAATAAAAATTCCAACACAAAGAAAAAAATTTTATAAATGATTTGAAAGCTCCACAGTTGGGGATAAATTTGGAGGTATGAGTTGGAGTCAGGTTCTAGTGCTGAGTGCTTGAGGACAACGAAAAAAAGGACTCGAGGAAAAAATGCGAATGCTGTGAAATGAAAGAACAAAAATTGTGGAACAGGATACGATGGGGTTCCGAGGACTTCCGCGTACAGGAGCAAGAATGAAAATATTTTGCGTCATGTGAGTGTCTATTTTTGAAGTTACTTTTTGACCAGATTCCTCGATATCGTCTTCCAGGAGGATGTCCAAACATGACACTAGCGTGTCAGCTTTCTTCTTCATAAAAGGACTAAGTCAGTAATGCTGAATTTAGAAGGGAAATAAACGACAGAGAATTAGGGCAGTCCCTTAAAATTTTCAAGAATTCAACTTTCCTGGAAGGTAAAATCCCGCTAAAGGTCAAACGAAACCTAGACCATTTCCCAATTAGGGAAAAATTTTGTGGCATTCACAAGGCCAGTGTCAGGTTGGCGTTATGGTTTTCCCGGAATTTGGGTGTCTACAGTGAGTCCTGATGGGAAGATCACTTTATGGCGCTTCTCCATGACGAGGGTTTTTAAATGTACGTGACAGGTAGGTACCTTCATGTTGTTGAAGGTTTTTGATTTAAGCTAAATCTCTCTTAAAAAATTCTTTTAATACAAAACATTTTTTCATATCGTCTTAAAGCTTATTCTTTATCCCTCATTTTGTCCCTTGTAAAACAAGATATTTCGGATGCATTTTGAAACATAATTTTGGGAAAATGAAAACAAAGCTGTTTCAGAAGATTTTCTTAGTTTTCTAAGTTTTACAGGTTAATGCAATCATTACTGATTGTATATATCATTACTGATTACAATTGATCTTCTTAGCTGGCATGTTATTTTGTCGATTTTTGTTAATAACAAATTTTGATTAAAACTAAAGTTCTCTTAGAAAAATTTTACAACGCAAAGTTTCAAAGGACGTGATCTGAAAGCTATTTATTTGACCTCACATTTCTGGAAGTTTCGCAGAATTCGGGCCAAAATTACACAAGTTACAGTCAACGATTTCAGTGAACCGATTTTATGCTTATTGACGCATGACAATCTGCATGAGCTCTGGTTGGATTTTCTTGAATCTTTGTGAGACAAGTTTTCCAGCTTTTCCAATATTTCCACCAACTATTTTCCGTCCCAGTAATTTTATTCTGCCAATTTGAAATTTTGAAGACATTTGATTAAAGGAAAACTTGTCATTTTTCGAAAAGGAAGCTTTCGTATACCAAATCTGAAAGATTAGTCCTCTGCATTGAACTTCTGAAAGTTTCATTTGAATTGGATAAGAATTACAAAAATTACAGGCCACTGATGTGACGGACCCATATTTTAACTAAAGTGAGGTGTAGCAACCTGCAATAGATCGGGCTTCCTTAAGTTTTGTGAGTCGAATTCTGAAGGAAAATGAAAATTTACTTCTCTAACAACATTTTCCCTCTTTTACCAGTTTACCGTCAAATTATCATACACCCCAAAGACAAATTGTCTTCTTAACTGCCATTTTTCGTCATCATAACATCCACATCATATGTTAAAAGACATGAAACAAGTTGAGCCCCTATAATGTCATGTTTCCACAAAATCCCACCAGGGGAATTCAAAGCAATAAAGTGAATAATTTTAATTAAAATTTTGTCGGTTGCAAACTCATTAATATGGCGTCTTCTGGTACAAGACATTTTCCACGCGATTTAATGGAGGCGTTACCGTTACCTTGTTTAAATAATTTTCTAATTACAAAAACACGTTCATTAATAATAATGCTTGAATTGAGGAAAGCCTCTAAAAGACGCCTCTTCGACCTCCATCTCCATGTGACTCCAAGCAACGTAAGTCAGAAAAATCATTTCGCAGAATACAGAGTTACTCATGTCCTGATCATCCATTCAAAGGATCATGTTGAAGGATCAGAATAATTCCTACTTCCAAACACATTCATAATTACAGAAATTTACCACTCTTGGAAAGGACACGCTAGCACGTCCCGAATATCCCTGTAACTCAACGAGGAAGTAAATCAAAGGACGCCCCCTGCACTTTGTCCTCCCCGATCGTCACAATCATAAACTTACACAACTCAAACACTCCCATTCCGATTGTTTCCTTTCGTATCCTAGTGTATCCTTGACGGGCAGAATGCCGTCAATATTCCAACCGCAGAAGATTTCACGGAAGGATATGCTTTGAATGGAAACAAGACAAACACAAACACACAAGCGTTATGTCCTTCTCGACTCATTCACATCTCGTTCCCGTGTCCTTAATCCTTGGAAGCCTTGTTGTGTTATTCCCAACACTGAATCCAAATGGAATGTGCAGATTTCTAGGATAATGGGCTGTAGCAGAACTGAGTCCTTTAAGAAACACTAGCAAAACTTGGTCGTCCTTATGTGAGAATGGAAATCACGTACAAACGTCTACCCTCCATCCCATCGTCCCTCAAAGCGTCAAAAATTCATTTTTTTGTTCCACTTCATCTATGGCCTCCTTGGCCGGATCTTATCCTTTTTTTCTTGAAAACTCTTCGTATTGATCCAACAACACTTGGCGTAGTAATTCTCACAAGAATACAGAACCACCAAGACGATGGGAATCCTTACTAGAACTTTGTTCACACCGTCCTCAACCCACAACCCTCATCTTCTAAGGAATTCTTTTTACTCCCTTTTTTCTTCCATTTGTGCCAAATAAAAGTTCATCTTTCTTCAGAAGTTCCTTGTATCACTTCGATATAACCTGCAAGTTGCTTGTGGGGATGGAATTTTTTCACCCCATAAAGCAAAAGGATGTGACTCCTTTTCTTCCATGATAACTGGGAAGGCAAATCACTTGGTGAATGAGGTGCGAAGGGAAGCAGATGTTTCGTACTGAAGTCACTAAATTTTTCGTCGAATCATGATCCTGGAAGTGTCGTTCCGTCCTCGATCCTTGGATATTCTCAATTCAATGATCATCTGTCGTTTTCCTGAACACTTTGATCTTTCAATTAATTCTGCCATCGTCTCCACTGGATTGGAAGTGATCCTAGTTTCGATCTCGTGATCGGGACTATTCCAACTTTCTTGAAAAATGCTTCCGTGTATACATACATATATGTGTACAACGATTGTGGACACAATAAAAAGCCCACCAAAAATATTCCAAAAGCACAACAAAACGCAAAAGTGGAGCACAACAACGATTCACCCCCATCCAAACCCGAGCAGAGGCGAAGGAATAAAAACCCTCAATATGTTTGTGTTAGTATGTTCTAAGCTACTAAGCTCCGGTTCCTGGTGAAACTACAAACCATCACAAGTAGAAGGTATTAATGTCATTCCCTCCGCTTCTACATTTATGAGAGTCAATGTTCAGAAATTGGCCCCTCATCCCGGGTAGGATATCCATTCCAGTAAAATGGTGAAACTCTTACAACAAGGATGCCAACAATAAAACATAAATACCTAAAAACCTGTATAACATAACAACAAACAAGAGCAAACATTCTGAATGACTCCAACCCATGACCCGGGATTTTCACCCAACGGGTCCGATATACGACTTCCAGCCATGGGAGCATAACAAAGTTATTGTAGAACGATACCAACTTCATATACCGCCCCTATACGTCCCGTAAACTTCGGAGCAAACACAGTACGACATGGAAAACTTTGTTGTTGGACTCCGGGTTGGATCCCGGGGATGGTTATGACTTTATAAACAAACAAATGAAGAGAACCCAATAAAAAAAATGAAAACTTCAACTTTGAAGATGGTGGATCCGGTTTAACCTCGTTCCAAGTTTTCATTCGACCCCAGGACATATACCGTGAAACGGAATTTGCGATAAAGTCGGGACAAACCCGGAACGACGATGACATGCTGATACCTGGATAGGTTCTCCCTTTCAATGGAACGCAAACAGGGGAAACAAAACCTCGAACTCAGGCCAGAATTGAATTCCGAAACACAAAGAAAGCCTGTATGTCTCCTGACAGCCGGATACGCTCTCCGGTTCTCCGGCATGCAAACAGAATAAACGATATCCCAACCCAAGCCTGGGTTAAATTCCATAACACTGAGAAAGCGTATTTAACGAGGCGGGTCGGTACCCGAAATCAAGCCTGAAGTTCTCTTGTCAACCGGATACTATCTCCGGCTCAAACAGGGGAATCACTATGTTCTATACTGGAATGTCTCCTCCAAGCCGGATACTCTTTCCGGTTATCCCCGATTTCTGGTGTACTCAAAAAGGGGAATCACAAATGAGTCGAAATCCATAACAGTTACAGGACGCATGAGTTCGCCACGGGTTGGTATCCGGACTTCAACCACACCCCTCTCGTCCCCTCTGTGTTTGAAGGTCTCCAGCCAGCTGACACCACTCCACAAACGCTCTTGTGTCATGAATAAATGTCAACGGCTTGAAAATTTTTCTGTTGCTTTAGGTTATGGTTTAGGCATAAGGTATGCGCATGACTTTAAGGTATTTAAGGCATTTTCGTCTATTGATGTTGTTGTTGTTTTCATTTTGACTTTAAAATAAAAAATATTTTCCATAAGTCAATCGTTTGCGTCACGTAAGCGTTGTTGGAATTTTCGAAGTTTGAGGCCAATTGAAGGAATTGAACCGAAAAAATTTGAATTTCTGAAAATTAATTTGATTTCATCACTCGTTCATGCACCAATTTCAATTTTAATGTGTACAATAACCAGTCTTTTAGGGATACTCTCCTCCAATTGTGTCATCTCATGTCATCTAATACATACATATGACGACGCAATTTCAAGGAATGACTAAATGGAATTCAAGGAATTTGTCCTACGAAACCACTTCCTGGTAGACAACATCACAAATTTCAAGTAGAATTTTAATTAAGTAAATTATTGTAAACTTCTTAAAGACAATTCGCCTCAGAAACATAAAATTGCGTCCAGTTTGATGGTGAATAAATTATGCGTCTTAAATCCGTTTAAAATTCACCACGAGTCCAAGAATTGCTCGTTTATCATACTAAATATTTTTAATTAGTGATAAAAACATTTTAAAGGTGATTTAAATGGTTAAATAAAATATTAACGTGAAATAAAATTTCATTTTCTACATGACACTAGTTGACGCAATCGTGATATTCGCATCCGGTTGCGGGAATTTTTAATCGCTCTATTTGAGACAGTTTATTGATTTCAAGAATTTAGATGTCATTTTGTTTGACAAAATTTTTATTCTTAGTAATAGTATTGAAAGCTAAGAAAATCAAAAGAAAACTTTAGTTTTCCTTCAAGAAAAACAAAAAATACTGGATGATCCTGAATGGCGCCATAACTTCTCAAAACCTGAATTTATAACCCACCGGAAGTGAAGAGGATTTACCTAATAATTTGATGTCACCAAAGACAAGAATCTTGTTTGGATCTCATAAGATCGGGAAGTATTCAACGATTGAGGCAACACTCACATGACGGTTTCATTCAGGAATCATAAATTTGGTCGACTCTCATTGAGTCCACACACTGTCCAGTAGATCAGGTACCTGTAGAATGCCACCCACACCCTCGGAATGTACCATAAATAGTCAAAACTCGCACCCAAAAATGCGGCATTGAAAGTGAATTCTTGTAAAGTCAAAAATGTTGCATTCCTCTGTTGACAGTTTTAAAGCCTTTCCCTTTACCTGTTCTTTGTGGCACTGAAAAACCAATGAGACAACATATCATCGACTGTAAGAGTTCAACAGCTCCACTACTTGGAGCCACATGACACCCGGAGAAGTCACAGAACACACAGAAGTGGAAATATCCAAAGGACCAACTTGCATCACTCTATAACCTGAACAAATTCCCACTAAACTCAAATTCCATATCCCTGGCAAAAAATTCAGTTTCCAGTTTCACTTCCAGATTCACATTCTGACCAACTTCGGATCTCCGGGTGTTTCGGCATCAGGCGTCATCGCAGTGTTTTAAGGCAACCAGACAATTTGAATTTGTAACTCCGATGCAAACGTTGGCGACGAGCTGTGCAGACATTCCTGCACTTGGATACAAAATAACAGGTTCTTGGCACTTTTAATGTTTGTCGCAACAACTCCCCAGAGGGACCCGCTGGTCCCTATGTCAATTTTAAGGTTTGCTTCTTATGTTGTCCCTCTCCACGTTTCTGACTTATGTGAATTGTACCTTCTGTAGGCTCCGGATTCTGACGGGATTCTGACGGGCCATAAGAAGGGAATTCGCAGTTTTGTATTCATAAATGAAGATGCAATCATGACACTTTCGAGGTAACCGCTGAACACAGAACACCAGAGCTTGAATTGAACTCAAGCTTTAACTCTCCGGATTCCGAGAACAAGGATCCATGGAGATGTCCAGTTTCGTATAGTTGCTTTTAGATTCATCAGTCAATAGTGAACCAGACTCAATCCAAAGGTTAACCCAAGATCTTTCACAAGAAGATTCCATGGAGGCGGCACTCCGGAGACCGTGTTCGTTCAAACTTCTTAGCTCTAAGGAAAATTTCACGTATTTGATATGCAGCAGCGCTTGAGATGTAAGTAGGTGTATCTATCTTGTCCCCTATCAATTATTGATTGAGGTGTCATCGTATTGCTGCAGACTTCTACGGATAACCTTTCTATTTTTGGTTATAAGAGCTACTACTGATCTCCTCCACTACAAATAAGAATACAACCACAATTACAAGAACAACAAATAAAATTATTAAGCAACATTTTCATTTCGTCGTCCGAGTGCGTTTTTTGAAAATAGGCACAAAATCTTGCGACGCGACGCCCAAAATAGAACCAAAACAACCAAAAAATTGAAAATTTCAAAATTCAGTTTTCAGTTCCATCTCATCAAAATCGAATTCATTATTGGAAAAATTGTATCGAATTAGAAGAAAATTCATATGTGCTCCACTAGCCCCAGAATGTGTGCTCCCCCAATAACGAACTGCGAACAGAAGAAGAGAGAAACTACCAATTGGCCTATAAATGAATGCGTGTACGTTAAAAATAATCCAGTCATCATGGAATGAGGGTCTGAAATTATGAGGTACTCCCCACAATTCCCTCTCATATGCCAGAGTGTTATCCTTCCCTCACGAATCAAATGATTCTAGCGGTTGCATTTAACGACCAAGCAGCACATCAAAATAAGAAGACGTTTCTCGAAAAGTTTAAGGAGCAATTGAAGAAATTCGGAAAAAAATTTGATGGGGCCAAAAATAATTTCAATTCGGCCTGTTTCTAGAGCATGTGGTTCTAATTCTGTGATTGTGAGGTACCCCAATTGCCACCCCCAAACGTCTACAAAATAGTAGCAGTCGGATCTTGATCCGTCGTCATTTCGCCTAATTTTGTGTTAATTTGAATTTGAAGAGGGACGAACATGACGCCACATGACTCAAATACAAAATCGTCATGACGCTGATTTGGACGCCATGCATTTGAGTGAATGGGGCGAAGTGGGGAGAACATTCTTGGGAAATGCAAAATTCATTCCCAGAAACGCGTCTGGAAAACTCATTCTAAATTTGGCGTCACTTAGTTTATGACATTTAAATGAATTTCATAAATATCCGGAATCCGGTTTGAACCCTTTTGAAGGTTCTTTCTACAGCTTCATGCAAAATCGCGTTCGATCAAATGTATCCACGACGACGTGGTGTCATCTTGTGATTTGTGACTGATCGCGTCATGTAGTTCTCGTTCATTCATGGCTGCCCGTGACAAATGCGAGGGTAATGAGCTTAATTTATTAGTTATAGCTTTTCATCAAGCTACTAGCCGTGATGATGATGATGATGATATATGACAAAAAGTTTGGCGAAAAGTTTTACTTAAAATAAAACAAAACACTCTTTCGTGACGCGACTTGGCACTCTTAATTGGTTTGATGAATTTTTCGATTTAATTAATTATTTTGGAAAATTACAAGAAATGTTCCTTTGATGTTTTAAATTTAAACTCGAAATTTATTGACAGAATTCGAATTTGTCCGAAATCGGTTCAACAGTCGCGCCAAATTCGGACAAATCGTTTCATTCATTGTGACTCATGACGCACACTTGATAATTCAAAAATTTTTCATGTTTAAATCCCAGACAGCTAAGGAATTGAAGATGGAAATAAGAGTTATATTATTTGAATCTATAGTCCTTGATTATCCTAACAAGATATCTTATAAAAACTTAACATAAGGATGAAGAAATATTATATTAAAGCTCAATAATGTGGCGATTCTGGCTACTTTAGTTTCTTTAAAGGTTATTTCATTTCGATGTTCATTTCAAATTTCGAAAGGTTTGCGTCTCAGGAAGCTTTCGTTTCATGTTCATTTCAGTGGCTGTTCCAAACACAATTGAAACGTCAAAAGGGGTAAGTATTTTAACATATTCGAAAAAAAATTCGAAATGCACACACACAGTCTAAGTTGGTTCTGGGCACAACTTATTTTCGAATCTGTTACGTCGGAACAAATTTTAATTTCGAAACCTGTTTGAAGCCAAATCTGTCAAATTTCTTAACAGAAACCTGTAAAGTTTAAGTCGACGAATTTCGTGCCTTTTACGGCAACAGATTTTTAACAGAGAATCTGTTTACTTTTCCTACCAGAATACGAATTTCGACCGTAACAGAATTTTTCGAAACACAACAACAAAATGCATGGAATGTCAAATTTACAGAATCTGTTACTTGCACCCAGAATTTCCAGGCTTAGGCTTAAAAATCTGTGGAAGTAGATATATGACATTCATGGGCTGGACACAGTCCTTGATTCTTCTGACACCGCTGTTTATGATAGCTTGACACAAGGATGAAGAAGTCCAAAATGGCGTCATGACTCAAAAAGTTTTCAGGTTTACGGGAAAAAACTCGGAAATACCAAGAATGTGAAATGATTGGCTCGTCCTTGACTATCCCGACGCGGTTGACCACATCAACTTTACGCAAGGATTTATAGTAGCCAAAATTTGGGTCACTGGAGTCAAGACGTTAATTGTCATATAATAGACTCGAAACAAAGTTTGGTCAGATAAATTGAATTGAAATGAAACCCAGCGCAGACAATTAGTCGACGCAATTACTTGTCCAAACAAACTTCCGGACAATTTGTCACGAGAGGCGCACATCAAATGTGACAAGTTTGAGTCAGCTAAAAAAATGGCGGCTCTCAAATTTCAGGAGTCTGTAGCTTTTGTTTGACAAAACCTGTCCACATTTGTCAAATCTTCAATTGATACTGTGACTCTTTAACGAGCCGTGAATGATGCGCGATTAAACGTCAGAACAGTAGCTCGGTTTCAGTTCATGACATTCATGTGACACATGCGTGTCAGGATGGGGTTCAGTTCTGCCAACCGTACAAAATTTTGTTTTTGATACAATTTTCAAATTAACTCGATCAGTATACATTTAACCACGAAATGTGGTTTGACATTAATTCGTTCAATAAATTTCAAAGAGATGGCGCTGATGCGTGGATGACATTGTGATGCACGGAATTGTGACATTAACGACTTTTCACCGAATAATTACTTTCGTCTGGAATTTCACGTTAATTTGGGGTAATTGCATACAAAGTTTACCAGAAAATTAAAATTTGAATTTCTTCATAAGATTCCTTGACTACCGAAAGGTGGCGCCTTTTAGACTCGGTACAAAGCTTTGTGAAAGTAACTCCACTTTTCCGAATTTTTTTCAGGTCCTCCCCTGCCGCGTAGTTTTCAACTCTTGACACAAAATCCCTTCAACTTGAATTAAACGTGACAAACTCAGTGAACTGCTAAAATTTCTTGCTATTTGAATCCTCGACACTTAGATGGCGCTGCTCATGAAGACGTTGCGGTGACTCATATATGTGGGAACATGAAAGGAAAGAAAATGTGCTCGTGGTAGCAGCTGCCCAGAAAGTAGAAGGATGCTTGTTCGGTTCTCGGTCACGGAGCACTCAATATTATCTCCTTTCAAGTTCCACAACGTGATGAATTTGGGAAAACTTGAAATATCATGAAAATTTTGCAATTTTTGAAATGAAGACACTTACATATTTTTTATAAATTGATTCAAGATTTAAATGTTTCATGGAAAATAAGTGAAATATGGTTGTGACTCAAGGAAGATGAACCAAAAGGGACAACGTCGAAATTTGAAGCAAATGATTTGTCAAACACCTTCTGTGAGGAGTTAAGTATTTAAAAGTAAGAAAATTTCAATAGACTTTCATATGAACATGGTGTCATTGATGACGTGACAGTGTCAATGGCCGGACCAGTGGATTTCCATTAGAAGTTATCCAAAAGCATCATGGATCCCAGTCGATGCAAAGTGGTTTTGTTGAAAATAATATAAAACAGACGGAATGAAGACACCATCTCGGGATCCAGGTAGGTATATCCAAGTGGATCCAACTTGCTGAGGAGGTACTTCCGAGGGAAAGTTACGATCGATGACGGCAATGATGACAGCTAGTCAAGACCAAAGCCAGTTCCAAAGCCTGAGAATTCCTGAGCCTGGATCCAATGGTCGTGTAGTAGCGATTTTGTGATAAACTAAAACAAAACCTAAACAAAACCTAAAACTGCATCCAGTGCAGTTTCTCGGTCTATGCCTATACCTTTGCCTAGGAACGAGTTTCGTCCAAGAGTGCTATGATCCAAGAAACGGAACAGTAAATAACACTGGTATGAACATAAGCAGTATGCAACTTTGATTATTGTTATTACCAGATGCAGGTCTCATTATGCATCTCGGTGCAATTCCTCGGAGAAGAAGAAGAGAAACAAAATGGTGGAAAACGAATCGGCGTCAAGCAAATGCCGTTCCACTTGACAATTGTGTGACATTTTGTTTTCGTTCAGTTATCATAAAGTTTAAGACACAAAAATGCAATAAAACGTGAAAAGTAAATAATATTAACTTTTGCGCAATGCACTTTTTTTCTCAAAACATATAGGTACACACATACACACATTCAGACATTACAAAAACAAGCGAAGAAGTGGTCAATGGTGTTCTTGCAGCGATTTTTCTTGAAATGCAACGTCGGCTTCAAGTAAACATTATTGAAAATAAAGAAAATTTATATAATATACATTCATTTGTATGTGTTTGTTTGTTTTCTGTTAAACGAATTGGAATTCTTGTCATTGTATTGACCCCAAACCGAATGCACTTCAATGCAATTGGGGGAATTGCGTCATGAAAATGATGTGTCACTGAGCGTCTGGGATGTACACTAAAATTTCACGAATTCAGCACCAGGTGGTGTTCTTCGAGCATAACAGGTTTTCCTGAAGCCTTTAATCTCTGACTGAAGCAAGGATTTTTGTATTTTTTCGGTTGAGTCAGAATGGTGTCATCTTCACAAAAAATCACGATAAATTCCAAAGAAATTCGAATTGTCCTCATAAATTTACGACTTCTTCCTTCCTGAATCCTTAGCTTTGAGGACAATTAGAACTTTAAGAATATTATGTCTTCGTTGCGTCGTGGTAGAGTCTACTTGGTGTCATGTTGTTTCGGAGCCTTGGGACATGTGAGTAATGTGGCATGTTCCATCAAAATCCACGGTAATGCTATCCTCACACTTAACGATTCCAAGATGTCTCATTTTTTGGACAATTTTGGAGAACGTTAGTCGTCTTCATTCCGAAATCTTGATCTTTCCACGACTCCCAGATCCTTCAGTGTGAGTTATTTAAAACTTTCTTGAGCTTATTTGCTTTGAAAAACAAAATGAGAGCCAATATCATCTCATTGATCTTCGGGTTCTGGTCTTCTCCTAGTTGGGTGATGTAAGAATAGTTTTCATAATGAATCCACAATGAACTCCATTTTTATCGGTAGTTTTCTCTGGCATTCATGACTAATTCATGCCTTTAGATGAAGCTTTAAGGATCTGTAGGCTTCCGAGGTTCCATCTGCTCGCCACAAACGCTTGAGTCACGTTGGTGTCACGTCGATTCTGAACTATTGTCGTCGTAATTCCGGAATTCACGTCTTCCCAAGATTCTTGAATCCTTGTACACGAGTATCCTTGAGTTATTTTAATCTCATAAGCTTCGAAAATCTTCATGAACTTCGCAGCACCCAATTTGGCACTGCGCAGTCGATTATTTTGGCTCTGGTTTGAAATTAAACAGGAAGTAATTATTTTTACTTGGAAAGAATTGCCCCGATTACGACACATTTAGATCAAGTGCTGGTGGGAAAAATAATAAACAAAATATTTCCCAAAAAATTTTCATTTTCTTAAAGAAAAAAGAAAATTTTTTATATTTTCGTGATTTCGTAAATGAAAAATATTTTTAAGCACAGAAATTTTTTGGAAATAATTTTCTCAACGTGTCAGACGGAATTAAAATTTTTATTTTTTAGAATTTTTCCGATTAAACAAAAAAACTGAGTTGACCCAAAATAGAATCCGCACCAATCATCAAATTCCTCGACTCTTCACGCTTCTATCAGAACAGCCAACAGATGGCGGTGGTAGCAACTGTGCAACGTGATTTCATAAAATTCACTTTCAAAAGCAGACGACTCTCTGGGCCAGACCATCAGGGGGAAAGACCCGGACAACCCGGGGAACTCTCGTCATTGAATCAATTCACAAATATTTGTCAGAGAGTCATCATAGTGACACTGATGGTGTTGTCTTATTCGATTCGAAGGAATTCCCGTCAAGTACATCAACTTCCTTCCTCACTTCCTGACCGGAAATGTTCACATTCGAGTTCACAATTTGTGTCTTCTTACGAATCACTTCGTCTGTTTGCCTTTTATCCCTCAAAACAAATTTCATTTGCTTAAAGAAATCATGGAGAAAGTCAGTTTTGATATTTGGTCGGGTCTTGTCGACTCTTGTGGAAGGAGGGCCTCGTTTCCGGACCTTTTTCCAATGCCATTTTCACGGTTCGTCTCAAACTTTCACGAACTAGAGGAAGTTACTGAAAATTTCCAAAAACTTCTTGATTTCCTATCAAAAACGTCTTAAATGAAATTGAATTTGGAAAGTTCCATAAACTCCTTAGGTCAATTATGGACCACCACCATATTCATCTTCAATAACTTCCCTATTTTGAGTGATGTGCCCTTCAAATATATTGCCTGCTGGCAGCGCAGCTCTACCTCTTGTACTTGTACGTAAATCTGGAAACTTCAAATTCATCGTCAAGATCTTCTCTAATTTGGGTAACACCTGAACCCCATTTATCTATGCCCATGAAACCCTAAAGACGCCTCATGCATTGTGGTTACAAGCATATCTGGAAAGTTCCAGCGAAAGCTCATGGAAAGTTTCTCAACGTTTATTGGCGTCAAGGTGTAAATTGTGACTCACAAAAAACCTTGTTTACTCGAAACCTTCACGAGATAAAGAGTGAAAAATAAATTGTACTTGTTTACTCCGAATTTCGTCACGACAATAGCACCAGCGAACCTTTTCCACGTCGCGTACAAAAAGGTTTCCATCACTTGGCGCCCACTAAGCATGCCAGTTGGCTTCAGGTGGAATTTCAGTAAGTACCGTAAAAGCTCGATTCACGTGTGTGGGAGTCTGGGAGACCTCCGGAAAGTTCGTTGCGTCCCTCAAATGACTCCGCAATACATGTCTAATCGATTAAACATTTGTTGCCTCTTTGATACCTCCACGATTAGGTTATTGATTTTCCGGTGTGTAGGTTTTAAAAATGAAAAGGTTCACCAATGAAAATGTTGACAAAACCTGGAAAAAAAAACATAAACCCATGAATCTTTGATGGGACACCTTTCTCACGGAATCGATTTGTTTGATGGAATTTTGAAACACACTTTTCCTCATCAATTTTTAACTTCAACATTGTGCATGGCAAACGTTGACACATTTCTATTTGATAAATGTGAGATGACCTACTTTGCAATGTCCACCAGGTGTCGGTCGAGTAACAGGGTGATTCGTAAACAAAAGAAAATTGTCATCAACCAACCAATTTTTCAAGTAGGTACAAAATGTTTTATTCAAATGTTCACAAACTACACAACAACCAAAAGGCGGAATTGCTTAAAGCTCCATGTGAAGCTTTCTAATTAAAGCACGCAAAATAAACGTCAGAGAAGAAACATCAAAAACACACAAAAAAACATTCCAGAAAAGTACCGTGACTAGAACCGGAAAAGAAAACGCTAAGTCCTAATTAATTTCCAAGAGAATTCCAAGAAGACTCAACTGCGAAACGATTGAAGGAATAAAAGAAGAAACGATCTCGAAACTCTAAACAACAAACCACCCTGTGTGAGTGAAGATCAAAATATTATTCTTCAATTTCAAAGCAACATACTTCCCTTGTCCTCCTATGCCTGCCATTTTGAATCTTCATTGCGGCCATTTCCGCTGTTTGCCCTTTTAATAGTTATTAAGCTTCTCAATTCAACAAGAAGTAAATGAAGAAAGGCAGTAAAGCATCAAATGAAGATGAAGATGACGACACTGGCCGCAACAAAAATGGCCGCGCAGCATGTCGATCTGTAATAGAAACAAACAAACAATTCACAACAAGAACAGCAAAAAAATAAAAATACTACCGCCCGCCATATCCCGCCACGAATCCAGATTCAGTGAAACCATGAAGAATCAGTGACTTCAGAGAATGAAGCAGCGCATAGCGGAAGCATGAAATCTTAAAGTTGCCATTAAACAAAACCCGAAACCGCTGAAAAGAAAGAAGAAGCAGTGAAGATGTCAGAGAATATCTGCGGCGTATGTAAATGAAGATCGACCGACCAACCGATCGTCGTCGTAGGTGGAATGTGAAGATACACACAAACAAGATCATCATTGATCTTCATGAAGACACTGGGCCAGGGAGTCAGGGTACTCCCAAATGGGGCAACAGATCACATCAGATTGGATTCAATGATCGTGTGCCCATTCCATATTCAATGCTGCCATTAAACTTGTCCTCCACTGGGCAATCCCACTGCCGCCCTTATCTTCGCGCTAAACACGATCGCTCGTCCGGACACTGCTTCGTGGTCGTTGTCAAATTAACTTCCGATTATCGCCACTTTTCACTTGCGAGAGATAATTCTCTCTCGTGCCTCAATGAGTTTCTTCGAAAATTCTCTTCTTATGCTTCAATCTTGCATCATCATTTGTTCACTTCTTCTCCCCTGGATAGTGAATCAAACATTTGAAATATTAATTGAGAGAATTATGTGAATACTCCTCTGCTGAGATGCTTCAAATTCTCTTCTTGGTTATTTCACTTCTTCTTCATCTCTTCCTAGAACGCAAACGAAGATGAGAAAATGTTTTATTAAGCGACTCTTCTTCAATTTCATTTCATCACTGCTTCCTCACAAAAAATCTGCTCGTATTACTCAAAATTTTGAAAGCAGTCAGACCCAAAAACGAGAGAGTGATTTAAGACGAACTTCTTCTCTCAAGATTCACTTCTTGGTCCACTCTTCTTCATTCTTCTTCACCAACATCTGAAGCACATCGACGCATTGCATAGCGCCAGAGTGTATATTGTTGCAGCAACCATGAATCAGTGTCACTTGATTTGGAAGCCCAAACTACCACTGCCTTTCTTCCACACTTCTTCACCTTTTATTCTTCTTCTTCTTTTGGAATTTTGTTATTTTGATCTTACATTTTTTTGTTCTCTTGCGGCTTTTTTCCACCGTGAATCTTGAGAAAATCCGAAGATCAGAAACTCCATGCTTTGTCTTCTCTGGGAAGAAGCAGCTAGTGGCTTCGTATTGAAATGATGGACTGTCCCGTTTATTTTTTCTTCTCTCTTCTTGTTTTTTTTCGTGTTTTGAAGCATCGTCGCTTATGGTTTCGGATTTTTGAACTCCCACCTGAAGAAACAACATTGACGCGTGTGAACTTTGAGTTGGATGTTTTTGTGGCCATTGTTAGTTAAAGCGGACGTCGCTGAAGCATTTTGATGATGAAGAAGAAAGAGAATATTAATAAGAAAAGGATGGTGATAAGTGTATTGACTTGCTGGTAACCATAAAGACGTGATCGATTTTATGCGTATGAGTGTGAAATCAAGTTCAATGGAATTTGTTACTTTTTTCAAGACACAATATCGTCAGCGTTGAAATTGAAGCAGTGATCTTCATTGGACATACAACTACATGATCTCTGGGTGATTTTGTGATCTTCACAAATATTGGGTAATGAGTTATTGTAGACGCAAAAATGAAGAACAGGTTCTTGGAACTTGAGACATTAGAGAAATTGGAACGTTGTGCTTCTGCTGTTGTTGTTGCTGCTGTTGTTGATGATGGTGAAGCAGCATTGTCGGGTTACAGAAGTAAATCATGTTGTTGGGATTAAGATGAGTATCGGAGGTAAATGTTTTTTTAAAGAGGTCAAATATGACCGAATTAATTCTATCAAATATGGCGATTGTTTGTTAATGGATCGAGCGTCACTTTAACGTTGATTTCTATGAGGTTTCTTCATTTTTTTATTATTGGTTTTTTTTTCCTAAAATTCTTCAATTGATCGTGTTGTCGACCTGCGATGTGATTTTGACTCGCCTTTCTTGGAAGTGTCCATGGTGTGTATTTGAGTTCCATAACTCCATCATGACGCAATTGCGGACGTTTGACGGGGCCTTACGTAATCCGAGTGTTTCTATGGAAGTGGATATTCTATGGATGGTGATAAGACGCCTTCTGGTCATTTGGCAATGGTAGCCCAAACGATCAAATTTTGGTTTTACTCATGTTGGGGCTAATGCCAGTTTGCGTCTTCATTGTGTCCGGCTGGAGTCAACTACTTTTGGAGGCGGTAGTTTTGGTGTGGGCCTTTGTTTTTGATTTTTATCTTCAAATTCATGTGGCACGGGTCGATTGACATCGGTCAATAACATTATCAAATATCTGTGACTCGGGTTTTCTAACTAACACACTTAGTTTGTCATGAAGTTAGTGACACGAAGGATATTGTGATTACCAAGTGTACCAATTAGCTCCAAGACCTGAAATTCCAAAATTGATCCACAAATATCCTCCTTATCATTTCTAACTGAAGACTTTAAAGTAGCCAAAGCAGCCAATAGGTCCGTTTGTTTTGAGTTCGGAACTGCTCCGGAATACTAAATTTTACTTTTAGTACTAAGTTCCGCGTTTGTTCCATTTTATCATGAGAAAGAATGAGAGTTTGACGATTTTGTTCTCAGTTCACCCTGACGCGTTAGTTACAACGGAACAGACTGGAAAGCTAGAAGTGTCAAATTGTATTTTATGTACAAAGTTCCACACTGTTCTGAACTCAAAACAAACGGACCTAATTTGTGATACCACTTTCAGTTGCGTCTTTATGGTGTCCGCTGGAGTCAACTACTTTCGGAGGCGGTAGATATGGAGTGGACCTTTGTTTTTGATTTTTACCTTCAAATTCATGCAACATGGGTTGATTGACATCAGTTAAAACTTTTAACAAATTTCCAACATACAGATTTTGCACGTAACTCCAGATGGTGTTACAGACTCAGCATTCTTAAATAACTCAAGTTTGAGTATTTATGTGTTTAGGTTAATCGATGCCTTTGACTAGAAGTCTCTCAAATAGGTGTGAATCTAATAAATTCAAGTGCTAGACAAACCTTGTGCGCTTCAATTAACCTGAAAGGGCCACACATGATTACTGACGACCCATCAAGATACAACGACAGTAATTATAGTTTCTCATTAATTATAAAAATTTCCAATTAGGAGTCGATTCTCATTTGCATTAACGAAAGTTTAGCGAAGGTTTTTCCATCCCAAAGAAAATGGATTCATTTACTGTGGAGCTGTGAAAACGTTTCGACGTAAAATGGTGACATGCCCGAGAACGGACACTACAAAAGTGTTGAGATCCTTCAACAGGATACTAAAGTTTGTGTGTTTGGTGCACATCAAGGAGGTCAATGGAGCACCAGTGGTATCGAAGGGTCTCACCCGGTACTCGATCTTCTTCTTCCTTGTGTTCCTGACGATATTCATTTTGGGATTCTTCAAGAACGCGTACTTCGTGGACGCCCCAAGTGGAGTTTCCACGGCTGTAGAAATCATCCGTTTGGTTGGAATCAGAATTGTCCATCTTATTTCATTGATGGAAGCTTTCTACCAACGCAAATCTTTGAGAAAACTCTACGAGAAATTTCAGTCTATAGATGACCTTATCTGGAGATTCTCTGAAAAGGACCCGAACAAGGAAACAAACGTCGGACGATGGGTCATCTTCATCTACATCATTACATTTGCAGTGTACTCTCTTCCGGAAGTAGTTTCATTTGTGTTCCTGTTCCTTCTGAACAACGCCACATACCTTCATTTCTATATCTTCTACTTCGTTCCGTTTCTATGCTGTGGATTGCGGTACACGCAGATCATCGTCGTGGTCATCATTATGAAGCTTCGGTTTGAGCTGATCAACAAAATCTACAAGAATACTGAAGGCATCATTACAGTCCAATCACAGATTGGTTCCAGTCTACCACACGACGCTTCTCTCGCAAGATTCTACTTCGTCCAGAACGCCTTCATGCAAATGTGGGAACTTGTGACGCTGATCAACAGCTGCTTTGGCTTCTCTCTTCTTGTGAACCTCACCAACGACTTCATCGCCATTACTGCCAACATCTACTACTTGTTCTTGAGCCTGAAACAGATCATCAGCCACACGAGCGCTTTCATGTGGCTCATCATCAACATCGCTACCATGATTCCTCACGTCTACAACATCGTCGCCGTGTCATATTTGTGCCACATAACCATTTCGAGTGTAAGTTCACTGAGAGTCCTTTGAATCCCTTCTAAACTCTCATGTTTCCTCCCAGGCCGATGAAATCATGTCGACAACTCAAAAAATTCCCTACAAATCCGGCGAGGATAAGCGCAACTGTTTCGTAAGTAGCGCCATCTGTTAGCCAATCTAGAAGTAATACCTTTCTTGTGCTCTTCCACAGGTCCAACAGTTCCTTCTCCAACTGAGACACCAGAAAATTGAGATCTCCGCAAGTGGGTTCTTCAACATTAATCTAACGATCATCTACAAGATCACTGGCGCCATCACCACTTACGTCATCATCCTGATTCAATTTTATTTGAATGAAGAGAGCGACGTCCCTGAAAGTGATCCTGCAGCAAATTCTGCAGTGACTCCGAGCTAGACACAAATCTCTGACTCGAACTCATGTGCTGGAAAGCTTCAATCTTACCGTCAAATTGAATAAACCCGCATAGTCTAAAAAAGTATTTTTGTCAGTCTACCCTTTTTGTCAGTTTCCCGGGTGAAAAAATCAGACGGAATTCGATCGGAAATCTGACGGAAAACAGAACTCATTTGGATATCAGTTGGAAAGGTTTCAGCAGACTGAACACGGTCTGAAGTCATTCGGCGAATATATATTGTATTGATAATACGAGACTGTATTCAGTCAGAAATCAGACGGAAATATGTTCAATTTTCTTCACGTTAAGAAAACAAATTTTTCGTCTCATTTCCGACTGAATTCCGTGTGATATTATCAACAAAATATATCCTCCGACTTATTTCAGATGGGTATAAGTTTTAAGTCTAAATACTGATTGAATTCCGACTGTTGGCAGACCATGTTCAAAACTTGGACCCCCCATGTGTGAAAGAATATTATGAAAATTTGCAGATACTATTGCAACAGAAACACTCCAACTTGACCTCAACTCAAGCACCATGATCAGAAATCGTCGCCTGTTTTATGAAAACGCATTGAATCTGATATGCATCAAATTCTGTCTCCCATCAAAAACAATATGCCCAATTGTGTCTGCCACTTGAAATGGACTGGATTCTCCCCAAAAATCAAAAGAACCACAATAATCCATCCCTCAAACCGAAATTATGACAACAATGACCACATCAACAGCGTGACACCACGAAACACTTGAATAACTCTCCCCCGAAACGAGATGGAAGCATTTTTGTCTCCACCTCCATTCATTGCCAACACTAGCGACATCTTTAACAAACAAATTTTCACAGCAGTAGAGACTTTGTTTTCAGAGTAGTCGATTAACCCAGAGAACCCAGCTTCCCCAGAACTTCACAATTTTGCCCTCAATTGAAGGCAGATGCCAACTCCCATTCCAGGGGACACACCACAAGAATATGCTAAGCCAACCCCTCCTCATTCCTACAAAAGCATCTGCCTCTTTTTATGGTCATCATTATCGTCATAATCTCTTACAGGGCATACATATTTAAAGCTCATGCTAAAGCTCAATGTGGCACCACCACAAAGGCAAAACTCACAAAAAGCTTCAGGCGATTGTATCCTGGAAACCTGAACAATTTTTGCCGAATTGCTGGACTGGCCCAGAATTCCTTCACTCCCGGAGGGAAGCGAGTGGATCATGAATAAGAAGCGGGACACATTAAAAAAGGACGAAGCCAAAAAGCTCTGGTATCCTTGTATTGGTGAGCATTTTGTGTTTTTGTGGCTCTCATTTCGTTTCCTTTTTAGTCCCACCAACTGGTGTCTTCTTGTAACTTTTCCTTCGTCCTTCTTGTTTGATTTTCTCCTTTTTCAGGATATGTCCTGGTGAATCCTTTTTTTTGTTTCGAATTTTAGTGCGGGTTGACTTATGCCCTCCCTCGAGGCGAATTCATTTTTGCTCTGTAGAAGCAGTCGTGGCAACGGAAGTGTCCTACATCAAATAATGCAAAGGATACCAAAATTGTAAAATTATTTTACGTCCTTGAAGATTCTAGAAGGACAAATTTTCCTGCCTCGACTATTGCGCCATGTGGAACCGAATGTGCACGTGCTATGTGTTTGTAGAGCCTGCATCGAGTTGGGTCAACGGTAGTCCATGAAACAGCACAATCGAGGGAAAAGGTTCACGAGAAAAGGTTCGTTTGACGAAGGTCGGGTAATAGATGAGACGAGAATAAAATGGAGAAAACATCCCCCACTCTGCCAGTTTGTAAATCAAATAAACTTTTTGCTTTACCTCGAATCCCCTTCTCTCAGGGGATACCACAATCTTCAGAGCAGAGTTTTGGGGGACTGGGGTCATAAATGTGATGATGTGATAGCTTCTGATTGTGGTCGTGACAGAGAAGACTTTTTCTTGAAGTCCAACACTAACCCCTGTTCCTCCCAAGGAAATGTTCAGGGAGTCAATGATGTCATGGTCCTTGGGACTGTTTGTGGTGGCACTTGAACAGCCATTTGCCTTCTGGTATCCTTATTTTTTTTCTTTAACGATTCTTGTCAGGATATCTGGTGGCTCGTAAAATAACAATGTCGACGACGACGGTGCAAAAACGGGGCAGAGACGGATGGGGATTTGGTGTCATGTTGCTGATGTTAGGATTCGTGTCGGTGTCAGAGCTTTAGGATTCTGGATACGAGGGTGTTCTTGTGAATTATTAATCGGTATCGGCAATCTTGAGTTTGAGGGAATCCGTACAATTTGCGCCTTTTGAATTCCATTGTTATACCGTTGTTTTTTTGCGCGGCACAGAGAGATTTCACGAATTTAGGGACTTTTAACGCCTCAAGGTTTTGGGGTGAAATTTAACACTTTTTGAATGAAAAAATTTCAACATATTTTTTCATATGATATTTGCCATTTTAAAAATGATCGCATCATTTTTTTCATAAAATCAATTCACCGTTATTTTGCATGTGTCATTCTCACGTGAATTAGGAATTCATCCACGAGTGAATTGGATGAAATACTTTAAGTGAATCAAAGTGAGATAGAAACATTCCGTTATCATAATTTTTTTTTTTTATTTTCTTTGCTTGTTTTTCTGAAATTCGTTTCGTTTTTGACGTCGCGCATTTATTTTGTGCGACTTGAAATGTAATTTTTGTCTTTCTCATTGCAATATGGAGAGATTCTTTTGATTAACTTTATTATTTAATTCTAATTCCCCTGATCATAAAAATGTCCTTTTCTAAGAAAAACAAAATCATTCGTCATTCCAAGATAATATAAAAAGTGAGTGGATGGGGACGAAAAGAAATTCGTTAAAAGCCCCACGTCGGGTCATTAAAAAGCAAAGGAATACATTTTACAGTGATTCATACCTTCTGGCTATAATTAATTTATTTAAGGATCAAATTAAGAACCACCTCCCCAATTTAATTTTAGAATGATATTTTTTAATTATATTTCGTGAACTTCTAAGAAAACCGAACTGGGGCAAAGACATTTATGTAGATGGAGAGTCGAATCATCCCTTAACGTTCCACGAATAAAACTGAGAAAAAAATACCCTCGTCACAAATAAATCAACAAAATAGAATTTTTGTTTTCACTTTTACTTGCAAAGGGAGTGAGGTGAATTCAAATAAAAAGCACAAACTGAAGGAGAAGGGCGGATTTTTCTTACATTAATTTCACACAGCGAAACATGCAGAATATAAATTTCTTAACATTAAGTCAATTTTTCCATAGGCATAAGAAAAAAGGTTCGTCCTATACCCGAAAAAAGGACAAAAACCTTCCTTCTACACACACAAGGGCAACTAGTGAACAACAAAAAATCGGGGGGAAAAAAGTTTCATTAACAATAATTCGTAAATCCTTACAATTTTCTACTCGAACAGAATAAAAAGGACACTCCGAAGGATATGAGAATGGTTTGGGTAATTTTTTTCTTTCGTGGAGACGAAAAAAATTGAATTGGGGCCGGCAATCCTTGGAAGGACACACATAAAAATGGCAAAATGGCAAAATGGATAAAAAACAAAAACCAAGTTTGGAGGGAAAAATTCAAAACAACCAAAACTGTACGTTTGTAAAAAAGTACACGCGATTCACTGGCAAAAGGATGTTAAGGACATCCAAGGAAAAGTGAATAAAAATTTCTATTCTTTTCTATTTTTCCTTTGTGTTATGTCGAGGTGGTTCCCCACCAACTCTCAGGGGGTAGCACAACATTTCATCGAAGGAACTGCCGTAAAAGGATCCACAAAAAAAAAGATGCTGGAAGGACTCGTAAAATGAAAGTTAGGTTAAGGATACCGCCGTACTTTGTGTCAGAGGATCCTTTATGTATACAAATAAAAAATTGATGATTTTTTTCTTGCTCTGTGTGCGTGTGTGTGTGTGTTGCAGGAAGTGGGTGGAATAAAATTTCTAAGACTTTTCGAATCCTGAAATTTTTGGATAAATATAAAATGATGAAACGACAGAATTTTGTTTTCAGGACAAAAGGACGAAATGTGAGAACTTCTTGAGACTTCAAAAATTCTTCACGACTTCAGGATAATGTCCTTGAGAAATTTCTTCAATCGAAACCTCAGTTTTGAAGTCCTGAAGGAGTCCCTGGTTTTTGAAATTGGAAAATTCTCAACATTACGAGGCCTACCTCCACACAAACTGTTCTTCTACAAATAAAACTTGCTCAAATAAGGATATGTCTTATTATCCTTATGACCATATTATGTTGCATTGGATCTGGTGACAAGCTTCTCATCTTCAAAACTACCACTGCAGGAGGAACAGGAGCTTTCTGAATAATACACCATTTTACATCCTTGATTTGAAATTTTCTTGTCAATTTTGCATTCTAGATTTAAAATTTTTTTGGGAAATTTCAAAAACCTGGATTGAAAAATTTTAGAAGAGCACAGATTTATTCCTCTAAACTTAAACTTGATGAATGTACCTGATTACGAATATCCTTGCCCTGGAAACAAACAGATCCTCGAAAAAAGGTGGCAGGAGTTTTGTACAAAAAAAGACATAAATTTGATCTAGTTACAAGTGTCTTATCGTTGAAACATCAATTTCAAAAGGAATAAGATCAATCTGGATACAGAATTTTATGCACATCCTTAAAAAGGTTGTTCTGGCAATTTCATATCATCATATTTGAATCCTTGAGTCACTTGATCTGTGAAATTTTGAATTTGAAGCCAAGTAAAACCATCAGAAATAACAAGATCCCTTTAGTCCTTGGCCCCATTAATATCATGCCACAAACTTGACTCGAATTAATGAACTCCTTCGCCTCGATGGAATGTCCTTAACCAAATAAAAACTGAAATAATGGATTTTGTTGAAAGGCAAAAAAAAAATACAACACACAGACATAAAAGTAAAAGGACTCGTTTATCCTTGTTTAATTCGTTTGCTGTATGATGGTACTGCGCGTGGACAAACCTAAGAAAATAATTAATTAAGGAAAGTTACATTGTTAATACATTTTTATTTACTTATTTATGCTATATCCTTGGCACGTGTTTGTAAAGGACTAATACAATTACAACAAAACGTAGTAACATAGCTGAGTTCGGCAAAAGGTGCGGTTTTTTTCGGTAACAAGGATATTTGGGATTTTTCCTGAATTTTTGTGAATAATTTTTTTTTCGCCCCATTTTTCCTTTTTACGAGTCCTTTAAGGCACATACACAAGCAAGGTAAAAAGGTCATCCATAACACAACACAATTGACTCCACTAAACCATCTCGAATTTTGTGAATTTTGCGGCAAGAGCTATGAGGGGGTGGCCATTGGAGGACATGACTTTTATTGGGTTTTGTCATTTCTCATTCGTGGCCAGAAAATAAAATCCAGGATACGCATTTTTACACGTTTGTGTATTTGTTATCCTTGGCTCAAATTTCCTTTGTTTAGCCTCGTGAGGGAGACAATATTTCAGACACCAAATTGTCCCTCTTCAAATAAGGGAAAGACTGACAGTGAAAAAAAATTAAAATTATTTCCCAAAATGATTCCTTCTATAATAAAGCTTTAATATCCTTCCATGTATTCAAAATTTGTAGCTCTGTCCCTCAATTACGAAAAGCGTCAAATCTATTTGGAATTTCGTTAATTGCACAAAATTAAAATTTTAAAAGGAAGCGTATTTGAAGAAGCATATTTAAAGTTCGAGAAACATTTAAATTACCACAATACATCGCAATGAAAGGGGCGACAAGTAAAAATCATCAAAAATGTCGTGTAAATCTGAAATCATCCCCAAAAGCAAAAGCATGACACCGCAGCAAGAAAGGGAAATCAAACATAAACTCAACAAGATACAAAAATATCTACACCAAATTCAACAAGATACATAAAATATATAGTAGCTAAATAACACAATCAAAAACCCAGTTAATATCCACAAAGCTAAAATGCACCTTTAGGTAGAACAAAAGGCAAAAGATTAAGAAATCTATACCCGAAAATACGCCCGAAATAAGGACGTTGGAATTGTAATAATGATAACATCCATTTACCAACATAACCAACAGAAAAAAAACATGATATACATATAACCAATATCGCATAACCCGAAAATTGAGGGCAATAGAAAACGTAAATGGGTAAACACCAACTCGTCCTTTTCGATTTGAGGGATTTTGTGTAACCACCTGAATAGAATTTGTTATTATACAGTATGTTGTATCCTTTAAAAGCGAATTTCAGATTATTATTCTCCATGAATTCGCATGAATTCGCCTTTAATTCGCTTCAATTCGCTGACAAAGGTGTATATGAAAATAAGGGACAATTTTGATGTGGCGAATTGAAAATGAAATTTCAACAAACCACCCACATTTGATGGCACCCTTCAATTGTAAACTTTGATTAAAGTGTATATAAGTATTTATTATACATATACGTATATATCCCCTACTGAATACAAAATAATTTTATTTCACTCCCACATCATTTTGTCCCTTTCTAATTCCATCGACGACAGCGACGTCATTTGCTGCCATTTAATGTGACTTTTCTCAAACTTCAACTTAACAAATAACGATAATGTTTATTCGTGTGTGTGTGTGTATGTGTATGACATTTACATTGTTTCTATAATATTATAATATAGAAAGTAGATCTACATCAATTCAATTCAACACCAACGCTAGATACAAGTTAGAACCACACATTTACCTAAAACAGTCCCTTGTACCGTGTCGAGTCGTGTTCTTCGTTGTCGTCTTTTATTTTTTCCCTTCTTCAAGTATAAATAAATCAACGTAGATACATAGATCTACGTATAACATGTTGTTCTCTATAACTGCTTAACATAACCTCGTCTCTATATTTGTGTATCTGTTGTGCAAATTGACAGTGAAACAACGTCTTGTATGCAGCCACTTAGGGGGCAAATAACTTTACCCCAAAAGTCGGAATTTACTTGGGCTTTGAAATTCCGGCCACCATTTCAAGAAAACCCCTGCCTCCTCATACCCGTCACCTTTATAAGACACAAAGTGTCGATCTGGCGAGTGAAAATACACTGAAAATTCAGTTCCACTCTAGCAAGGATATCAAGGATAACTGACATCCTTCCCACACGGCAATTTTTATCCCTCAACAAATGTGTTGCCTCTTTTACACTTACAACAGCTACTAAGCCACCCTCTCGACCTTTCAACCCCCGAAACGTGAAAACGTTCAGTGTGTATATTAAACATCGACATTTCCTTGGATCCTTCTACGTATTGTCCTTATTTTATCCTGGGCAAAAAATATATATGACTTCTCCCTCTTTTCCTCATCGTGTCTGCTCTTCATTTTGCAGTTAAAGCTCTCGGAGAACCTTAAACGTGTTTTACTAAAGTGATACACTCCAATACAGATACACAGCGACACCTACATGAAAAACTTCTTTTATGTCTAAATAAAGCACACAAATGTGCTTAAATTTTCGTCTGTTTTAAGGACTCTCAAGGATGTGGGAGGACTGAAACGAATTTGGGGTACAAATATGAGATGACGTAATGTTCCAGATTCATCCCCATGCGAATTATCCTTTGAATAAGGGTGAATTCTTAGGGATGAAGTGAAATCGAAATTTATCGAGAAAAAAAATCTAGGGTTCAAATAAAAAAAGCAAAATGGACGGTTAATTCAGGACAATAACATCATCTACAATGAACAGAAAAAATATTTTCCCCATAGATGGCGGAATCAGTGGTTATATCCTGGGGGCAGGACACTTCCAAATACAAAAAATACGTTAAAAAAATTGAAACACGCGTTACTCGTTCGTGTAAAATTTATTTAATTTCTGCACGTGTTCACCACCCCCGTAACGCCTCCGAAACTGATTTTCCCCGCGTAAGGACATTCTAAGAATATCCTTAAAATTATTAATATTCGACACATGCCGGGATAAAGTCGCTCAGCCCTCTGGTTTTCTTGCAGATTAGCCTCATGCGAAATTTACCCTTTAATTTCTACTCGTGAATGTTTCAAAGCGTTTCCCTTGTCTTAAGAATACCGAATGCGTATTTCACGGGGCTCTCTGTGCAGACACTGCTTGGAACAAAGTTTGTGTTCAACCCATGTGTACCATTACTTAATCACAAAAGGACGTTCCTTGGTATTGATGCAACTTCATTAAACGCTCTTCGAAAATTGTATCCCCATTAAATTTTCAAGCATTCAAACAAACACCCCCAAAATTTTCAAGGACAGCTAAACTCTTTCCAAAACACAAAGACATGTCATCGTGTCAACTTGTTGTCAGAATGATCCCCGAAAAACAAATTTGTCCCCCAAAAATTTATTTCTTATTAACTTAATAATGCTTGTCTACAAAGATAGGGTTTCCTTCATGAGCTGTTGTTTGCTCTTCAAGGACTGATGTTCTTCAGTATTTTTGTGCATTTTATCAGAGCAAAGGGTTCTCCACGTTACATTTGATTTATTTACATTTCCTGTTATTGACAGGAAGTGCTGCCAGCGATTGCCAGGCACAAGAATGTTTTCATCCTTTTTAACATTTTCCGTCTTCAAGAATTGTAAAGAATTCAATGACTAGTGCGTAATTCTAAGAAATGTCAAAATGTCAGTTACATACACACACATGTTTTGACAATCAACAATTCACTATGTCAACAAAAATTAAGACAAAACCAAGAAAAACTCAAGAAAATCGAAAACAAAACAAATCAATGTCAACGCAATCAACCTCAATTACTTCATCAAACGGATTTGCTGTGCGCAGAGACATCTGTGAGTCGTTTCTGTCAACCACAAAAGAAACAACAAAAATAACTGTAAATGAAAAACATTTCGTTTTTTCTTTGTTGACTTGTTTTTGAAAAACTTCTGTCCGCAAACAAGCCACACAGACATTCACATCGATGATGATGACCTTGACAATAAATCCCCATTTGCACCCCTCTCGAATTTCAACTGGCAAATAACACAAATAAAATGATATCCTTATCCATTAGGGCAATGAAATGAGGGACAAACTGGATTCGCAATTTTTTGAATTTCCATCCCTCATCGAGGGCATATGAAAAATTAAAAGGAAAATTTACGTAACAAGGGGTGGCTGCCATATGACCCTCATCCACCGGGATAGAAAACCGAAATAAATCGTCTGATACAAAAACAACAAAACAACAACAACAGCAACGACGACGATGAAAAAAATATGGAGCGTAGCGTAAAAGTTTCGCCCCATCATCACAAAAACCCCAGTGTCGACAATATGACAAAAGACAAACAACAAGTCACACAAGATTCTCGATACAGGACACAGGGTACAGGACACAGAGAGGAAGGGGACACTGTGCTCAGAATGGGGGGTTTATTTCCCATTGTCACATGGTTGGCACAAGGACGTCAGGACGTCGAATCATTGCACGCCACAATCCAATATGCTGCATTACAGCGTTCATCTGTGATTGCTGGGTTATGTTCCAGAGCAAGGGTTGGAAGGGGGCGGGGATAGATTGGAGTTTGAAGTGAGAATGGATGGAAAAAATAAAGGGCAAACGGAATGGGTTCCATTCTCTTGACATCTCTGACGACAATCATGATGATGTCGACGATGATGAAGCTCCCCTTTCATCACCATCCCCCATGACTTGTTCAATATCCTGTCAACTGAAATAAGCGAAATGTGATTTACTCACTTTCTAGATGAATTGAATTGTCTGTCACGAAGTTTATTTGTGGAACGTAATTGACAACACTGTCCACATAAGAGTAGAACTTATCCACACCATCAGTGACCATCTCAATTTAAGGAACTCCACAAAGACCAACATGCTCTTTTAAAGATCAATTTACTCGAAAGACAAATTAGACGGTTCCCAAGTCGATTCAACGCCATCTTGTGGAACTTTTCTAAGGAAAAATATTTGGCCGAGCCCAAAATTCACAACTCGAAATGTGCTTGCGACTCCCGTAAACCTGAATCCTTCGGAATGGGTATAAATGTAAAAAGTCACAACAACATAAAAACACATTCCACATTGCTGTGGAACACATCTTCACAACTTCCACATTCCATTGCAATGTTTGTATATATAACATCTACAGGCATGGAAACAAGCGAAAAAGGATAATGTTATAAAGTCCCCAAAGTCCTTCCGTATTATACACCATATCTCTACGGCATATTGAGGCGTATATCATTGGCCCCCCACCGTGTCCCGGACTCTGTTGGACGATTTGAAAAACAGATACTTACCATGGCAGGGCAAAATATCAAGATCCACACTTCAGGACAGTGTTGTACTACTGTTCTTTGTATAAGGACACAAGGACGAACCATAAAAAGAATGTACACGTAACCATAAAATCCTTCGAAGCTTCCATTTTGTTCAAACCCACCCCCCCTCCACATTACGAACATTCGCCCCTCAAATCCAGAAACTCAGATCCAATGCGACTTGATACTTTTTTCTGGAACTACTCCACATTTTCCACATGGCAGTATCGTTATCTACCCCCAATGCCCCACTTGCAGTCATTGCCTCAATATGGCCGGCAAACATCCACCCCCGTTTGGATCGTTTCCATAATAAAGCAAAGTGCTGAGTTATTCTCGTACACACACACACAACCGTAGACACTAAAGGATTTCCAACAAGGATCCACCGGTGGATACACACTTGAGTCATACCCCCCGCATCCGCAAAACTTATACACGGGACCAAGGACACACACAGAGAACGCAAGTTCTTAATGGACTCAATTTCATCTGCCTCTGAATTTAGTTTCCATGTATTTAACGTTTGAGGGGAAAGGGTGGACAATGGGTGGCATAAGATCGGATATGGGGGAATGTTTGCATTTGCGACCAACATGGCATCCAGATTGGAGTTTTGTGGATGAAAATGGATCCGCTTTGGATACGACTTGAGTCTTCATCAAAGTGCCTTGATTGTGTTTTTGGGGAGAGCATGTTGGCGATGTGTTTGAGAGAAAATAGATGTAAGGGGTAAAAAGGAAATTTAACCAAAAAAGGATATAAAAGCAAAAGTTTCATGTATCCTGATTCTGTGGTGTCGGGCGGTGGAAATTTATGTTTTCATCCTTGCTGGAAAATTCACTTTGATGAAGTGGATTTTAGCTTCACCAATCATTCTCAAAATCGTAAATCGGTACAGGACGATGGTTGTAATAATAACAAGGATAACGATCAACATGTTAGCGAACGATCATGAAGTAGCGTGAAAAAACCAACCGCATGCAAGCAATTTGAGCGAATCAGATTCTTAGGGATTGAATGATGCTTTGAATGATTATGAAGGACAAAAGGATATTCGCGACAGCGAGACCAAGAATCACATGTTAGTAAACGATCTAGGTGTAGAGCGCATCCAAATAGAAGCAAAGGGAGGAAATTGTTGTTTAGAGAATGAAGGACTTGAATTTGAGAATAATCAAGCGATTTGAGAATAATCAAGCAACAGGACATTTCAAAATATATAAACATTTCGAGGATTAAGGCTTTGGATGATTCTTTCGGAATGTATCATGAGGCTAGGAAATTTTATTCTTAAAATTCTTAAACACGAAACAATACGTTTGCAAGGATATCACAGGTACACCTTGCAAGGAAAGTCCTTTGACAAAGATTATGTTTTTGCTCAGAAATTTTGCACGTCACATATGTCCTGGAATCTGAAAGCAAAATACTTTTAAAGCACTAAAAATAGTTCCTGGTTTAAGGAATCATAAAAATCTTTGATGGCGTCAGTAAATCCTGCGTGGCATTTCATTCCATCCATCTCATTTAACAAGCTGTATCCTTCAGGTTTTTTTCCCTACCTCTCAGGCATTTAAGCAAAGTTCAGGACGTTTACAAACATGTTGTTGAGTCTTAACCCACGATATCCTTTTCGACTTTTCTTATATAGAACGCCAACGCTCTTCTGTTGCTCAGTGGGCTTCCAAGAATAGAAAATCCTCTAGTGACGTTTGCCCCAGTCTGACATTTGCACGTTTTCACGTGGGCAGGACAACACATCAATTGTTTGCCTCATGTTCTTTCAAGACGTTCCTCCGGATTTGGTCACTTTTTCCACTTGTCAGATTCAAGGGATTCTATATCAGAAATACGTAAGGGTTTGACTTTCTTGAATATCATCAACCCCTTTTTTTTGCCCTTAAAAGAATAATACCAGATTCATGAATCCCTAATTTCACAATTCAGGCCGACAACTTCCGAAATCCGCTTTATCCCTTCCGTTGACGTTGTTTACATTTTAGGTTCTTTGCAAAGTCCTCGAAAAAAACGTCCGAATGAACCCTCTGGAATGAGAGACGAATCAATCATCTTCCTCAGAATAACTCAACCCAAGACTTCGTCCTCGAATTGAGGGTCCAGTCATCCAAGGAAAATTCAACAAAAGACGACTTGTGTTCCTCAGAACCCTTCCCTTTGCGATTGAATAACAAAAAAAATTATTTTTATTTTGAATTGATTCAATGCGACCCTTCCAACCCCGACTCTTATACAATAGTCCTTTTTTAAGGACGAAATGCGTTCCGGAAAAAATATAAGTTGACGTCTTCAAGAAATTTTCGTCGATCCGCGTTGCTTGATCCTTGTGGTGAGTTGCCTTGATTATTGTAGTGTGATTTCTGCGTTTTCTTGAAGATAAGACTACTGTGGTATAATCGGACTAGTCTCACAGGACCAAACTCGTATCGAAAAAATTTGAAAAGGGGGAACCTGGAAAAATGACGACTTCAATAAAATCTACTCGAAAATTGTGTCGCTGTGGTGAGTTCCTTTCGTCCTTGCCTTGAGATGACACACAACAACTATATGGAATAACTTGAAAGCTCCCCAAAGGGCGAGACGTACTTTTTAAGGCTTTTGAAACTTTTGCGCATCACAGTGGTGAATTACCTTGATCCTTGTGGTGAGTTTCCTTCATGCTTGTGGTGAGATGGAATACGAGGACAATCTAGAATGATTCCGGCTTTTATGAAGGATCTTCTTTCTATTTAAAATTATTCAGACGCCCTTAGTGACAGATCCTCTCAAAGGACGGAGGACAACAGCTGGAGGAATGTCACAATACCTACCACAATAAATTTCTGAAACTCACAGGGATAATGGCAAACAAACAAACACACAAACCTCATGATATCCTTTTGATAGTTTTTCTAAGTAAATTCATAATTTTTGTAATAAACCATTCGATGAGGAAGGATGCACAAACTTGGAGTCAAAAGGAGTGGCTTTAGAGGATTCCATTTCTAGAAAAGGATCATCCAGAAAGGATATAGATTTCTGCGTTCATGTGTTGAACTAAATCTCCCTTTTTACTTTGCTTTGAATAACAACCCAGAACCATATTCTGAATACTAACATCCTTATATCTTTCTATTCTTGTATCCTTGCATGCTTGTGTCCTTATAGACTTCCCAGGATACAAAATCAGACAAAGAAATTTGATCATTTAGTTTTAGTGGTGTTGTATCCTTTTTGTTATTTCGCATTCAAAGTCCTTTTCCTCGATTGGTCCTTGCAAGTTGTCCGTATTCGTGTTTATTACGTTTATATCCGAAGAAAGTTAGCCATAAAACAGGACCACCATCACCATAACTACTGTATCCCCCATGCCACATCATTCACGTACATTTGCCTCATGTCCTTTTGTTTGTTTGTGTGCATCCTTGTTGGGAAATCCTTAAGTTCATCATCATCCACAGAACTTTTCATACAAAGTCATAAAAAAAGGACTAACTTCTGCATCTTTAAGAAAATTTTTAAGCGTCCTCTCACCGTTGATGCTGGACAAATGATCCTTGGCCTTATTGGAGAAGCAGGCCACATACCTCAAGGATTTCCAATTTTATCGTCCAGTTGAAACTCAAGTTGTCTGTTATACTTTTAAAATTTTCAATTAACCAAAGCTTTTACAAATTCGTCTTTACCTCAGAATTGACGCTCAAAGGACCAAGTTTGGGTGGTTCCACGTTTGACAATCGTTACACGTTTATAATCCTGTATCACACGCAGTAACTTCAAGTTAATGTAAACCTTATTGCTTAACATTTGAACGAATTCCTTCGTCCTGTCTGGCACCAGGACTCACAGTCCAAAGAAGTTATCCAGGAAGAATCCTTTTGGATGACTTCTACTTTCTGCTCCATGGTTATCCATCAGGAATGCGGAGGAAGGTGATACCTCCATCTAGTCCTTGAAGATTTTGAAGTTTCCATCCTTACACACCACAAAGCTTGAAAGCTTTTTGCACAAGACAAAGTTTTCGAAATGTTTACAAAATCACGTTGCAAATGGCGTCTTAAGGACTCAGAGGATTTTCAGGAATGCGGTTTATGTCTTTTTCTTCCAAATTCAGGAATTCAGGGAAAATTTAAATTTAATTCGTGGCGTGTTCTGTATTTTGCAAAATCTTCCCGAGACGCCATTTGTCTCTCGACTCCAGGATAATGATTGATGACTTCCAATTGAATGTGGTGTGTTAGTTGACGCCTATACATGCGATTGCAAAATGTCCTTTCCAGTCGAAAAGGGATACCATATGAAAACATGAAGGAATCTTCCTTGAAAACAAAGAGTTCATGTCATGTCTCGCTTGTTGATTCAAAGCGGCGTGGCATAATCGTCCCCCAAAACCAAAAATTCTCCCCTTTTTCATGTTGTTAAGTGATAGAAATGCCACAAAAGCTTACACACAAATTCCCCCCCAAAAAAACAATCCCAATTAATCATCTAAAAATTAACTAACGCCAAGTGGAAAGTGTTCCCCAAATTTCGTGTCCTTTGCCCCAACCATAATCCTTCAAACGTTTCAAAGTTTACGTCATGAACGATTTCCGACTTCTTTGCTTCCACCAGGCTCAGGATCCGGGTCAGGATGTGACACGCAGGGTTAATTGTAAATGTTCAAGTTTATGTGTGGATATCATGCATTAATTAAATTCATCGACCCGGGTGAAAAAAAATTAAGATTTATGACGCTGAACGCGGCAAAAGGATAACGAAATGTTATTGTGTTTGTGGGCGTTTTAAGGAGCGTTCTTGAAATTCTTGGAATATAGGGATAAATACCCTTAAGTGTGTTCGAGTGATTGCTGCTTAATAATTAAATCAGGATTTGATGATTTTTGACTTCCTTCGTTTAAGGATAAATCCTGGAAGGATTTCAAGGATCTTTACTTTGGGGAAATTCTTGGAATTCTTGTTTCAGTAATATTTCGACTTATTTTATCAACACTTCGAAAAGTATAATTCATGTCGTTTTGATTGGTGTCGAAAAAGAAGGTTTTCAGGAGGACCCTTCAGTTGAATCACGAAACAGCTCCCCATGATACTTTATTGATGACAAAGACCTGCTCTTTCTTAAGGCCAACAGAGGGCAGAATCTTGTACTTCAGGAAATGTCCTGATATTCGAGGTGCAAAGGACTCCACAGCCATATTGTGTCCTACAAATGTGTGACTCAAGAAACAAGAATACGAAGAGGGAAATGCTTTTGACAGGACAACGGCAACCATTGCATGGACTTACAGAATTTGAATTAATTTAAAGGACAAAAATATCCTTCATTCGATTTGATTTGGTCACGCAAATTTTATCGATTTTCCTACTTCCGGCAATTTGGAAAAAAAACAAAAATCTATCCTTTAGTATGAACAGGTCAGTCATAATCCTTGAGTGATTCTCAAGAGACACAGGATATTTTCCATCATTTTATTCGAAAGCCGCAAAATATTCCTCAAATAGCAACAGTTCCAAGCAACCACCGAAACATCCTGTTTAAAGCTGCATCAAACCAACCTGCATCCTGTAGTAGCACGGTATCCTACACAAAGCACCATAATTCAATCCACAACCCTCACACAAATGCACTCACACACGCAACACATGCACACACACAAATAGGAAAGCAGAGAAACGTTGTAACACAAAAAGGATAAAATTTTTCCCTGTTGAGTACATGACGCCAGCCCATAAACCATATGTGAAAATCCTTCCAAAAGGGATATACGACCAAGGGTTTGAGTTTGTGGCGTTCTAAATTTTGTGTCCTTACAATAAAACTCATGCAAATGACTTTTTGCTCATTTTAAACGACTTCTGTTATATGTATCCTTTTTTAGAACTGAAAGACTATCAGTAAAAAAATAAGGGATGTTTGGATTTTCCCTCAAACTTGTGTTCAGAGAATTGAAATTTCTGTTAAGGGTATTCTAGCGTTTTGAAATTTATTCATACACACACAATCAAACATGTGCATAACCATATAGTACGGTAAAATATTGAATTTTCTCCCTCTCCTTCGCAAGGATAATTCACGTAGAACACACACAAGTTTACGTGCCTTGTTCCGGTGGTGATGCAAACTGGAACATAGTGTCTGGCAGTATTGTAAAAGTCTTTTTTGTGTGGCGGGGCTGTGATCTGCAAATGTGTAAGTGCATGATGTTTAAAAAAGGATATTTTCAAAATGGATATAAAAAGGAACTTTTTTACTACACAAAAAACCTCGAGTGAAAGAGGACATGCAGACACTGTGAGTGAGTAGCTACAAAGTTGTCCTTTTTCATCTTACTTCAAGTGGGATGAGTCCTTGAAGGAGTGAAAACGACGATGAATGTGTTTATGTATTTGTGTGTTGGGGAAATTCAATGAGAGCATATTCATGGTAAGAGGAATATCCTTTTTTCAGGACATGCAAACTTGAAAAGGATGTGAACACTTTTGGATTAGAAACTGAATCCGGTAGAAAAAAGGACGAACAGGAAGAACGTGTTGCTTGTGTCGACCCAACTGTTTGTGTGTATAAGGGAATGAGAATAACAGAGAAAGGACGATGAAAAGGACGACAACTGGATGACACTCACTGTTGGGTTGATTTTGATGCTTTATGACTTATTAGCTGTGTTCTTTTAGTCACTCTAATAGAACTGAACTGTCAAATCCCATACATTCTTCAGAACAAGTCCAGTTCTGAACAATTACTGGAACTAGATCGCTAGTTCTGAACAGCATATCCAGAATGGGCGAGCTAGAAATATCCAGATGGCGGCATGGTTTATTTTCCTTGACGCGAACCTAAATTTTCCTAAAAATTCCAAAAAATCACATTTTCTTCAAAACTTTCAGTTAATTTCATCTGAAAATTTAAATTCATGTAATATGTGAGGAATTTATGCAATCAAGGGCTCACAAAATGGAAAAAAATCGAAGAAAGTTCATATAAATGGTAAGTGAAGTTGGTAAAAGTTTGTAATCTATCGAGAACACGTCCGATGCGTTCTTTTGCTACTCTAGTTTTGTACTCGATAGCGATGACCAAAAGAACGCGGCTATTATGTTCAATTAGCTTCCTGAACTGTTTCTAATCCTTGCCACCGCGGCCTTACCCGGGATTCGACCCAGGTTTACCATTATCCTTGTTTATCCACTCTCCCCTCTCCGTGAAACGTTTACTTTCGGAGACAATCACGAATCACGAACCAGAAGAAGGGCTTAAGTCGAAGTCACTTTGCTGCTGTTGTAGCGCAACCCGACAGGGTGCAGGGTGTGTAATAGAATTTTCAAGGGTGACAATATGAAAACAACAACAAAGAAAAAAGTAAAAATAAATAAATAAATAAATAAGAAAATGGAGGAAAACTAATCATTGTAAATGGGAAAATTATATTTTTCTTTTAGCAGGGATCGATTTTTGTTTTTGGAATTTATTCGATTTCCAGGACATTTGCGCCAGGATTCATGACACAGGGTTGAGTTGAATAAAATTTAATATGTGTGTGTTTGTCATTGTGATTATGGTGAGGGTGGTGATTATTAATTGTGTGTTACTGTTGATATTGAGTTCAAAATTGTCATCCTGTGTGGGTCAACAATACATTGACAGTTTTAGGGTAGAGTCAAATTGTATTTTGTGTATGTCCTTCCAGGGGTCACATACCAGACCGTGGGAATTGCTATAAATCATAGACCAGATCTTGTGAGGGATCAAAATTTTCCACCAGTCCTGTTCGGATTTGGAAGGACACGAATTGAAGAGGAACAGAGTCTTGTTGCGTCTTGGCCATCAAGGACTGGTGTAGTGGATGGGGGGACAATATATACCATATATAAAGCGTGGAAAATTATTTTTAATTTAGGGATATTCAAAATTTTGAAGGAGGTATTTTGGTTTTCAATTAGAGATGACTGAAGAATTTCCCAAAAGTGATTTGTTGATTTCAGGATTTCATCAGTCGTTAGTAGAACCAAGAGACTCCTGATTTTAGGATTTACGTTTTTCGTTTTCAGAGAAAATACAAATTTTGCAGAATCTGGGAATTGCGTCATATTACGATTGTGCAGCTCGAAGGCAATATCATATCAAGCCTATTCCATATCCTGCTCTTCTAGCCCCAACCCCAGGCCTTATCTCCCTCATGAGAAAGAGAGAAATATTCATGATTCCACACAACTTTATGACTCCTTCCGACATTATCAGAAGCTATGCCAGCGAAAGCTTGACACCAAGACAGGATATTCATAACTGAAAAAGAGAACGGGCTGGGATGAGCTTTTGCAGAACTTGAAGAAGCTTGGTTTTCTATAGCCTCGTACAGATGTAAATAATGGAATGACTTGATTCTGTGTGAAATTATGCATGGGTACATCGACTACCAGGACCTGGACTACATTCGTTTTACAGTCAGATGTAGAGGTCTTTTTTCTAAACACAGTTTAGGAACACAAAGTTGGAAGTCAAAGATTTCGTTTGATCCTTGAAAGGATATCCAGGAAAAATTCTTTTCAGGCGTACTATGAGTATGATTCAGAAGTAAAACTTGAGGAACAAAGAGATTCCATCAAATTCATTTATTGACGAACGAAGGAATAGCAAAAGATCCTTTTGTTGATGAGGACCACAGCCAGGACGAAGCCAGATAGACTTCATGTAACAAGCCAGATTGTCGAGTAACTCAAGTAATACAGTGTATGGTTAAAGCATGGTTCGCTGTCGACTCCATCCCCTTTGGAGTGCCCCACTTTCGTAAGTTTTCCTTCACCTGCCATTCGTTTCAACATTTCCTTGCTCAGGAATGTATTATCCGTGCCACCCCAAAAGTTCGCTTGCGCTGTGTGTGCCTGAATTCCAGGGTGCCTCATGGCAACTTCATCCGGAATTCCGACACTTGAATCAGTCGACGTCGGACGGTTGCGCCGTAAGGACACAACAAGCCGACATTCTATGACGCAAACTTCGAAGATATTTGCCCCGATTTAAGAAAACTTTTATTGAATTTTAACGAAATTTCAGTCCATTGTGTAGTTGTTTTTTACGACTTCCCAAAAATATCCCTGATGCGCGAAACTCTCCACAAATCAATAAGCAATGGCGCCTCGAAAATTTCAGCATGACGCAAAAATTCATGATTCCATTAAAGTCGCCAGTCTATACTATGTAGTATCACTTTAAAAGTATCGATTTCTTGAGACAATCGATTTTTTCTGGGGCACTTTAAGTTTCTGGTGCAATTTAAGGGTTGAAATTTTGTGCGGGAATTTTTAAATTCCTTCTGATTTTCACTTGTTTTAAGATTCTTAGGAGAAAATATCATTTTGAGGAACAATCATTTTTGCACTTATGGGAAAAGGCTTTCTTATGAAAACAGGTTGGGTTTTATATAAATCAAAGGTTTATCCTGAGATGTACACCCTCTGAAAGTGTAGTATCCTTTTCTTAGTTTTATGTCTGAACGACTCATGATGACACTTCAAAACGAGTCGCAAATTTCAGAAGACAATTCATCCCTTAAATTTCAATAAATTATTCAAAATTAATATTAAAAATGAATCTTTAAAAATTTATAAAATTAATTAACGCTATGAGAAGACTTTTATATTACCGCCACAAGTGTCATCAAGTGGCCAGACCTGAAAGTATCCTTATTGTGAATTGTGTCACAACAAGAAATTCGATTGTTGCGGCTCTGAGGGAGCCTGTGAGGCCTAGTGGTTTTAATTGAATCTTCCTAGAATGTTCCTGAACCTTACGATTATCTCAGTATGAAGACAAAAAAAGATTTGGAATCACAACGGAGCATATTCTTATTAGGGTGACCAGAGTTTCTCTGTCTATAGATTTCAAATTTATGGAAACTTTTGAGTTACAAAAAGCCAATTTTTTTCTTTTGATGTTATATAATGACTGCTAAGGATTTTCCGATATTTTAATTTTTGGCCAAATGGCGCACTTCCAAAGTGAAAAATGAAAAATTTGACTAAAAAATCAACAGATAATTGTTAATAACTGTTAATTGTTAATTGTTATATTTTTCCCGACCATCATTTTTGAGGTCTTAGGGGACAATTTAAAAAAAAAATAGATTTTTCGCCAATTCTAGAGTGACTACATGACGCCATACTAAACCCTTCGATTTGCACTTGAAAATATGTTATGTTAGTGAATATTTTGCATTGTGACTACGAAAATAAAAAAAATTCACCGCGTTTTTCCCCGAACCGCGGAGTTAGTTACCTTAAAAAAAATTCAAACAGTCAAAGTTGACTCAAACATGACGCAAGGTAATTACTCGTCTCAGGTAATTCTCAGGTACTCTGCGGATGTTTGAACGGTTCGGGTTTCCCTGCCGATTGTTTGGACACGTCCGAAACAGATGACTCTGTAGCGGAACTCCTCAGAACTAATCTTTCGTCGAAATTTGTTTCATAGAATCGGCGTCATGGATTGCACATTGGCGTCATGGATATTTCCCGAATTTACAACGCAGGTGCGACTGGGCAGATGTCTCTGGAGGAATAGTCCAAAGTTACAGGATCTATTTGTCAATTTGATACCATTTCAAGTCTCAATCGAACGATCACTTCGATCAACAACAATTGATTCAATAAACGCGACAAACTGATTTGCATGTCGCCCTTGGGGTCATCAGTGACACTCATTTCAAAATCACAAAAACGTCGGCTTGCGCGGTCACATAAATCATTGACACCTTTTTCTAGTTGCTACTTGGACGCTTGTGGCTTATCGTGTGGTTTACTAGCAATTGATTTCATGGCACGGCCGTTGAACTGAATCACAACATTTTACTGCGTTTTACTATTCACCCAGTCTGTGGGTCATAAGGTCACTTGCGTCTCATTAACCTCGAGTCGTGGATAAACTTGGAGAAAGTTATTTTGACTGTTCAATGTGTCATGAAAATTTGGTAAGACCTCAAAGTCCTGCGGATCTGTAACGCCGCACAGAGCGTTGGAGCTCGGCATCTCATCAAAAGTCAAATGATGGAAACAGCCGAGATGTTCAATGGAACTCCATACTTGGATAGTTAAACCAATTCAACCAATTCAAGAAGCCAACTCGACAACGGATCGAGAACATGTGGTCGAAAAAAGTTGAACAAAAGTTGTTCAACTTTCAGTGGACTACGTCCATTGATCAACTACTATAACTTTTTCAATTCTTCACTAAAATTTGATCAACCTATAACTCAACTAAAATTTTATCAGCTGGTTAATATCATCATTTAAGGAGCAGTTTTCAGTGATCAAATTTGGTTCAACTTTTGCTGATTGGGATTTATTGACCAAATTGATAGTTTAATGTTAATCTAGAAACTGGTCACCTCTTACAGATGAATTTTGATTCGTTGAACTACATAATTTGTGGATTGAAAATATCATCATAATTTATCAACTTTTATTGATCAACTTTTATTGGCCAGTTCTGATGGATCTATTGGTTCCTTCTGTAATTGAAGTCGCTTTCGATTATCAATTTTCTTAAATTAGCTTCCACTGACCACCTTCTATAGAATAACTTTTATTCAACTTTTGTTGATCAACTTTTTTCATTAATTTTTGTTGACCAACTTTTTTTGACCCGTAGTCAAATTGGTCAGTTGAACAAACAGAACTATAGATCAACTGGTTGAATTAGTTGAACTGCTTGAACTGGTTGAACTGAATCCCCCAATTTACATGACAGCCGCTTTCAAACGTTACCGCTTATCTGTGAAAAACGCAATTAACAACAAATGTCCATAATCCTGTTCAAGGGTTGTTCAATAAAAAACCTCTAACGCAACTTCCCCCAAATGATAATCCCCCAAACAAGGGACTTTTTCTTTCGATTTTTGCACGGATGCCATTTTTCTTTGATTGCAAAAACGCATCCCTTTATTTAAAAAAGTGACAGACGAAAGGGATGCACTTTGCAACAAAAGGGTTGTCCTCCGAATTGTAAATTCAAAATCCGCCCTTTTGCGACGCACTTCAACTTGTTGGAGGCAAAAACGAACCCTCAGCATTGGGGTCATGGCTGGGGGGGGCTAGATGAATTTTTACCCTTATTTGTTAGAAGATATTTTCTTCTTTGTTTGGGGATGAAAATTTGATTTTCTAGATTCTCGTTTTGTCCGCTGCACATCAGCCACGCTTTTGATTTAAAATCTATCAAAGGGAAGCTTCTGAAGGGATAACCATCCTTGGACCACTAGGTGATATCCAAAAGTAGTGTCATTGTTAAAAACAGCAAGTTTATAGATGTGGGAAATGGGTCCCTGGTTACCTTTCTCACAAGTAGTTTTCAAAGCACTATTTCTCAACATTCTGTCAATGAAAGTGCATCAATTGAACGGCTCTAAATGGTTTACTTTGGGTTGATTTATTGGTGCAGTTTACATACGTTTAATTAAATACAATTATGATCTAAACATGTGTAGCTTATAATTGGAAGGCTTACATAGCCTAGATCTAAAAATTATCTTACTTTACCTTACCTTTATTTAACACTCATCAGGCATACATATATTAAAACTGAATCAACTGACAAGATGACTGTACTTATAGGATTACAGAAAAGGGACGATTTTGATCCTTTCCAGTTTACTTGTGACAAAACTCGTATTCATTCTCCCTTTCCTGATCTACATGTCACTGGGTATTCATTTTCCCTCATGAAGGTCGCACTGTCGGGATTCGCGTCACTTGGATCTCTAACATTGGTGACGCCTCCATGACGCAAACTGTTATTGTTCCTGATAACTATCCAGATAACATTCAAAACCTAGTTTGATGGTTAAACATTTAAGCTAAACATGACAAAAGCATCACAGGAGAGGAGATAATGACACAAATCAGTGGCGTCGCCTATGGTGGATCTATTGGACTCCAAAGGGGGCTCAATTTGGTTCCATGAATATGTATGAATTGAACGGGTTTGGAGACAATTCCACATCGACACTTTTTATTAATTGGGTTTATCTCATTACAGCACCTTTTGTTCGAGGAATGGAATCTAAGTTCAAGAAATCAAAAACAAAATACCAATGCCAGTGGGGTGCGCGTCATAAATAATGAGTCAATGATGGAACCAACATAAAAGCGATTGGTTTTACATAAAATAATTAACACAAATTTATTGGAATTTATTATTTACACACTTCCGGTGAAATTACACCCACGCCGAAGTCAAATCAGTTGAAATTGATGGCGTTATCTAGCGTGGCCATTCGTAACACCATTCGTTGTGCTCGACTAGAAAGCGTTCCCCGAATAGGTTAACCAGAATTTTGTCACATCATTTCTAAAAGGACATCATTTGTGAGCAAAAAGATTCGTTTTTTGAGAGACTTTCTTAGAGAAACGTCTCAAAAATTTTGTGTTTTTCAAATTAGTGTCGCCATTTTTATTAGGTTAACCCAATAATATCAGCTCGTGTTAGAAGATATTTAATTAATTGAGTTTGTCAAATGTCCAGCCAAAGAACATATGTCGGATGTCAAAGGAACAGAAAAATTAAATTCCCAAAAAACTGGAGTCATGTGGAGTCATGTATTAAAAATTTGAAATTTTTCCATTTTTCTAAAATTTCCACGAAAGCATTTGAATAAGAAATTTTTCATTTTCTCAAATGAAAATGTTAACATTTAATTAATTAAGAAATTTTTAAATTTTCTGATAATTTTCAAAAATAAAATTTTTTGTCGCTGTTTTGCTGTGAAATATTACGCGTCGTAAATTTGTCAAAATACAAGTTTCAACTTATAACTTCTTTCGTCACATTGGGTTATTTATCAAATACACTAAAAACATGTTTTTTGTGAATTATACATTTTTCATTTGTCCAAACCACGACAGCGCTGTGGCTTGTCAGAACGCGTGGCAAAATACTTGACATTTTTCTGTCACTTTTCCGCCCAAGAGGAATGTCCTACTTTGCTTTATCCGAATTGAAATTTATTTCATATTAAAAGCAATACACTGAAATACCGAAAACCCTGATAAAACTGTGGCATTGAACCAAAATTTTAAAGTAAATTCCCAAAAATGTAGAAGTTTCTTCAAAATTGGCTTTGTATGTTCGGCTGTGGCGACTCAATATATATGTAGGAACATGGAAGAAAAAGAAAATCTGCTCGGGATAGCTCAGTGGTCATAGCATCTGCCCGGCAAGCAGAAGGTCCATGGTTCGATTCCCGGTCACGAGCATTCAACATTTTCTACCAAATTTGTATTTCCGATCTGACAAGACCAAAACCGTGGAAATACCTTGATTTGGGTAGAATTCCTCAAATTAATGCGTCACATTACTGTAAGTGATACTGGCGTTCCACTTACCGTGTGGAAGGTGATCTAGTCTGGTACGGAATGATTGCGCTCCAAATTACGCATGAGATTCACCTCATTCTGTTCCAATCTTTATTTGAGACGCAATAAAAATTTGAAATTGTTTACTACTTTTCGAACACAACTTGCGTCAAGTGTCGCCTAGATTTCAGAACAGTCGCCGACAAAAAATCCACGCTGACCCATTCACAGTCTGAAAATTTCGATTCGGGAAATATCAAAAAACAAAAAAAAATAATTCTAAAATTAACTAAAACAACAACAAAAAATAAATCATCCACTGAACTAGAAATCTAAAAATAATTTTTTCAAAAATAAATTTTTTAATTTTCAATTTTCAATTTTTCCAATTGGTTACGAAAATCGAAAATCGGGAAAAACTTGTGAAAATTTTTGGGAAATTTATTGTTCAAATTTACGCCATCAAAAACGAGCGAAATGCACGGATTTTTCCGAGCGATACCGGAGTTTTCCTCCAACAAAATGAGTACGATCTTGAAATATTGCGTCAGGCACTTTGTTTTGGAGGCGACAACGCGCGTCTGTCACACGTGCCAAGCGAAGGAAGCGTCAATCTTATGGACCAGTCACGTATGATCGTGTTTGATCAACTTCAGAATCAGATGCAACTTGTTTGCAGTGCGTCAAGTAGCGCACAATCACAGCGTGAAAGCAACTGTTCTCAACACAGCTCAATGCAACGCTTCAGTGATATACCTACAAGGATCGGTCTTCGCCTACATAAGGCCAGCTTCTGTTTGAGTCCTTCGATAAACTTCAGTGCCTCTCAACGCAACGCAACGCCGGACTTCGTTTGAGTTCACAACAGACATTTGTGCAGCGCAATGCGGCAATACGTTCGATTCTCCTCAGTTCCGTCCGCTAGATGTCACCTCTGATAGGTCAAATTCTAAATTCGGAAATCCCGAAAACTCGTGTCACAACTCACGTCACCACGATTCCGGTCGAGTGGGTGTTGTCAATCAAAAAATCCAAATCGACCAGTCACCGCTCGCTGCCCGATGAAATGATAAAGCCCAGCCACTGTTGTGTAGGAAGAGCAGATAATAAATTTGACATGCGTGTCACATACAGAAAGCTTCAAAATGGAGTAGTAAATAAAACTAACACTCTCAGGGTTGGGGCTAGAAAAAACTGAATAATTTATTAATGATCGTTTAATTTATTACTCTCTCGCAGATCGTAAATCATTCGCTCGGGAATCAGTCGAAGACGCGCCAAAGCCGGGTTGAATGAGACTCTGGTTTTCATGACCACACGGTCGAATGTGACAACTCCGGATTAGGGTCAAGCGGTTGTCAATTTCCGCGCAATGGTCTCGCTCCAATTAAGCGATTGTCAATGGAAGGGGGGCATATTTTGGTTGTGTTGACAGCGGCGTTAGAGTGACTCCAACGCTTCTCAAAATGTCTGATGCATCTTTTCCGCTACTGTCATCTCTCAGTGGCGCATGTTCTGAGCTACATATATAAGTACCTCACGACGCAAATGGAAAATTACTAGCAACTCATGATCGCGTATTAATTAGCGAACAAAAACAGAATTAGCCGCGTCCAAATGCGGCGAAGTACATTTTTTATTTGCGGTTCCTGTTATCGCCACAACTCACCTTTATCGCGCGAAAACATACAAAAAAAAATTTCATAAAATTAGAATGCAAATTCAGGGGCTTCGACGAGCCGAAGGCCAAAGTGTCTCAAGCGGCAGCGGCGACGAGCGTTTGATGTACATAACAGCACAGCTCGCAGTTACTGGTTTAGCAACAAATCAAGGTGATATGCGGATAGGGTTAAAGTTATTCAAATCACGCAATCATTCACACATAAACAGAGACAAAAAAATACAAACACTTGCATACAGCGCCCCCAAACACGTGTGCGTGATTGGTCTGTTAGTGCGGCACGCGACACGCGGCAAATCCGCGAAATCATCAACGTCAAGAAGCTTGCTCGCGAATACCTGCTTTGGCCCCTTGGCAACCGGTTCGGTCAAAACCCGCTCCGACCGGCCAACCAGCTAAGCAACCGGTCAACCCAGCCAGACCCGTACATGACCTGCACTCAACAATTCGACGGTGTCATGTAGACAATATGAAAAATGCGCTCTGCACTTTTGGTGTGGGCTGTCGCTAAAAATAGATACCTGAGAGTATGTTAGTGTGACCAGATTTGAATTTTCCAAAATGACAACAAAACAAATACCAATCAGGCAACACTTAAATCAATCTGATATCGAAAGTGATGATCGCCTTAACGGGTAAATTCGTGCGCGACAGGGTTTTTTTGAATAAAATTTGCAATCATTAACACGATTTAAAAGCAGTGGACAAACGAATTTGGGAAAAGAGATATGATACCAAAATGATATGAATTAATTTTCTTATTAGAAATATATAACCGGTTCAATCCGGTTGGACTTGGGCACCGCACCGTGCTGCTTATCGCGATTCTGGTTTAATTTCCTCTAAATCAACATTGGTGGCGTATGTTTGACAACACAAATGTCACATTTTGAAAGCAATAAAATAAAATAGGCCCAAATAACCGCTCTATTATTGCTCGGCGTAAAAATAGCACTGAAACGTCAAAGTGCACGGTATGGTCCCATATAAACTGATGACGTCTCAAGCGATATTCTCCATTTTAAGTTGAAATTTTAGCAAATATCTCGACGATTGTCGTCTAATTTTGACGCTAAATATTTTCAGCAAATTACCCGGATCTCTGCCGTGCCCGGCGCGCGACCCACAAGTCTTGCCGTTCAATTGTATGGTGAATAAATTCTCGTTGTTGTGACACACGAAATGGCGGACATGATGGAAACACTAAAACACTAAAATTAAAATCAATTTATGTTAAGAAGATTAAAAAACATTTTATACGGTACAGTTCGTGTAGAAAGTCACTTAACGTCATGTTGCGGTGGGGGTGGTCGTTTTGAAACAAGTTTTCTGATAAGACTCCCCTTGGTTTCTGGTTTTCGAATTGGAACCACGTTTTCTGATAAGAAAATTGACTCAAGAAACTTCGAGATTAGAAAGTGTGGCGACGAAGCGATATGAGTCGAACTGTGCCGAGTGCGCGGACAAAACGGTACCCGTTGCAAGTGCATTCAAAATGAGTTAACAAAATCATTAGGACCCGCCACCTGTTGACAGGGAGCATGTGTACTTTTCGTTTCCGGTTTGTTGCACATGCACCCGATGCCAATTGAATGGCGATTTCGATCGTACAGTGACTGTCGGAAATTTTTAATGAATTTTATTTCTTTCAGAAGCGTTTTCATTTTTGACATTTTCTGTATTATATAATATTAGTACCTAGGTGGTTGTTTATTTTTTGTTAAAAGAAAAATGAAATATTTCTCGTGTATTGTCAAATTTGGTTTGGTTTATGAAAATTTGTCGTGATCTTTGAATTTCGTTGTTTCTAATTTTCCATTGTTCCTCTTAAATATATTTTCAATAGGGAAACAGACTGGAAGAGAAGACAGATTGTAATTTCACTTTGATAATTTTGGTTTCTTGACGGTTTTTGTTTTGTTTATGAAAATTTGTTGTGCTGCTCTTCTTTTTCTTGCAAACATTCTCTTCCTGCGTTTGTGAATCCGAATTAATTATTGTTTTTGGATATAATTTGAATTTTTCTATTTCGATTTCCAACCCCAAACGGAAGCAATGATTCAACCGCTTCGTAGAACTGTCAGAAAGTGTGAAATTTTATTAGCTAAACAAGTGGTGAGATAAAAAAAATGAATTTGCGATAAAGACCTATTTGTTTTTTTTTTCATTAATTTGTTGTGGTTTTTTTTACATTTTCGTGTGAAATTCGATAACACGTACTGTTGCGGTGATAAGAGCTCAAGTGCGCGTCAAATGGTGATTTGTATTGACGATTTTCGATATGGTGAGTAGCGATAAAAGTGTAGAACAGGGAATTGGATTTAAGGCTGATTCTGTTTCTCATGGCAGGCGTCACAAAATGTCATCGTGTGGGAAATGTCCAACAGGTATGAAACAGAGTGACATCATGTGCTACTTCTGTCATTTATCGCCTTCTCTGACTGCTGACAAATGTATCCCGTCTTCTTAAAGGAAACAAAGCAGACCTGTTCCTTCCGAACAAAGGAACAAAGCAGTCCCGGAAGCAAATGTGAATTTCCCCACAAAAACACAAAGCTACTGTTCAACAGCATTTAAGGTAATTTAGGTTTAAGGTTTTGTGTTAAAAATTTCTTTTTAACAAGGTAAACATTTTTTGCTGCAACTCTTCGCCACAAACGGCCAACATTAATTTGCGTATAAATTTGTCCGTCTTATACAACACAAACCTTTCTTTGAACCCAATCCATGTCGATCGCTCTAGCGTCGAGTTCATATAACAATTTGCATGACGCTTACACGATCATTAGAAAGTTTACCGAATTAAAAAGTTCAACTTGGTGCCTATCGCCTGATGCCTAGTGCCTATTCCGTTGAGTTATTAAATGCGGTCTGACAATTCGTTTGTGTTGCAAATGGCAACGAAACGAGGTCTGTGCCGAGCGTCGAGCGGGAAATCATTGGTAACTGTGCGACGTGGAGATTTGCAAACATTTCATGCTGTCATGATGGGGCCTCTGGGGAGCCATGGAATGGAGCTTAGGCAAATCTTTTTGTAGCTCATAATAGTTAAATGGTTAAACATTAGAAAACAAGGTAACGATACCGACGAATGTTGAAATGCCTCGGACAGGTTTTGATGCAACGTCCGTTTCTCTCTTTCTTATTCACACTCTATCTCTCTCTCTCTCTCTCTCTGTTATTCTTCATGATTGTAACAATGAAATGAACTACACTTCAATTTCTTGGACGATTGTAGCAAAAGGCGCAACTTCTGGATAAGAAAATGAGAAGTTGTAATAACAATAACACAAAACCATTAAATAAAATGAGATCCTCTACGTTTTTCTACATGGATTTCTTCTTTTTCTTCTTCTTCTCCTTCGCCATCTTGAAGAAGTCTCATTACATCTTTGACTTTTACAACACAAAACGCTTGAGCGACTGCTGTTGACTTGCGGACATGATAGACGTCAATGATTGTTTATATGACCGCTTACAATCGACATACGTTCACTGGTATATCTGTACTCTTTTTTTTGAGTGAGGTTATTCTGCAATTATTTTTGCAAAAATAACAAAAAAAAACATTGGCCACGCGAAATGACCGACCAGCCGTGGAAATTGTTCGCTTCGAAACTGAGGCCAATGATTTATGTTAAGTGAAATATCAAAAAAAGTCAAAGATGGCTCATTCGTTAAATACTCGAAAAAATTTCTCAACAATAAAATTCGGTAACGTGGATAATTCGGTTGTGAAGATAATTCCGCCATTTTATTAAAGTAAACTGTAAGTAGTGTGGGAAAGTACATGGTGGGAGACGCTTTCATGTTTGCGATTGTGTACGGAACGCTCAGAGAAATCTCTCAGTTGTGTTTTGTTGATGTACAATCATGGTTAGCCGATGCACAATTCTGTGTAGTTGATACACAAACAATTTCCGTGCGTAAGCACTTATGCTGAAGACACATTTTATGCGCCTTGTTTAAAGCAAGATTTACTTTTAATATTGATCTAAGATTCTGCTGACCCCTCAATCTGCCAGCTCGCAAATAATTCTAACTTTATCAGAATAATAAATACATAGCACTGAAAAATTTTTATAGTTTCTAATTTATGGATAATTACAGATATAAAATGATAAACTTTTGTATTGAGGTTATTGTCAATTATGAATACATTATTAACCGTCAGGATGACTTTGAGGAATATTCTGAAATTGTGGCTACCTGGTTCACGATGGAGCCCTTATTTTTCAAGACATCCCCTCATAAGTACGTACGTATGTTTGAAGAGATATTACGAAAAACCATAATCAGATGACTCAAAGTCAATTTTAGGTAATGGATAATTGAAACACAAATATTTACAGCTGTTAAGGAAATTTGGGGTATTCATATGTTATTAAAGACACTTGTGTGTATTTCATCCATTTCAACAGGAGGTAATAACGATTTTCCACTAGGTGGGCACAATTATGGATACCTCTTGCTACATTATCATGGTGTGAAGTTTTCCTTTATTTGTCCCAAGGAGTTATAGCACCATTATAGTAGTGTTAACTGGAGAGAAGAAGAATTAAGCTGAAGGAGATGGCATGAGAATTCCAAAACATTTTTCTTTTATATAACCGCGCAGCGGAAAAAACAACTAAAAAAGTTAAGAAACGAAAGCTATTGCGAAACCCATCACAACAAAAACAGCAAAAACAAAAATTGACCGGAATCTGGGTCGTGGCCAGACGCGGGTTAAGAAACGAAAACAAAAAATAAAAAATTTCGCGTCTTTAAAATTTCGTTGAACTGGAATTGGTCCGTTGCGCGATCGACAATTGAAGGTAACATAAGATGGCGGTAAAGATGAAAATTTGGCGAAAACTTAAGCGGAAATGATACAAAAATGGCGGCGATTTGACGCTAGAACTCCCCCGCAATGATGCCATTTTGATTGACGTTTTAGTCATTTTTGAAATGACTGCAAGAAGCCTCAGAAAGAAACGAGCGCAAGGACACGCGGCGTTTAAAAATAAACAACATGACACCAACAACCGACTCCACATGACACCGCCAAGCCGAGACGAGGACGAAGTCGAGGCAAGGACAACATCAAGGAGGCTTTCATATTTTTTCCGTTTTTGTTTTGTTTATTGATTTCGCGTTAATCGTGACCTAATGACCTCATAATCGTAAATGAAACGCAGAAGGGAGTTGAGCTTTAACTCCTGGAACTGTTTTCTTGGTTTGTTTGAATTGTGTCCACATTGAGTGAATTAGGGACGGAAGTGTCCTTCATGGAGGAATCTTATCCTAAGTAGTTCACATCTTCCCAAGTTCAGGAAGACTTCTCTGACCTCTAGAACATTCCAAAGTCACACGAGCAAGGTCCCTTCCACTGTGGATGTTGTATTCATCCTCGAAAGTGTCTTGATTTGGAATGTCCTGAATTCGTCTTAGTTCGTATATCAAATCTTTAAGCTCACTTGTTTGGTCTAGTGAGAAGTAGATGACACCAATCCAAGCGCCATGAAGACTCCAGCAGGAAATGAGTACATTGAACTCAACCACAGCATTGACACCATTTTGAGGATTTTATTGATGAGGTTTTTCGAACACTCGGGAATGAGTAAGGCAATTTTCCATACCAGAATTCCAAAGATCATTCAAAGATCTTTCACTATTAAAGAGGGATACCGTTACCAAGTGAACTCTACACTTGTCAAGAAGACACTCTGCAGAAGCTCAAGAAGATGCGGCTCAGAAAATGGAGATCCTCGAGTCTTCAAGCATTAAACGTCACAACAAAAATTCATTCCAATAATGTGATCAAGGTCAAAAAACCTAGACAAGCGCAAGAGAAAGACAAAAAACAGAAAACATGAAAAGAAAATAGAACAACAAAAACGCGGGAATTCTTTTTTACCGCTCGCGAGTTACGGGACCTATCCAGTGCGAGCAGTGCGAGCGATGGTGCAATGACATGACGCGAGCTTTTGTTTAGACAAAAGTTCTTCCATTCTTCTTTCTTGTTCTCGTTCTTGTTCTTCTTTTCCGCAACACCTCATCCCGGTAGGTTCGATTTGACTTGGATCGTATTAATTGATGCCGTAGATCTTCATTCCGTTCTACTTTCCAAACTTTTGACGTACGAAGTGCTATTGGCGAGGAATTCCTGCTCGTTTCACAGTTAGGTACTAACCTCGTAAACGGTACAGTCCCGAGTCCACTTCGATGGTACCACTTGACGCATTCAAAGTGTCTCCTCACCGCTTCTTCCACAATTTTCAGCGGGACACTTTCCAGAATTTTCTCTTCTCTGGTCATGTTGCCAGCCAGGCAATCGGGAGAGTCCCGAGTCCTTTTTAGCGGACATGGCCTTTAGATCTTGACGCATCTAAGATATCACTTCTCTCTCTCTCTCTCCAGGGAGCCCTTTTCCAGAATTTTCCCTTCTCTTCCGCAAGCTTCTTCTCTTTTAAAAGACAAATGGTGGAGCACCAAGTCCTTGTAAGCAGAAGGGCTTCAAGAGTTTGACGTATCTAAAATGTCGCTTCATCCTTCCTTCAGAATTTCCAGGAAGACGCTTTCCAGAATTTTCCAATTCTTTTCTCTCCAGAAGTTGCCCACCATTCAAACTGAATTGTCCCGAGTTGACTTGAACGATGTCATTGCTTCAAGCTTGGCTCATTCGAGATGTCTCCGACTATCTCTTCCAGGATTTCCAGGAAGACCCTTTCCAGAACTGTCCAGTTCTTTTCACTCCTCATGTTGCCGGCTATTCCTATGGTGCAGTCCCGAGGCCAATCTGGTTTCAAGATCATGTCGGGCTCAAGGTGTCTTCTCACAGTTTCTTCCAGGATTTCCAGTGACTTCAAGTTACAAACCGTTGGAACGGTACAGTCTTAACTAACTTGACTTGACGCAACTCAGATGGCGATCGGTCCAGGACTTCCAGGGGGAGAATTTCCAGAAGTTCCATCAAACAGACATCGAAAAAATTGCCGAATAGACAAATTGCATGATCCACTCCTGGCTCTCCTTCCAGAATTTCCAGGAAGACCCTTTCCAGAATTTTCCAATTTTCTCAAACAGTTCCATCAAACAGACATCGAAAAAATTGCCGAATAGACAAATTGCATGATCCACTCCTGGCTCTCCTTCCAGAATTTCCAGGAAGACCCTTTCCAGAATTTTCCAATTTTCTTCTCTCCAGAAGTTGCCCACCAATTAAACTGAATTGTCCCGAGTTGACTTGAACGATGTCATTGCTTCAAGCTTGGCTCATTCGAGATGTCTCCTGACTATCTCTTCCAGGATTTCCAGGAAGACCCTTTCCAGAACTGTCCAGTTCTTTTCACTCCTCATGTTGCCGGCTATTCCTATGGTGCAGTCCCGAGGCCAATCTGGTTTCAAGATCATGTCGGGCTCAAGGTGTCTTCTCACAGTTTCTTCCAGGATTTCCAGTGACTTCAAGTTACAAACCGTTGAAACGGTACAGCCTTAATTTACTTGACTTGAGACAACTCAGATGGCGATCGGTCCAGGATTTCCAGGGGGAGAGTTTCCAGAAGTTTCATCAAACAGAGAGCAAAAGCAAAATGGACGAATTGCATGATCCACTCCTGGCGCTGCTTCCAGGATTTCCAGGAAGACACTGGAAGTAACGCATCTCTTACCTCACTTCCTTGACTCCTCCCCACCTCGTCCTGCCGACGAATGAGACCAAGTAAATTGTTCATTTGGCCCTCTCCTCTTTGCGGAACCTCCACCGCCACGCCACACAAAGGGGATCCACATCGTATGTGGAGCACTGGATAGAAACAGAAGGTTCTCGCTGTCTTTACGACAATTTAACAATTTCTTTTCGCTTCCTCCGCACACCAGCTCCATCCACATCGACTCCACTGCAGCCCCAACTCCAATTGGAGTTTATAAAATTTTCCGTCGTTTTGTTTTTGTTGCTGTTTTTGTGTTTTGCACATAATTTCGTAGTATTTTTTCACTTGTTACTTTGGATCGTCCCCATGTCCCCGCCAGGCCAAATGTGTGTTGGTGGTGTTGCCATTTTGAATTCTTATTTTATTGTTTCGACTTCTCGGTCTCCATCTCACCTCCCCGTCTCTCACTCTCCTCGTTTCGTTGACGTTTAACGAAAGAATTTCATTCGATGCACACGTACGAAGTCGTCCATTTTAGTGTTTTTTTCCATGTTCTCTCTCGTGTTGTCCTTATTTTGTCTGGTGTCCTTCCACAAAGGTCATCGTTTTCTTTATATTGTCTTATTAAATCTTCCCACAATCACAAGACGATAAGTTTGTGGATGTGGCTTCGTACAACAAAACCAATAAAACGAAAAGTACCTCGTGTTTCTTGATTTTTTCCTTCAAGACGTTTTGTACCTTACAACAAAAACAGCAACAACAGCAAGAAAAAAACAAAAAAAAAAATGTTTATCGCTCGAATCTTTTGTAGTTTTTGGGGCGAATGTTGATTTTGTTTTAACCACTTTATCTGGGCAGTCCTGGGAATATTTAAATTGTCCCCCCATTCCGTTCAGTTCTCATCGTAGCATCATGTTGTTTTGTTCCTTTTTGGCACCAGCCTTCTTGGAATGGAATCGCTCTAATGTGGGAACGGGCAAAATGATGAGGAATGTCTCCATGAATGGGACTCCATCTTGACGTACTTGTGTATCACCTAAGACACACACCAGCAGCCATTCTTGGTTGATATCCGTAATTTGTGTCGTTTTCAATTGTGGAACGTTGCAAATGGGGAGAATATTGTTCTTGAACGTTTTCTATTTTAGATTCTTGTGAAATGCTCCTCAGATGCATTGTGGCCTCTATCTCCTCTGCATGGAGGTGACGTCAAGTACTCCTACCTTCCAATGGTACCTCAGTAGGCTTTACTTCTCGTCCTCAGGGTGGAATGGAGTTTGATGTACTCAAAAGTCGAAACGTAGAACTTTTGAAAGGTTGAATTTCTATTTTTGGATTTGAATCGAGGGAGTTCTTTAAAGTTGTATTTAACGAGGAAGTGGTTTGAGTCGCATGGGCGGAAGTGGTTTCTTTCAGAATCCTCCTGAATTCCCTAGAAGCTCTCAGATGACTGCACGCGTCAGCTTCCAAGGACGCAAAATCTTCTCAAAATTTTCTGAGCTTATTTTTTCATATGAAATCCACAAGAAAAATATATAAAAATTTATGTTCCAACAACATCCACAAGGCCAATTGGCTAGCTACTCGAGCGCAAAAAAATGTTTCTCGTTGCGCAAAATGTCAAACGTCGAGTAAAAGTTGCAAGCTTTTTTAGCTTTTACGATTTAACATATTTTTACGTAACAAATGCAAATTGTTTAGAGTGTAGATTTTAAAAAATAAAAAAAAAACAAAAACAAGGTTTTCATGTTTACATCATCCGGAAGTAGTGGGTGGCTTGTGGATTCATTTCCTTCCGTTCAAGGACGATCCGAAGTGGCTTGCTCTTATCACTAATCACTGTGATCTTTGATCACAATTTGGAGACATTCCGAGAATGCGGAGCGTAGGTAGCACGGCTACAGACTACAGAAGAGTAGATGAAACGAGGAAGTGCTGATGAAATTCCGTAAATATTTACGCCACACGATCAATGATCGGATCGGAGATCGGTGTGAAGAGAAAGAGAAAGGATTTAGTGTGGATGTGATGGAAGATTTCAATAGATTTTCTCATGGCGAAAGGAAATATAAATTTTGCTCATTTCAAGTGATCGTGTACAGTCTTGTTTGGAAGTGAATACCGAATTGAATAAACAATCATTTGCTGATCGCCCCCGCACATCAACAAGATCAAAATTCATGTCTCACTCACACACAGTGGAATGTCGTTGACACGAGTGAGATGATCGTGATTTGATTTTTGTCATTGAGTTGAGATGATCATATCTGATCTCGCTGCGAGAGAGTAATTCTCATGTGATCTGCTAACTCTGTCTGTTATATGGTGTACGATCAATTTGTTTTCATGTTAAGTGGTTAATAACTTTCTCGCTCTTTTGTTGCCATTCAAGGAATTTTGTTACACAGTCGTCTCGTTGCTGTATGTTGGGGGCAGAAAATTATATGGGTATGTTTTATTTTTGTTCATCTCATCTGTATATGTGTTATTTATTTATTGGTTTTTCACTTCATCGATGAAAAGTATCTCGTTTTCCCTCGTGTTATTCGTGTTAAATTCGAGTTTTAGTTGCACCCGTCATCACCGGCCGCCGTCTCGTGCCATGACATGTCAGTTGGTTTGCCTTTGGTAGGTAGTAGGTATATCTTTTATTTGAATTCAATTTGGCCGCATTTTTTATTTTCTCTCCCTCAAAATATCAAATAAAACTAAACATAGATATTGTACGGCTCTGCATATTCTGCGTCATGGTATGTTTGTGTTTCTCTTCATGCTTAGTGAATTCTAATGCGCGTATTCATTTCAATGCGCTAAACAAATTCGTGATCGCCGTAATTAGTCATTACAGATGAATACGAATGGTAATGCATTGAGGGCCACTGTTCTTTACAGTGCACCCACAAAAATCCCTTCTTCTTCTTTCAGTGAATTTGTGTGATGATTATGGCGACTGTATATTAATTCCATTCCCTCTTCATGTCTGCGCTTCTGAGGCTTGTGGCTAATCAAAAAGATCATTTTAATAATGTACACAAACGAAAAACGAAAAATAAATGAAATTTTCCTCGCCTCGCTGATTCAGGGATAAATGAAATAATTTCATTTTATAAAATTGAAAAATCAACTCGACACTGCCTTGGACATGACGATGAAAACCGTGTCAGGGCGGTCGACAAGCAAACGATGCAACTAGCTAGCTGACACGGCTACTCCACAAAGATGCATTTTATTCTATCTCTTCTATCCCTGCTTCGTCTCATGGCATACCGCCACTTTGCGTGGTTTGTCGTTCATTTTGTTTTCATTTCGTATTCAAGAATTTTATTATTCGTCATGCGTACTTATTCGGGAGGGTCTAAAAATAGTCCGAGCAGTGAGCACCCGGGAATGATGAGTTCTTCTGATATGATGAGGACGATTAAAATTTTCCTTCAAATGAGTAAATATTTTTGCTATTTCAACGGCTATTTATCATTTCAAACGATATAGTATTGCCAGATGTTGGAAAATCTGTTTGATCCTGTGTTTGGAGCGTGTCAAATTTATAATTCTTGGAATCATTAAAATCTGGAAATCATATTGAATCTGGCAACACGTCTCATATAGTAATTTGCCATTTTGATTACATTTTTCAACTCAACTGCATTTCACATCTTTGGCACACCAAAGTGAGATGCGCGCGGCTAATTTTGTCCGAGTGAGTGATAATCGGGAATACGTTAACGCTTTGCGTTTCGATTTAATTTTGTTATAATTTTAAACGCTGAAATTATCAACAAATACAGACAAAATGCTATTTTGAATTTTTCTCTTTTTTTTATTATATTGTTACTTGTGCCGTGTGCGTCACACAACAACGACGCTTGTTTGTTTAAATTACGGTCGCGCAAAGTGATCGCTCCTAGAGGGATTCTTGGAGTATGCAATGCATTGCTCCTAGATGATTTATCCACTTTGGCGATATGCAGTGGCGTTGTGTCAAAAATGGAGAAAATTAATTTAATTTTTTTTTTGTTTTGTTTACTATTATTAAGTCGTTTGTCTGGTATTTTGTACTTTTCCATGATAATTTGTTCTGTTGATACAACAGACGCAAGGAGACGCCCAGATTGAGACGAGTTGGATATTTATAGATCAACATGAAAATGTTTCCATCCAAGTAGAAGATTGTTTGTTGTTGGTTTTTTTGTTGTTCTTCTGTTTTTTGTAATTTCAGTGATTTTCTTCTCATACTTGATCATTTATGATCTCCTTCAATTCTTTTGGATATTTATATCTGGAAGAGTCCCCATTTAACTCAATCCGGTTGAGATAGATCTTCTACTCGTATGTTATATTCAAGAGGGAATCGAGGGTAAGATCTTCTGGTAGACATTTTTGTTCCAGTTTTGGGTCGTTGAAGATTTGAGCAACGTGAAATGCTTCTATTAAAAATAAACAAAATTTTTGTTTAAATTATTTGAATTTTCGTTGAAACAATTTTCCGCGAATTTACAATTTTCCATGGATATTTTCTTGCATTTTCTAAGAAATATTTCTTCAAAATTTAATTAGTAAATGTTTTCTTCGTGAAATCTTCATCACTATTAAGAGTGATGGAATTTATTTTATTTTTAAACATACTCATTTCGATGTGAAGTCCTTTTGACATTTCTTTTGAATGTCAAAAGAATTCATTTTTAAAGTACAGAATCAGAAGAGTTTTTCGATTGTTTTCCCAATGACGCTGATAGGGGAAGAACAAGTCTGGAGGGGTAAATGTTTTTTCAGTATGCCATTTTTGTGTATATTCTGATTTTATGAATTTGATGATAATTTTTATGGATAAGATACCCAATTCTTTTATGGATTAAAAAAATATTTTTCTGATTGAAGAAAGAACGCCGAGATTTTGCTTTCACTATCGTTAAATGGAGTGGAATAAAAAGAGCAATTAACCTTGGTTAAAGCGTCAAATTAAGCTGCGCTTATCAATGAACGAGACGTTGTGAATGATTCACATCTCCGCAATACGAGGGAAGACCTGTTCGACAAGTCTTGGCGGTCATATTGAATGGGAGACATTCAAGACAAAATGAACATGGTGAGGAAATCCGAAATTTTCAAAGAGTCACTCTTAATAAAATGCAACACAACAGTGAACAAAAATATCAGTCTGGTTGGTCAATAACTAATAAATGCAAAAAAAATTATTAACAGTCTCATACTGAAAAAAAATGGGGAGCAAATGTGGAGACAACAAACTCAAATACACCGACACGTCGGCGACATTGAAAAAGTTCACTGCACTGTCATTGTATTCTTAAGTCGCGGTTTTTTTCAAAATGACTCCAACGACACCCCCATGGCAGGGGATGGTTGGGGGGTTGAATGAATTAAATTTGTTTCATTCCCGACATATTGATTAATTTATTGGTCCCAATGACGTCACAAGATTTTTTCGCTAATATTAGTAAATTGTTACACAAATTTATGGAAATATTTGTTTTGGAAAAGGGAAAACTTTCCGGAAGTTTAAACTTCTAGAACTAGAACCCACTGAGCATCATTTGACCCGGTCAACTGCTGACTTCGGTTCGGTTAATTTCGAAATAAATGCTTGAAGATTTTGTAAATTTTGTCAATTTGAAACTTTCTAATAGAAACATGTTTCGAACGCACAGAAAATAAAAATAAACAAATTTGAATTTGTGGCTTTCTCGAACCGATAAATCACAACAAACGCTAATCAATGGCAATCTATCAAAGAAAAACGAATGTCTCGCTCCCAATCACATTGGAATGTCCATAAATTTGGTATAAATTGATTTATAATTTTTCACTTGATTTGCATAAAAGCGATCGTCTTCACAATTTTAGCTCCCCTGAGCTCCACATTTGAGTTATTAGTCTGTTATCTGTGAGAGGCATGTTTTCTTATTAGAAACACTTAAGTCTGATGTTTGTCAACTAATTTCCCTATCACGCTTTTGCGACTTGTCAGATTTGCATATTTTTGATAAAATCGTTTTTTTTTAAATCTTCGCGGGTTTTTCTGCACGTATTTCTAGAAATACTTGAGGGGGCGTTTCATCTTACGTCATTATAGGCTTCTTTCCGTTTCATTAAACAGATCAATAATACAAAATTCTTAAAAACATCCTCCAGTTAAAATCAATATCTCCAAAATGCCGTCACACTTATCAAAGATGGATCGTCTTGCAGACATCAGGTCAGATAATTACGAATCGTCTTACAGATATCAGGAAAAGATCACAGTTCTAGCAATGTGTTTATCCCGACCAGGTCCCTATTGGGGGGTCGGAAACACGATCGAAATTGATCCAAAATTGCGGAACACGATGGCGTTTCTTTGACTTTTTAAGATCCTTAGAACAGTAAGAACTGATCAGTATGATATCAGAATAAATGTATAAAAGATGGCGCTTTGTACGTCCAACAACCGTATCTCTTTGGTGACATTTCGAAATGCCAGGTTCTGGTTAACCTAAATTCCACGAATCGACTCTGATTAACGATGGACGTTCACCTAATTCAAAATGACGGCAATTACGGTACAAACAACAACAACAAATACAACACATTTTCAACTGACATTTGAAAGAGATGCTCCAATGAAAAATGGCGGAAAATTTTTCCTAACTGTAATCCAGAAAAGAATTCATGCCCACGCATAAAATGAATCGGGAATGAATTTCACACGATGCATCTAGAGAATGTCATCGAAGAGATGCTTTCATTATGTCGCAGTGGTGCCAACACAAAGTTTGGGAAAAAATTAAATCAATGCTTTCTTGGAAAAGTCAATTCAAATGGCGTCATCCGTGACGCACACTCCATCACAAGGGCGATACGACATTGGACTTCCAGGAATTTTGGATTGACGTTAACCGGTTTGCAGAACTGTCAAATTTGACAACATATTTTTGTCTCTCTTCTCTCTGTGACTCTTATGTCTTACGGAGTATTTGTTCTTCCTTCGAGTGTTTGAGTGTAAGTGAGTGTAATTCTTCAGAAAATCAGAAATTGTGTGCAGTGATGTGAAATGTGACGATTTTTTTGACCCTCTGCTCTAACTCTCAATTCAACAATTTGTGAATCAAATTTGTCAAATTTTTATTCTCTATTTCTTTTCATATCCAATTGGTTTTTGTTTCCGATCTAGTCCTCGGGTGTATTTAATGGTTTGTCTTAAGATTTTTTGAGTGTAATTCTTCAGAAAATTAAAATTTGTGAAACTTGGATTGGTCGTTTTCAAAACTGTCATTCATCACGACACCCACAATTGAAAAATCATTTTGCTTCCTGATTTTTCTCCTCAATTATTTATCATTTTGCCTTTATTTTGTGTGAGTGTAATTCTTCAGAAAATCAGAAGTTTATGTTCATGATTATTTTACTCAATCAAATAAATCCCTCTCAAGGACCTTACGATGCTGTTCATAATTTTGAATTTTCTCATTCAAACGTCACTGACATGATAATTTCATGCAATTAGCAATGCGCATTTAGTAAAATGCATTTCTATTTGCATCATTGCATCCAACACGAAAAAAAAAATAAAATTAAAAATAAATAAATTATGTGAATAAAATTTTATTTCGGTTCACTTGAAATCATTTTGAAATTCCATCGGTTGTATTGACCCGGCTTCTTGATTTTCTTCATTTTGTTCATTTTCTTCTTCTTTTTTTAGTTTTGAAGTCTCCTCCACATCCGCACAACAAGATCGTGTGGATGCAACTGAATTGCAGAGATGCAATTTTTTGATTTCGACTGCACCGCCCGACTCCCCAAGGCGATGTTTTAGTGGCGTACATATTTTTTTCCGGTCCCTATTCTCGTGGATTACGGATCGCTTACGCCATGATCAGGCTGCAATGGATCCACAACAACATCCGTCAGAGACTAACCAAATCTTAAAGAGATAAAATTATTTCTTTTATATTGTTTTTCGTCGTCATGTTTCTTATCTTTCCTCGGTGTTGTTTTATATTTTCACGTATTCTCCACGTTCACGTTCACGTCCACACCGATGTGGACGTTTGCTAATAGTTTGCACTTTTGGAAAACAAATTGCAATTGCGTTGCATTTAGAAGTTGTGGAATTTGATGTGTCTCTTTTGAAGACGTTTCCCTCGCCGAGGGATATCTTCTCCTGGTTAGCACCTCCAACTTGATACAAGGGAATTGTTCACTCTGTGAGATTCAACTCATGACGATGACGATGATGATGATGATGATGATGATGATGTGATGATGATTGATGCTGTTTGTAATACATACCTCCGCACAGCAGTGATCTTCATCGCCCCAAAGAAGAGGTATGTATATCAAAGAAGGTACTGTACAAGATTTGACACTAATCGGTTGCACGTTCGATGGCACAGCATTGGCATCATGGTGGGACTTCTACTTTTGAGTTGATTTTCCGGTTATGCACATGTACAGCGGTCATGTTTCTCAATTTTCTCATTCAATCAACCGTCAAACTTCCAAGATTCCTGAATATCTTGTCAAATTAATTAGACTCGACTTGTAAATCAGATAATCCAAAATTTCGGTACAGAAGCCTGAAATTTTTTCATAAATTATTCCTTGCACAGTGTCTGCCAAACTAATTCGCTTCGAAAAAGTCGCAAACGATTCGCGAAAACTGAACACTTTGGGAGCCACTGTAACATTTTTGTGAAAAATGGCAAGAGTCACGTGCTAATCCTGTAATCAGTTTTCTTTGGAAGTTTTTGAAAATTTGCAACTATGTAATTAATGAAAGTTAGTGAATTAATTAAAATAATTTAATTGCATTCCTTCGATTATGAGTCATTCACAACTCCATTGTTCACTCGCTTGTAGTTTTCTGGTTTTTGATTTTTCACACGAATAAAATCAACTGGAACGGCATATTTCTTTTTGTGTGTGAAAAAGAAGAGTTACGAGCATCGAATCCAAAAATTCCATTCAAATTTGTTGGACAAAAACCAGTTTTTTTTTGGGGAATTTTTGTTACAGCTCCGCCGACATGTTGGTTTTTTCGGTTATTATTTTTTTGGGTTTTTGTTTTCACTCGCGTTGGAATCATATAAAAATTAATAAAAATCGATTTGTTCACATTCAAATGATGAGGAGAGAGATGGAATGAGGGAGCGACTGGGGGAGAGAGAAGAGAAACGAGGAAAAACGATGTGGAAAAGTCCACATTTTTCATTCATACATTGAGTGTATGGCATGCGTTCGTGTGTTTTGTGGAGCATATTGTTCGGATGCCAAAGATGGAGGCGGATTTGGGCTCCCCCCGAAAAGTGGAGTTTTTTATTTTTTTCTGTTTTGTAAGATTTCTCGTGTGTTTATTTTGGGAATGACGTTTTTTTTTTGTTATTTTCCGTCGAAATGTGTAACTCAAAAATGTGATTTTTTGGAAGCTCCACTTTGGTGGGTCCCCAATCTCACACACAAAATGGTGGATAACGTTAAACATGTGTGGAGTTTGCAGGAAACAACATTGAAATGTTGATGGAAATGACAATGGATCCGTCGTCCTGAAAATTCCTGTCAACGTCATTAGACGAATTAATCCGAAAACTGTCGAAACGAAATATTTTCAGAAGTCAATACTGTTAATGGTTGCACATATTCGAATTTGAATTTTTCAAATCTAACTTCCCAAAATTGCAAAATGACGCAACGACCTTCCAAATATCTTCGTCCACGACAGACTGTCACGAATACAACTCCAGCTAATCTTCTTATAAACTCGTTATAAATTCGTTGAAGAACTGTCAAACCGTTAGACACATTAGGTCCGTTTACGTACTTGCTCGGAACATACAGCAACATATTGATATATCGAGCACGAAATTGGCGTTTTTGTACTCGCTCAAAAAATTGCTTTGAGAGTGTTTGATGAAAAGTAACGGAGTTTAAATATGCTTGAAAGTGCTAGATGTTACTCGAGAAATTTGCTCGACGCAGAAACTTGTAACGATTTTCCTGTGTAAGGACATTATGAGAGCCGCATGTTTGCAGCAGGTGTTGCTGTATTTTTATACTGAACTGTCAAATCGTCTGCCAGTAAGTGGCGCGTTCATCTGTAACAACTTTCGTGTATTAACACTTGTAATTTGGATTCGTATGAGAGCTGTCAAATCGCCGCCTGACAGAACGCAACGCACACACTTGTGACAATTCCCCTGTCATTGAAATTCGTACAACAACTGTCAAACCCCTTGACAGAACGCTATACACATACAGCAGTTCTTCTGCATTCGTATAGTTTGGCCGCATGTAGAAATGTCAAATCCTTTGACATATTGTGACGCAGAACCTTGCAGGAATTCTCCTGTGTAAGGACCTGTTAAATCATATGACTAAACAGGATGCACACTTGGTATGAAGAACAAACCGTTTGACACGATCTTTAGCTGCAATTAGAACTGTCAAATTGTTTGACAGGTTGTGACGCAGAACCTTTAAAGAATTTTCCTGTGTAAGGAACTGTCATACAGTATGATAGAACATGATGCACACACTTGAAGCAATTCACCCTGAATTATTATTATTATTAACCCTGGGTCAGGGCCTTCCCATAGGGCCCTTGGGCACTGCGACCTGAAGGTCTTTTGTACCATCCCCTACGTTATTAACTGCGTTACGTCTAGTGCTATCTCCAGCCATTTCAAGTACGCGATTAGTGATCTAGGATCAAGGTTTTTAAGATCCTCGTATGTTGGTGCTTCGTTGCCGAGTGATCTTGATCTTTCTTGTGATAGAACTTCTCATTCTATCAGAAGATGATGTACAGATTCTTTGTCCTCGTCGCAGAATCTTCAGGAATCATTGTCCACCTTGCCCATCTTGTTTAGGTGATCGGTGACCTGTAGTGATTCCAACTAACTGTCTTAGATCATTTCTGCTGTGACGTAGAAGTTTGTTCTCCTCACAGTACTGCCAGTCCATCAGCCGCTTGGCCTGCTTGGCCTGTTGAGCGTTGTGCCAATGTGAGGATTTCAACTTGTGTTCCCATTTTTCAATTTCTGCTTTAATATACTTTTTTGAATATCCGCAGAAGGGTTCTGGACCTATTGGTGGTTCCTTTGAGCCCTTTTTAGTATTATACTATTAGTAGTAAAACATATTTCGAATATATGTAACCGAAAAAAGAAGAAGAAGAAGACAAAAACCATTCAAATGTTTTCCAATAAGAATTCATTCATTTTGTGAAAAAGTGATTGACCTTTTGTTGCCTTGCGGTTGTTTTGTTTTGTTATGTTTGTGTACTGCATGAGTTCAGCATAAATTGCAATAGTATTAGTGTTAGATACGTTTCCTAGATTTCTCAATAGCTTTTCATTTTTGTATGTTTCTCTCTGTGGAAATGTATTTGTGTGTGGGAAAAATCATAGTTTTATGGAATTCCTCGTGTATTCCGTGTGTACACAGAATCGAGTAATGCTCGTTGATTTGTTGTTGTTGCTACTGCTAACAAAAAGCAAAATAGTCAAGCAACAGAGTAAACGAAGAGACACACGATGAAGCACGAATACAAAAACATACAAAATATAATACATGGAATACACGAAATAGAAAACTTCAACTATTCTCCACATCACAACTCGACTTTATTGAAATAATCATGAAAAAGTTTTTCTTTTATTTTTCTACTTTTTTTGGATTTTATTCACAATTTTTTATTTTTATTTTTCTAATTTCTCAACAAGACCGTGTTTCACCCGGACTAGGTTTTGTTGTTGCTGTTGTTGTTATTCGGATTTGTTTCTTTGCGCACAGGCGAACCAAGTGAGTGGTTCAGGCACATAACACCGGCACAGTACAACAGCATAGCACAGTACAGCAGAACACAGCAGGTCTAGCTAGGTACAGGTAATTCATGTGAGCATTTTACTATCGTTTTACCTATTCGCCCTTTCCTATCGCCATTTTACCTTATTTTGAAATTCAATTTTTTGTTTCTTTACTTAATCAGTGTTTGCTGTATGAGCCGCCATTTGCGATCTCGTTTTCATAGTTTTGTAAAAACAACAGCAACAACACCAACAATATAGCACATTTGATGATTCCAATAGCATGAAGCATTGTAGATATACATAAGGGGTATATGTATGACGGCAGCAATTGGTGTGTTTATTCGCTATATCCATTTTGTTTTGGTTTGTGTCTTTATTTTTAATTCTATATTTCGTATATTTTGTTGAATTGATTTTGTTGCTACGTTCATTTCACGTGCGTTTTCTACTTTTATTGAACAATTTTTCTGCTTCTTCTTCTTCTTCTTCTTGTTATTGTTGTTGTTTTTCTATACCTTCTACAGCGGATATGCTTGAATTCATATCAACAGCAGCAAGATGGTGAAAAGCACAAAAATGGCCGAAACGAAAAACGTTGAATTCAAATAAAAGTCGTTAGGTTTATTGAAATTTTCATGAAAACACTCGTTGTTTTAAGTATGTGTGTATGAGAGTTTCAAAAAAGGTTTTTCTCTATTTTCTGAAATATTTCTACGAACAAAATGAGTGCGACGTAGAGAAAACGTCAAAAATAGTAACGCGATAACGCGAAATTATGTTGCAAGTAGAAACAATGGTGAAATTTCTCTACGTTTACATTCGTATGTTTATCCAGGGTGACTGTGTTTGTGTGCTTGGTTTAACGATGAGATAAATGAAGTTTTTAAATTAAAAAATATAAAAAAAATGAAAATTAAGACGACCAGATCGTCTAATGGAGTGAGAAAACCTCATTTTGCACGTTCACATTCCAATTCACCTGCTTACGTAAATTGGCCGTGGAAATCGCCGTGAAATTGACTGAAATTTGAATGCTTTCGCCATTGAAGCAGTTGGTGAATTTTCGCAATTAAGTTTGGTGCAATTGATGCCAATATTTGATCCTCGGTCGCTTCAAGGACATTATTTTTTAGCAAGAGAATTTACCTTTGTGGTTTAAGATGTCAAGCTTGATGAGCTTCAAGTTGATACAAATCAGATGTTAAATATTTTTTCCCGATTTTGCCTTAAAGTTGGCTGCAATTGAAGGGTTGTAAGTCTTAAGGGTCCAAGTGGCAAAAATCAATAGTCAATATTTTTAAGAATACCCAAATTGACCTGATTGCCTGTTTCTTTTAAAATAATTTGATTTATAATTTAATTTAATAATTTAATTCATTTCTGGTCATTCCATGACATAGCTTCAATTTCTAACAGACCAGACACAGACCCTTTTGCACGAACGTTCGTTGGCACTTAGACTCCGCCAAAACTTTATTTGTGTGTGGAAAAAATTTTAAAAGAAACAGGCAATTGGATCAATTTGGATATTAAAAAATGTAAAAATATTGACAAGATTTAGATTTGCAACCTTTCAATTGGTTCAAGGACGTTATCCTGATCAACTGCTATGGCACTCAAATCTCCATTCTTTCACCAAAACAACCTTAAGCTTTCACATTCTCTGATCTAAGTCTTCTCACTCTCACAAATCAAACTGTTAAATAAAGTTTAAAATTTTTACTTGGCTGTAGTTTCTTATCCTGGGCAAATGCTGGTACTAGGAATTTCCTTTAAATGTCTGAAGCGTTCTCTTTTATTTGTCTTGCAGGTATCTAAAGTTATAATTTTCATTCAAATTAATCTCGTGCTATTGGTATTAAGTTGACCCCTGGTCGTGTCACGGCCAAGAGAATCTCCCGCTCATAACCAAATCATTGATCTTTCAGTTCTCAAGTTCTCTGAACTTTCAACTGTCAAAAATCAAACTGTCAAGTCAAGTGTCAAAATCTTTTTCAGGTTCCTGCAATTAAGTTGGCTGCAAGTGGTCGGTCGTTTTATGGTCCTGGCTTTTATCATTGAGCTTTGAGCTTGCAGTTGCTTGCAGCTGATGCTTTATTCAAAATCAAACAGTTATAGCAGCTTCAAAGAGATCAATCCTAATCAAATCCTGATACTGAAATTTTCATTCTTCGGTCAAGAGAAATTTATCCTCAAGACCAAATTCTTAAGCTTTAAGCTTTTAAATTTCTGAACTTTGACTTGTAGCTGTCAAACGGTGGATGCTAGTTCCAATGTTGGATCCGCGGTCGTTTCAAGGACACTTTCTTCGGAGGTAGTGAACGCCAGTTGGAAAACAGACGGAAAACAGTCGGGAAAGTTGAATGTAAGATTCACTACCTCCGATCGATTTACGCTTGCCTTTTTCAAGGGAATTTTTACAAGGACCTGGGTTTTAAGGACACTATCCTGGCACTATCAAAACGAAACCCATGAGCTCCAAAAATAAATATAATAAATGTCAAAACCCTGACAGCCATATGAGTGGTCAAAGTTTCTTTAAAAACATTTTCGGGTGTTTCTCCGGACATTTCAAAAGAAAATTGATTTTCTCCGGTATTTGATCATCGTTAAGTTGATATGCCGCTGCTTTAAAGTATCAATTTGAAAGAACTTAGCTGGTCGCCCACCTCAAATCCGTTGTATCCCCAAAAACCATGGTTGCGTGTGTTTTGTGATTAATTCATTTTGAAGCAGAGAAATAAACAAGCGTCAAATAGTTTTAATGACTTTTAGATTTAACGTTTTTCGTTTTTCGTATTTCGTTTTTAATGTTAATTAATATCCAATAACTCACACTGGAACGCTTAAAAACTTAACTTTTGCATAGAAACAAAACAACTCCTCTACGTCTCCACATCTTCAAGTAACCGCAAAAACAAACACAATTGTTGCGAGCATTTTAAGCTCCACAAGACTCCACCCATCCCCCTTGTGTAGTGAATTTTGATGGAGCGCGGTCTAATAAATTTTATGGGCGTTATTTTTTTGCCCATAAAAAGTGTTTCTTTTCCCGGGAAACTATTAAAACTTATCGCGGCGTTTTTATACTACTATTTTTTCCGGAATATAATTTACTTTCCAATCGACTAGGTGTACAACTTGGAGGGATGTCATTTGAAACCTTCATGATGAATGCCACGAAATGGAATCTCCTAGAAGACTCAAATCAGGCTTTTTCTCAATTCATGAAGGATATGAGATTCCCTTGAGATTCCTGGTAACTTTGTATGTGACTCAATGACGCCAGTTTGGAGGGACCATGTCTCAATGATTCGGAATGATTTGGGGTGAAATAAAATCGTTATTAGAGTATTGTATCAATATCCGGATTTGAATAAATCAAGGTCCTGTTTTGAGAGACACACATGGACAGAAAAATAAAATTCCAAAATGGCTGGAATGTTTTCCCAATTACGAATCATCGACTGATCTAAATTTATTGACAATACCATGACGTAAGGGGGAAATACCATGTGGGTTAGACAGCCCTAAGGATATGTAGGATGTGTTAGGGTCGTCACCCTCAACATCTTGTTGGAATTCAATTAGAACCAGCACTTCTACACACTTTGGCCTCGTAATAAAGTGAGGCATAACAGCACATTTGACTTTTTACAATATTTCAAAATCAATACTATCAATTTGGGGATGGATACCCGGGTCTAGCTTCACCCAGTCGATGGGAGATTCACTTTCAAGTAATTCTGGGAATTATTGTACCCCGATTGTCCCCACTATTTGTACTTGAATTGTCGACATGATTCTACAAAAACGAAAATAATTCCACCAGACGACAGTATTTCATCAGAAAGTATGTTCCGACGTCTGAATTATTTTCTTTTTTGTGCTTTCGGTGTGTTCTTCTTCTATTTTCTATAGCCCTGATACTCTTGGCTATATTTAGCCCGGGTGGGTTCCCCAGAATACTTTCCATCGAGAGTGAAAAATCATTTTAATTCGGTGAAAGAAAAATGAAAATTTTCGGAAATTTTTGAATTAAATTTTCTTGTAGTCAAAATCAAAATTGGTAATTTCGCAAAACAAATCAGCGCGAAAGTAACGCCCGTCTTATGGACTGACAAAACTGTCAACGAAGAAACAATCGTTGCTTGGCGATTATTCTCGTCGTCTTCTTTTTGTGCGAATTTTCGTATATTTATTCTGTCTCTCTCTGACGATACAGATTTTGTTAGCTGGATGAGTTTAGTGTTAGTCCGAAAACTGGCGTAGTGTTCCACAAAACGGTTCACCTCAACAAATTTAACATTTTTGAGAAAAAGGAAAAAACTAAATTGTCCCTTTTCTCCAAATGGTAATTTGCAAAAATCATCTGTATCATAAAATTTTCTTATCGATTGAGACCTCCATGGTATCAGTGACAATTGTTGTGAAGAATTTCCACCCGTGAATCACCCTGGTAAGAGAAGAATTTCGAACAGAACAAGCTAATAATTCTTATCGCCCTCAGAAGTACGAAACGTCTTTGTTGTCTGGCAGAAGACAACCACGACATTGCACTGGTGCCATCTACCGGCAAAGGATAGACCCGAAAAAAGGGATGTTTCAATGACTAGTAAATTAAAAGGCCGATAGTACCAGAAAAGTCTGTGGAAATTTTCTCATTTATTCAGAATGGGGAAGAGGACCCAGACACAAGGGTTTCATTACAGCTAGTTACATACAATCAGCTACCACCTCGTAAATGGGGAAAGAAAAGAAAGTAGAGAAAGTATAGAAAATAGGGAAAAATTTATTTTTCTAATGTTTGCTCGACGACGGATTTTTCCACCCTCCAGCCAGTTCAGGTTTAAATTTGGATGTCTTCTTTGTTTCTGGGCTGATATCCACACCCGATTTTCAGGATTGATGGTTGAAGTTAATAATTTTTTGACTATTTTTGGATCAAATTCTTTTTTTAGGGATTCGATGGGGCGAAATTGTTAGTGTTCAATTTAAAAATGATTCTTTTTCTTAGGGAGATGAAATGTCTTGGCAACAAACATCTTCCGGGTTTTATTTATTTTTATTTCAAGTATCCCAAAATATGATCAGAGAAACCATGAAGTCAAAATTATATGAAAGGGAAATTAGTGTATTTATAATCCCTACACCCTCTCGATGACATACCCACGATCATTTTGTTATTGAGAAATGTGCAAGTAAAACAGGAAATACCTTCGAACGTCATCCATGAGGGTGGATGGTGGTCGATGTGTCTTGATGAACGATTTAAGGGTGCGATTTAAGGGAGAAAATCACAAAATCGGCTTAAGGGGTTACACCACCAAGAGATTTTTAAAAAATCGAATTTTTTACTTTTAACCGTATGAATTGCTTATACTTTTACGAATATTTTAAACTTTAATCAAAGTGTTTAAATTCACAATTTTTCCGAAGTTATGTAGTTAAGGAAAATATTTGGCCTTAAGACGCTGGTGAAGTACTAAGATTTCTTCTGCGTTTTTCTCGAAACCATACATTTCGAAGTGCTGTACAAGATATCTCAAGACGTACTTAATCGATTTTGTTAAGATTTACAACTCGTTTTCTCAACAATATTATCTAAAATAATGCAGGAGATTTTCATGATTGGGTGTCTCGATCATGAGTTACTAGTTTTAACTCAAAATTTCCATAAATATCAAACATTTCTACGAAAAAACTCTTCAAACTCTTTTAGCTATTAATTTTGTTAACAAAAAATATTTATATATTATTTTTCAGACGATTCTTGGGAGAGGAGCAGACAAAATCATCAGGAAGGATTTTCAAGGGACGATCCCCATTGATGGTTCATATGTCCATTTCATATTTGTTCATATATCGGCTATTTTTTAATTTATTCTATTGATAAGTACAGAAATACCTCGACTAACGCAAACCCGGAGTTACGCGATCTTCAAATTTCGTCGATTCGTCTTTTGTTTGAGCATCACACAACTCTCGATTATCGATTATAGACTTACTGCCTACGCACTATTGACTTGTCGCGCGGAATCAACACATAGCTACATTTTATTTTGTGTTATGTATTTATTTCTTGTCCACGGAGTGTCTGTTTGTTATGGCATTTTTATAACCCGACTTTCGCGAATTCGACTTACGCGATCATCGATCATTCCCACCTATCGCATGAGTTCGGGGTATTAGTGTATTTGAAATTGTTCACAATATTACGATTATTATAAATTATTTTTTATAATCATTAGCTATAGAATAAAATCTTTTAATTCTGTACCTATTTGCCGAGTCCCTCAGCAACTTGTTGAGTTTAAATTCGAAACAATGTTCCTAAGATTTTCAGTAAAAATTGTATGTGGGGGCCATGACCTTTGTGGACCCTTTAAAACTGAAGAATTCAATCAACTTGTTGCGCCACAATTCTGTTCCCACTTTAGTGACACTTTTGTAACCAAACAAATTGTACTCCCAAAGTGTCGCCCTGTTTCAAATGAATTTTATTTCGAAAAAAAAAACAATAAAAACAAAATTCATTTTCCGAAGTAAACAATTTCAAGTGACCAGAAAACAAAATGTATATATCGTGACCGAAGACACGACGATGAATTTCTTAATTTCCCACTCGTCATGTCTAGGTCACTCGTAGGAAGTGGGATTTCTTAAAGAAAAAAAAAAAACAGAAAAATAAAATTTTTAAATTTATTCAAATTTGAATTTCGTGCATCACGACGACCCTGCGTTATCCGGCTATCCACCCGCTGCGGTTTGTCCCATAGGCCATAACTCTCCATTAATTCGAACGTTTTCAACGATATGTCGAAAAGTGACGTTTTTGACAGAAACCAAGAAAATCCGGGACAATGAACCCGAACCACTTCCACATTTTGAGTGACCCGATTCAAATTGATAAGAGTGGAAAAAATAAAAATACAATATCTATGTAACAGAGAAAGAGACAGAGAAAGTATTTCTGTGACAAATTCAATTCAATTTTTTCCCACAAAACAGTGAAATCAACGTCATCAATGCACCTCACCTCGTTCGATTCAATTCTTTGTTGAATTTTCCATTTCATTAATCACCATTACCACTACTACTTCTACAACCACAAAGTGCATTTCAATCAAACCACTGCATTTCAATGTGAAAAGTGCATTTTCTTATAATACACTTCTTGTTTTCTTACTTACATATTTCTTGTGTTTTAATTCAATCGAATGTTTAATCACACAAACTTTACTTAAGTGAATAAATTTTCATTGTTCTTGTTGTTGTTGTATTATATAGTTTATTTTTTGTTTTTGCATGTGTCAAATGCATTCAAACGTCAAGTGAAAGGCGGTAACTGGGCCTTGAATTTTCAAATCGCATTAACGATTGACACCAGCAAAACGGGGCTAAATGAATCGAATGACATTTGAATTAGAAATGTAACTAATGGGCGAGAGAGGGAAGTATAGCAGTCTTTCAATTTCAATTTTTATTGAATTTGATCAAAGAATTCCTCATAAATCTGTTATATATCAACACATCTTTCATAATATTCAAATTTTAATATATGTATTGTAGTACACGTCATAGCTTAGAAAATAAAACAATATACAATAACATTTAATTATTTCATACGAAATCATAATATTTGGTGGAAACATGAACAACGTTTAACTAAACATTCGTCAATGATTTCAGAATAATACCATTGATTTTTAAATATAAGTATATTACAGTATACCCTCGATAAATGCAACCCTTGATAGTCGCAACTCCTTAATAAACGCAACTAGCTGTGGCCAAGCACATAGAGTAAGAAATCTCAGTTTAAAATTTCAGCAAGGAATAAGATACATTTATTTATGTATCATACATATGTGTCATACATATGGTTATAGCAGAAATATATGTATAAAACGAGTAGTTTCTTCCCTTCTTCCTTCATTTCTCTCACATTCTGTCTTCCTTCCTAGCCATTGAAATGTGTTACTTGGTTATTGCAACCACCTCAGTTATTGCAAAAGAAACAGTTTCCTTTAGTTGCGTTTATCAAGGCTGTTGGTACTGTATTATGTTTATGATAGTCATATTAAATTACTTCAACTGTTAATATGTTAATAATATCAATTCAACTATAATGATATTTTATTTATTGCTACTATCATTATTATTATTTTTCTTATTAATATTACAACATTACTTTCACTAATATTATTAACTATTTCTTTATTATGATAACATTTAACAATTATTACATTTATGGTTATTAAAACTATTATTATAATTATTATTATTAATATTTTCTTTACTATGATCATTGCAACATATGTTATTATGACTACTCTACTTTTATTGTTATTATAACCATTAGTATTATTGACATTATAACTTCTACTATTATTGTCATAATATGTTTATACATAATTATTGTTATAACTTTTTTGAAATCATGTTTATGTTGTTATTATTGTATTATTATTACTATTATTACATATTTGTATTATAGTTGCTGTTATCATCATTATGATTAATAACATTTTTGTGTTATGTTTTACTGTCATTATGATTAGTGTGATTAGTCGTAGTAATATCATTATTAACATAAAGTTACTATTATAATTTTGATCAAATATTACAATTAACATTACTTTTATTAATAACAATAGTTGTTACTATAGTTATTATTAGAGAAATTGTACAAATTTGTATAAAGTGAAATGTAGCGCATCAACATAATATTCAACCTTCAAAATGCCAGAGCTGTAATAAGGTTTGATATCTTCCCCCAATATGTTTTAACCATATATATACATATTCCTGTTCTTAAGGTGACGAGTACTATAATAGTACCCCTCATGTTGGCTTTTAGCATCTACTCACTGTTATATTAAGATCACTGTAAATTTGTATGTAAATAAATATTTGAATTTGAATTTGACGAGTGCTAGAACAAACTTTAATTATATAATACAATTAGCATTTGAATAACGTGCAAATATTTAGAAGTGTTTCACTTTCCTTACTGTTGAAATTGAATAGATAATCTTGTAATGTCAAAAAGGAAAAAGGATTCAATTTGCAGATCTGAAAAATATATTGAAAATATTTCAAATGACAACTGTACCACACTACTGGATAGTGGCAAACTTCATGTGATTATATTTGCATCGCATACTGGAACGACTACAACCAGACAGACATTAAGGCAACCTTCGAACGTATTTTTGCACCTGTGATCCCAAGAAAAACCTGGTTACCACATGTGCTAGCCAATGCAATGTATGTAACAATCCAGTTGCAGTCAGGAAGGGAGGAGTTAGGTATTTTGCAGGTATCGAAGGTTTCAAAGGATTGACGCGAAGGTTAACTAATCGAACAAATCGAAGATGGAGAAAAATTCGAAAAAATAATAATCAACTTCTTAAGGAATGAAACTTTTCTTTATTCTTCCCAGGGCAAAGAACATAGGCAGCGTCTCCAAGTTAAACTGGATGAAGTACTGAATGAATGTTACCTTTACCTTTACCTGTACCTTTGCCTGTGCCGTGTCGTCGTCGTCGTCGTCGTCTTCGTCGTCATTATTGTCGTTGTCGTGTGTAACAAAGAAACGACGCTGCAAGTAGGTATTAAAACATCTTGGAAGAAAATATTTTTAACTGTTTTAAAAGACCATACGCCGTTGAATTGAATGGTCCAATGAGGAATACCAAGAAATCATTTTGTCTCTTTCTATATTTCGTTGATATTACTGTGGTCTCCCGTCTCCGAGATGGCAGTCGCCTCCACTTGTTCTACACCATCTTGAAATTAATACGAATTTCACAGTAATTTAGTTTCTCACACAACCTGCGCATGGATTCTTGCCTCATCCGAGTTCACCTGGACGGACAGACAGACCTCATCCGAAAAAAACACGAGACCCATAAATGCTTCTTTCTTTTTCTTCTTCTTATAAAATCCATACGCTCCAAAAGAAAAAAAACCCGGCTCACCCCTGCCAACTCCACGATAGATACATAGATAGATGGATGGATGGATGGATGGATGGATACTCACCGGATGGATGATGGACCGGATCAGTGAAATGTTGAAATATTTGACTATTGTGAGCTCTTGTTTGATGACTGTAATCACGGATTCTGGCACCACTCTCCCCCGCACTCCACAAACCCGTGAATTCCAAAGTAACCACACTTATAGACTTTTCCTCATCAAGTCAAGCTTTTGCTTGAATCTAAATAGATTTCATGATAGTTTCAAATCTCTCCCCGTTGCTCCCTTCCACTTGTATTAACTTTAATATAATTTGAAAGTAAGAAAACATTTAAGAAGAAGAAAAAAATTGTTTTAAAGAAAATAACGAAAACTTTAAGACCTCAAAAAGATGCCAACTTCAGACCGTTATGTATAAAAGATCTGTTATGAAATTGGGCGATTTTTTTTTATTTTTATACTTAATTTTTTTATTTTTTCTGGTCGACTTCTTCTCAGAGGTTCATGAAACTTTTTTGTTGCGGTATTTCTCGCATAGATGGATTTCATTATCTTCATTTGCATCTTTTGCGCGTTTTCAAATGATCTTTTCTTTACATATTTGTGTCTTAAAGAAATCGCTTTTCATTTAAAGAAAATTTGTTTGTATTTGCATATGTCAGTGAGTTGACGGAACGAGTAACTGTAACAGAGACATTGCATCAATAAATTCTGCGTCAGTTATATTCTTCGAGGTATTTCATTCATGAAGACATTTTTGGATAATCGCTGAAAGTACCAATTGCAGTGATTCCGAACTTTAAAATTATATTCCTTGTTTGTAGCACGTATCAACTTCAGTTTAGCAATAAAACCTCTTTAAGGTTTTATCTTCTTGGCACTTTCGTCTGGTGACTCAGTATGATCGCGAGGATAAATTCATTCACAATAGCTCAGTGGTTACAGCATCTGCCCGGCAAGCAAAAGTCTTGAATTCATATCCCGACCACGACGCACAATTTTCCTCATGTTCGCAGGCGACGCTCGCAGCACAAACAATGCTGCTGATCTAAGATACGAGTGCCACATTGTGCATCTTGTGAACTAACCTCACTCGTAGAATGTTCGCAAATGAAGGCTGCTGAATGTCTATTAAAGTATACTCTTGTTTACGAGTAACTGGATAAGGACTAGCATTCTGCCAAATTTCGAAGTTAGCCCGGTAGTCACTTCCTCAGTTCCCCTTATATATATTATGAACGAGTGAAAAATTGTTATTAGCACTTGCCACTTGCTATGACTGCTTAGACTAGCGTTGCACGAATCAGGTATTCTATCCAACTCAAATGTAATATTTATGAAACAAATTATATAATAAAGGATAAAAATGTTCATTTCACAGCCAAGGGTCAAACGGTGAACAATAATTTCATGAATAAACCCATTCTGATATTGTGCTCAACAGGTGGATGTGATTAATTCGGATATTCGAAGTCACTGTATGACATGCCACTGCTGACTATCTTTTTATTTAGTCCTGCGAGCTAGACAAGCCAGAATATCTCTCTCGTGATCGTGACTATCCGTTTGAGAAGAGTGTTTAGCAGCCATTGTTTCGGTATGACATCTGTCAAACATTGAAGTATTTTCAAAATTCGAACATAATCCACCGTGGCATGGGAAAAGCATCATTAGCCAAGGGTTGTTGTGGTGACACAAGTTGTCACAATTTGTATTATAAGGTTCACTTATTAAACAAAATCGCATAAGAGTTTTCAACTTTAGCGGGAAACCGTGATGTTCGCTTGTGGTTAGGCAAAACATTTGCTGTGTTCCATTTACAGTGATAAAGTACTTGTTTACTGCCAATCTACCCTTGGTAGTTACGCGTGAGTCTTCCGCTACTTTATCGAAATGTACGTTCCACTTTCCCATTTACTCGCAATGTGGCCACACTAATTCCAATTCCAAAATGCATACTTTGACTAAAGTGCATAATGAACACCCTCTGAATAAAATTTTCCACAGCTTGTCACCTTGCACTGTTGCAATGCGACACACACAACCAAAACCAACAAAAATTTCATTTTTGGTACTTTCCATTTGTTCTTACATCTCGAGGAATTCTGGAAAGTTCCTTGAAAAAAAAAATTTCCATCATTCCCTTACCTCCGCTGCTTCTCAGAAGGGTAGATGTAGGTATTCCGCATTTTCAAGTAATTCCCTAATCATTGTGTCTTCTCACCACCTGCAACTGTCATAAATCCATCTCGTTCGCACTAACTTTTCACATGACAATTTGTGAGAAACGATAATGATGATGTTATTGATGTAGTCATTGCATGAGTATTGGTGCTGCTATTGGTCTGGTTGCAGTTGATCTCAATTTCATTCATTCTTATTTTTCCTCTTTCTTTTTCACCCCATCCGTCTGCAGTGGTTGGATGAAGGAGGACAAACCATCCGAGATGGTTTAAATTAAAAAGGACATCAATTGATTGTGTTAGTGACATTGTCTACAGTATGCATGAATGATGTGTTTATTGCTCGTGTGTGTTTACACAGAAGGTGAGGAAACACTGGAAAACACCACAAACAAAAATAAATTTAAAAGAAAATTATTGAGTGACTATTGATCATGCAAGGTGTGAGTGAGGAGGGTGAAAGGCAGCCTGTGACGTTTCATTCAAGGGCTCGTGCCGTGTGTGTTTTTTGTTTGTTTGTATTCACGCAAATGTGTTCCTCCTTGCAAAGTGGTTTCTTCTTTGTTTGAATGTGTCCTTCCGGTTAATTTTGTTCCTTTACTTTATCACCGGAACATCTGTCAAAAGGGAGAAATGCAGCTATAGTCTTCTGTTTTTTCCGGAGGTTTTTTACCAAAAAGGAAGTGAATGCAGATGAAAAGATGCTCATGTTGTAAGGTGGGTAAATGAACAGATAAAACGTTTCCGTTTGTGTTTGTGGTAGGTACTCGTATTGGAACTCGACATAATTAAAATTTCATGCGTAATTCCCTGTGGGACGTAATTATTGAGAAATTCATATCCACCGTTACGTCAATTTACGAAACCCACCTACACTGGCTGGTTGGAGTTATTGACATAAAATGTCAAATTGATCAATTATATTAACAAACTCAGCTACACACAATTACATGAATCACCTGCTTCTGGAATTGTGTGTGTGAGTTTGTGAGGAAATTGATATTTCGCGGTTTATTTGAATTTATCTACGCGGCATCCATCTTGACCTCTTAAGATCCGCGTTGGCGTGTGCCATGTGATATGTACGTGAAGAATATATTCAACCGAAAACCCACGTTACCTATTTGTCGCCGTCTGCAAAGCTGTGTGTCCTGAAAATCAAGGAATTGTTGACATAGGAGATTCTGAAGGACTTTACAACCTGAGATTTCCGGATGAACATCAGAGAGAGAGTCATTGACGTTCTTGGAATTGAAAACGATCTGAGGAACCCTATTAAAGGCAATACCACCTTAGGTACTCGAAGGGTCGTTTTCTCTAATTTATCCTTTAAGGTAGGTTATAAGACATACGGCTAAACGTACGTGAAATCAGAAAGAGAAAATATATATTTTTAAATTAAAAAGATATGACGTTTGGATAAGTGGGCGATAATCTGAAAAATCTTTAAAAAGGATGGATCCTTGAAACTAATAATATGAATCACGTTTGAAAGGATTTGTAGAATTTGAACTTTCAATAGACAAACTTCAAAAACAGAAAACTGAAACGGATTTTCGCAAATCAAAATTCCAGAAATTCTCCTCTCTTCCAGTGTTCTTCCAATTTCCTGAAGTGAGCGGCATTATGGCAAAAAGGGCTGACAGTCGAAATGATTTTCCGAAACTCAGAAATGAATTTGTTCACAAACATAAAACAGTTAATTTGTACTAAATGGAATTGAGATATACTTGAACATACTGTAAAATTTATAACAGGACTTCGTCCTTGTGAATTACATTTTTGAATTTTCGTAAATGAAAATAGTGAAAAGGGAATTTCGCAAGTCTCATGCTGCCAAATCAAAATCAAAACTCCAGAGATTCCCCTCTCTTCCAGTGTTCTTCCAATTTCCAGACGCACTCACTGCGACAATGACAAACGCATAAAGTGTTGACAGACGACGACTTTTGATTGAATTAATATTCGAAGAATTAAGCGAAACGCAAATCTGGTCACACCAAAACATAATTCAATTGAAAATGCACTCGAAGCAACAACAACGAAATGAAAAAAATCTAGGGTGCATTGCACACACACTCTCACACGTTTGAAAACAATTGCACTACCACAATCAACAGTCGAAATTCATCTGCACATGGTAGCACGTTAAATCATTCAACTTTTACACGAAAATATGCAGCATTCACGGTGGCAGATGCTGGCTTATCTGGAAAAGGCTGGCGATTAACAACAACTCGAACACGCAGTGTAGATAAGGAGAGTACAGTTGTGAGTCTGAGAGAGAGAGAGAGAGAGTGACTTCACTGCACTGCGTTGAAGTGCGTTGAACAGAAATAAAACAAAATCATATCGACTTTGACGTCGCTGACCTATGATGAAGTGCGGATCGGCGGATGCCCTGCTTATTCGATTAAACGATTTCATTCGTTTCATGTCAACGAAAATGAAACGATCGGGAATTATACCATAACCCCGGAGGGGGTGGAACGCATTCCGCTTGATTTTAATTCTATTCTCTTTTTTCTTTCATTCCTCTTTGTTTTCACTTCGTTGGGGAAAATTTCATGTGAGAAATCATAAACAAAGGGGAAATTCCATGTCTCTCACCTGCTGTCATTTGCTCAGAGAGGAAATTCACCACCCAAATGAGGTTGATTTTTGTCACGTTGCTGGTGGCCTCCACCGTTCAATTTCTCCATACTCTATATAATGACAATGCAATACGTATGTGTGCGACAGTCAGTACTCAGTATCATCATTGTTGTCTCTTTTTTACTCTCTTTCTCAGGATGTTTCCATCGTTCTTCTTCTTTACGATGTTGCTGTTGCCGTATGCGTTGCTGTTGACGCTTCTTGTTCATTACGTTACGTTACGACGCATTCAATTTCAATTCAATTCGCTCGTTACGTTAGTTGCTTGGTGTACCTAAAACGAAATTGAAGCGAAGCGACGCAGTGTCGGTGTCAGTGTCGGTTGACTACGGGTTTGGGCGATTTTTTTACCTCACGTTCACGTTCACGTACCTCAGTATTCGTCGCTCGTATCGTATGCTTGCTTGGTCGGACTCGGGTGTACGTCTTGTTTTTTGTGTTTATGAATTCAATTCATCGTGAAACGTCGTGGTGAACACATGCTAGACGCCGTGTCAGTCTTTCAATAATTTCGGGTATTTAATGGAAAAATTTTCACAATTCAAAAATTGATTAATTGAAAATATATAAACAAGAATCAAGTGCATGTGATTTATTTAAAAATTTACATAAACAAATTATTCAAATTTTTCAATAATAATATCATAAATAAATAAATAAATAAAAGGTCAATGACGTTTCAGTTCATCACAGTTTTCCCAGTTATCAGTGTCACGTCGAGGAAGAAAAAGAAAAAACGTCAACAAAAGTTGAATCCTTACTGCAAGTTTTCGAATTGAATGATTCAATTATTTTATTATTTCAATTTTATGTTTTTGTGGGTAAATGAAGTATGAAATGGTCAACATTCGATGAAAGTGAAAATAATAATTAATAAAAATACAATTTATTTTATTCAGAAATAAAGTTTGTTTCCGATCTGTGATTTGTGGATTTTCTTCTTAAAAATAACAAATAAAAATTAAAAAATTTCAAAAGTGTAAACAAAAATATTTTAAAAACAAATGTGTGTGAAATTGATTTTGAATTAAACAAATATTTAAATTTAATGGGAATTCTCAAGTTTTTCGAGATTTAACTGAAATCAAATTAAGTGAAAATTTTGTGTTAAGTGAAAATTTGAAAAATTTCTATCAACATAATTTCCATTCCATGCTCAAGGGATTTAATGCACCGCAATTTCAATGGATTAAATTAAATAAAAATTTTTGTGAGGTGAGTTATTGGAAAATTATTTTCAATTGATTCAAGTGAAATGAAAATTTGTGATTTATTCTGAAATATTTAAAATAATTTAATTGAGTGAAATACATGGAAAATACAATTAACAATCGATTTAGTGAAATTTTGTTCTTTTCCATTTTCCTCGTTCATGTCGAAAAATTATTCTAGTGCCTCTCAAACTGTCTCTCAAATGCAAGGCAACATAGTTTATGCTTGAGATGTGTAGAAGCGGTATGAATGTTACAGTAAGGTACAAAATTATTTCGTTGTTTTTGTTTATTCAACTTGTATTTGTTTGTTTTAATAATTATGTGTGTGTTTAATTTTAATTATAAATTCATAAAAAATAATTTTTATAAATATTTTAACCTTAAACTGGTTTTTATGTTTTATTACATAAGCCGGTGGTTGAAAATTTTCACCGGGTGTTTTCCGTCCATGAAAAACAAAATTTATGTTAACTCAGTTAAACTGGTTCTGTTTTAAATCATTTACGTCAATTTTCTAATAATTTTTAACGAAAATATTGATTCAATGCAAATTGAATTATGAAAATTTCATATTCGTATTAATGTCAGACGTGTGACAAGTGATGTGTCAAAATGAATGATTCAATTTGAATCACAATTAATCATAATTATTTCATTTAATTTTTAACGTAAATAGTGTAACCTCGGGTAATTTCGAAACGCACTGCTTCACGTCAATCAAACAAACATTTGTGTGAACGTGAAACACAGGAGTCAACATGTCCGCATCCATGTTGCTTGATTTCATAATGTTTGACAACACGTTTTTAACAAATTGTCACTCGTTCGCATTCCTGTTCGAAACTGGTTTTTCGGACATATTTATTTTTTTGTGTTTGCTTGATTCATGTGTGTGTGTGTCGATTTGTGAAAAATGAATTATGATGAAGTTGATTTGACGTTGCGTTTATGTTGGTTTTGTGTTTGTTTCTTGATCGTTTAGGGTTGGCGGTTTGTTAAGGGTCGGAAAATTTGTCTACCTCTGACTTATTGCTGTTGTTTATTATTTTCCGAAATTCCGTTTACTACTGAAGCCAGAAATTTCTGAAAATTAAATTTTGGTGTATTTTTAAATTAAATAATTTAACATTCTTAAATTTAGAAAAATTTAATTTATTTTAATTTTCATTTGACAGCTGTCAAAATTTAGATTTTTAATAATTTTTTCTTGTGTTACAATTTATTATAAAACCATTATAAATAATTTCAAACCAAATTTCAAAAACAATTGAAGGATCATTGAAATCCTTGTCCAGGATTTAATAAATGAATGTCCACCCAAGGAAAATTTTAGTTCAGAAACAAATTGTTCATAAAAAATATTTAAATTTTACTTAAAGTGGAGTAAAATTCATGTAAATGTCGAAATTATATTTTCATAAATTAAATAAACTTTAATTGTTGATTAAAGTGATTTATTAAAAATATTAAAATCAAAAAATTTGACTTAATGCCATCGATACTTTTGAAATTCAAGGATAAAATTCGTTCTGTAGATAAACAAAAATGCTAATTAACACAATCCTCTGAATCCATCAACTGCACATTCGAATCACCTAATTAGTCACCCTCTTCAGATAGGGTGGTTATCTCGGAATGAAACCAGTGAACACAAACGAGGGGATGGTGTTTGACCAGGAATTGTTGCTTCAACGGAAACGGAAGTGGGACAAATTCCATGAAAACCAATTTTTATTATTCTCTCTTCTCTTTGTAATGAATACTTAATCAATTTTTATTTTCCATACAATTATTCATGTGTTATCCATCAACCCCAATTAAAACCACTAGAGACTGGAAATAGCACAACGCTTCCAAGGATTCAACCTAAATTAATTGAACCTAATAAATTCCGGGCACTGCGTGAGAACAAATTTTGTTGATAATATCAACTTCCGTTCCAATTAATTAATTTTATGCAAATATTGAATTGTCCTTCTAGCCGGGTGTCTTCTTCTAATTTTTTGGTTAATTTCGAATTTTAATTATCTAAATTATATTTTAATTATTATTTAATTTAATGAAAAATACATTTCGAGAAACTTAACTTAACAATTTTCTAGAATGCTAAACAAATATATCTAGTATTAGTAATAATTAAAACATTAATTAATTATGTGCCTGTGTATTTATGTTTTTGGTACACGGTGATTTTTGATTTGTAATTTTAATCATTTAGTGAATGTCAAAATAAAATTTCTTTTATCAATTTATCGATTTCGATAAGAAGATGAAAATAAGCATGAAATTATTGAAAATATTTTCTGCTATCGCAACTCGCAAAAATTTGACGCTCAAAAACACGGAAATTCCCAGATCAAAGATTGCATCTTCAATTCCGGGGAAATCAAAAGTAATCATTAAGCTTTGAAAGATCTAGAAGCTTCAACTGAAAAATGTGCATTTGTGCTTTCATTCTCTCAATCAATATGTAAAGTTCACTTCGTCGAAGAGTAGAGCTTTCTGGGAACAATAAAACATTTTGTTGACATTCGACATCGTGAAATGGAAATATTTAAATTTGTCGCCATTTTGTTTAGTAATTTCTTTCAAATCTGTGTCACAATGATTTCCGGTATTGCTGGATGCATTGCGAAACGAACAAAAGGAAGTGTTACAGAATTTCCAGTTGGCGTGAATTGAAGTAGAGAAATATTTAAAGCAAAACCGATAAAACAAACGCATATTTATTATTATTAACTTGTCAACCTGCCCCACTTGCCCTCTCTATTTCACAGTTACTAATCAATTAAGAACCAAGTAGCGAATCGTCTTGAGGAACTGTGCTAATCACGCGGCATACACTCGTACACGTGACACAAATCGTTATTTCAAAAGTAAAAAATTAATTTAAAAACAAAAATTAAAAAAATATAGGTATAATATCGAAGCAAATCCGCAACACATGAAATTGTTAAATTTATTATATAAAATTCTATTTTGTCACCTCGTCTGGATGTTGTTTGTTTTAATTTTAATTTATTCAAGTTTTTTACTTTAAATTTATTTTCTTCATTTAACTTTTTTCAATGTGCTCAACGTGAAGTTGGAGATATATTTTTTTTTAGATATTAAAAGCTCAACTGCATGTCCTTGAACGTCGTTATTTTATTGAGGAAACAATGTTTGTCGGCGTGTTTTTATCGCGAATTCTTACCTCATTGACCTTGAAGCGGATGTGAAAACTCAATGATCCGTCAAAGAATTTCTATAAAAGCACGAAATTTGAAAATTTTCATTTTTTGTGACGATAGAATTTTGCCTCGGAGGGGAAATATTAGAGCGAGACTTTCTCCATCCTGTTTTTTCATTGTGATATTTCTTCCTTTTCTCTTTTTGCTTTGTTCTGTTTTGTGCGACATGAAAATCATTTCACATTTCCCCGATTTCGATTTGGGATGATTTTTGTGAATTTTTTTTGTTAGTAAATTTTATGTATTAAAATTTCCCAAATTTCATTATTCGTTTTATTGAACTTATTTTCTATGTTCACACATCGAATAACTAAAAATGTAGAAAAACCTGTAGCCAGTGCATAAACCCGACATTTTGACATTTACCGGATTTGAATTGAATTGAGTAAATCGGAAACCTGTCATTTAAGACAAAATAAATTTCCATTTAAGGTTATTAAAAAATGAAACGATTCACCTACATGTTTTGTGTAGGTGCTTGATCGGCGTCCACATGTAGGTGCCCTTTGTTTTTTTAATCAAACCATCATTTAAAAAACGATCGTCTCGCGCCAAAATCTACGCGTTCTCTCATGTCTCCTCGCGATTAATGACCGGCCAAGAACGAAACTTGAATAAAAAATAATAAAAGAAAAGATCAGACACAAAAGTCATGCCTATAAAAAGCAGTGAATGAATACGAACAAGAAGAAGAAGAAGAAGAAAATAAATAAATTAAAATTATTTAAAAATTTGTCCACACATACAAATCCACAAAATGGTTCGAGTCAAAACTTAACCGAATCAAAATTCAAAATGTGGGTGCCAGTGTTCGACCTTCTCTTTCATTTTGTTTAATTTTACTTCATTCTTCTTTTTTGTTGTTTTACATGAAACTAATGTTAAATAAAATCGAAGAAGTTAAAATGAAATAAAATTTTAAAACAAAAAATTCACCAGAGTAACGTGAAATAAAAACCTGAAATCATATAAAACAACAACGCAATGATAAAATTTAAGAACTGAAAAAATTTTAAATTTAGTCACCTTCTCTTCTTCTTCATCATCATCCGTTTCTTCTTCTTCACACGGTTCACGGTTAACCGTCTTCGTCTTCGTCAGAGACTTGGAAACCTCTTGGGGACCTACCAACAACTTGGAGATTATTTTTTTAAATTCCAATTGTTTTTTTCCCTTGTGTTTATGTCTCCGCTACAGACAGTGTTTTATATAAAAATTAACAATAAAATATATATATATATATTGTATATTTAACGAATCGTCAAAAGAAGGACAAGACAAAACATGATCAACAGAATTGGCAGTGATTTGTTACTGTCCATGTGATTGTGCTTTGGTTTGTGTATTGAAACGGACGTATTGTCGTCCATATTGGCGAGTTAATGTCGATTTATTTTGAAAATAAATTTAAGAAAAACAAAAATCATAATTCCTGGACGCGATTAAATTTAAAGTAAAAAGTAAGAAATAAAAAATAAATTAACACTCTTGTATCATCGTTAAAGAATTCTACGAATGCGAAAAGTGGTGAATTGGAAAAGAATATAATTTCAATTCGAACTGTACTAGGTGGAGAGGTTAATGTAATTTTCAAGTCACACTTTTTGCAGTATGGAGATAAAGCACAGGAACGATGAAAGTCCTGAAAAACCTTAAACAAAAATTTCAAACCTCTTCCTAACTTCACTGCCATCTGGTGACAATAAATATAGCAAATCTGAGTTCACTACATAAGCTACAAATTCGATCCACCAATCCCTGGGTTGACTGCCATCTCGTAGAGATAAAGGTAACACATTCCCATATCGCATTTTCTCACATTGACTGCCGTCTTGTGATGACAAGAGTAAAGCATTTGAGTCGACTTTCTTTTACTTAGTACCATCAGTAAGTGACAAATTTGTTGTCACTGACTGCCTTTGGACTTTGGACTTTATAAATTTTCTGTATATACAATATTAGGAATATTAAAACGTTTATCAGTATAGCTCAATTTATGAATTGTAATATAAGGAGCTTATATTAATATTAAAATTTTAATATTAATATAGATTATTTCATGTTTAAAAATTAGAAGTAATATAATCAAATTCTAAGTTGATGTAAATGTTCCTACATTCAATGCCATCTGGTGACGGTGAAAATAAAAAATTTGAGTCGGTGCGCTTATTCCTCCTGAATTCAATTCCCAGTCACGGAGTTCGGTCGGTCATCTTCTTAATGCATAAAACCCTAATGGTCGTGAAGTAGACAATGAATTTCATTCACCGGAGAATGGGATTGACTCTCTGAAAGCGGGGAAAATTCATTTTCTACATGACGTCAGAAATATCTATCAATTTTTTGCCTTGCCAAAATAAAGTCAATCCGCAATTTCGTGCATTGACTGTCACCTGGTAACCAGAAATGTATCAAAATTGAAACGATCAGCATTTGAATAAATTGTCACGTGCAGACCATTTCGGATCACAAAATGGCGTAGGTTTAAAAAATTTGCAAATATTTATTTTTGTGTTGATCATCTTGCAAAAAAGAAATTCACTCCATTGATCAGTTCGAGATCGTTGAATGTTCGTTTGTGTGGCCACCAAAAAACAGTTACTACAAGAAATTTTTTAATGTTGTGGAATTTAAATGAGACAAGGTCAATCAGAAAACTAGTTTTATTAAATAATTTTTTGTTTTATATTTTATTTCTTCATCTTAAAAAGTTTTCATCTCCTTTGTTGTTGTGCCACAAAATCCAGGGTTCTTCCTAACTGAACCACCATCGACTGCAGCTTAACTTCCTATTTAGCTAAAGTTGTAAAAAGTTATTAATTGGAATTTGTGGAACAAGTAGAGATTAGAAAAATGAAAAATTGTTTATTTTATTCTACGTGATCTTGAAGTGTTTTATTTTCGTACGTTAACAGAGAGTGATCATTTGTCATCATCCTTGCACTGTTTTGCAAGAAGGTCATCTTGTATTTTCTTATTAACTGCATTCTTTTCTTATTTTATTTTGAAATTTTTCTATTTTTCTGTATTTGTGTTGTTGGTGTAGTGTAGATCAATCTTAACAAGTTGCCTTTTTGAAAACAGCTTATATTGTGATCTGTTGTGAGATTTCGCCGAATTGCCAAAAATGTTAGAAGGCAAATCAATTCAAATGTCAATGAAAGTGTTTCAATTCAATTTCCGTTGAATGTTTTGCTGGGTAACTTGAAGGTTGATCAACAATTTGATATTTGCAACAGTTTTGGAGTTACTGTTGTAGTAAGAAACGCATTGATTATATCCGTTAATATCGCATATTACACAAAGGAAAAACTTTCGAACATGAATGTACAATGCACAGGAAACCAGCTGCAATATTACCTGGCCAACAACATTAACATCAACATCAACAACAACAAAACAAATCCACACAAGATGGCCACAAATATGAAGATTTTTACAACCTTCTGCCTTCTGCCTTCTGCCTTCTGCTGTTTGCCTTGTGCCTTGTGCCTCGTGTTACGACTTGAAATCCTTCCCAAACGCATGAAAACATTTCTTTTTTTACCTACCTATCCTTTTATATTTTCCTTTCCTTCATCAAATCCTTAAGGATAGTATCCTTCAAAAGATGCGGCGAATATCAAACAAAACTCCTTCCAGGAATTTTTATGTTCCGAGTGGGCTCGAAACTCATTGAAAATATTTTTGACTATTTCAAAAAAAAAAACGAAAAAGGATATGAAATCCAAAATGAAGTTGAACGCATTCCTTTCGAAAACACACAAGAGGATTTTTAAATACCGAATTCGACATAATGAAAATGTCCTTTTTTGGAATTACTCGTATTTTGTGCACTTGTAATGATGTCGTCCTTGTTTTCTTCAAATTACGGTTTTTAACGTTTTTACTTAAAAATTCATTTACAAGGATTTAAAAGAAAATTTTCCATTTTCTGGGAAAGGAAAGGATAATCCATCCTTTCTTATGTACAATTCATTCAAAATGATTTATTCTGGGAAAAACGAATACTACCTATAAATTCATTTATTGGTTTCGAGTGAAATTGTGGAAAATCCAAATCGAACATTTATGACTCTGTAACTTAACATGGACGCATGTCATGTATGTCATGTAACTTAACATGAACGTGTGTTGTGGTCAGTGTTGTGTAAAAGCTCGAGAGAAAATTTTCGCAAATGAAATTTCTTGTTAATAAATTTATTTCTTTAAGAGGTCAAATGCATATAACAAAATATAAAAAAATGTTTTCAACTAGAAATCTTCAATTGCACATTCCACATGCAGCGAATGTGGCGGCACAGTCGAATAACAACAAAATTGAATGCACACAAAGTTGGAAATCAATCGCGATTTACAGGGTGCAAAAGAAAGGAAATAAAAAGAAGAGGAAAGAACGAACGGAATATAATGAGAAATGAAATCAATTAAACCGTAACGAGTTGAAACGGAACAGAGAATAGCAGTCTCGAACGCGGCGCGGTGCGGTGTTACTGTTTTATTTATTTATTTTTTGTTTTTGATGTATTTTTGATTCCACGAATATTCACGAAGCTCAAATACACATGCATGTGTGTGTGTGTGTGTGTTTGTACTTTTTTATCAACGATAAATTCGTGTGTAATGACGCGCGTTTTATCGAGACAAGGCGTCATTTCCTTAAAAAAAAATTATTTACTTTTTTCAACTGCTGTTTCTATGGCCAAACAAAAGCTTTTGTGAAAAGCACAATTATTCCAACACATACAATTCATTTAGGGATGAAAGCTTCAAAAAGCTTCGACTTTCTTCCGTTCTGACGTAGAAAAATTGATTCACCTTTGACATGCAGGTTGATCAATTCTGAGTTTTGCGTAACAGACTGCACGCTAATTTTTTGAATTAATTACGTCTCTCTCTCTGTCCCTCTTTCCTACTCTTGGTTGCTGGTAACGTTAGGTTGACAGATGTTACGGAATGCAAAGAAGGTTTTGCTATTGTTCAGGTTAGGTACAGTTGATTGGAAAGTTTTGAAAATTGACAACCTTTGACATATAAGTTGATCAATTTTAAATTTAACATTTTTCCAATCAATTACCTCGATCTCTCTCTCGCTTGGTCTCGGTGTATGCTGTGCTGTCTGCTCAACAATTGGTACATGTGGATTGGAAGGTTCTGAAAGTTGACTCACCTTTGACATGCAAGTTGATCAATTCTGAGTTTTAACATTTTTTCAATTAATTACTTCTCTCTCTCTCTCTCTCTCTCTCTATCTATCTATCTCTCTCTATTGCTCTTGGTCAGTGGTGTTTTATAAGCAGCTGTTAGATGTGAATTGGGAGGCTCTGAAAATTGACTCTACTTTGAGTTTTGACAAATAAGTTGATCAATTCCAAATTTTAACACTTTTCAAATTAATTACTTCCGTCCCTCTCTTGCTCTTGGTTGATGGTGTCTGTTCAACAATTGGTACATGTGGATTGGAAGGTTCTGAAAGTTGACTCACCTTTGACATGCAAGTTGATCAATTCCGATTTTTAAAATTTTTTCAATTAATTACTTCTCTCTCTCTCTCTCTCTCTTTATCTATTGCTCTCGGTCAGTGGTGTTTTAACAGCTGTTAGATGTGAATTTGTAGGCTCTGAAAATTGACTCTACTTTGAGTTTTGACATGCAAGTTGATCAATTCTGAGTTTCGATGTATCAAATTATCCAGTTCTCTCTCAGTTACTTCCGTCTCAGCGATTCGCCAATGTCGAGGAATCCGAGGGTGGCTTGCTGTGAAATGGCTTGTTGCTTTGTGATAACTTTTCCTGCATCTCCTCTCTCACTATTGTCAACCTCGCTGATTAGATAACATTATCTCTCGTTGATAATATTGACATTTGTGTTGCTCTCCACTCCTCTGGTTGCTTCCAAATGAAATCTCGTCATTCACGCTCTAGTGACAAGAGATTCGTTTCTCGTTTTTTAACATTTTGTCGCCATGATGCTTTCATATTTGTGTGCGACAGAGAAGTGTAGTGAAAAAATATAAGTTAATATTATTCACATAATCGCAAATCATTTGCATTGCGCACTCGTGACTTTGCCGTTAAGTCGTCACTGTCGCTGTCGCTGTCGTCGAATAATTTTTCGCGGGTTGTAAGAAGGTCATCCGACTTTGACTGTTTAGTGTCTCCCATAATTTTTTGTTTTTGTTTTTATAGTTTTTGTACGATTCAATTATACCTACGTGGAACTGTATACATGTTTTCAACGCTTTCGTTATTCAAAATGCACTAAAAGCTCTGCATGCTTTCGTGACCTTTAAATTTCATTTTCGACTTTTCCAAGGAATCAGGTCAATTCAAGTGGAAACTTCTGCATTTGTCATGTTATTCACCTCACTGTGATGAATACATTGATTGAATGATTGACGTGAAGTTGACTATTTGAGTAACTCCAGTAGTACCTATATAATTTTCCAAAAATTGTTTTTTCTCTGAATCAATACTTAAATATAACAAAAATAATATACTATACTTGTATAGAGGAGAAAACTCGTCAAGTGCTTAAATTTTTAATTTAAAGTTTATCTTATGTATGGAGGATCCCTTAGTGCATGAAACTTTAAATGCGCGTTTCTCGAAAAATCATTTTTCAAGTTAATTACACCGATAACTCCGTCAAATCTCAACCGATCGACTTGAAATTTTAACTTTATATCCCGAATTATATTCCTCATGGAATTATGAAGGATTTTCTCTTGTGTATTACATAGTTTGATTGTGATTGACTATTTTCTGATGATTTATTTCGCATTTCGACAAATGTCAATATAAGAACAAAATTCAAAATCCACTAAAAACTTATCTTTTTGTTATTATAATTAATTAAAACTTTTTTGTTTTACGATTTTATCTTCAAAATTGCAGAATTTTTTGGTTCACCCGCACTGTACTAAGATAAAACGTACCACTGATAAAATCCCATGAAGTCGCTATTTTCTTTTCAAAAGTGGCAAAAAAAAGTTCAAGTTTTATATAATAATAACCTTTTCACCAAATTCCGATTATGAATCAACTAAAATTAATAATTTATATTTTTCTTATTGTTTTCAGGTAAGTGTCACAAGCTGATTCCAAGAAGGATGCTCGCAGAACTAACAAAAATGGTGGATCCTAAGTATAACAATCAATAAATTTAAGAATAATATGCAAAATATAAAGATTAATTTTGAATATTACTTCAGTTTTCGAATCATATGGCTGTTATATAGTCTAAAGAACATTATCCTGATTTTCAAAAAGCTTTTTAATAATGTGCCACTCAATGTAATGCACCCATTCCTTCTTCCACCTGTACCACTATTCTGTAGACTACGGCAGCCATGTTCGTTTCATAAAAACATATCTAATGCTGTAACCATTGCAGTGCTTAGACGAATCGATAGACACCTCATTGATCAAAATCTACGAAGATGTAAGGGATACCATTATATAGAAACTTGCTGATCATACAGTAATTGGCCTGCCTCCATGTTGCTTTAATAAGCAAACGAATCAGTGCATAATGGATTAGGCGAATCGAGGGACACCTTATTGATCAAAATCCGTTACTTCAAAATCCGTTTGGGTTCTACGAGGATATAGAGGATATGACTCTGCCGTCTGGTAGTTGGATTATATAACATTTGTGTGACGTGCTAAATAATTTTTCGTAATTTTACTAAAATTAATTTCCAAAGAATTTTTCCGTTTACATTTAACAATTTCCCAATCGTCTTGACAACATCTTACACCGAATGTAAATTGCGTAAAAAAGCAAACCCCCGAAATGAAATAATTTCAAACGCAAATTATTCAATTTAATCTAAACAAATTGTAACAAATTAATCACATAAACAGGTCGCAAGTAAAAGGCAGCGAATATTTAATTTTGAGATAAATTGAAAAAAGCTCTGTTATATATATATATTATTTTTATTTTTATTTGTTAAATACAAAAAAAAACAAAAATCGTTCGTCGCTCAAATTTCACAACAAACGTAACACATTCCGAATTACAAAATTTTTACACTCGCATTTGGCCAAAATTTCAGCATTATTTTGTTGAGCTTTAAAAAAAGTTTATTTTTTGCGCTTCAAAAATTGTGAAATTTTGTTTATTAAAAAAAAATACGTTGAGGTCATTTGACTGTAAGTAAAAGTTCATGTAAATTTTCAAACACTAGTGGGGCGATACTAGGTTCCAAATTTCAGTTAAATGTGACTTATTGAAAATTAGAGCTTAATTTCAAAAATTTACTGTTGGAAAAATTAAAAATAAAAAATTCGTCTCTTGATATGATATGAGTCGACATGAAACTTAAACTTTCACTTAAAGTGAAACGTAACAAACTTTTAGGTGGATATTTACCTGTAGATGAAATAATGTATAATACTATATGATGATCGTAGTCAGTTTATTTTCTTTTAACTGTACAAAGAATATGATGTAAGGAAAGATTTTAGCCGAACATGAGAAAAATGTACGTTTCCTTGTACATACCTTTATATATGAGAAACTGTTTGAAGTTTAGGTCACGAAAACGAAGAGATATAACTACAAGAAATTCAAATAAACATTTAAGACAAGACGATTGTTGGTGAAGTGAAAATGGGAAGTATTACATAAAAATGACGTTTCTCCTTTAGTTTGTCAAAACATAAAGGTATCGCTACAATTTTGTCAATAGTATTAAAAATAAAATTACGATCAACTAAAAATTTTGATGATTGTATGTGACATGATTTCGGATTTGAGTAATTACAAAATTTTGTATTTTTTTGCAATAGTACAATTACATAAAAACGAACTAATTTGAAACACGTGAACAAATCTAAAAATTAAACTATTACTGGTCACATTCGAGTTGATAAATAACTATAGTAAACACAAAATCATGGTGACTCTATGGCGCTTGATATAGTTTTAAATGATCATATAAATAATGTTTTTAATCCATGCATTAAATTGCTATAATACGCTATGAAATGATTTATCAGACGCAGACGTTGTGCCCTTTGGCGACCTCTGGAAAAGCGAGAGTTCTTCCATGTTTATCTGTTTTTATTTTGGTTTTGAAACTCGAAAATGAGGCGATAAACATGTAAAGTGATGACTATAAATCAATGTTGATAGTTTTATTCTAATTTTTGATGTCTTCAACTGCTAATCATTCAAATTTATGACGTGACTTTGGAATTGTCACACCACAACCAATCAAACCTGTCGCGTATTGGAAATTGCGAGTCACTACACCCAACTTCATATCGTTATGACTAAAGCAGTTTGGGAAACTGTCAGACACATATCATTGGTTCAAATTTAAGACGACATATAATTGATTCTTCTTTTGGGAAAGGACCATAAATTAGAGATATCTCTAATTATTAGAAATATTAATAGATGTTATGTTAGTTGGGAAGCTGTCAGGCCCATAACAGTGATTAGAAGCTGTCACAAATCGCATCTTCTGATAGATAACTCACTCATCTTTAATTAAAATATATATATTAGCCGTATTCTTTTGGTCACTCCAGTAGAGCAGAACTGTCAAATTCCATTCTCTTTTCCAGAACAAATTAGCTCTCGATAATAACTGAGTTTAAGTTACTCCGCTGGATACGTAGTTGATCTAGAAATATCCAGATGGCGATATGGTTCATTTTCTTTGCCGCGTACCTAAATTTTTCTTTAAATGCTACAAAATCACAATTTCATCTGAAAATTTAAATTCAAGTAATATGTGAAGAATTTGTTAAACCGAGGTTGCCACAAAATATGAAACTCGTACAAATGTGAACTGAAGTTCAAATACTATTCAAGTTTTTGTTTCCCAATGTAGGTAATTGATAATATTTCACGCACCGTTTTGTGTGCTACTGTACTTGTGTTCTACTGTACTTGTGTTCGTTATCCAACCACATGAACACGTGAAAACGCGCGTTTTATTGATGAATGAAAATGTTGGTTCTCGTTGTGTCAAAATCACGTCACTTGAAATGTTTTCGGAAAAATGGCTTCAAGGTGTGGATTACTGATGAATTGATTTTTTCCAATATAAAAAGTTCCAATTGAATTGATTGAATCAGATTTACTAAAAAGTATTTCTTACGCTACTCCCTCACATTGCACAAACAAAACTTAAAAATAAAATATAGAAAAACAACCTAACCTCAATATCCAAAAATTAAAATCAATCACTATCCAGGGTCATCTAATTGTCATGCCGGATTTCGTTTAGGGTCATCCATCTCGTTGATCCTCAGCTTATTTTCGAGTGTAACTATTTTTAAAAATAATTTTTTATATTTTAATGATTTTGTTATTGTGTACTAGTTGTTGCCTTTTTAAATACAAAAAAAATGGCGCCGTGTGCACGTAAACACCGATCGTGTGTATATCACCTTGAGAAAAAGGTCCGTTGCAATAATATATTTTTTCTAATTTCTTATACCAACATGTTTGAAATTTTTCTTAAAACATTTTTCTTACGATTTCTTACCTTCAAATAACTTTATTATTAACCAACCAACGAGTCACTGTCTTAAATTTCTTACCTTGCACGTTACCTACTTTTGCTTGTTTTCATATAATTTTTTCATTTTTCTTCTCTTGCACGGCAGAAGATAAAAATTTTATTTTTGATTTTTGTAAATATTTTTATCAAAAACTATCTACGTCTCAGAACAGTCGCTTCCACATATGTATATTCAAATAAATACCGCTCAATTTCAATTTCAATCTCTGTTTGCATGTTAATTATTACCTCGTTTTGTGAATTGCGCGCAATTTTTAATAAGCACAAAGTTATCATTTAATTTTTGTCATTGAAACTTCAATTTCCTCGTTTGTTTTTATTTTTCACTTTGTCCATGTTAGCTTTTGTCATTCGAAAATAAAAAAACTTATTATGGTATACAAGACGAACATTTACACGTTTACTATTTTTCAACTTCCGGTCACTTGCCTTCCGGATATGAAGTTGACATTTAATTGAATCATTTATTTCTTTTCCAAATAAATTTTTATGCCAAATCAACTGCTCTGGCCTTGACCGAAAAAGCTTCATTTCTGAGAATAGATTAACAGCATGTTTATCTCTTCTAAAAGATGGTGTTAAATCAGCAATGAAATTGCATCAGTTACCATTCAAATAACAACACCAGGAACGGCACCAATGCCCATCCTGTAAACCTGTATCATTTGGTTGGTTCTGACGCGGAATTCGTGTAACAGCGCGAAATCTAATATCACCTATAATGAAGACCACATATGGTTGTCGAAACAAATTTGTATAGCGTTACACAAGTAAATAATAGCGTGAAGAAGGAACCATTTTTATTTCATTTAAAACTAAAACCAAAATATTATAAACCTGTATAGGTATCAGTAAACAGTACAGTGATGTGTCAATCCGTGGTGTTGACTGTCAAAATCATTTACTTCGATTGGTTATTCCAGATGTGGTGTGTTTGGTATTGGTGTTACTACATGTATAATCAACAGCTCAACACAGACTTGTTGAATACAATTAATCTAAAATACACTTGCATTTATGACTATTGAAGTAGATAGGTATATGCTCACATATTGCATAAAAATTTCTATTGATTCACCATTCCTGTTAATATTACTTCAATGTCATTCAATTTTTGTTGAAAATAAAATATAATTCTACCACAAATGCGCCTGTAACCGTTAATTTCCAAGGTCAATTCACTCGGAACAACATTGAAATCCGCTTCAGAATCACCCTGCTCCCATCATCGTCAAGTGAATCACAACAAAACAATTTCAACTTCAACATCAACTTCAGTTGAACAACATCATTTTAATGGTTTTGGTTTGTGCTAAATTGCAACATAAATTTCTAATAATTTGTCATTGAAGTCATTGTTGGAGAGAAGAAAAAAAAAACAAAATTTTTCCTAGTCTTACTAATTTAATTTTTTAATTTTTGTTTTTTATTTTGTTTCTTGAATAAACTCACGGATAAACAGCTCAAGTACGAGATATTGTTGTTAAGTAATTTGAAACGGGTTAACTTTATTTCGGGGACATTTTAATGGTGACCAAGTTGTATTTCGAAAATGAAAAATTAAAAAACGAAAATGAAAAATTCAAATTTTCTCACGAAATTTTTTCAAAAAACTCCCAATGAAAATCGTCATGTCTCAGTGCGACAATTGTTTTTGTCATTTGTTTCAATTGTTATTTCATCTTATCTGCGTTTTAACTAATTATTGACTGATTACGTTTGCGAATATTTTTTTCGTACTTTTTCTATTATTAAAACGTTCTTTTACATGTTTTTCAATTTTCCAAATTAAATTTTTGTTGCTATTTGCCTTTCTTCGACGTCTCAGAGTCAATTTTGATTATTTACTTTGCATTTTTTGCTTTGTTTCGTAATTGTTTTTTAATTCTGCTCAAGAAATCTGATAACACGTTTCACGCGCTTTCGTGATGTACGCAGTTTATTGTGAGAACATTTTTAAACTAGATTTATTTTATTTCATACGTATCCTGTGAACCTTGCGTCTAAGAGAAAACCAAAATTTTTCCTCTTTGCTGCAACAGTCCATCATGGCCTGACAGAAAAATCTGATATAAACCAAAGATTTACAAGAAGACGGTCCATATTGTAAACGAACGTTCACCTCTTCGCTCTTCGGAACAAGGCCAACGTGAGAGTGATTTTTTATCCCTTCCCCGCATATGCAGTGAAGCTTCAATCGTTCTCATTTAGCCGAAAAAATCCATCTGTTGGATTTTTCAAGAACTACTTTTTCGGATCGAAAACAAGAATATGAGCTTGTTGAGCAAAAGTGGAAACAGACAAAGTAAATTGTTCCACTTTCACTTTAGGTGCACAGAGAACTCTATCTCACTTTAGGATGTGAACGTTCCTTTATTCATTAAATTATCCCCAAACTTCGAAGTCGTTTCTTCTGATGAATTGGAAATTTTGCTGCGAATTCAGTTCCAATATCCTGGTAGGATCAACAGATCCATAATCCTGCTTTACTTAATATAGAACCATAGCCACTCCCGCTTATTACTAGAATATTGTACATACTATATATTTTTGATATTTTCCCACAAACATTTACCTTGATTGACAACCATTTAAAAGATCAAGGATCCAGCCCGAAGTTTCCACCAAAATGAATTCATGTAGGTGGGCTGAGAATCTTGTAACTGTAAGGAATCTACTGGCATTATCAGTTTTAAATTGCATTACTGCTATTCTCTGTATTAGTTGAAACTTCCCTTGAAAATTTGCTGCTCTATTTAATACGATTGCAACCAAACATGGCGATGGTGGCCATTTTTAACCGGCCTGAACTGAATATCATGTTAAGTGGCATGACGAATTTGTTTGTAATGCAGGCGGGTATTTCCACTTGTCCTATCAGGGATAATCCAAGGACCAGTATCCGGTGTTGAAGCCATCTTTGTGGTATCTCGCACACACACTCAATTAAGGGTTAGTGCATTTCGTTCACCCTCCCGCAAAATATTCCCTCGGCGAAAACAAAACAAAAGAATTTCGTTCTTCTCACGAATAATTTTCGTTTCCATCTCGTTTACACATTTGCAACATATCCTTGCGTTTCTCTCTATCACAAACTGATATAACTTCATCTCACTCATGCACGCATCACAATTGATTCGGGATGAATCCAGATCCCCTCAAACAAAATTTCAAATTTTGACAATGCGACGTTTGTTTCCCTCGAACTTTCCCACAGGAACGAAATTCTTCATCAATTCACATGGAAAAATCTCCCTCTTGACGTCGTACTGAAATATGACCCAACGAAACGCATTTTTTTAGGTTTTTTTTAGGTTGTTTAGGTTAGAATTAAAATTTCTTTTCTCACATAAAAAATGGACGCAACTCTGTGCCATCCTACACTCGTTGGGTTAATCAAATCCACCACCACCACACTTGTCCCATCCATTACTTTTCAATTCTCATGTCATCTGCCATTCAAAATGTTTCGTAAATAATTCATTAGGCCCGATTTTTTTAAAATATTTTAATTTAAACATTTACAAATTACATAATTACACAATTACTTAAAAATAAATCACCGGAAGTGATTTATAAAAACAAGAAAATTTCGAACGTTAATGTACAATTGACACGAAATGAATATTTATTTTTATTTGTTTTTAAATTAAAAATTACAAATCACTTACTAAATGGGTTTAAATAAAAACAAAATTAATTCGTAGTCATCATAAAATTATTTATAAAAATTATGCGGTAAGTAAATCACAAAGAGTTTAATGTAAAAAATTAAAATAAAACTTAAAAATATTTATTAAACATCCGCATTGATTTGTGTGGCGATTAATTACTGGATGTTTCCTTGAAGTAAAAAACATTATTTTGTTTTTATACTTTAACCACACAGTGACACTAGAGTTAAACAACAATTTTTTTATTTAATTGCTTTTAATCGGTAATTGAGACTTACTTCTCACCCGAAGCGATGCTTTTGAAGTCTTCCTCATTGCTATGCTAGACGCGAAACAGTGCTGCCAAAGTGAGTGTGATTACTCGGAAAACAGGAGATGACTTTTGGAATTGATTTTGCGTTTTTGGAACCGCATTTTTAATACGTTAGCAGGTTACACTACCCTGCGATCTTCAAAACATCAAAAAACATTTTTTTTTTTGGTTAAATGAATTGTTTATACTTTTAAGAATATTTTAAACTTGAATCAGTTTGAAAATTCAAATTATTTCCGAAGTTATGTAATTTAGAAACACATTTGGTACCATGCTGCGTTTTCCTTTGCATTTTCCTCGAAACTAGTTTTTTCGAACTGGCGTACAAGATATCTCAAGATTCACTTAATCGATTTTGTTAAAATTTACAACACATATCCCTAACAATATTATCTAAAATAAAGTAAAAGATTTTTCTGATTGTGTGTCTGGTTCATGAATAATAAAGTTTCTTATCCCAGCATTTCGATAAAAATCGTACATTTTTATATTGGCGTTTTTGTACTCGTTCGAACAATTGCTTTGGGAGAATTTAACGAAAAGTAACGGAGGAGAAATATGCTTGAAAGTGCTAGATGTCACTGGAGAAATTTGCTCGAGTAACTTGAAGCTAGTAGGAAAATGCGGTTCATTTGTTTATGTTCGCTGATGAAGTTGCTCGCGTTTACTGAAATACGATATTTTGCTATTTGAGTACCGAAAGAGAACTTAGAAAAATTCTCTCAAATTGCTAATTTATTAATGATTTATATTTAAAATTATTCACATAACCACTTTATATATTTGTGAATTAAAAAGCATTTTGTATATTCATTGGTTGCTGAAAAATAGGAATTTATTTAGTTATACCAACGAGTTTAACCTCATAGGTCACGTTGTTAATCGAGAGACGAACTGTCACACACCATCGTCATTATCGTCTTAACCTATTTAACCCTTCACAAGTAATTGAGGAAAAGTTTTAAATGCCAAATTTAGACGCATTTACTATTTGAATGGGTCAGACGATCTCGACGCCCTTGGTGGTCTGTTATCAACTTCACCCTTCGAGCTACTGGAAAGCAACGTGTGTATACAAGAATATGATGAAGATATAAGTTTGTGATTTTGCTCAGGATATAAAAACGAAACAAATTTTGTAGGCGAGTGTTATTTTCTTAAACGACACACAAAAGTCGTTTTCCAGTCGTGGGAAATTTTTCCAAACGACTACGTTCCTCCCTTTTTCATGCCTCTTTTGGGATAAGAATCTTCAGGTGAGTGCTGTAAAGGTACACGAACCAGAAATTTTTTTCTTCACATAACTAAAGAATTCACACTTTTCTGCATCTTTTCTTTTCGTTTCAATTTTAATACAAAATCCTCCATATTCTTGGTCTTGGTTCCATCTCCTTCAGTTCAAGGAAGTAACGAAGCAGAAATTCTAAGTCCGAATCAGCCCACCGTGAAGGTTGAGGGCACTTCCTTTACTACAAACAAACACAGTAACACATAGACGCGTATGTGAAACATCAAACAAACCTCTTAAGGTTAGCAGCTACTTATAGCTGCTAATTATTCAAATGGAAGACCTCTACGTGAGAGTGTAATGAAAAATCTGAAGAAATTCGATTGAGATTTGAAGAAAGAATGGCATCGAATTTCTCAGAATTGTTTTCTTGGAACATTAGAAATGTTAAATAACAAAATTTAATTGATGTATAGACACGATTCTTTTATTTTGTTACTTTAAGCCGTATATGTACATTTGAATTAGACTGACAACTTTAACTAATTACCATGAGTTCATTACTCTCGAATTTCGAGGTGGGAAGTTTCGGTTTTTTGGAGGATTCACGCACAGAACTGTACTCAATTATCTCATCAAAATTGCTGTCCGAAATTTTCCCTTATGAATTTTATTTTATGTAACTTATCGTATTGCAATAATTGTAACTTGCACTGCAGGCAGAGTAATATGCGACCTTATACTGCCTTGTAAAACAAATTGTGATAAAAGGAAAAAAATATCCTTTATTTGTTCAATAGTCAATACTCTCTAGAAGAAGTGTGCGAAATTTCAATAAGATTAGTTTCTACGTTTATGAGATATCGTGTTTAGTGTCTTCAAAAAGACAGTTTTGAGAAAAACGCGATTAAAGTTTGCAAGTGCGGTGTACTCTCTTTGGTCATTCTTCATTCCCAAAAGCTATATCTCTCAAAATATTATTCCGATTGATTTAAAAATTTGGGAAAATATTCTTGACATGTACTATTATTTAATAAAATTGTAAAAAAAAAAATAGATTTTTTGAAATTTCAAAAACCCATTACACTGCTTTTCGTGTTTTATCTCATTTTCACATAATGTTGAGAGACAATGTAACAATCAATTAAAAATAATTTACAAAAAACTATAAATTGAATCATTCTAATAAATAAGCCTTCGAATTAACAACAACACCAACAACACCAACAACACCAACTACAACCACAAAAGCTCTGCTCTACGTACAAGTTTGACACGCAATGAGTGAATAATATTACATTATGTCATTAAATTTTCTGTTTTGTCATTGAAAAAATACATTTAAAAAAAATAGAAACGAGATAATCATTCATTTATATTTATTTTTATTTTTTGTTTTTTCTATAATTTATTTTTATTTTTTTGCGCGCTTATGTCATACGGAATTATGTCGTTTTATCTTTGAATGCGTTCAATATTGAAAATGATTAGATTGAAAGGAATAAAAAAATTGAATAGCAGCCATTTTGTGTTGATCGTACATATGTATAAGATCGAAATGCAACATATCTTATGTCTCTGTCTTCAATTGTTTAGCATTGAAACAAATATATAAGACAAATTGTGCATTTGCATAGAAAATAAAATGGACGTCAAGTAATTTTAATCTTAAAGAGATTAAATTAATTTAATTAATTTCGCTTCTCATTGTTTTAAGTGGATTCCTATTGAACAAATTCACTCAAGTCTGTCTTCATTGCCGTTTTCTTAAGATAATAATTTATTTACTTTTATTTTTTAACTTATGTTTAACATATGATTTCCTAAAATCATGTGAACTCAACTTGATTTCAAGGTTTATTTAGATAAGCTCATGGTTTTGTTTTTCGCTGTTAGTTAAAAAATAAATTGTGCTATCAGTTATCGACAATCTGTGTCATTATTTCTGTGCGGCTAATTGGGTTTTGGAGTACATGGGATAGATAAAATTGAATACAAGTTTGCGATCATGGTGACAGATGGCTCTGCGTCAATCTGTAATCAACAAAGCTACGTTTATTTAATTATGATTTCACTAAAGAAATCTGTATCTTTTCTTCTTCTATAGTCTTTTGAGACAGAAAGCTGACGACAGGGTTGCCATATTTTATCATATTTCTCAAATTTGATTTGTTTGAAATTGATTTAACAAGATTGCTTATTTAGAAACACTTGGCATTTCTTCCTCTCAAAAAATTTTCTTAGATGGAAAGCGCAACAGTATTGCGTTGCCACACACACACTTATGAAACAGTTGTCAAATTTGATTTGTTTACATTTGCATTTGCGTGTATGAGTTTATGGGTGTGCAACAATTGAATTTATGTAGTTGTAAATTTGTTTATGATTGTGATTTTTCTTAATTTAATTTCTCGAAAAAATGAAAATCTGTCATTGAATAACAAAGCAATCATTCAAATCAAAGAAAACTGCAAACAACTTACATAACATTTGAGTTGCAACAAATCATCATAACAAAGTTATTTTTTAATATTTTTTGTTATTTTACATTTTTACATTTATTTTCGTATAATTACAAAGTAAAGTTCTTCCATTACACAATTTGTTTAAAGTCGATACGAGTGTTTTGCAAATAAATCACGAATCAGCAATTCTGTGTTGTACAATATATGGCTTTGCCTGTTTGACAGAACCAACTTCAGTATATATGATTTCAATTGAAGAGAATGTTATAGAAGAGACTTAGCTATAACTCAAACTCTAACTCTAACTCTAACTTCGACTTCGTATTTCGCGTGTTGCTCTTTTAAACAATTTTGTAAATTACAAGTGAATAAAGACACTGGAAAAAATTTTATAAGACGGGATAATTGCTAAAATTGATTATTTTTGTGAAAGGTAAATTTGATTTAATAATCTCAACAGATATAGATATCTTCTATAGAAAATGGAATGTTGCTTGATTATATGATCATAGGATTTCTGACTTTGTTTTTTTTTTGTTTCTTTACAATTAATAATGTTGTTACTTTGACTGTCACTTTTTCTATGGCTTGGGAAAGGTTTTGATCGCGTAGCATTATGTTTTATGTTAAATGTCTCTCTTTCGTTATGAGATTATGTAAACATTTAGACAGTCGCACAAACATTTGATCGTTTTCAGCAACGGAATTATGTTGAAAGTGGGTTTTGTACGATCCATGGATTGATCGTCAATTTATGTTTTTTGGAATTTTGCATTGATATAATTGAATTGTTTTAATTACAAGAATATCATATAACAATTGATGATGTGTTTGTATAATACATATATGCATATAAAACTCCTACTATACCCATAACTAACAGCCTAAAACCAACATAATTACATCAGCAAAAATCTCTGCTGGATGAAATACTTTATATGGTTAACACTATTAGATACAAAAAATTAAGTTGAATGGAACTGTTTTCAATTACAATAAAATTGAACAGAGTCATACATGTACAGTGTTGTGAAAAAGTATTTGATTCAACAAATGTAAAACAATTGATTCAACTTGACGAATGTAACAGCAGTTGAACGACAAATGAAGCTAAAAACATAATACCAACATGAGAGATTGATTGATTGATAATTATTTTCTTTGAATTCGTTTTGGATTTAAGTATTAACTTACTGATTTCTAGCACTAATAATTATTATGGTTGGCCACTTATAAGACGTTTGAATAGATCTATCTCTTTTCGATGTTAATTTTGATGTATTTATGTGGGACAAGGCTGTTAAATGTTTGTGTCCATGTGTCGGATGCCGATGATCATATTCATTGGGTATGCATTTCATAAGAAATAAGTGATTTTCTCAACCTGTGATGGTTTTCTCTATTAGAAGACAACTTCACATCGGTTCGAGTACACCAATTGATCTTGTTACATTCAGTATACTTGGGTAACAACATTTTTTGAATGTTTTTTATGAAAATTTTTTTAACTTTTCTATTTTGCTTTTATGCCATTTGTGAGAGTTGGCTCATATTTGGGGTGAAAACGTGATCTTTGAGGTTTATTACGAAATTATTCATTGAGTATGTTTCACGTGTGGCGCACTCATTGAATCTGTAAAGATAATAACAGGTGATACTCGAACATCTCTAGTCTGTTATAAGGACTATCACCGAAAATACAACCATTGTGATTTCAAGGATGTTTCCAAGAATTTGCAAGAGCTCACAAGAATCACGTAATTTTGTAAAAATGTTAAAAATTGAATTCCATGAATTTTTCATATCATTCCCCTTGGAAAATGTCAACAAAACATTGCCCGGAGTGAAAGTTGACGTTGAGTTTTAAAGTTAAAATTAATTTTTACGAAAAACCAAAAACTTTTAAATTAATAATTTCGCTTAAAAATGCAATGAAACTCGAATAAACTGCGTTGATGAGCCATAAATTCTTGATACTCCTGGTAATTATGCGAATTTATTGCCATATTCAAATCGTTATATGTAAAATAAACGAAAGATTCACTAATAATTATTTGTCCTTAAAAACGAACGCCTGCTGTTTTGCTGTTGCGCACTGTACGCAAACTTTCCACGCAAATTTTGTCACAATCATCAAGTGACATAATTTCATACTGCTACTTGTTTGACTTGCAGCCATTTTTTATCTGTCATTAATCATTTTTTCGTCACAGACTCATGAAATACCGAAAATATTTCATCAAAGCAAATGAATTAGAAATGCAAATAAAAACGCATGGAATTTATCACCGCCATCGCCGTGCCATGATGCAACAAGTCTCGTTTAATTAAACATTTTTCTTCAAACTGGTTTTTTCGAATTTTCATTTCAAATTCAATTACTAGCGCCATCGTGTGTCATTGAGTGAGTGACACGTTTTGACAGTTACTCAAAGAGATCAAAGTCCTTCCGATCACTCCATCAATTCAAAGCTCAAACTTCTCCCACTTTAGAAGGAGGAGGATTTAAACACGTTTTGACATCATGTGGACATCATCATTTGCACGAATTCATGACACAACAAACACGTAATAAATATCCATACAATGAATACATCTGGATCCTCAAACCGAGTTTCTTCAGGTTTTACATGTTTAATAAAAAACCGAGACAAAATTATAGTTCAGTGACTTATCACTATCAGGCTTATGCTGTTGTCAAAAAACAACGTCCATTCCTTCCATTTTAAAACGTCAAACTAAACTCACTTATCTGAATCCGCCTGCCAATAAAATAGAATCAAAAAAAAAAAAAGTCAAATATGTCGTCATGAACTAGTTCTAATGATGCTGTGTGTCCATGGTGTAATTCCACACAAGTTACATTTTGCCACCATAGGGAGATCAAATTACTGTCATTCGCATTCTCCATTCGTCTCTCTTCTAGTTTGAAGAGAAGAAATGAGGAGCGAGGTGAATATGATTTTGTGGTATCATTTTGACTCTTTCGCAGATTCATTTTGACAACTGCCAACAGATCATAGTCCTGCTGACCATAAACTTCTTATTCACAATATGAAATCAGGACACGTATTTTGAATTTGAAATGCGTATAAAAACTCACCACACAACGAGGTGAATATGATTTTATGGTGTGTATCAACGATTTGATTTATTGTAAGTGACAATTTGTTTTTCAAAAATCACTTACTTTCTCGAAAATTGCAAAAATAAAAAGATTTCTAATTTTGATTGTTTAATTTTTCTCTCGAATTTTATTCCCACATCATTTGCAACAATACAAAAATGTTGATGGAATGTTTAATTGTAGATTATCATCGTTTAAAACTGAAGTGAAAGATCAACCGTTTCTCTATGTATTAAGTTTTGTATGAGATTTTCTATTTTCAAATGGAAACGGAAGTGAGAGGTAAAAATTTTCTATTTTTCTTCTTCACTTCACCAATCATCTTTCATCTTCATCTTCATCGTCTTACCAACATATTCTCTCCATTGAAAACATTACAAATGAAAATTTTCAACTCAATCAATTTCTAAAACCAACAACAAAATCAGCACACGTGGAAAATAGGCATTTTGCAAAATGGCTGAAATGTTAAGTGTACGTGAAATTTACTATTATTACATTTATATTTATTTTCTTTGTTTTTGTGGTTGTGTCTGTTGGTGTACTTTTCGCGATCAGTTCGAATTTGAATTTGAATTCGAAGTTGAAGTTAAAGTTAAAGTTAAAGTTAGAGTCGAAGTCTTTCTTCTTCTTCCGCCGTCTTCGTTTCCATCTTTGAATGAGTTTCTATATTTTGGATTTTCTTTTTCAAAGTTTCAAAGTTTTCCTTGTAAGTAAGTTAACTGGTTACTTAGCTGGATAGGTAGATACGTTAGATTCGTAGTTTGTTGAGGCTATTGTTGTTTATATATTTTGAACTTTTACACACCATTCCACCTTAAGAAATTTACATTGTATACCGTTCACTTTTTGCAAAAGAAATCGCTACAAAAAAAACAGAAAAATAAAGAAATATATAGATAAAAATAGCAAATAAAGAAAACTATTATTGTTGATTATTTAGGTGATGTTGCTTTTGCTTACCATACCAATATCTCTTAAGCATGGTTTACATGGTCCGTTTAACTTCGTTTGCAAGCTTGAATGTTTCAAAACGACCTTTAAGCTTTTATTTTATTACATATTTTATTTTCTACTTACTTTAAACAATCTCTCGGCCTCTGGTCTTTATTTAAAATTTAATCTTTCTTTATAACTCCACATTAATTGCCACTTAAAGGTACTTGATCGTTTGCCACAAATCTGGGACAATCCCTGCTATTTCTTGCGACACAAATTCATTTGAATTAGAGGAAAATTAAATTTCAAATTTAAATGACTAATTTCACTTGTTACAGTGACTGTACTTTAATCATATTATACTATTCGAAAATTTGAAAAAATCGATTTTGTGATATTACATTTTTCAAATCCTGAAGGTTTTAGGAATCATAATATAACATAATTTTGATGAAACAAGGTGGTCATTTTTGACACATATGAGTCCTTTAACCTTAAAATGATATTTAATTTTTGGATCAGACTTGTTAATCCATGGATAACATGTCAATGCAATATTGGACCTGTATTGGAATAGAGTTTTTCAACTACTTGACTTTCGAGTCCCATATGTATTAAACACAAAATAAAAATAAATAAAACTAATTTTCTATGTATTCCTAAAAGATAAGATAATGTTTTAGAAAAGAATTTACAGTCCAATCTATTATAGGAACGCAGAAAAATTGTCCATATCCTGTTCGTTTTTCGTCTTCTCAATTATACAACCACCTTAAGGAACACTAAAAGTTAAATATAAAAATAAAATTTTACATGTTACAGTCACTTAAAGTTTATTAATTAAGGATTAATTGCCAATCATTTAATAGGATAAAGGATCAAATCCTTATAAATGTTTCAAGTTTCCATTTTGATGTGATTTGATTTGAACGTGACTTTGACAGGAAGTGTCAGTTGAAGGGATACGATATATTTGTTATAATACATATTATAACTATAAAAATCATTTTCAATCACTAAAAATTCAAAAATTCATTTTAAAACGTGTAAAACTCTTTTTTAAACTCAAATTTTATCCAATCCATTTTCAGTACAACAGTTGACTGTCACGGATTAGTTCTTCTCTTGTTTTCGTTTCTATTAAAATTTTTACAAGCTTCAAAAAGAAACAAAAATGTTTTATAGAAAACTAAACACATCAATTTCAAGTACTTGCATACAATGCAAAATCCGATCTAAATATTTTTGTAAATTTGCCAAATTTGTCGGTTAAAAGATTTGTGTCTTAAAATTAGCAAGTTTTCTTAAGGTAATTCTCGAGAAAAAGAAATATATTTATCTATGTATTTTTTTAATTTGGAGAGAAAGTTTTTTTTAATAATAAAAGAAAATAGAAGAAGAAGAAAACGAAAACCCCAATAGAAGCGAGCACCTTCTAATTTAGCTCTGTAGGAAACAAGTAGACCGAAATAACTTTAATTTTGTGTATTATTGAAATATTTGAAAATTTACAGTTAACTAATTATATACTTAATTTGTTTCTTTTCTTATTTTTCAGGTAAGCAATACATTGGCGAATGAAAATTCTTTTGATTTTTCATAAAATGAACGAAAGTTCATTGTAACACATGCCGCAAAATATTTGAATAAAGTTCAGTGAGCTACTTTCGAGAAAAGCCCTGCCGTTCGATTTTGTTCAAATTATGCCAATTTCTGGGGGTCTAATTAAACTGAAGGTAAATTTTATGTGAAATTTCTTTCGAAAATTATATCAAAAATTGGTCCAATTTTTAAATTTTCTGTGGGAAGTTCGAGAATTTTCGTAATATTTTTCAAAATTCAACATTGACCGAATGAAAAGTTTGAGAACAACTGGTATAATTTCCAGCGAAGAAACGCAATTTTTAATTGAATTTTCCATCGAAAAATGTCTCAATAATAATTGTGGCACACTTTTAATTTCATTACATCCACCTCCATTAAATCCTGATCGTATTTATCGTGTAGAAACTGAACTGAGGAAAATAAAAAATACGAAACTGAAAAAAATATTCTTCCAAGGATTCACGCACACAACCTGTCTCACGTAAATGCCTTCGTAATGCTATAAATTTAATGTTAGGCCACCCACTGAAAGGCAGACCAAGCTACCTAAGCTTTTTGTGGAAAATAAAAGAAAAATAGTGTGGCAGAAAAAAAAGGACTCATTTGTATAAAAGGAAAAAACATGTTTTCATATAAAGAAAATGTGAAACACAAAATACATGCTAAGATATACGACTTATTAGCAAATTGAACTGTCCTTACTCTCATGTTGAAAATATCCTGTATCTCTTCAGATATATACATTTATATATTTTAATATTTTTTTTCTGTTTTAATACAAAGCTTTCACACAACAATATGAAAAGCTTTTTATGTATAACTTTATCGGTATGTAAAGAATCACTTCTACACCTACCGTCAACAATTTCATTTTCATTTTCATTTATGCTGTACACTTGATTCGTTGTCCTTAAAGCCCTGGGTTTTTTTCATGGTGCTCTAAAAAAGCTTGAAATGATACCATCAATACTACCGCAATCAACTAACATCAACTCTAACTCCAGCTTGAATTTCTCACAACAAGAGAACAAGAATAAGAATAAGTAAAAGAAAAAGTTGTTCCAATGCAATCGACCGCTATAGAAATAAGTGAAGGATCTCCTTCAGTTGGTTAACTTAAATGCTGGTGGTAAAGCTTTAACAACAAAACCGTATAATGTACTGTGCATAACAAGAAAAAGTAAGAGAAGAACCCCAAAAAAATGAAAGAAAAAAATAATAATAATGAAAATGTACGGAATAAGTGAATCCTTTGCACTAACACACACATTTACAAATATTTATTCCACACCATTCCTCAATCCCCAGTTCACAATTCACAATCCGCCACCACCATCATCATCATCATCAGGATCCAACACTGAAATGAGGCGAAAAAAATTTGCAACGAAGAAAGGCGAAATAGAAATACCAAATGAGATAAGAAAGTACACACAGAAGAAGAAGAACAAAAACACAAACTGTGGAAAAGGAATATAGCTATTTCATATACGAGAGAAAAAAAATGACAAAAAAGCAACAGCTCAACTTTGAGAAAAAAATGAAATAAACGAGGATAATACAAAGAATAATAATAAACCCCATCCTCATAACTCATCTCTCTCTCGCACTTACACTTTTGCTCAGTCTGTCATTTTCTTTTTGTTATGAATCCGAGAATATATACGCACGTATAAAGTTAAAGGAGATGTACAGGCATGAATACATGAAACACTAACACCATGAAAACTGTTAAAGGAGAGTTTAAAGGAGAGTAAGTAGACGAAAAAAAGACGATCAACATAAAAAGTTGTTCTCCTCTTCCTGCTGATTCTCTCTCTTCTGAAATTTTTCGATTTTCGTTCTTTTTCAAATTGTGGGGGCAACAACAAACATGCATCCCCCCAAATTTCCTGTTACGTACATTTCAACACACAAAAGAAATGGAGACATTTCGTCGGTATGGAATGGAAGTATGTGAGAGTTGTGAGAGGCAAATGTTGAGAAGGACGAAAAGGATGAGAGATATAATAAACATTGTAGATATAAAACAGATTCTTGTTGTGGAGACTTGTGTGTGGGGGGAATGGGTCTTGACTACAAATCGGTTTTGAAGGCGCTTCTTGACTACACACTATCACATCAAAATCCATGTCTATAGTAACTCTTGGTTCTGGTTGGAAATAAAATAACCATGCAATGACGTAACAATAACAAGAAGAGAAAAAGAAAAAATAGAAATAATAAAAAGAGAAAGAAGAAAAAAGTAAATCTCCATTTTGTATATTTGAAAATATGTGAGTTGAGTCTTTTGTCGATTTATACGTTTTTTGCCATATTAGATATTTTTTTCTTCTTTTCATGTGGGTACAAAACGACACAATACAATACCAACCTCCCTCAACCCCCATTCACACTCTAACACACTCCATCAACCACCTCTCATTCTGTCTCTGTCCTCAACACTTGACATTATATACAATTTACATATTTTTCCCAAAGACACAGTCAACATAAATGGCGACAGGGTGGAGTGAACTTAGATCTAAGGGTGGCTGGCAAACCAGTGTAATGTCAGTGAGTCATGATGGGTGATATTTACTTATGTTTCATCAAACATTGGATAGCATTGAAATGGACAAGGATACCATACCCAGCTTTTGGATTAGTACCTTTCAATTGAATGGGAAACATAACGTTGAATAATATTCCACCCTCTTCAAATCAACAACAACAAAGAAAAAATAAAAGTTTCTTCTTCTTTTATATCTTATATACAAAGAATTTCCATTGTGTCATGTATTTTCCCAATTTTCCACTTTCCGGATGATTGTCAGGGTGTCTGGATTATTGAATTGGGTATGAGATGGAAGAAGATATCATGGCTATAAGTAGCCACATAAAAATTGTACTTTTCGGTTTGAACTCGAAATTGAACAATTTAATAAAAATTAAATCATTCCATTTAATTTGAACATCTCGACGTCGTTCAGCGTCGCCATCTTTGGGAGGAATAAGAATTCTTGTAAAAGTTGTCATTTCTGTCTGTAAACCTCAACAAATAAGTGATAGTTCTATGACGCGTTTTGAATTTGAACAAATCGTTGATTTATTTTTAACATCTTGACGTTTCACACGCCATCTGTGGGAAGAAGCCAAAACGATCGCTTACAAATTTCAAAAAGTAAACAGTTTTTGATGCTCATATCTTGAATACTTAAATTATTAAAATGGCAAACCTCATACAATTCAATTTAAACATCTTAGCGGATCAAACGCCATCTATGAGAAGAAATGATCAAATCACTACTGTGTGTCATGTCAACGAACTTCAAGAAGCTAGTGTAGTTCTGTGATACTATACCAGTTCTGACAAAACCTTGAATGCTAAGTTAGTGTAAAGGTTACTGATCAAATTTACAATCAAAAACGCCATCTGTGAGAGAATCTCGAAAGGATCATTCTAGGATCAATTGGTAACCTTTCAGTTATTATTTGATGTATACTGCGACCTTCAAAAAGGTAACCACGCTCTCAGACTTGTCACAAAACCTTGAATATCTTAACTGTTTTTCAAATCTTTCGTATCACGCGCCATCTGTGGAAAGAACCAGAAATTATGGAATGATTGAAGTTGATAAGTAAAATAAAACCTTTCAATTGTCAGTTGATTTATTCATGTAATTTTTGTCTCCAAACTTCAACAAGTTAATGACAACAATGACAGGCCTTTGACACGCTAAGAATTGGAAGAAAACCTTGAATACCTAAATAATTACTAAGGTAAATCCTCAATTTTTCATTAACATTACCCTCAATCCGTTCAATGGTTTCAATGCGATTAAAAATTGATCAAGTTGAATTGAATGACTTGAATATTTTGAAAGTGTAACAACAGGGACGCGTGGAAAACAATAAAATTTTATATTTCATACAGTTGAACCCGTGTAATTTATTAAACACTTTTAAATCATAAAAACAAGAATGGGAATTTTTATAGCACATACTCCAGATTTTCATCATAACTCGTTACTCATATTCCAAAAAATAATGAAATATAAACCAAAAGAAAAAGGGGTTTCAATTCGATCGAACTAAATGTAAAACACAAACGGAAAATCATTTTTATCCCTTTTATTAACTGGTGTAAGAGAAGTACATTTTTATTGTTTTGTTACATCATTCTTTATGTGATGCCCATGCACATATAATATTGTAATTCTCCCCCATCGTAATACGTATTACGGAAACCCTATTTTTGTAAAATCATATTTCTGTTTGACTATGCCACAAATAAGTATTAAGTTTTTTAAGTGGAACATTTTGTTTAATAGTCTTTTGGTTCGTGTGTACTTCATGGCTTAATTCATCCGAATATCACATACGAATTTGATGAACAATTTAACTGAAATTTTGGAAATTTTTGAAGTTTTTCATCATAACTAAATTTGTAGACATTTCTTAAGAAATGAACGTCATTAAATGTCATAAATGTCAAAATGAATTCCTTGCGGCAATTTCATTCGTTATAACTATCAATAAAACATATACGAACATTTGAAATTAATTTATTTTTCCCGTTAACTTCTATTAAACACGTGACAAAATCTTAAATTTCCAATCTAAGAAATGTAAATACAAAAAGTGTTGTTGTGTTAATCGTTTTCATTTCCCCCAAAAATATTTGATTTTGTTTAAAGAAGGGTTAAAGTGGATTATGAAGTGCTGAAGATGGTGTAGATTGAAGAATTTACCAAAAAGCACTATTAAACAACTAACCAACCCTTAAATCATGACTTTCCCGCATATGCATGTAGTTATTTAGTATAGGGTTAAACTGAATTCAAAACCACCCTCAACCAACAACAAAATGATTGATGGTTTCAATCCACATTTATGTCCGCATCAAGTTTGTTGCTCTCGATAATTTACAAGGAGTCTTTCTATTATAAAATTTCAAAACCCCTCGCTTGTAGATGAATTAAATTTAGGGTTGAAAATTGAAAGTTTCCCTGTTAATGTGTATTTCAAACAAAAAACTACATTTCACGATGTTTTATTTCACGTCACATCAACAAATGTTGCCACAATGTGATCCCTTCAATTTTGACATTTGTCAGTTCTATTACGATTATAATCTTACCCTAAATATTTAATTTGCGTATTCTTCAGGGAACAATCTTTGAATTTTGTAATAATTAATATGAATATGTATACTTTATAGATCTTTAAAATTTGTCATGTGTACCAATAGAAGACATCACGAAAATGTTGAATCAGAAATTGTCAACAAACATTTGCTGCAGTCATTAGAATCAATCGTCCAGCATTTGAGCTCAGAAAACCGGTTTGATATGTAATCGCAGTAGTAATTCCACAAGTGTCTGTTGGTGCCAGGAGTCGACACTCTTAAAATTGACAGAAAACCTAATCAAAATAAAGGGGTTAATGATTCCAGTGATTTGCATTGATAGAAATTTTTAGAACTCTCGATAAGATTTTGTCTGTAGACCAAAATAACCATTAGGTATATTTTTAATCAATGGTAATGAAATTTCAAAGGAAAATATTTTGTCGCGAATCATGGCTTTTACCATAATGATTTTCAAATATCATCTTAGACCCAACTGTGACTTATAAAAGAAGAAAACTTCAATATAATCTGTCGCAATATAAACTCCATTTCAAATTTACTACAGACAAAGGTATGCCTCCAGCTAATTAGATATTCCCTTTTATTAACACAAAACAAACACGCAATTATTGTGTAGTGAATTTTCGTATAAAGTAGCCAAGAGTTGAGGAGCTGTGAAAATATCAAAAAGCCACTTGAAATTGTATACGTCTGATGAAGCTTAAGTAGCTTAGTTGGCAACCCTTACAAGATAGCTGAAAAATAGAATACCCTTCCTTTGATCTGATGCCATCTCTTCTTCAACAATACGATTTAATATCAAAGTATAATAAGGACTTGTATTGAAAGAAAAAGAAGTGCCGCTCTATCATTATTTTTGTAATCAATGTCCAAACTCAACGTTTATTCAGTCACTTTATCCTTAAGTTTACCCCTCATCAAGCATTTCCGCCCCCAACATCACACTGCCATCATAAAAAACATAAGAAACAAAGAAGAAATATCCTTTTTTCTTTCACTTAAATAACGAAGGATAATACACTAACAACAACAACAACAACATCACAAACAAAAAGAAGGAAAAAATGGCGAAAATATATATTTTACGGGAAAAAAAATATGAAGATGGTATTGAAGTGAAGTGGAACAAAAATTTAAGGGATGAAAGGAACAAGTCTGGACGACTGACTCTTGTGTGTCCTGTGTGTTTGTGTGTAACAAAACAAATCAAAAGAATAAAAAAAATTTTATATATAAAATCGTGTAACCAAAACGTTCCTCTTCATGTTAAACCGCCACTAAACCACCCTGTTTGACCCGAACCCGAACGGAAACCATTTCTATCCTATCCCTGTCACTCGTGCAAACACACCGAGATGTAGGTACACATGGATATTAGAACAGCAAGGATTTTTGTTAAAGGAGCAGCAAAAGAGACATACAAGAAGAACTTTATTTCCTTCGTATGGCATGTCCTTTTTTTTATGTTTGCTCCATTATTATGCCAAGCATAAAATCCACCCTCAATTCTCACCCTTAAAATGTCTGTAGACGTGTGTGTCTCCTTATTTTCATATAAAAATTTCGTTTTCATTTCTTAACACTGGATCTGTGTGTTTGTGTTTGTGTTATAAATGTTACACTCTTTCCTTCCTATACGGATGTAATAATATTACCACCACCCCTACAACTAAATCCCGTTTAGGGGTTGCATAAATCGTGAGAATGTGTTTGAATACAAAATGAGTGGAATTTATTCGAGAAACGTGTCATGACGTCGTGATTGTGTTTGTAAGGAAAATTGTATTTTTCCTAAAAAAGAAAAAGTTTCCCTTCGAATTATTGTATCTTCTAACTCGTTGTCCTTTAGGGTTGTTTTTTTTCGTGATTACAGGAGTCACAAATACATGTAAATTATCTACTTCTTCCTTTTATCCTTTTCATTCTCCTTCCTTTCTTGCTAATTTACTTCGTTTTGCTTGCATTATTTTGGTCCTGACTGTTCAACCGGAGTTGAATTGATTATTCAATGAATCTTGCCTTTTAGTGTTGCCAGATACACTTCAACTGTCACTTATAATTGTTTTGTAACGTTGACAATAATTTTATTGGTTGCATTATTTTGGTCTTGACTGTTCAACCACAATTGAACTAATTATTCAATGAATCTTGCCTTCTGGTGTTGCCAGATACACTTCAACTGTCACTTATAATTGTTTTGTAATGTTGACAAGAATTTTATTGGTTGTATTATTTTGGTTCTGACTGTTCAACCATAGTTGAATTGATTAAATGAATGTTGCCTGCTGGTGCTGCCAGATACACTTCAACTGTCACTTAGTTACAAAAACCTCAATCCTAATGATGTTAAATAAATTAATTCAAAAATTATGATTTTCTTGTTGTCATCACCTGGATAGGTCAGGATTTTCAAATTGGGGTCAATGATAACAGATGATTAAATCACGTAATGAGTTGATTAATTGAAAGAATAATGAATAGAGAGGAAAGGATTTGGTTTGTAATAATCATTTAATAATGAGGAAAGTTGACTTTATTTTTAATCCCTTCAGGAATTTATTTTGATTGCATTTAAAATCAATTAATGAAAATATTGAAATGAATGAAGCATGATGAACCCCTTGCAAAGGGTACTGAAATAAAATTGGTAATAAAAATGGTATATGACCAACTACTTAGTGGATGGATATAGATATTCTTTGTATTTGCTTTGTATCTTTCCAAAGAAAATCGCTTAGCCCTTTTGTAATATACACAGTAAGTCCTGCATGGATATGTTATTATATACAGGACTCGTTGTTGTCGTCATCGTCTATTGTGTTATTTAATTGTGAGGATAGAAAAAATCGAATTTCGGGTGAAACAGTGTCCGGAACCCATGCTAGACGAGACTCTCAATGTTAATATACACGTGCAATCAAGTTAAATAATGGATTGAGAACAGAAACCAGAGTGTTCGACGGGTTGGTTGCTTGTTGTAAGTCTTTTTATTCAAACACGCTATTCATTTCGAGGATATACGAATGATGATAATAATATACACATGTGAATATGTAGGTACTATATAAATATGATGTGATGTAATTGTGAGTTGATACAACAAGCACAGTATTCTTCCAATATAACGTAATGTCATATGGCTAGGCATATAAAATGGGAATAAAACGATTCCATATGTATAATATATACATGCATGACGGATATCCTATACCCGTAATATAAGGTCGTATGCACAAGATATTATCGATGATGATGCTCGACGACCGAAAAATCATATTCACCCTCACTTTACTTATTCACACGTGTAAACATATACGAAGTATGTCTGATATTTATTAAGTATACTTCATATAAGAGGGTTGCAATGCATTCAATCTTCTCATACTTTTTCTTTGTCTTCTTTTACCATCCATTCTATGGTACATTGTCAACAGAATTGGTTAACATTATATAGCCAACAGTTAAAAGTTCAATTTTTCGACAGAATCAAATATATTTTTCGTTATAACTATTGTACATATATGTTGAGGATAAGAAAAAATCAGCAATGTCAGGGAAAATATAAGTGGTTTGATGTTTTTTTCTCTTTCAATTCAAGTAGCCCATAAGGGCCCTTTGCATAAAAAGTGTAAAGTACAATCCCGTTTACGAGAAAAAGGGGATATTACAATATAATAGCATTTCCCTCATGACTATTGTAACATTGGCATTTTCATCATTCACGAGTTTGACAAACATTCATTTTAAAACATTTAATTTAAATTTAGAAAACTTTTGTTTATTTCAAATAACAGTTAAGAACAATGAGATCAAAAATTCTTATCAAACTCGTGAACCAAAATTCAGTTAAGACAAACACCGTGTTAAATGACTTTGTAACTTATCATGGACACATTTGATAATTGAATTAACTTTTCTCTACGAAAGAAAATTGTTTTTCAAGTTGAATTAATAAATTTTATTCATAGGAAAAAATTTTATAAATTAAATTACTAAAAGCGATTCAAATCGAGCGTTTCATGTCGTTTGCAGTGATGCAAATATAACAGAAATGAATAAAAAAATATTGACAAAAATTTTGAACCCCTAAAATATACGGGCATATTGAAGGGCATTCATGCCAAATATTGAATATCAATTGGTTTTATTTTATATATATATATATAGTTTTTTCTTCTGCTTAAAATTGTTCACATGTACAACTGCATAAGTATGACGATTTTATTTAATATATTTTTGCATGCAACATGTTATAGTATTATGCCAAATATCGCGGTTTGAAAAGGGGGAAAATTGAATATGAATGCTTTAAGGGTTGAAAGGTTTACCATAAGGTTTATCGAATGCTTCTGTATACGTGCATTCAAGAAATAAATAAGTTCCGATGCAATTTTCACAGCGACCATGTAAAGAATTATTAGATTTTGCATCTTTGTTGCCCTTTTATATGTTGATATGTTATATAATGTAGTATGCATATGAATGTTTTTACTTGTGCTTCCTGTTTGTAAGGGATTGATTTTTTATTTTCATTCTGTTCAAATCTGACTCATCATACAAGGGCAAAATAGGGGTTGGCACCACAATCATCATCGTGATTGCTGCAAAAAAAGTTCAAATCACGTTATTTGACACGACTCTGATTTGAAATGGTAACGAATTTCGTAGGTAATTGAAAATAAAATCGGTAGACTATTCGTTTATATTTTGCTTTTGTCATCATAAAAGACATTTTGCTGTCTGGTATTTTTATAATTTATCAAATGAATACTAAACCTATACTAAATTGATAAACGTTGACACCATTTTGTTACAGATGTATCTGTCATTGTTCTTTATAAATGTATAATTAAAAATTTATTAATTAATATTATATTTTTACATTTTACAGAAATGTTGAAGAAATGAATGCCCAGGGGGGCTCCTCAAGGGCTCCAGCCTTAGGGGGCCAAATATCACCAGCCGGGGCTTATGCAGTAGAAGCACAATATCACCATCATCACAATCAGCAGCAACAGCAGCAGCAACAACAACAACAACATCAATTCCAACAACATCATCAACAACAGCAACAATCACATTTACAGCAACAACAAAACTATTTATATAATAATAATAATAGTTTTGGGTGCAATACAAATGTAAATCTATTAAGTAATAATAGTAACAATAATAATTTAAATATCAACAATAATAACAACAATGATAGTTTAAGTAACTTAAAAAATTCATTTGGACCAAATTCTGAATTTACGTATACATCGAATAGTATTGGTAATAATAATTTAAGTGAAGTGGGTTACGGCCAAACACAACAACATCAACAACAACAACAACAGCAGCAACATCAACAGCAGCAACATCAACAGCAGCAGCAGCAACAACAACAGCAACACCAACAACATCATCATCAACAACAGCAACAGATATCACATCATAATAACATCAATATGGTAGCTGCAACTGGAACACAACAAGGCATGGATGGAATGGGTTTTAATTCACAGGTAAAATAGTCAAAAATAAAAATGATTAATTAAATTAACATAAATTATAATAATAATAATAATTTTAGATGAATAATATGGCAGCAATGCATGGTGGTGGAGGTGGTGGACAACCCCATCATCATCAGTACATGAACGGAGGGATGAATGGTATGACGGGTATGACAGCAGCTGGTAATATGAATGCAATGACAAATCTAAATGGTATGAATACCATGAACGGTATGAACAGTATGGGTACCATGAATGGTATGGCCGGAATGAATGCAATGGCTGGAATGAATTCGATGCAAATGAACTCAATGGGGCCAATGAATGGAATGAGTTATAATGCGTCAAGGCATCATCATGTAAGTAAATTAAAATGAAAGAATACTTAAAGAACAAGAACAAGAATAAGAAGAATATATTCTTCTTAAATTTGATTGCTAATAGAGAAGAGAAAAAGAAATAAAGACACAACTTTATTTAGTTATCACATAATACGCTTCAATTATTTTTCCCAGCTTTGTTTGAATTTTCTTACCATCAGGACAATGGCCTTTATTGTTTGTACTTGTATTTGGCCTTATTAGAAATCACATAAATATATAGTTAACGAAGTCCGTTCACAATTCATCTATCTACAACATTAAGTATGGATTCTTCTTCAAAATAAAAGCTTGTAGACTCAAGAATTACAGAAGAAAAGTAAAACAAATCTTGTCAAACAATTGAATACTCCCGGTACGTGAAAAGATGAAGAAGAAGAATTGTTACTCCATCTCCGTTTAATTTGACTTCTTTCAATTCCATCACAATTTACTACTGTGGAGTTTTAAGATTATTCTATGTCTTAACTCTTAAGTTTTATAATAATAAGTACGTAACTGTTATTGTTAAGATGACTTTAAACAAATTTGAAAATCTTGATTGAATCTCATCACATTATGTACGAATAGGACGGATTAAATAAATGCATTCGATTTGGTTTAGGTGTTGAAAACGATTTTCATCAGAATAGCCTCTTCATTTAACTTAAGAATCAATTCAAAATCATTATACATGAAATTGGAAAAAATGAAAATTCCAAATAATGATACGAAGTATTCTAGTAGAATAATTTGTTCCACCTTTTTGTTACTTAATGCAACCACAAATAGATGTATTTCTCGTTTAAATTCTGATGAGCTTATTTTGTTTTGATTTGATTTGAGGAAATTGTTCTTCTGAAGAAATATCTAATTCATTAAATATCGTTTTAAAGAAATCTCTGTTTACTAATATAAATTCATTTAAAATGGTTAGCTTCTAATGTTTCCTCAAAATCCTTAATAATTTCTGATCAAATACAATATGGTATTGTAAGAAATTGCGTTGCTATTATCTAAACACGCAAAATTTTATAAAACATGTATCCATATACAAAGAATATTTAATTGTTTGCTTAACACCCTGTACTACTAAACAAATTTATTTAATAAAACAGAAGCATTTGTCTGGCAAACGTTAGAATTTATGAGACACGATTTAAGTTAGTACGCGACCATGACCATCATTGGAAAGTCAACCAAATTGAGAATACTTTTAATTATAAATGTACTTCATCGAGTGAATATTAATTACCTTCAGTCAAATCATATGTCAATAGTAATAACCAATAGATCCAATGAAATAAATATAATTGCTTTAACAATGAAATATTATACTATTAGTATATGCTGATCGATTTTATATAGACACATTAACTTGTCTAGCATGTGTAGTTACATATCGAAAAGTGTAGAAATGTTGAATTTATAAAACGCATACACACAGGTATGTGTATTGTATAGTAGGAAGGTCATCTTAATTTAATAATTAGTTCGCATTGAATAAAACTAAGCGCAGAAACGTACTTATGGAACATTTTACATATAGCATGTTGCTATTATTTCATACTGTATAAAATGCATTGAATGTGAAATCAATTGAGATTAAAGTTTCATTAATGCAAATTGTTGCATCTTACATTTGGCGTAAAGCTACACAAAAGAGTCATGATCAAATATGCATATTTTGTTCTGATGTTGTTTATTCTAGTCAGAAAATGAGGAAATCCTTGAAACATCTGAACATAGTCCGATTATTTAAATAAAGAACTTTGTTTTCTTTAACGCAATAACACATTTGATTGAAAGATATTTATTATATTTTTATTTTTATCACATTACATTACATTACATTACATTGAATTGATTTTCATTCATGATTTGTATTTCTTTGATTATGAATATTTTGCCGACACAAAATATTTAAGATATTCACAATATATGTAATGTAAAAATTTAATTGTGTGAATATTTTTCTCTCTTTTCTTATATATTTCAAACAGTTGACCAAGACAACTATAGAGAATCAATCTGATTGCCTGCATTGTCTCCAATTTCAGATGAATCCAATGAATCAAATGCAAAATATGAGTATGGGTATGAATCCAATGAATAATATGGGTCCAACTGCAGCAGCTATGAATCACCAAATGAACGGTATGAATCCTATGGCAAAAATGCAAGGAATGGCAAATGGTGGTTATCCTCCAAGACGTATGTCACCATATCCAAATCCTCAAATGCATGCCGCACAAAAACGGGCAATGTACCCAATGAATCAAAATCCACAAAATGTTCCTCCACCGGGGCCACTTCAATTTCCCCATCATCAGCCAAATGGTGTACCAGTTCCTATGCAAGCCGGTTATGGTCGTGCTAGTTCAGTTAATCCGTATGGTAGAGCTGGACCACCAATGATGCCACAACAAAGGCAAAATACACCACCTTATACAGGTACAGCGCATGGACAACAGTTTTATGGAAATAGTGCTGGAACGCCTAATGGTTACCAAAATGTACAAGGGTAATTATTATTAAAAGAATTAGATAAATTAAAATTTATTTATAATTTTAAAAAAATTACTTACAGATTTCAACAAGATGTTCGTATGAGCTATCAACATAGTCCTGTTCCTGGTAATCCCACACCTCCTCTTACACCCGCCTCTTCGATGCCATATGTTAGTCCAAATCCGGACATGAAGACAAATATTAATCACAGTATGTATTTGATATAGAATATTGTTTATAATAGAAATAAATAAATTAATTCTGTGATTTCTCTCTTAGAAGATGATGAACTTCGATTAACGTTTCCTGTACGGGATGGAATAATATTAGCGCCATTCCGATTAGAACACAACCTCGCAGTTAGTAATCATGTATTTCAATTGAAACCAACAGTGTATAATACTTTAATGTGCAGGTAATACAAGTCATAATTAAAATGTTAAAGAATTTTTCATTAACTCGATTTTGAATTCTATATTTTTCAGATCCGATTTAGAACTACAATTAAAATGTTTCCATCATGAAGATCGGCAAATGAATACAAATTGGCCAAACACAGTACAAGTATCAGCAAATGCAACACCATTAGTGATTGAACGTGCTGAGAAAACAGCTCATCGGCCTTTGTATTTGAAACAAGTGTGTCAACCAGGACGCAATACGATACAGATAACAGTGAGCGCATGCTGTTGTGTAAGTTTACACTAAAATTTAAAAATCTACAAAGTACTAATGAATCTTTATCCTTTGTAGTCACATCTATTCGTCTTGCAATTAGTTCATCGACCATCAGTGAGGCAGGTACTGCAAGGTCTTCACAGACGAAATTTGCTCTCTGTAGAACACAGTGTGGCAAAGATCAAACGTAACTTTGCTATGGGAATGGTATCATCTGGTGCAACACCACCATCTGGGAATGATGGATCTGTTGATCAGCTGTTTGTTAAAGTTTCATTAAAATGTCCAATTACAAAAAATAGAATACGATTACCAGCAAGAGGACATGATTGTAAACACATACAATGTTTCGATTTGGAAAGTTATCTAACACTGAATTGTGAACGTGGTAGTTGGAGATGTCCTGAATGCAAGTAAGTTTATACAACTCCAACTTTATTCAAGAATAATATTTATCAAAAACCTTAATTTTCTTTTAGCAAACCTGCCTTGACAGAAGGTCTAGAAATTGACCAGTATATGTGGGCCATATTGAACACATTGAAAAATACTGATGTTGATGAAGTCACAATAGATTCATCAGCTAATTGGAAAAGTCAAAAAGTTAGTGGCATGCATGGGGTTAATATAAAATCCGAAGAAGATATAAATAGTGGAAAAGTATTAGCTAAAGTTATGTCACCTGGATCAACAACACTACCAACATGGGATAATTCGCAGGCGATGAGTCCTTATATGTGTCATGATATGAATTCAATAGCCAGTGGAAATATGATGGGCCAAAAGTATGTTCACTTTGTAAAAACATTTTGTTTAAGTTTAAACTAATTTAAAAATCCTTTTATTCAGCTACAATAATAACAATCGAACTTCCTTTGAATCATATAATGGACAGAATGAAAGTTCTAGTGGAGGTGATCCTTTGTCACATTTAAGTGAATCTGTCAACTCACTGGATCCTTTGAATGCAATGGAAAAATCATTAAATGATCAAGTAAGAAGAAATACAAAAATTCCATGGAATGATTAGTTTTAAATTAAATTTTCTATTATTGTCTAGATGCCACATACTCCACATACACCACACACACCCGGAGGAGCATCAGGTGGTCATCCTCTGACACCAGGTGGACCACCAAGTGTGTCTTCAATACATAATGAATGCGGAACTGGTGGTGGCGGTGGAAGTAATAGCAATGGTGGAAGTAGTAATGGTTCCTCGGGATCAAATAATGGAAATAATAATAACGGTGGGCCTAATAGTAATTCAATGAATTCACCACAACATTCGTCACCACATCAACCATCCACACCAAACAAATCTTCCACGAATTCATCATCCGGTGTCCAGAACGATTCATCACCGAATCATGGAATGAATTCACAACAGCAAATCATTAATTCCTTAATGAATCCACAAAATGATGCTTTGGTAAATCTAACTGATGCTGATTTAAATGCTGATCTCAATTTTGATCCATCAACTGTTATCGATGGAGATACAACAAATGATCTTAATGTAAGTTAAATGTTTTATCCCTCACAATCATTTACTTAAAATATATTCATTTCCAATTTCAGCTCCTGTCCGATAGTGTTGTTGATCCAATGGAGATATTATCTTATCTAGATCCACCAGATCTAAATACACCACCATCAAGTGGTTCAAGTAACAATCCTAATCAGGACGATATCCTCGCTTCATTATTCGATTAAAAGCGCATTGTACATGCCCATTATAAGAAACAAACGTGAAACATTTAAATAAAAACTGTGTAAATATTAAAGTTAAGGTGATCAATTTCAAGAAATCTACTTAAAAATCAATCGGAATAAAAGTAAGGTTTAAGAAAAATAAACATTTCACTGACTTTTACAATGCCATAGTGTGAAAATTGAGATCAAATTTTACTTAAAATTTGTATAAAAACCATAAAAATTATAACTCCTCGCGCTTAAATGCAAGACAATTTTGTGAAAATCAAAACAAAAAAATTGAAAAATTTCAAAAAAAAATTATTAAGAAAACCGAAAAAGTGTGACAAACTCAGCAATTGTGATTTAAAGAAAAAATGTGCATCAAATGATTGTTAAAGACAATGAAAAAGTAATTAATTCAAATTACTTAAAACTTTTGAAGAATAAAATGGTGAATTAAAAAATCAAATTTACTTAGTATTATTAGCAAATGTTTTTAGAAAATTATTAAAAAAATGAAAATAAAAATCAAATAAACAATATTACAATTATTTCACAGTCTATACAGTCAAATGAATTTTAATTTTGGAAGGTTTTATTAAATTGGATTTTCTTTCTTAAAATTAAATTTAAGTTGCAATTTTTTACTCGCGAGACCAAGTAATTATGAGTTTTGTTCTTGATTTGATTGAACCGAAAGGCATTAAAAATTTTAATAAAGTCAAATTTATTTTTTAAAAAACAAAGACTCGCATGCTGTTAACTGTACTCTTTAACATAAATCCATATATATACGCAAATAATTTTTTTAATTTTATGTATTAAAATTGTAATTTTGTAAATAACATGGAGGAAATTTATATATTTTTTTCAATATAATTTAATAAAATGCAATTTCATTAAAGATGCAATTATTTTAATATGAACGTTTTGTAATATAACATTTTTGTATTATGTTTCTATTTTATTACATTATTTAAGCATTGAATTGTCTTAATCAAAACTGCAATCGAAAGATGTATTAAATATTATCGGAAATGTATTCTTTTGTTTTTGGTTTCGCATATTCTATATTATATTTTCTTTTAATATAAACACGATAAATTTTTCGATTTTTGGCCTTTGAATATATTTTTATTTTCGATTTAAACAAAAGCATGGAATAATATTTTGGTAACAATATTATGTGTTGTGCTTCAAATTGAAGCTTTTTTAATAATGAAAGAACATTCAGATATAATTCAAGAAGAATTAATAATATTACTGCTTTATTTTATTATTTTGTTGTTTCCTTCTAATCTACCAAGAATGCACCACTTGTTTCAAGCTTATTTATTATTAAAATTTGAATAACACAGGCTTTGGTCTTTCTCTACGTTAGTTTCATTAAAATTTTATAATCTTTAAAACCAATCAAAAGCAAGTTAACGTATTGCAACAATAATCAATCAAAATTAATTCATTCCTTAATATTAATTTTTATTAAATTCCGATCATATGTAATCAAAACTTTACTTTTATAATACCGAATAATTCGTTAAATGGATATACGATCTTAGCCTGTTTTATTTAATTTATATTTTCGATTTGCCAATTATGAGAAGAGCATTGAAATGATATGCATAAAGTTTTTTAAAATATTTTCTAAATTCTTCTAATAAGCATTCTGCAAAATATAAAAAGAGAAATAAAAATTGTAAATTGTGGTAACATATTAAATATACAGAATTATTATCCAAATCAAGAATTAAAAATTGATAATATTAATATAAAGTAAAAATATTCTAAACAAAATAAAAAATGATCAATAAAAAAATGGTTAATTAATGAAAATATAAATAACAAAGTATATACATATATATATTTACACTTTATATATTATATATTTAAAGTTAACATATTGGAAGATATATATTTATATATTTTTTTCTGTTTTTGTATAAAAATGTAATGAAAAAAGATAAAAATGGCAACAATTAATTCACACTACAAAAAAAAATGGTAAAAATAAAAAACTGAAAAGAAAATCCAAAAATTAAAAGCGAGTACACATAAAGTGAAAGTCGAAAAAATATTTTTAGCAATTACTGTACAAAGTATTATATTTTAGAGAATATGGATATAAAAATTACTACTTAAAATACAAAAAATACGCGCATAACAATTTAGCAGTAAGGAAGTAAGTAAGTTCAGCGATAAGATTATGTAAAATAAAATATTAAAAGAAAACAATTTAAAATACATCTTATTATACATATTAATAAATGGTAACTAAATTAACTTAAATATTAGTTCATAGCTGATAGAAAATAATGAAAATATAAACTAAACAAAACTTCAGAAAAAAACCAACAATTCAAATGTAAAATACACAAAAACAAACTTTAGTAGAGAGAAATAAAAACAATAATTGAACTTAAAAGTTTATTTCGTTTCTTTTTTATTCACTTAAATATAATTTCCCTTTTAACATTAAGAGGCGTATTCGTTTGCGCTGATAATAGGGAATTTGTATTGATCGATATAAGTTAATGGTGTTTTTTTGAGTGTGAAATGTTTCCTTAAATTAAATTGAGGAAATAATGAAAGGAAAATCCTGTGAGTCCTGTTGAACTTACAAGATTTGAGACAAGTATTCAAATGTGGATGCATTAATAAGAACTAGAAGTAACAAGCAATTCGCGTTGTACAAGCATTTCATTGATTGAAAACAAAATTATTAATAACATCCAAACGAATGCGCCTTAATAATATTATAAACTTTGCCAGTAGCTGAATGCAAATTAGTTGCATTCAATTCGTTTAGTTGAAATTTGTTGTGAGGCTTATGATATAAAGAAATAAATAAAATCTTTGAAAAATAAAATGAAATTAAATGAAATTTAACTTTCTAATGAATAAATTTTATGAAATATTATTAACATATTTCAAGTAATACTAATATAACTTAACGATATAAGACATTAATCGAAAGAGAGAAGAAGAATTAATAAAGCAAAAATAATGATAAATTGAAAAATAAATAGAGATATCAAATAAAGTCAACATTTAAAATCTTTTAGAAGCTTAACCATTTCAAAATTAAAGTTTTTTCAAGTTTTATGATGATGTATGACTTACGTCTGTTGTTAAATGAAATATTAAGTTACTAATTTATATTTTAAACTTAAAATTTCAAAACATGTTTTTCCAAAGATGGAATATCAGTTTAATGATATTATGCCGATATTTAGAAAACGAAGGAGTTATCAGGAAAAGAAGAAAATTGTTTTCAAGAAATAGATTTACTAGAACCTACAATTTTTCGAATACGTTTTGATTGTTATTACGTGTTATTTAGTATACCAGGTAGAATTTAAATTCTCAGATAAGACGGCAAATCTTAGCTTCATATAACGACACACGTAAGTTGTTACAAATGCCACAAAAATTTTTTAATTATCAAAAATAACGTAATATTAAGAATAATCGAAATATAGGACCAATTTTTGTATAAAAACTAATCAAAAACTCGATGAAATTACAGCATAAAAGTCATACAAAAATCATGCATTAAAGCCCAACACTTTGAATTTCTTAAATACCATTAAAATCACTTTATTTAATTTACATTTTAGAGAAACAATATTTTAATAAGCAATGAAAACAAAGTTTTCGTATATTACACTAAAGCCAACAAAGATTTTTAACAATTATTCATACGGTCCGCATAAAGAACCAAAGGTCTGCTTTAGTGGAGTCTTGTTCAGAAAGTATCGTGCAACTGGGGTGTTGGTCAACATACAGATGCAGAATTTCCAGATTCCTTAGGGATTTGGAGACCACACCATGGAGAAATTTTATTGGCCAGCTTTGATGTCGCAAATATTAGGTGTGGAAGAGGAAGAATTTTTATATTGAATGCTTAATCAAAAGGTCAGTTCACAATAAATAAAACAGCTTGTAGAAATATGTACAAAGTCAATGCTTGCAAATTTATTAAAAAATTTAGAAATAAACATTAATATAAAATGCTAAAGCCAACAAAAGAAATATTTTCTTGAGAAAGAAAATAGCAATCATTAAAAAAAAATTTTTCTTAAATGTAAATTTAAAGAAAAAAATAATTTTAATTATGTAAAATATTTAAATACAAACATAAATTATGCAATTAGCATGTAAGAAAAAGTAGTTGGTTTCATTTAGAAAAGAAAAGTTATTCGTTAGCTATTAAAGTAACATAATTACTTTGAATTCGTATTAAAAATACTCATAACAACAATATTGAATTCAATCATTCATTGAAAGGATATAGTTAAGAAATGATTAATAAAATTGTAAATTAATAAAAATTAAAATATTTAACTCAAATTACTCTTGTGTTTGAATCATTTAATTCTGCGTAATGGGAAATGGGAAAGAACCAAAGAATTGTGTTAAAAATATATTAATAGCATTTATTTTCCACTTTATGAGATATCCAACATGAAGACAAATCATTAAAATTATTAAATACATTATTGCTAGAAAAACCTTTGATCTGAAATAGAAAATAGCTTAACTAAAATCGAAAACTTACAAATCAATCTTAAAAATATCAGTAGGTAATGTTAACTACGATATAATACAATCAAAATCAGTTTCATTAACATTATAATTTCTGAATTGAAAAATTGTTTTATTTAGTTTTTATGAAATATATTAAACTGTTGGAGTATCAAGTGATATACATTTGAGAAACCTGAATTTTTGTTGATATGAATTTTGATTAGCTAAATTTTGAACAACAAGTTAAAACACTTTTAATTTTCTACATTACAAAAGTTAAATGTTTCTCTGTAAAAAACATTACAATATTTTCGTGAGATAAAATCGGTTTATATTTTCTGCGGCACAGCCATTGCGAAAGTTTTAATTTAAATGAATTTGAAAAATATTAATTTTGAAATTTAGTGTATTCTCAATCGTATTCAAATTACGCATACATTGAAATTTTGAAATAGACTAGACTTGATTATTTTACTTAATGAAAATAATAATCAAAAGAAATTAATAAGAAGGAAGACAAAAAACATTATAAAATAAAAACAACAATTTCTTTATATTTACTTAAAAAACATACATTCAAAAGTTTTAAAATATCGACTCCATTATTCTCACGATTTTATTTTTGAACTTTTATCTTAAATATCATTAAAATTTTTACTAATTAACGTAATGTTTTTACCTATGATTATGTTTCTCTAAAATTATTTGACTTAATCTGTATAAATTTAAAATCTTTTCTAATGTATTAATCACATTATTCGATTATTATTACAACCTTTTTGAATTCGTTTTGAACATTTTTCGAGCAAACTCATTCGTTGGTCTTACATTTACACTTTGTTTAGCTTACACTGCACTCCACTTTTAACATTTACCAGCTTTATTTCTTAAGAGTTTGATCATTCGATATGTTATCATCTTCAACATCTTTGTTTTCCTCGTGTATTGAGTCGACATTCGTCAGCTTGACAAGATTCATTGGCTTATCTTGATTTTCGGATTTTATATTTAATATTTCATCTTCCATTCGGTGGTACTGTGGCTTCAACGAGCTTCCAGGCCGGGAATAATCGAGATGATCGTATTCATCTGCAAAGGGTTCAAATGTTAGTTATATTAGGTAATTGAGTTATTTTAATTAGTTTAATAGCATCGTTAAATTTTCATTATTTCCTCACCGTCGAATATCTTCTTACGATAATCCTTAACTTTAATGAGATGCGTACAAAAAACAAAGTTTTATGGTTATGAAAGGTGGACAATGAGTGAAGAATCAAGATATTCCATTAACTTACCAGGATCTTTATAACCTTCTTTATGTTTGATTTCATCATACACATGCTCCTCTTTGAGTGCGTCCTCGAGACTATTGTACATATTTGGATTCGTTAAATCAGCTACCAAGTTCTTCTGACTTGTATCTGAATTGAAATTTACCGAATAAGTAGCAGCTAGAAAAAGATTTTAATAAAAATAACAATTTTCTCTCTTTTAAGCTTTTTAAAAACTCACCTCGACTACTTGCATTTGAGTTATCATCATAATCAGATGTGTTGCCTCGGTCTAAATTGTTCAGTTTGGGTCGTAAATTGTTTAGTAGACGTGCATTATCCACAGATGGTGGATATCCATAGACAGGATTATCAAAATTATGTCTGTCTGGATATGATTCTGGATCTGATATGTATTGTACATGTGCCATTTCAGTTTTCAAATTTGCAACTCTTCTACGATGATACAGATATCCGAACAGGAAGACCAGTACAACGAAGATAGCAACGACTACACCCCAAACAACTCCGCTTTGACTAGCTGCAAGGAAATTGATGATAATTAAAACACTTGTATATAAACTTGTTACTTACGTTCTTGAGGTTCTTGTATTCGTTCCCACTGTAATGGTTCATCACAGTTTTTCCCTGTGTATCCATGCCTACAAACGCATCCTCTGGCTGCATGGCAGACGAAATTTTGTGTCGGACATGCACAGGATTCCATGCAATGCAATCCATAGAATCCATCTGGACAAACTGAAATTCAAAAATGAACATTAAAACGGCGAAATACTTCAGAAATTCATAGTGAAGTGGTACAAAACTCAAACGTGTGTTTGTTCAAGCACGTTCTGTAACGATTCTACAATAAAAACTTACCACTTTCACAACGGGCTCCCATCCAACCCGGATCGCAAATACAATGACCGTCGTTTTTGCGACAACGTGCATTGTTTTTGCAATGACAACGCAAACTGCAATTTGGTCCATAAAAACCATTAGGACATGAAACATTGCAATTAGCACCAGTCCATCCAGGTGGACAGTGACATTGTCCTGTAATATGCGAACATTCTCCCCCATGCTCACAGTTACATTTCAAACTACAATGAGGACCATAGCTGCCAGCTGGACATGGATGTTCACATGTCAATCCCACATATCCAGGTCTACAAACGTATTCTCCTGTGATATGATCACAGGTTTTATTGCCATGCATAGCATCTGGACATTTTTCTTTGCATCCTAATCCGAAGTAACCTTCTGGACAAGGTTCGGTGCAATCATCTCCAGTCCAACCTTTTTCACATACACATTTTCCAGTTTCTTGGTCACACGATGAATTATTCAGACATCTACAGACTTGATCACATTTCTCACCATAGTATCCTGGTTCGCATCTACTGCCACATCGAATTCCTACAATTTTATATTTAATTTTTGTTTCATTTAAGTTTTCCCAATTGAAATCTTATTCCCAACATAGATACAGTTCAGATTTTGTTAGTGAATCTACATTATGGCGCTTTGTGAGTTTGTGTTGTTAGTGACTTTGGATAGTAATGAGAGAATAATCTACAAGCAAAACAGTGACATGTCCCCAATAAGCCGATCATTAAGCAAGATATATGAAAAGATGAAATGAGAAAGCATTTGTTATTTCATTGGACAGGAAAAGACTTGATAGGTGAAATAGTAGTTTCATGACATGTTTACCTCCCCAGTCGACTTTGCAGCGACATCGGCCATCAACTGGATCACAAGCAACTGTGTTTGTAAAATCGCAATCACATTTTTGTGCACAATTCAAACCGAATGTACCAAATTCACATAATTTATCACAAAGTTCTCCATAACGTCCAGGCGTACAAGTACATGAACCTATAAACATGATCACCATGAGCAATATGTGTTACTTGATTTTGTTTTGTACTAAGGATTAATTGATGATTACCATTTTGTGGATTACAGGAACCATTGTTTAAACATTTACATTGTTCCTTGCAGTCTTTGCCGTAATGGATTCCATCGCAAGGTCTGTCACATTTTGTATTTTTCCATCCTGGTGTACAGAAACATTGTCCTGTTTCGGGTGAACATTTAGCACCATTTTCACAATTACAGTCTTGTGCACAATCAGCACCATATTTTCCTTCAGGACATGTTTCTTCACAATGTTCACCACGATATCCTGATGCACAGAAGCAAGTACCATTTACCGATGAACACTGAGCGTTATTTCTACAATCGCAAACTAAGTCACAATTTTGTCCATAACGTAAGAATGTACATGGACGATTGCATTGTTCACTTGTCCATCCTGGATGACATGTACACTTTCCTGTCCATGGATGACATAATTTTGTATTTTCTTCATTACAATCACACGTTTGACTGCAATCTGATCCGTATTTCCCTTCTGGGCAAATTCGTTCACTACAATCTACACCTTTCCAACCTGGTGTACATGAGCATTCTCCAGTGGAGGAATCACATTTTCCATCATTCTTACAAAGACAAGTCTGGGAGCAATTGTATCCAAACAAATGACTTGGACACATGTCAAGACATTTCTCTCCCATAAATCCTGGCGCACAATCACATCTTCCCGTCATGTGGTGGCAATCAGCACCATTGAAACACTCACAAGTCTGAGAACATTGATCTCCATATGTTCCAGCTGGACATCTATTAGCACAAACCATTCCAGTCCAACCAGGAAGACATTGACATGCACCATTATGAGGATCACATTTTCCATCATTCTGACACCGACAGTCCTGTTTACATTGATCACCATGCTTTCCTTCTGGACAAGATTCAGCACATCTTTAAAATTTCATAAATAAATTCGTCGATCATTCTAGATAAACACCACATTTTACAAAACTTACAATGGACCAGTCCAGCCAGCCACACATGTACACTCTCCAAACACATGATGACAAATTCCATCATTCTTACAGCGACACTTCTCTTCACAATTCAAACCATAATGACCTGGTGGACATGTAGATTCACATTTCTCCCCAATATATCCTTTCTGACATTGACACTTCCCTGTGTACGCTTCACATGTCGCATTGTTCATACAACTGCATGTCTGCGAACAGTCTCTTCCCCAACGACCAGGCGGGCAATCTTTGTTATAGATAAATTATAATTATCAGTCTCTATGATTGCTCTATCTTATCCCAATAACTTAATAATATCGTAGCAATTGATTTCGCCTTATATCTGCATGAACATTTTCATCTTCTCAAAAACTATCTGACTTTTTGGAGTCTACACTAAGTTTTGTTTTAAACTAACTATGTTTTAACATTATTTACGTGAACAAACAGGTTGTCTTCTAAATTTTACACTTCTAACGAATGAACAAGAATCAGAAATCTATCTGCTATTGTCTTATATAAACTAAGTTAGACATTTTTCTGACAAATGAAAATTAGTTAAGATTAGATATACTCTAAAATATTTCTTAAATTTAAATTCTTAATGTTTAGAACATAACGTTTCAGAAAAATCTGGTAGAAACTTATAAGATAAAGCTAGAAGGTTTAGTTTGAAACTTGAAGCTTGAAGGTTCAAGACAAAAACGTTATTTTGTATTGATGTGAAACACATCAAACATATAGTTAAAGCGAATGTTAATGTATAAATATTGCCTATAAAAATTTTAAAAGAAGACATTCTCTTTGTCACGTAAAGATTTAAGCTACTAATTGGATTAGTCTACGTAGCTACAATAAAAATAATTCTTAAAACTAAACAAACATAAAACATCATTCGAAAAATTCTCTACAATAATTCACAAACATAGTATTAAACAAATAACCATTATTCTCGCATAAATAATCAAATACAATATATTAACTTTAACTAAATAAAATTAACTTAAATTTCAAGAATTTCTTCAGATTTGAATGAATAACATGATGGAGAAGCCATCCCAAAGGAGTGATTCTTTTTAATAGGATCGTGAGTAAGATGATTCTTAAGAAGATTTTGAAAAGAAGTTTAACCAAACCCGCGTTTTTAGGATAAAATCTTGAAATTTTGAAGATTTATGTTCTCTTTCGTTATTCGAATTAAAAATTATAATTAATAACTAAGACAAAACGTTTGCTAATTCACTTAATTAACTATTTCCAAACTTACTTATGTCACATGCTGGACCGCCATATCCTGGCTCACATTTACAGTGATCGGGTGCTATACAGACACCATGCTGGCATTTCTGTGTACAAACAGGTACGCATTGATCTCCGGCTATGTTGCGTCCGTAGCCCTCTAAAAAGAAAAACACAATGCGTCAGTCGATAGCTAATGGCGTTAGAAGGGAAACTTTTTATGGAATGGATAAACTGTCTTGTGACGAGTAGCTTAACAGATTTTGCTAGGAAACTTGTAGAGTAGTGTCCCATAAAAAGTTTCAGTTGTAAAAAAACTATTTTATATCCTAATGGATCGTGAAGATCATTACCGCAACATTCTTTAACGATTTTCATTTTTGGTATTGTTTGAGTTTTGTTGACCACCCTGTCTCTGAGTTTGTACGTCGAACATCTTGGTGGAACCGCCATACACCAAACATTCACTCGTTCTTGATACGTTTGTTTTTCCGTTGTTACAATTTGTACTGTGTATCTAAAATGATAACAATGTTATATAACATACTTAACTCTTTTAAGTGTTTTCAACTTACTCTACAGTCCTTTTACAGACATATGGCCCAGTGAGCTCTACATCTTCTGGTGCTGCTCTCACTTGGAGCACACACCATAAACTCAGGATCAGTACGAAGTATTTGACTGAAGAACTCATTGCGTCTAGTCCTTGGATTTCTCGGCTTTGCAGCGAATTTATATAAAAGCTTTAAAAATTTTCAACTTCAGCGATAATGAAGTTATTCACATTTTTAACGTTTTATTTAAGAAATTTTAATTCTTGCTCTATGTCAATTCGTAATTTACGTCATTTACTTAAATCGATTGTGATTATCCTGAAAAGAGAAATTTATAATTAATTGAAATTCAAATTCATGCAAGTCAATGCAATTTAATGAATCAACAGTGGACACATGATTTAAAATGAAAGATAACAGTGTTAGAAGTGAAACTTTTTATGGAATAATGAAAGTGTCAACGAGGAAACCAACACTACCAAAGATTATTCTTGGCATCTTCTCTTTGTGCGGATCTTCGTTTGGTTTTTCTGCGTATACGATTTTTGGAAGAGACCAAAAGTAACTAATGAAATGATACGAAGAGTTAACTTTGAATTTAAAAATTTGTAGTGTAACGTCTTTCAAAAAGTTTCAGTTCAAAAACTTGATAAAGGTTATAATTAATTCTGAGTGTGATGGAATGAAAATGTTTACAAAACTTTTATTACTAGCATTTCTAAAAACGGTCTTTTGAAATGTTGCATTCCACGGAGAATTTCTTATTCATAACAGTAGAAGGTACTTGTGCATGCTCTGAATAAATATATATTTTTTCTCTTTCATTTATTGACACATTCAAAATGGCTGCGTTCAATAGAGACATACAGGAAGCTTCATATGCAAATAAAGAAAATGTAAAGTGTCTCAGACATTTGTGTTTGTTCACAACAGAATATGAACGAATATGTGCAATTGAAGAATAAAACTGGAGTATTTAATCATGAATGCACTTTTCCAACTGTTGGCAATGCACCAGAACCATTATTTTGTAGAATGGAAGGCACATACGTCTATGAGCATTATAAAATGCATCTAGAAACGATTTTGTTTCTTCTTTCAACAATCTTACTCTCGTCGAGCTTTGAAGTATATTTTTCTGTAAGGGAATGTAAGTAATTTTGATTACATGTTTGTTTACATAAAATTGAAAGTGAGACGGCTTGAAATGCGGATTCGAATCAAAACATAAACATCAAAACACTGCTTAAGAAAGTAGCCGCGTCTACAGACATTGAGCTCTTCAAAGTAGCTAGAAAAATAGATGATGAACATTTTGTATGACAATCGATTGCCAAACATTCGAGATATCAGTATCGAATGTCATTGACGAAGGCAAAATTCTTTGTGGTAATTTCAATCAAAGTTGATTATGATAGGGAATCCCAACAAATTTTAATTTTGAAATGAAAGAAACCATTTTGTTGGAGAACTCATATTAGTACCAGAAGACATTAAAATTTAAAATAGGTTAAGAAAGGTTTTAAACGATTCGAAGAATATTATAAAAGAGCTTTTCAAGAATCCTCATTTGTGTTCTAAAATTAAAGTACACCATTAACCTATATTTCATAATACAAAAGAGGTCTGGAATTTCTCAGCACGTTGCACTCTTATTCAATTCAAGACAATTCAAAATGATAAACATTCTCTTCAGTCCTATGACTTTATACTTCAAGATTCAATGAGTTTGGAAAACTTCAAGGAGCCCTGGATGATCATTTTCTAAATTATACTTTTCAAACTCACATAAATCATTATTAAAACGAAACTTTAATAGTAAAATGTTCGAGATTTGATTCAACATAATGGTAGATAAATTTTTGAGTCTCAGTTAAATTTTCAACTAATGAACACGAGATGTCGCTGAAGCGAGTTTCGTGAAAACCCACTTCTCGTGCATGATCTTTATTTGACAGATTTTCTCGATTTCATTTTGAACTGATCTTTAATTTGAATTTTCACAATTAGATAATACCGAATTTCTTTTCCGAATCGATAATTCCAATTTTGGATAAACAAAACTCATGATCACTCAGGCCAAAGTCCGAGTAGTACAACCGATCATTAATCATCGCCACAAAAATTGAATTAATTTTTTTGTTTATATCTTGGCTACACTGAATTCAGTGTCATACGGCTCATAAATCCAGTGACCCCATGAAAAGTGTCCCCTATTTTCAAAGTGGAAGCCCTAGTCTTGTCACACTTGTCCGTTTACAGGGTTGCCTGATCATTTTTTTTTTCGTATTTCAACTGGTACATAATTTAAATCTGACGAATTGCGGAAGTTGGTAATTGATAACATTTTTTATTTTTATTCGTTTGGCGACATTTAGATTCTGTGAAATGTTTCCCCACATGGAGGTATTTTAAAAATGAAATTTACAGAAATGGATATTCAATGGAACTTTACAGATTTCCCATAAAAGGCATAATTGGTGCATTGAGGGAAAACTCTCCATTCATACTTTGATCCCACCAAGTAGTTCTACGTATAACAAAGAAAATGTTAATTCTATATAATTATTTTGCAGCTCATTACGATTCACTTTGAGACTAATCAGACGCTGTGAACAGCTGCAAGCCATATCGATGTACTTAACCACTTTTGTTTGGATATTAAGTCTCAATTTTCTTCAAACCTAGCTGAATTCTTAACCCAATTTTGATTTATGTATGTCACAAAAAATTCATTAAGTTCATTGTCAATGCCGTACAAATACCGATAGATCGAATAACTAATAGTATCGATTATTCGATTATCATTATTACATATGAATCATGTACATAAGCATGAAGTGACATTACAATTACAATAACCACACGAACTACATTAAACAAAACTAGGTTATAGAACAAAAGCAAAGTTCCACAAATTGCGTTTAGAGGTATTCATCGTATTTCTACGGAAAACAATTCCGTAGAGAAAATATGCAATTGACGATTGGACACGTGAATATGTAATATAATTGCAGTGTCATTTTTATTCCCAGAAATACATCGATTTGAGTTGTTTCAGTTTCGAGCTTTGAACGTTTTTACTAATCATAGGAGACATATAGGTTATGTTATGCTTAAGTTAGTCAGGGTGGAATACAAACAATCGGGGCAATTCTGTTAATTTGACATCCCATGCATTTTGTTGTTGGATTTATAAAAATTGTGTTACGGTCGAAATCGGTATTCTGGTGGCAAAAGTTAAAAGGTTTTCTGTTAAGAAAGTTGACAGATTTGGCTTCAAACAGGTTTCGAAATCACAATTTGTTCCAACGTAACAGATTCGAAAATAAGTTGGGCCCAGAATACCAACTAAGAATTCTAGTAAAAACAAAATCGCCCCGAATGTCTGCACCTGCTACTTCCCCCAGTCAGAGTCAACGCTGGACTTAAATCGTCACTTATAAATTAATATATTTTTGCAACGTTATCCACTAGGGTTCTTAACCCTCTTAATTTCGAGGTATTACGCATTTTAAGCAGGTCAAACCGGATTTATTTTTTCCAGTTCAAGCCACATTCACATACAGGGAATGAATACAAGTATCGATTAATTTCCATTCAAATGGTTCCGTCAATCACAGAAGGGCACCACAAAAAGACCCTCGTTAGGTTATTGCGTTGCTAGTGTCACCCATCTCTGTTTCGGTTCCAGATGAGTATCGAGCCACCCTTAGGGAATAACCCTCATGTGGTTGTGCTCATGCGGGTTCCAATTTGCTTTGTCCGTCCATAATTATACTGAAACTCCATCAATGACGCAGATATGACGACCAGACTTTCTGACTTTATCAATTCTTGCTGGAAGTGAAATTAAGCAAATTCTGGGATAACTCTCAGAGATTCATCCGTAATTAAAGATCCAGACTCCAATTCGTTTCTAAATGATTCACAGAATTAATTTCCGTGTCTGCTTCAAATGCTGACCGCGTAGGAGTGATTTTAGACAAAATGCCGTGAGTAATAGACACTAGACTTCATTGAGCAGTTAGTGCACGTGCCAAAAACCTGAACCTACTCCCTCACCGTTCGTCATCTTTAATGAACTTCGAAACGTTTAAGTAAAACAAAATGTCGGATGTAAAATCTCGAAAAAACAATTTTTTTGATTTTCATTGAGTAATTGATGGAGATAATTAAATAAGATTTTCTAACGTGAATTCCGAGAATTTTGTAATTTTCAATTTTCCGGAAAATGTGATTCATCCAAATTGTGTATTTTGTGAAATTTCAAACATCCATTAACAATTTTCTGTGATTTTCAAATAATTTCAAATGAATTCATTCAAAATCACGGCTTCCAAATGTCACAAATAAGCTTCTTGTAGAAAAGCATTCATCCAGTTAAGGTTTCCATTCACATTTTTCCAGACAATACCAATTGAGAGAGATAAGTTCTTGAACTCGTTCCCGCTTGGTTGTTCATTTTATATTCACGAGGCTATGAAGTGTATTTTATATTTCTGCTACACAATGATGTCTGGATCGTAAAGTGAACATGTTGAAACCTTGATGGAAAACCCAAAAACCTCTGGAGCGTGTGCACTTTTAATGCGGTCAACGCTTTTCTTCACCTCAATGAAATTCGTTGACACTTGAAGTGATATACTGTTGAGAACTGTCAATGAAATATTCATGGTTTGTGATAAGGTTCTCGTCGTAGTACCTGTCCATTATCACGTTAGGATAACTTTACAATACGATAAAAGTCAAGGTTACTTTAAGTTATTTTCAAAATTAACCATCCCCGACCTTCACAGTTTCAATGTTTCAAATTCCTGAAAGTAATATAATTGAAACGAAATTATTTTGAAAATTAAGGCAAAAAATTTCAAAAATAAATTTTAAATTGTAATTTCGTTTAAATTAAGACGAGTGTGCGGGAAAATTGTTGCTGAAGGTAGACGGGGGATCTCGCAAAATTTTGTGGTCTATTTATAATTAACACGTTTCACTGCTTCCGAAACGTGTGTGATTCAGGAATGACGTGGAAATGGAAACGCGCATCGTCACTGATGTTATTTTTGTTTCTGTTGATGTCAAACACGCTCACGGAACAGATGGGGCTAATATTTAGAAAATGTTTTGTCCTAAGATATAATTAAGAAATAAAAATATGATGTGGCAATCAAAACTGTCAATCAAAAACTAACGGCTTAAGAAGTAAAACTTTTTATGGAATGGCAAAACTGTCAACAAGGAAACACACATTGTACGGCGATTGTTCTCGGTATTTTCTCTTTGTGCGGATCTTCGTATTTCTTATCTGTCTTTCTCTCTCTCTCGGTAATTCGAAAATGATACGTCGTTTAACAGATTCTGTTAGCTCGCAGAGTTTACTTCAAAAAATCCCAAAAATTGTGTAGATTTCCTGCAAACAATTTTGTTTTACTAACATCATGTTACAATGCCTAACGTTTGAATCGCTATCTGTACGCCTTATTTGCTTTTACAGAATCTTTTGCATTCGAAACATTATTCTATTGTTATCTTGAAGAAGAACTGAGTAAGGAAACTGCCAAGCTTGTTCGTCACGTTCGATTTGTACTTTCGTATGGTCTGTTTTTCAAGGATGTCATCATGCTGAATGGTCTTACAGCGAAACTTTGCGTGAAGCAGTAGTGGCAAGGTGTGAATTGGCAGTTAATTTACGTTTTTGCTGTAAGATGATGACGTGTTTTCCACCTGTTGAATGCGTGAATTCGAAAAATTGTTGCTGCAACAATAGAATTTCGTAATAAATTGTCGATGTGTTAACGTTTGCAAATTATCGTAAGTGACGAAAGAAATGTCGTTTTGTGTTTTCTTACCGATCTAGTTCAATGAACAACGTGATAGGAGACACGCCAGGCAAAATAGCATTACATGAAGGTATGGAGCAACTACTAGAATAACGGGAATTTTATGTAATTTAGTTTTACGAGACGTGGAGACCCAAAAGCAGTCCCCGGAATCGTGTTCCCGATCGTTGCTTTCGAATGGGAAATGGCGTCGCGCAGTTTGGTTTTAGTTTTTCCTTGATTGCGTGCACCTGAGAAATGCATGGTTGCATTTTGTGTGTACTGGGGGTGTTGCCAGATGTTAAATGTCATTCATTAAAAAGTAGCTTTTGATAACTGAAGCGTAACAGAGAGAAAGCTGGACGCCCTACTAGGATGACATGAAATGACAATCAATGCATTTCGGATTTTTGTTTCAGAGCTTTTGTAGAAAATCATGATTCACACAAAACGTGGCAGAGCGTGACTGCCAAGAGAATACTCAATAGCTTTGTCAAGGTTTCACAAAGGTTCTTATGAAAATTAGCATTCAATTGGAACGTGCTTTTAAAAAACAATGATCGTTAAGTGACAAAGTACGAAAATGTTGATAAGACGGAACAAAAGCTCAGTTGAACTTATTATTTTTAGCAATATTGAGTATCAGTTCCTGGTCAGTTCGTCTAGATTCAGTCTGTTGACTTGGTGTTTAACATAATATATATACATACATGACTTCTGTTTCATGGGAAAACACATTATCCCAGTGGTTGCATCGTAAAAAGACGAATAAATTTACAACAAAGTAAATGATCATTAATGTTATTGTCAATCAGTGAACGGTTATCAAGGTTTTACTGTGTTTCAAAACTGCAGGAAAATTCTACAAAACTTCTGTGGCACATCGTACAGAGGACTTCTATGAAATTTCAGAATTGTTCACGTTATGTAACCACAAGTTTCCATAAACTGTTGAATTGACAGTGACTCTCGTTCACTTATGATTACCTTACTTGAATTTCATCAACAAAAATGAAACGCCATTTTTATGGCAGTTGCAAGAATAACTAAAATTGTTGACCAGAGAAACGATCTTTAAAAATGATTGCACAGCATTACAGTGAATTGTAATACAAAATTTTTTAATTTTTAGGTTTATGAATTCCCACAATCAGGTTTTCGTCATTTGATTGTTTTATATGACAGTGATGCTTCTCACTTTTGAATGAGTTAGCAATTTTGGAGAGGCGTTTTATATAACATCACACAAAAGTATGCAAAAAATCTATCTCCTCGTATTCACATTACTGTTCAGATACCAATCACGCTTCATCAAAACTACTTTCCCGGTCTCCCGTTTTCTTTCATTTCCCGTTATTCCAACTCGGAATATTTCCTTTCCATGTTAATGTGTCAATAGATTTGTGAAGTATGTGAACATTTGAATAAATGAAAGGAACCTTTCAACTTCTTACCTTCTATAGAGTGTAAATCATTCTCTTAGAAGAACATCTTAGTTAAGGGTGACTTTCTGGATATTTGAACAAATCAATTTCGAAAATTTACAGTAGCATTCACTTTTACTAAGATTTATTGTACTTTCCGCGAATTGATAAGGAGAACTCGTTCAAGCTTTAGTTGAATAATAAATTACTCATGATGCGTGATTCATGATCATGTTATCACAACTCTCACTTTATCATTTAAATAGGGATTCAGATGACAATCCCAGGAGGTTAAATCTCTGGGTTATGGTGATGTGTCACTCGGTGATAAGTTGGAAGCTTATCAAGTTCATGAAGGCTTTGCAAATATTTTTAATGTTCTCATGAATTACTCAAGTAAACAAATTTAGTGTAGAATAAAACTCCCAAACACTTCAATTAACACCTTTAATTGGACACAAAACTCGCACCGGAATGTGCTAAATTTAAGTAGAAAATTCTTGGATTTCACAGAAGCTTTTATATTTTCTATGTTTCGTGGTAAGCCGCATCACTTTGCGATCGACATAATGGCGGCAATAGAAATCGACACTGCACGAAACCGCCGACCACACTATTTTTGCATCATTTTGATATCTCTGGCGAGGGTAAATGGGATCAAGTTTCTGTAAAATTTAATAAAAAATAAATGAATCATTTATGACATAAGAAATTGAAAATAGATAAGAAATTAAAAAATATCGGACAAATTAATTTTAAATTTCACAAACGAGCACGGATCACGGATCATTGATCCAGGCTATCGCGTTTCCATAGTTTTATTGAATTGAACGTTGGCTGGATCCAGCTTCTCTTCTCCATTTGAGATCAATTTAAAATAGACCAAAGTTGACTCTCAGATTGCCACCAAGAGTGAACCGCAAAACTTTGAGTCACGCTCCTTATCCAGACAGCAGGAGGTAAACGATCAACTTCCGGTTTTTTCTTCGTGGAAATTTTTGGCATTTCTCGAAACAATGACTTTGATTTTGTATTGTGGTTTGAAAAATTACTTAACATACTTCTGGAATTTAATTAGCAACGAGTTAAACGTGAGAAAAATATGGTTTATGTAAGGAACCACTACCTGATAAATTCCGAGTGCTACTGCACTTGGAAAACATTCCGGAACAGAGTAATAAATGTGACTCACCTCTAATTACAAAGTATTATTTATTTTATAGTCATACAAACACTGTCTGTATATCATTCAATATTTTCCTAGAATTCGGAGAAAAATAAAAATTTCTTGAATTGTTTATCTGCTGCGGATGCAAGTGGGAAGCGAATTGCAAGTCTCAGAAGCATTACAGGGGGAATGCACTTCCCTCATGATAACTTTATGGAAATAAACTTATTAATTTATTAGTTTATTGTGAGTGTGGGGTGATTTAAGAAAATTGCAAGATTTTGTTAGCAAAGTTAGATTTTAAGGTGCAAAAGTCAAATTTAATCAAAACGTTACATCACCTTGACCGTAAAACCACAGAGGCGTGAAAATGAAAATGACAATGGAAACAAAAAGAATTTTATTCGAATTCAAACTTCCGGTTTTCGCCAAAACTTGAGACCTACGCGTGCCGAAAATTGTGCCACCATTCTTTGTCGTACCGTGGGAGTTCGGATGTGGTTAACCGCAAGTTGGCATGGTTTCCAAGAAGAGAGCGCGAGAAACTAGTCATAGTCTTAAGAAAACATGATAATTACAATGCCAAGATTTAGATAAGAGAGATTTTCTATAACACAATTAACTTTCGCCTAACCTTTGTGACGTGGCACTTTTCTAGGTATCACATGTTTTTTTGAATTTGATGAGAAATGAGAATAACCTCGTGAAACTAACAAAATATCGCACACTATTTGTCCTTTCCTTATTATCGAAAGGAGAGGTAAAGTATAAGTCTACGAAGATCCGCACAAAGAGAAAATGCCGAAAACCGAGCAACGTTTGTTTTGTGAGAAATTTTCTGAGAGAATACAATCGCCCTGTAGAGAAGCATAGAGCATTGAAAGGAATTCAATGACAAACTTGACCTTTAAACTCTTGAACTCTAAGTAATTCTCAATAAATTAAATAGTATTAAATACAACAATGATTCTGATTTCGCATTCAGTTTATATAACAGTCTCGCGTACAGCAGTTACAACAAACGGAACAAATAATTGATCTGGAAAAAGCATACAGCGTAACAGGCAGTTGCAACGGAATCGCTATCGCCACCACTTTCGCCAGTTCGCCTGAAATTGCGTCATGAAGCGAGGAGCGTCTAAGAAAACCGAGAAAAGTGAATTTTCTTGAACTAATCAAGTAATGAGCACATGAGGCGTATTTGATTGAATCAAGAATTCCAAACAACTTAACTATGGAGACGAGCCAACTTCAACTTCAATTTTCATTGAATCACCACAATGAGGAATCTAATAATTATGACAAATAAATTGAATTGAATAACAAGATGATTTTCGCAAAACCAAATTCATTTCCTGGAAACGTCCTGAATTCAAGGGATTTATTTCAATTTATCCCTGGAATCATGACACTCAGACTCAGACTGTAATTGTCTCTGGCTCATTTTCTTGAAATTTCTTTAAATTGAATTGCAACAAAATGTGACGTCATTCGATCGTCTTTGTTTATTTCGAAATCCGTTTCGGACATTTAACTCTACAGTTGACCAACTTTTTCGTAGAAAAGTAGCACACGAAAGTCGATGAGTTGAACAACTTTCATCGAACACGGAACAGACAAAACCGTTTCGTGCATGAAACTTTTGACTTTCTTACCTTCCACTTTGTGGTTTCCCTTCCATTTTGTCTTCTACAGCACGGAGAGGTTCTGTGGGTGTTATAACTTCAGGCTATCTTTTGTGATTCTTTTGCGGATTGCCATCATATGATGTGGATATTCGGGGCGATTCTGGCCACTTTCGTTAAGTTAACAGATTTGTGTTAAGAAAGTTAAAAGATTTGGTTTCTAACAGAATTCTTTAAGTTGGTATTCTGGCCAAAATTTACTCTGAAATTTGTTACGAAACCGGTTTTGTTCCAAATCTCTCAACAAAAAACCTGTTACGATTAAGTCGAACAATTTCGGGCATGTTACGGTAAAGGATTTTTAACAAAAATCTGTTAACTTTTGGCACCCAGAATACCAATTTCGACCGTAACTAAACTTTTCGAAATCCAACAACAATTTACACGGGCTGTCAAATTAACAGAATCTGTTAAGTGCGCACAGAATTGCCCCGATTGTTTCTCTCTCTTGAGAATGACAGGAAGCTTTCTTGCGGTGCCACTAAAATTCTTCTGGGATTTGTGGAACGTATTACAGCTTGTTCACAAATTTGTGGTATAGTTATGACAACCGACTAGGTACCAACTTAGCTGTGAAATGTACTTTGTTGATTTGTGTCAGCAGCATTCAAGTGGAACTTGTGGAATGTATCATCAACAAGAAGTTGAGGACTCCACTGCAGGATGATTGCTCCGGATATGTGTCCTTTATGTTGGGTTTGAACTGAAGAATTCTTGGTATCGTGAATTGTGGAACTTGTGGAATGCATTAGAACCATTTTAGAGAACTAGTTCCGATACAAAGGCGCACCATGTTTCTGGCTGAGAAGTATTCTCCAAGTTGATTATTATCAATTTGAAAGCAGCACTTTCACAGAACAACATCAGGACTTGTGGAACGTATTTCAGCTGGTTTATAACAAATTTGTGGTATATTTATTTATTTATTTATTTAAAGATTCTGAATACGGTTAAGAATAAGGTTCCTTTTGACGGAATTGTGGAACTCGTGGAATGCATTCTAGAGAAAAAATTTGACACAAGGGTTTCGCTGTCAAATGTTTCTTGCAATTTGAAAGTAACACCGTAAGGTCACATCAGTGGAACGCGAATATTTCTTCCTGTGATACTTGTGAAATCACGGAAAAACCAAAGGCTAGCACAACCACGAATGACTGCCCAAACGGATCAACGACCTCTGATGCGATCAATATAAACAAGGTCTTTGGTCTATTGGGATCACCAGACCCTTGAACGTGGAAGAAACTTTTCTAAATCTAAACATTGATGCCAGAAGGGATATTCCTGGCCACATTCTGCCTAGGGCAGCATAACTATGGCAACACTATTTGAAGTGATCTTTTATGACCGTAGAAACACTACAGTAGTTATGTTGAACTTGTCTACTAGCGTCTGGTTTTTTAATATCTTTCACCATCGCGATTGTTCCAATTTCAACGTAAATGTTTCTTGGGATCAGCAACAGTTTCAAACGATTTCAGTGGAACTTGTGGAATGTCTGACATACCATATGTCATGAAATCGTCGCGACACAAAGAAGCACCTCATCAAATCGCTTTCGCTTTTATCGGTGTCATTTGAATGCCACATTGCCGTGAATGTGTCTTAACAAATTTAAGTTTGAAACAAGTTTTCAGTTTTTATTTCTGTTTTGCTGCACAAAAACCCACGTGAAACTGGATTTGTGAAACCTGACACAATAATCCCAGGTCAAGACGGTTTGATCCGATTTGAGAGGTGTTTGTCCGGCCTTCCCTTATGTCTTCCTTTATGAAGAAGTATTTTGTCTATTCTTTATCCAATTTGATTGACAAATCTTAAATGACTTTATAATCACGTTAATCACAAACCTGGGGGAATCCAACTACCTGATATTTTTCAAATTAACTTCAAAGCCATGTGGATTTCATACGCACTAAATCTGTTTTACAATTTTATTAATATTTTTAAAATTTTTGTTTTGTCACGAAAAGCACTAAATTTTGCAGAAAATTATAAAGAAAATGTTTCTAATAAATGTTTATTTGTTTATTTATTTGTACATAAACCTAACAAAATGTGTTCTACAATCTTAACTTCACCCTGAAACAGATAAGATAACCGATAACAAAATAAGTTTTAGCGACATAACGTCTAATCTTTGTATCATTCAAGATTACGCAGTTAATAGCTTCAGCAAAAGCATAACGAATTCTCATAAAATTTTCATTAACCATACCTTTAACTGATTTCCATCAAAACAAAAGGCGTGGAATGTGTTACACGAATATCACATGAGCCACTCCTGTTATTCTTTATATTATATTAATATTTCTTACAAACGACTCAAGATCAGGCGAAGAAAATGACAATTTCTTGCAAATGACTTGAGGATTCAATTTGCAAATTAAGTGATAAACAAATGATGGCATCACCACACTATCACCTAAAATTAGATTTAACGTTATTCAAAAACGAACAAATCAAAAGAAATTTTTTCTGGGAAGAAACGCGTTTCACTTTCACACTAAAATTTTGAACCAAATTTAAAACATTGTTTTTAAAATGAATTTTTCAAAACTAGTGCTGAGTGACAAATTGCAAAATTTAAACATCATATAACCGAAAAAATATTTTCTTTTCAACCGTCACAAACAGATTTCGGAGAAAAGGTTCCACAAAAGCCATGTGTCGCAAGATAACCTTCTGGTTTTTTTTCAACAAAAAGCTTGTCACAAAAACATTCAGGTCTTATCAGAGACGATTGCAAAACCAGCGTTGAACATCGAAAGAAACAACACGAGAATATGTTTTATACAAAGAGGGAAATCCCCACAAAAGTTTGAGTTTACTAAATTGGGAAAGCACTTTGACGGATTTGGGATATATTGTAGGAATATGTTTCATGTGGGTACTGCTCAATCAAGAGACATTGTTGTCAATAACCATGTCATGGAATTTGTTGGTGCCTTCTGTCGGAACCAAACCATCCTCACAATGCAATGCTGCTAGAATTATTGATCAGTTTACTATGAGTAGCTTCATGTGCAATCAAATTGCTGGATCAATTGCGACTCGTCGGAAACCGGTTTGTAACTAGTCGTCAGGCAACTAGCGTGTGGTGTCGTCTAATGATTTGAGTTTTGAGTTCAATGATCCAACGGGAAGGATGATGAGTGTCACAGCGAATTCAGTACTTCCAGATGTTGATCCTATCTCCCTACATTTCTTCTTTATTAGTTCTTGAAGAAAGTAAAAATTTTCGGCATTTGTCAATTTGATAGTTTCACTTGCCTTAACCGTCAGCTTTGTGCATCACCCACAGGGAATTTGATTCATTTAGCTCATGACATTGTTTAACTTGACTTGAATAATTAATTAATTCATTGATTAGAATAGTTAATTAATTAATAAAACAAATTCTTTGGGAATGAAAACAATGTTCAGACAATCGTCACGTAGTGTTAATTCAGGTATCAGGAATTCAAGTAGTTAAAACGTTTTGTTCTTTTAGAGAACCAAAATAACTTTCTTGTGTGACACATGTTCCACAAATTGTTCAATTCCTTGTTGTCTCAGTTCAGCTGCAAGCAGTTTGTTGTCCTTTATCCAGATTCATGAGTTAGGCTTGGTAAATTTTCCATGAGCTTCTTGATTTTAAGACACCATGAAAGTGTCCGTTCACCTATTTACGTTCCATTTTAGATGATTGTCTCAAGCGAGATGCACTTGAGACTTTATCGAAGTAAACAATATGCAAACAAACATTTCATTTATCAATAACTCACATTTCATAACCAATAAAACTCATTCTTGAATAATTGTCTCCACATGCTGGACTACTGGCTATTGGAGCTGTTTACACGTTACGTCATAAACAAAACTTTCGATCAAATGTTTGTTGGAATTTTGTTAATTTTCCAAAATAACTTGAATGTGTCTTTCATATGTGGCCACATATTCAACATGTAAAAAGAATTTTATTTTAATTGAAAGTAAACGTTCATGACTTCATGATAGTGAAAATTTCTAAATAAAGACAAAACAAAAATTTAAACTTCAAAGTTCAGAATTCAAACGATTTGAATTGTGGATTAGTTGTAGTTTTTGACTACCTAAATTTCATTTAAACGACATTCATAATGACGATCTTCAACGAAAATATTTGAATCTTGATTTGATCATGAGGAATTTCCCTTGAAAATTGAAGCACAATGGCCTTTCTGTGATTAGCTTCCAGAATTTTCTTTGACAAACAAAAATATTTGGTTTGATATAAATAGAAGTGCCAGAGTTCTCAACCATGGACCAGTAGCGCTAATAGTTTAACGTCGATCAACAGAAGATGTACAATAATTTTTTTACATTTTTACAGCCCTGACACAAACCCTTTTGCGCGCATGTTCGTTTTTCGCCACATTTGTATTTGTGTGTGGTGAAAATTTGGATATTATTGGGCACTTAGATTGTTTATTCTTAAAAATATTGACTTTTGATTTTGTGGCACTTAGACCCTTGAGACCTACAACGCCTCAATTGAACATTGCTGGTATTCTCCCAAAATTTGGATTTCTGACTAGAAAAATAATTTTATTGAAAACTGAAAAACGTTAAACTATACCACGAAGAGTATGCTAGCTAGATGGTATAGTGTCATTCACTTGAACTTATGGGGGAATTGTGGGTGAGGCTCCAACTCATTCAGGAAGTGTCACCAAGCTCACGATAATGGGAAATGTCCACAAACGTTGCATTGATAACACAATCTCTGGTGCAGTTTCTTGGAATTGCGGAAGTTCTGTAAGTGTTCCCATTCATTTGCTTTTGTGCACTTGGCCATGTAGCTTCGTTTATGTTTGATATGTTGCAATTTGAATTTATAACACAAATAAAGAACAGTGCAAAGTGATACTTGGAAGTAGCCTGAAATGAATGTATTATACAAAATTGTATCACATGATAATGGCAACATGTTGTTGTCGATGTTGTGTCTAAACGCAACCTGAGACCCAGGAACCTTCCTAGAATTTGGCACAAATGTGTTGAAGGAACTTTGTAAACAATCACCGTCAATTGTTAGTTTTAATAAAATTCCAATTCCAACAAAATTATTTGCGTCCCACTTTGCCACAAAAAGCAGTTTTAGTAGGAAAATAAACAACGCAAAACAGTTCGGTCAAATGCGTTTGTATTTGACGGAAAACGACACCCGAACTCGAGTCGAACACCAGTTGCTGAGTTCGTCGTTTTAGTGTCAATAAAACCTTAAATGAATTATTATGAAAATATATAAATTTTTGCAACTTCAAAGCAACAATTCCCATTTAACTTTGTTCTGGTTGCTGAAATTCTACGGAATTCAATGCCGCCATGTCACAAAATTGGGTTTTAACGAGAAAAGAATAGCATCAAAACATCACGAACACGAACGTAAATGTCACGGAACGAAGTTCGAGACGCACGGGATGTTGTCGTTGTCAATTACATGGAGCGTGTGGTGCGAACAAGTGTGTCGTACAAAAGAAAAATTACTTCAAAATAAGAATAAAAATGTTAATGATAAAATTTAAATTAAATGCACTCACCAAAAATGTTCACGTTAACAGCTATCCAACACAACTGCAACACTATTCTCAAAGTTGAATTGAAAACAATAAAACAAACAAAAATTTTCCTTCACTTTTCTTGATTCAATTCAATTCTGGTTCAACTTCTGGTTGATCTCCGTTTGAATTGGAATTAACTCAATCATTCGTGGAATTTCAATTGACTTTTAACAAAAACTAACTTTTAAATAAAAATTAACACACAAAATAAACTTTTTAGATCACAATTTCATTAATTTTTTAAGAAATATTCAAATTATAAACACGTATTCGCGACTAAATGCGCCAACAACTCGAACAAAACACTTCCCACTAAAATGTTCTTCCTCGAACCACCGTAACTCGACTAATGAGAAACATGCCGTTCAACTTGAATGAGAAACAAAATCAAATTGGATTGAGTGCGAGTTCGAGTGGGTTGAATTGTGAGAGAGAGGGTGTTCCGTTCTCATTCATTTCTGTGGAGCAATACACTCAAGGCACAGCATCAATTATTCGTACCATCTGTACCCACTCTGCCACTGAATTGGTAACACAAGGAAGGGAAAATCAACAAAAGAGTTGAATCAAAATCGACGTTAAGTGTACTTCATTTTAAAGTTTTCATAGGGTTTCGACATAAAACGCTCCACATCGATTAAATTTGATCAATTGTGAAAATTGAAATTGAGTCAAGCTGACCGAGAAATATCTTTTGTGAGGAGTTCAACAATCGGGGCAATTCTGGGGGCACTTGACAGATTCTGTTAATTTGACATCCGGATTGATTTAGATTTCGGAGACTTCTGTTACGGTCGAAGTCAGTATTCTGGTGGCAAAAGTTAAGAGGTTTTCTGTTGAAAATCTGTTACCGGAACAGACTCGAAATTCGTTGACTTAAGAAAGTATTTTGTTTTCTGTTAAGAAAATTTACAGATTTGGCTTCAAACAGGTTTCGAAATTAAAATTAGTTCCGACGTAACCGATTCGAACATTAGATTGTGTGCAAGTTCTAGTCATTTCAATACAAATGTTCATTTCAAAAATGTACACACTGACGCTTTCATTTCACGTTCACTTCAGTGACAGTGTAAAAACAAAATGGAAACGTAACGTGAAAAAAGCAAAAGACGTCATTAATTTATTCTTGAAATAATATAAGTTTATTAACTTTTTTCTGTTTTAGTAACAAGCGAGGCTGTCAAATGTCAAAATATATTCGAAATGTGGTTCGAAGTCGATTAGCACGCAGTCTATACTTGATCAGTTATGAACATTGAGAAGTTGAACCATATTTTAATTGAATCAGAAATAATTATTAATAAGCTATTAAATCTAATAGTATCAATTGAAAAAGTCCATTTGACAGATACACCAGAGCAAATAATGACCTGCATATATGTAAATTGCTGGTGTGAATAATGAGCATTCTCCTGTTACTCATACACTGGACTGTACACTGCATTGAGAAACTGGGACAACTTCGGGCTATATTGGATTTTGCATTGTGTTTGATTTAAATTATATACAAAATTCAAAATGAAAGTAGATACAAAGATTTTCTATAAAATAAAACAATTTTCTTCAGTAATATAGTAAAATTTCATAAAAAATTCCAAATCATTAATACTGCCTTCCCTGACTGTACCCGTTAGTTCCACTTGTTTTACGTGTTCCAATTCAATAAAACGTGAACTTTTTTGAATTGTGATAAATTATTATAAATCTTCTCACTAAAAACATTATTTCTAATGTATAATTTAGCAAAATTATGTGATAATTTGAAAATTTTTGCAAATGAACTTACAATATTCTGAAGAGTTCAAAGGGTCCGCAGAGTGTTCAACGGGAACATGTGGAAATTCGGCACATCTGGTTAATTCGCAAACGGCCTGCTGCGAGGGAAAACGTTTATTGTTGCATGTGTTACTATACGTTAAACATATAAGAAAATGGGTAAATTCAAGAAACCAAGTGGTGTCCAACAAAGTGCTAAAGTTCAGAAGAATTTACACACCGTCCATAAGACAATTAATAAGAATAACAAAGAGAAACCAATGTCCAAGAACAAAAACGTTTTGTCGCTTTTACTAAGTCAGAAACATGAGGTTATAAAGAAAGATGCCGGTGTGATAGGTGATATTGTTGAGGTAAAGAAGATTCAGAAAGGTAATCCTGTTAAAAACAACAATAAAGATAAAAAGGAATTTCAAGTAAATAAGAAGGAAAATGGTAGAGAAACTGTAATCAAGTCGAACAAATCAAAAATGGCGCCCGAAGTCGAATTTGGCGCTAAACAGAAGATGAAGAAAAAGGTCGCGAATGGAGGTGCTGCGATTGCACAGAAACAGGAGTTGGTCAAGGAGAAGGTTGCAGAAAATGGGTTTGGCAAGAAACAAAGGGAAGCTCACAACAAGAATCAGATTAAGAAGAAAAAACAGAAGCAACCTGTACGCAAAAATTACGTTCTGTTGAGGCCACCAACACCATCCGATGATGATGAGGATGAAGATGAGTCTGAGAGTGAGAATGAAGGAGATGCTAGTGTTAAATTGCAGCATCTGAATGCTACACTGGACTCATCAACTGATTCTGATGACAACGAGTACGATCCGGATGAGGAGGAAGATGTAGTGAAGTCTGAGGAAGAACTACGATCTGATGTTTCGGAAGATCTGGATGATTTGTCAGTAGATGGGTCTGATTCTGAAGAGGAAGCACAGGAAATCGATATATCCGAAGAAGATAGTGATGAGGAGCAAAGTGATTCAGAGGAAGATGTAACCCTTGACATCAACGCGACAATTGATGATGAAGACGCGGAAGATGATGAGGATTACGTGCCAGATGAAGCTGTCCAAAAGACTGATAAGGATGAAAGCATGAAATTGAAACACTTAAACCAGACTTTGGATTCATCAGATGAAGAAGATGATGATTATGAACCTGAAGTTGCTGGTGATGACGTTGAGTCGTCTGAAGGTGGCTCTGATATTGATGAAACTATTCTGGATGAAAGTGCACTCTCGGTGGGTTCTCCTAAGAAGAAAACAAGAAGTCAGTCTGCAAAGAAACATGATGTTGAGGAAGAACAAAGTGATGAAGACGAAGAAGTTGAGGATGAAGATTCAGAAGAAGAAGAGGAAGAATCCGAGGAGGATGAGAAAGAAGAAAAAGAACGAAAAGAGTATTTGAAGGATCTTAAGCCATTTGATGAGAAAGCATTCAAAGAAATCGTCTGTGCTGAGAGAGTCAAAAGTATTGTAGAAGCCCTGGTCAAGCAGATGAAGGAAGAAATGAGTCAGAAGAAAGAACAAATCTTTAAGGATTACCGATATCTATTGCAAGTGACGTGTTTCAAGATACCCATGTGCCCCCAAAGGATGGTCAAATTGTAAGTTTGTAAGTGAAATAATGAATTGTAAGTTAATTAATGAATAATTTAATTCTAGACGACTTAAACATTCCCTCATCTCGGATAGTGATGACGTTTGCTTCATTGTAAAGGATCTAGAGCGTGGCAAAAAAGCTGACGATGAGCAAACAATAAATCACTACCAGGATATGTTTGAAGAGAAAGGTATTAAAGGGATCAAGACCATAATTCCATTCAATCAGCTTCGAAAGGAGTACACCACGTATGAGAGCAAGATCAAATTGTCGAATCTGTATGACTACTACTTGTGTGACGGAGCAATTGTTGGACATGTTGTTGGTTTCCTTGGAAAGGTAAGATTTCACGTAATCATCTTGACACAAGGTTATTTGGAACAATTATATTTTAGCACTTCCAAAAGCCACGATCCACTCCGTTTGCTGTTCGAATGGAATCCAAGGATTTAGCATCTGAAATAAGCAAAATCATGCATAAGACAAGCTTCAGACAAACAAGCAAAGGACCAACAATTGCTATTCCAATTGCCCATTGCAACATGACCTATGATCAAATAACAGACAACATTTTAACAGTCGTTGACCAATTGAAGGAGATCTATCCAGGTGGATGGGAAAACATTCGTAACATGAACGTTACAATAAACTTAAAGGGAACATCATCACTTCCGATTTTCGTTAGCATGTGTCGTCCTCCAGTGTCAGTGCCCAATGTAATCGGTCCGAAAGAACAGCAAATCAAGGAAGTTAAGAAGAAGGCGAATGAAATACTCCGTAAATTCGCAATGACAAAAACTGGAGATATTGTTAAATTGGATTCTGAACAAACAAAGAAACGTCGTTTGGATATGAAATTAGCTGCACAGACAAAGGCAGAAGGAGCATCACCTCCTAGTAGTAAGAAAGCTAAAGTTGAAGAATCTGTTAAGGAAAATTCTAAGAAGACTGAAACTAAAAGTTCTCCAACAAAGTCTGCAGAGGATAAAGAAGAATCTAAGGCTACAAAATTGAATGCAAGTAATAAGAAAGATACTACATTGGCTAAATCTGATAAATCGCCTTCACTTCAAAATGGTGACAAGAAATTGAATGTTAGTAAGAAAGATTCAACTCTTAAGAAGGAATCACCTAAAACTTTGCAAAAGGATAATAATAAAGATAAGAAGAAAGTTGATAAAGAAGAATCTAGTGATGAATCAGATGATGATGAAGATGAGGACGAAGAAGGTATGGATGATGTTGAATTTGAAGGAATTGAAAACGATGAAGACGACGACGAAGATGATGAAGAAGACGATGATAGCGACTAAATATGCTGCTACCTTCGATTTACTCAATATATCAACATGAAATGCATGTCATGTTCACATCATTTTATAATTTTATTCAACTGAATTCCATTATTTTTATATTATTTCTTTGAAATGCGTCTGTTATTTACGGTTTAATTTATTTTACTTGAATAAATTCTGTTTTATTTTTCCTTATAGTTTCTAAATGTTTTTCTATAACCTGCGCTAGTTGATGCTACTCCGGAGTTGTAATTGATTCAAGGCTATAGATCCTTATGTATTTACTTAACACGTTTGTTCTAACTCTTATAGTTAATGATATTGTAGGTAGAATTAAGAAGTCTTCATTGCGACGTCCACAGCCTGGTTTCTAAATGATTTTGTGTTAACTGCGATAAACTGCCAAGGAAACCAATGTTCACAAATTGATTATTTCAAACTATAGACTTGGACTGCTGGCCTCGTTAGGATGAATCTCGTTAGTCCGACTGGACTTCCCACAGAAAGTGAGGTTATGTGTAGGATAGTTGAAAGCATGAGCCAAAATTCACTGATTTTGAAATTGAAACGCTTCGTAAGTAATTTGAATTTTACACAATCTTTGATTTTTAATAATTCAAAAAAATTAGATAAATTTACTACTATTAATTAATTTTGAATAAAATCTGTAAGAATTTAGCGCATATTCAAACCATAAAGTAGTACGTCTTCCGACCAGAACACAAATGTCAGCACCACATCGAAACGTCGAAACAAATGACATCGATTCCAATTTCAATTTGTTCCGCATCAATTGCACAAAGTTCCGATGTTTCAATTTCATTGTCAGTCTTCAGTTTTTTAGTTCGAAGTGTTGGTGTCAGATTGTGATGCCTGTGTTAAAAATCATATTTCAATAAAATTTTATTAAATTTTCAATGAACTAGTAATTGTAATTAATTAAAAATTGTATCACCTATGATAATTGAAATGGATAAAATATGAAGACAATAGTGTAATGTGAAAAATTGTATTTATTGTACGGGTGTCATTTTGGTTTTCAATTCAATTTGAGAAGACGAAAAGTTTTCCAGACAAAAAATGCCTAAAATTTTCATGAAAAAACCAATTGGTATGGTGATACGAAATAGGAATACTCTTAAAGATGGTGTGATTACGGTGAGTAATGAATTTAATTAGTGTAATTAATTGTAATTAATGTGAAATAGTTCGAAATCAAATCAAAAGAATTTCATAGTTTTCATTTCACAGTTTCAGTGGCACGATGGTTCTCGTTATTTTGACAAGTGTTCCATGTTTGATAGTGTTGTGTACATGCAATAAATTACGTTTGTGTGCGCCATGAAACGATGGAATTCTTACGTGTTCCATTTGGCTCTGGTGCAAATTCTTGCCAGATTCTAGGAAACCCTTCTGTGCATCCCCTGAGGAAAAGGCGCAAAAAATGCAATTATAAAGTTAATTTGACATGTCAAAGGGCACAAGGGAATCACATTTTCTCACAAAGCCATTCTTTGTTCCAAAAAAAAAAAAATTTTTCTTAACCTTGTCTCTACTTTCGAGTAAATTTTTGAGCGATAAACCCAAATGAATCACTCCAGTTATTCGAAATAGCTTCTGTTATCAGTGTAATGGATTTATGAATTGCTCCAATAATTTATTAATTTCCAATAAAACTTGTTTGTATTCAAGCGTTAACTTCTGTTTTACATAAAATAGGGAAGGAAAACCTTATAGAGCAACAGAACGACTGTCGCAAATTTGCTCAACATTTCAAGGTTCTTGTAAACCTCACACCACGTGAGACAAATCCAGGTTATCAAATCAAGTTTGATAGTGGTACAAAAACGTAAATAAAACTTGAAAATTTTTTAATTTGTTTATCTGTATTTTTAGCGTCTGGTGAGCAGAACGTCTCAAAGACAACTCAAGAAGAACACGTAGAAATTGAAAGTTTCTTCGCTGCTTAGTCAGTGCATCCATGTTTTTGTTTGCGTTCTAAAACTTAAATTTGTAGATAGCTCAGAATTTTCAAAAGAAACCTTACGAAGAAAAGTTAATCATTATCATTTGTTCAACAGCGACACAGACGTTTTGTTAAATTGTTTACTTCATTACAACATTGCAAAAATTAATTTCACTTGATATGGAAATAAAAGGTCTGTTCACGTACTCGCTTCAAAAATATTTTTGTGAGAATTTAACGAAAAGTAACGGAGGGGAAATATCCTTGAAAGTGTTAGATGTTACTGGAGAAATTTGCTCGTGTAACTTCAAGAAACTGGGAAAATACGGTTCATTTGACAATGTCAAATGTCAAATTTGTTTACGTTCGTTTGTGAAGTTGCTCAAGGTTACTGAAATTCGTTACTGAGTACTTAGAAAAAACCTCTCGAATTGATTGTTTACAGCCGAGTAAACTAGTCTTCTATAAGTGAACTAGTACGAACTGTTCCTTTATAGAAATCCAAATCGGTCTTTTAGTACTGTAGCATGTCATGTCGCTGTGACTAATGAAATCACAGTAACATGGGAAACACACGCATGTGCGTCACGATTATCGGACAAAATTCAGTTTTGCGGTGTGTAACATATTTTATTTACGATTTTTGATGGTTTAGTCAATGGTTTATTGTCTTGTTTATCTAGATTCCATTTATTGCAACATTGCCGAAATTCCCTTTGATGTTTACTGGGTGTGCATTCAAATAAATTAGACCTTAGTCAAATTTTTAAGATTTCTATAAGTCCGGCCTTCATACATACATACAAACATTCCATTAAAAAACATAAAATATCAGCTAAATCAAAAATCATTTAAAAATATTTAATTTAATCGTTGAAATACTATTCTTTTCTGAAAAGTATGACGGAAAATCAAATATTTATTTACTCTTGTCCGATCTACTAAAATGTACAAATTGTACTACAATACCGAACTAGTACTTTTGAAAAATTGTACTACTTTGGAACGAACACGGTCTGAGCAAGAACAAGAATATTGAAAACGTTTAACAACTGGCGTTCATAAACTTCTGAGTTACTGAAAGTTACTTTTGCTCATGTTGGTTCTGGGATCATGTAAAAATGTTGGAAATTCCCAAAAGAGTAACCTGAAGTTTCAATTTACCCTCAGTTTTCTTGTCACTTTGACAAGCGGAAGGACGAGAATCTGCGTCCATTCAGACATATCCTTTTCCTTTCAATGCAAACAAGTTGAAAGTTGAAATTCAAAACCGACATAGAGTAGAGAACGTGTCTCAACGTAGAGAATCGCATCGGTTGGAAAAGTATCCTTTCCATTGTCTTGAACATGAACTCACTGAATGAATCGCACACAATCAAACATCACTTGTAAATAATTCACCCCCACTACGTGACAACTTTGTTTGTATTGAAAAATCTCAGTATTCTGACACTCGCAAGTGCATACCCATGCAGAATTTTTGCAAATGGCAGGACTTTTCTTTTATTTTTCTTCCTTTTTTCCATTATAAATGCATGCGTACAGGAATTCCATGACAATTCTCTCTACTTGCTGTAGATGGTGTTCGCGGAGTGCTTCATGCAGACGTTATGAAATTTTCATGGAAAACGGAGAAATTAAGAAAATTTCCAAATTCTTTTGTGAAAAAGTGAATAATTTTTCTTTTGTTAGTTCAAAATTCACGTCTTCCGGATGACAGAAAGTGTTCAGTGCGAGAAAATACAGAATTCAATTTTAGTGTTTTACGCAGGAAAATCACTAGTGATATTATTTCAAATTTAACACAAAACGAACAAAATACATTACTTTCACTTTACATAAAGTTTATATAACAAGCAAACGTGTAAATGTTTTGATTCATCCCCACCTTCACATCCTGATGGTGATGTTTCGGTAGTTGTGGTGTTTTTCCGTGTAACATAAACAGAATAACATCGTCTGTTAATTAACATACACTGTCCAGCACAATAATTTTCATCTTATGTTCAATAACAGTGAGTTTGTTTGGATTATCTTGTTGGGGTGAAAGTGATGTAGAAGATAATTGTGGGTTTCTTTTATCATACGAGAGTTGTATAAGAATTTCCACAGATTTTTTCCTTATCAAAATCAACATGAGTAACAAATCTACTAGACATTCTGCTATCCAGTAAATGTAGTTGACATTTTATTAATTTCATTTTTATAATAATTATTAAGAAAATGGCTACAATATCTACTTGAATAACTTGATATTTTTCTGTTTCCATTCAAAGAAAAAATTTTATTCACATTTTCATTAATATCATGTACACATTTTCAATGGACTTGCGCAAATTCCAATGATAGTATCAAGTTGTACATGCTGGAATATCATTGAATTCTTTGTTTACTTGAAAGAAAATAGAACATATTCTTATATACTGTATTCAGTGTGTTATATTACAGTTACGATACTAGATGTTACTATGCTCATCATCATCAAACATCTTCTTATATTGAGAAAGAAGTCAAACATTAACCACATCAACTCAAAGTGATTTTATTTGGTTATTGAACGAAACAGTCCAACTGCATTGTGTTTTCTAAAATTTATTCGCTACACGATTATTGAAATTACCTACAAACCAAGTGCAAAGGTTACCTGCGGCGAGCTTAAAGTGCATTAATTTCATGCAAATATCGATTGAAAGCACCATTTACATTTTAGTTTTACAAGAAAACATACTTACAGTTTTCAATGTCATATTCTAAAATTGGCATCTGCTCCTGTAACACCTTTCGTTATGTAAGAAAGAATTTCCTTAAAAATTTGGAATTTTGCCAAAAGATTTCTTCGCTTATATAATATGTATGTATGAAAATATATCTGTCCAACATGGTATTGGGAAATCTATGAAAGGTTTTCCATTCGATTAGTCTGTTCTTCTTCCGGTTTCCGTGTTGAGTTGGCATGGAATTTTTGATCCCCCGCATTGGAGCTATTCGGTGGTGGGTACGACAACTTATTTTCAATATTATGTAACTCATTGGAGCCGTTTCTCATGAAACACAATTTGAAATTCCTGCAAGATTAAGCACTCCTACAGCCAGGTGCCATTCCGAAAATGTTCTTTCGGAGATGGATTTCATGTTAAAGAGGTCACGTCAGGGATTAGCCTGTGATTCCTTCCCTCAAATGCTGTGACTTCAGAAGCATGGGCAAACAAATAGAGATTACCCACTAAATTCCATGTACAAATGACCATTCGTACCCACTTCTCTGCAATAGAATTTGCCTCAATCGCTACATTTAACACAAATGGAGGCTGAGCAGCTGGAAACTTGTGCGAAATCTGTGCCAAAAAAGCACAAAACTGTAAAACTTAATTAGCTTTGATTCACTTAAGTTATAATTTACGGTCGCAAAAATGAACGATTAAAGCTCCACAGATAAAAATTTAAATTTCCTGAATTTTTTAAAATTCAACCAGAACTTTTTAAAACTTAATTAAATTTAAAATTTTCCAGTGAAAATATGTTTTTTCCATTCACGTTTCTCCCATTTCGAATTGTCACAAATTTAAACTTTTTATTTATTTTTGTGCTTTAAATTCAGCGCAAACAAAATTAAAAATTACTTTACGAATACATGAACAAATTTATTGGAACAAGTGTGGAATATGAATTATTCGGGAAAACTAATTTTTCTGTGTGTGAAAATGTTCACCCAGCACAGGGTTGTAATTGACTCCATTCTCGTTTGATTTTGTGCATTTGCACTGAGTTGCATTTTAAGCGGAATTTTTGGTAGTCAGTCAATGATGTAATTTAATTTTTATCGTGATAAATAAACAAAATATAATTTTCAACCACTCCTGCACCTCGCTTTCCTGTCGAAGTAAAGTCATGACATGATTAGTATTCATGAAAGGCTTAAGGGTTTAACAACTTCAGAAATATCAAATTTATCAGAAATTTCAACACTACGAGGACTTGATGTGGTATCATATAAAGGGTTAATTTACCCTGTTAATCTCTCTACAGTCACATTACTCTTCAGGTTTCGATTGTGCTTTAGTCAGTTATGAATACGATGATGTGAAAAGTCGCTCAATTTTACCTCAGAAGTCCGGACTAGCGTATCGGAGAAAGATGTGTGATGTGTCACAGCGTGCTGAGACAAAGCCGGTGCGGTGCGTTGACGTCAATGTGGGTACGCTAGTTGAATGAATCTCTGTGATTTATGTGACATTTCCTATTATACTCGTAAATTGGGTTTGAAAAATTTCTTGACCTCATGACATCGTCGATTTTTTCAAATCACATCTGCAGAAAAGATGACTTCATTTCGATTTGGATTTTAATCCTTCAAAGTAACTTGACGTTTCCTGTGATTGACTGCATCTCTTCATACATCTCCACCGCTCAAAATTCATAAAAACACTTAATAATTACTAGTGTTTGATTGACACAGTAGTATCAATGACCTCATGTCTTTAATCCTTATATTCAAACTTCCATTCCATAGAAATGGCGGAGTTTCATTGAACTTTTTACGAAATGGCGGAGTTCGTTGATATATGATTGTTCGCAACAATGAAAAACGAATCTAGGTTGCTGTCAATGGCAGTCTCTGAAGTCTGGAATAAATTTAATATCCATGAAGTCAATGATCTCGTGTAATTGGATAAAGTCCTTTTTGCAGGTTCGTTTCAAACTCATGCTACGCTAAAGGAGAGTGTGAACAAACATTTAATTGAGTTTCACTTGCCTGTGAGCGAAGTGTCCAAACGATTAATGATGGATGTCCTTAAAAAGGACATTCTTCATCCTTTTTCATGTTGATATACTTACTAATTCATGAACTTTGTTAGACAACTAAACATGCACCATAGAAACCATATACGAATAGTTGTCAGTTGACGTAACCATGAAAAACTATTTGACGTACAGGACACTTGGCGCCGAATTGTCGGTAGACATTTTAGTGATAGTGCAAAATCATGTTTGACACTTAAATCTGTTCCATTTGCAATTATTCCAATGCCAGTCATGTCAAAACCGTACTAGTTTTGTTTATACCCGTAATTGATTGCAGAAACATTTTATTTTTAGAATACTTCCATTAATCATTCAATGAGAGTTTGTTTGAGTCAATCAAAAATAATTAGCCGGACTGGACAAACCTCCAAACCGGACACCAATCCGGCTCATCTCGTATCAGTTGACAGTGCGGCTTTCTTCTTATCACTATCATTATCATCATTGCGACTCGTATCAATTTTCATTATCACACGATAAGCCAAACTATCACGTTTTTGTCATTTAAATGTAATTTTGTCTGTATATTTGTTGCATATTGCTGACGTTTCTGTTTTATTGACAAAGAAAAATGGCTGCCAAGTGTGAATGGACTGTTTAACTTATTGAAATTATTTATTTTCATGCACTCGGTGCACTTAAGGGGGCAAATAGGCGTAGGACGGCGTATTTTTAGCGATTTTCATGAATTTTTTTAACACATAAGAAATATATATACCGTCGAAGTCCTCTAACTTGAAATTCCTTTAACTTGAAATTTTTCTTAAGAAACTGGCGCCCCCCTCAAATTTTCGTACATACATTCGGTCTTTCTTTAACTAGAAATTCCTCTAACTCGAAGTATTTTCAGCGGCAACAGCGATTTCAAGTTAGAGGACTTTGACTGTACCTGCATACATTATTTATACGTCGGGATCATTTTACACATGTATTCAAGAGTATATTCTTAAATTTTCAAATATTTTCCTCAAAAAATAATTGAGATATTTTGCAAGTACATCGTGGAAGTCACAAATTTTCAAAAAAAATTAGTTTTTTTAAAAATGTTTTTTCTATTTGAACTTCACAATTTTGAACCGAAAATGAATACTTTTTTGAGGAATGTGCAAATTTAGTATGATTTTTTATCATCCCTTTGTACGTTTTTTTGCAACAAAAAAATAGTTAAAATAAAATTATTTTTTAGGATTGATATTTATATAAAAATCGGGCGCAAGTGCGAGTCAGACTCGCACATGAAGGGTTCCGTACCACCGTATAAAAAAAAATTAAATTTTTGTATTAGTTGTTATAGTGGCCATAATAGTACGCAGTTTGTGTCAATTTGAAGTCTGTTACCTGTTATGGTCTACCTGTTATGGTTCAAGAGATACAGTCCTGTGGCAGACGGACGGACAGCGAAGTCATATGAATAAGGTTCCGTTATAACCCTTTGGTTACGAGGTCCTAAAAACTATGTGCTGATAATGATTAACGGTTGATCAAAAACTGTAGGAGCTAGAGGGTACAAAAATTCGAAAAAAGTAGTTTCAAGAAACACGCCGTACTGCATTCTAAGTGGCCGAAGGACACTCACCCAAACGTTTATAATTTTTAAACGCCGTGGAATTTTGGTTTAAAATTTTCAGAATATATTCAACATCTTGAGCATGAGCATTCGAACTTAATGTTTTTTTCCATTTTTACATACTTGTGGTAAAAATATACAAAAATTCGTCGCATATTTCGAATGATCTCTTTACGACCACTGGTTGTAATCGAATAAATTATCGGAAAGCTTCCCGCAACTCCAAAGTGATCCTAATTTCACGCCACGATGAGCAATCTGAAGCATAGCATGCATGAGAAAAACATATGTCGGTGTGCGTGAGTGCGAAACGAGCAGAACATAAAATCCACTCCATGCTGCGCCACATTATCATTGGAAACACATCTTTGTTCGTACATCGTGTTGTTGATATTGCCTGGGATCTGAAGTTTGTTTTCAGGAAGAACACATGGTTATTTCATTTTTCAGTTTGTCTCCTATTGGTCTGTCACAATTATTGCCGTGCCAAATACTAGCGATCAAAACGGTGTTAGTTGCTGCGTGGTAATCTACCCTTGCTCATGTTCGGGAGTATATTGTCAGTGGTAGCTTTACGGACAAGTGCGTTCCATTTCACAAGCACTCGTAAATACTTCGGAACGAAAATTTTGGGAAAATGGAACGCAGCAAGTTTTAAATCATGCGTTGTTATTGTAACACCGTTTATATAATGAGGAAAATTTTTAAAAATCATAATTTCTCATAGTCGGCCCCTCTAAATGTTATTTATAAAAGGATTTCCGAAGTTCAATTTGAAATTACTTCGTGAAATATTTAACAAACTTTCCAGCTCTTCCTTTGAAAATAGTTTGCTTGAAATTGTCCTCACCTTAACTTTAACAAAACTTTTATAAGCATAAGTTCTTTCGAAACTTTAACAAGTTCAAACTTTAATTTTCCATGAAAAATTAAGATGAAAAAGAAAACGGTCAACTTCGATTCAATCGAACCTGAAAGGTTTTATTCAGTAAGTGGTATTTGACATGACCTTTCGTGCCTTAATAACTCAATTAGTGACGACAACTTGCAGGTTTCCTCCGATGCAAAGTTATATAACGGTGAAGAACGTTCGAAGTTCAACTGCCTTTCAACTTTATAAAACTTCTCAACCTATTTCTCTATTCCCTCAAATTGATCGGCTACACATACCAGTAGATTGTGAAATCCTATTCACATGAGTCGAATTTATTAATATTAAATATTCTACCTCACGAACCTTCAAATCCTTAAATTTATACCTTTTTCATATTAGCAACATGTCAACTTGTACATCGTTAACATTTTTGTGTTTTTGTTATCATGATAATGGCGTATCATAAATCACAGGTTGTAGACGAGAACATGTGATGGAACATACTATTTAGAAGGTTTTAATGAAAATTATTATGGAAAAGGTTCAATGACTGAGTAGGAGCCTTGTGGATGTTTTTAACGAGAAGCAGAGATTGTTTTCTGTCAAGGATATTGTTGTGTCTTCTGATTTGTTTGGATAAAACTTTCAATTTTAGTAGCCCATCAAGTAGACCGCTGTTTTAAAATTAAACTTCAAGAGTAAAAGAAATGGAATGATGTCTGACTTTTTAACATAACTGTGGTTTGCGACAGCGACAGTTCTGACAAGCTGACATAATTAAAACAATTAGAATGGGAAGCTTCTGTAAAAGAGATAAAATTGACTTTAAGGTAAAATTTTACTTTTGAAATTCAACTTCGAGCTGGTAAAATTTGTTTTCTCCTAACTACCATATGCCTAAACGTAAAGAGAAGCAGAAACATATACGACGATCCGCACAAAGAGAAGATAACGAGAATAGTCGCCGGTCACTGAGTGTTTTCTCTGACAGTTTTGCCATTCCATGAAAAGTTTCACTTCTTACGCAGTTAACTTTTGATTTGCGCATTCAAGAGTAACAGAGATGGAATGACGACACATTTGTCAGCTTTTATTTAACATTAAATCACAGCTGATGGTTGTCAAAAATTTCTTTTTTCATGTCTTACAAAATAAAAGGTTGTTGTTTTTGAATTTTAAATAGTACTATGCAAATTTAACCAAGGTTTCTGTGTAAGTAAACCTTGTTGTGCAGTCGTTTGTAAATTGACACTGACTGGTGTAGGACGTACTGAACCTTGTTTATTGTTTCATCTAGCGAATGGCGTCAATGGTCAGTTTATTAAGAAAACAATTCGTATTTTATAAACTGCTGCTTCCCAACACTGCCAACCCTTGGTTATAGTTTCGTCAATTTTGATTGGAAGTTATTGATGAGTTTGTAAATTCATAAAATTTTCTAATAGGTGGTTGCCCGCAAACCTCACATCTGTAGTGTTCTTAATGTCTGCGTAATGTACCAAATGAATTATTAAACACACTAAGATCCTTACTATGTTTTTCAATTTCCGGAATTGGGTATCCTTTTGGTACTATGAGATTTCCCGCAATGTAATTCCAAGAAACTCTTTCTACATAGTTTCGCAAAAGAGAAGAGAATATTTAACTAGAAATATCTCGCATGTCATGGATGCGTCGAAGGACATGCAATGTCTTGAAAAAGATGAATTGCAAGTCTTAAAGAAAAATATCCTTTCATGCATTGAAAGATAAATGCCTTGAGTTTCTCGTACACAAGAATTTCTCGAGAGTCCTGTTTGGGTTCACCACAACATCATGATGTAATGAGAAACATGAGCATGCATCTGTATTAAGGAGAACATCCTTTTGGAGTATCCTTTTTAAAAAACGTTTTCATGACAACGTTAAAAACTTTTCCACAAAAAGGATTCATGTTTTCAAGGTTGAAGTAGTTTTGCTTCAGTTCAAGTCTAGGAAATTTTCTCAGGATGATTAGTATCCTTTATGCATGCAAGAAGGTCCTTTGAGGATTATCTAGGCACTTGAATATATAAATGGGAAATATTCGATTTAATGAAAATTTAATGTTAAATAAATTCGAATTTCCATGTAACAGGATCTAAAGGACATTTAAGGATATTGATACATGCACGACGTGGCCATATTTGCATGAAAACCGTATAAAAAAAGGATAAATATTTTGTTAGCATAATTTCCATCTAAACAGGATATTCGCACGTATCCTTTTCTCATGTTCCTCTTTATTGCATAAATCTGTACTAGGATCGATCCGATGGGGATAACAAGGATACGATTTTATATGTTATGCGTGTACGTTTACGCGTTGTAAACAAAATGGCTGACGTGTAGATTTGAATTTCCCGCGAATATGAGCCACGTTCAATTTTGACGAGGAACACATTTGTGAAAAAGCGTATTGTGTTGTAGGAAAAATGACATTTTTGTTTTGTATGAGAATTACAAAACGATCAAATTCATTCCTTAACTGTTTGATTTCCAATTAATGATGGAGTCGTAGAAAGGACTCCTAATTTTTTCAGCATATTGTTTCGTAATTTTTCAGAATTGAGTGTTTTCCTCAAAATGGACATGGTTTTGATTAACAAAATAAACATGGCGACGTTGAGTCCTGAAAATTTCAAATTAAAGCTTGTAACTCATATTTACCTCCCGGAGTCCTTGTAAAGAAATTGTTGAATCCCTTGAGCCTATTTTTCTATAACATGTAGAACATCTTTTTTACCTTCCTTTCTAGACTATGTCTCCATGTTTTTGTCCATTAGAAATCAACTTGTCCACAAGAATACTTTTGCTGCGTGGTTTTTTTCTTTTTTTTTTTTTTTTAAATCTGTTAAGTAAACTATATTGTTGAGTCATTAAATTTTCTATAAAGAAAAGTCCTGCGGAATCGATAAACAAAGTAAAATAAAATTCATTTGATTTGTGTGTGTTTTCATTTTGAGTCACAAACCAATTTTGTTTGTAATTTCCAAGAAAAGGCTTCAACAAGGGTTCACCTACAATTATAGAAATAAATAAAAAAAATATTTTAACAAGAGTAATTTCGCTCAGGTGCCATAAAACGTTACAGCAAAGACTTGAGGGCATTTGAACACCAAGCTGTTAAAGGCAATCAATAACTTTGTGATCCAAATCCAACCAATTGTTTATTGTTAACTTACAAATTTGTGTTTTCTTATATATTGTGAGTTATCACCCTCTCCACCCCTGCGCACCACCTCGTTTCCATGTAATAAACGAAATTTTCACGTCAGTCATGGTCGCAGCTTTACCTCAAGTTTTCGTCAACAATTTTTGTTAGTTGTCCTATGAAATCCGGGCCGTGTCGTGTTTCAGTTGTTGACTGAAACTATTTTGTTTTTTGTATATCGATTTAACAAAGCTAATAAGTTAATAATTCACATGTGCTAAAATTCGTTCGTCGAAAACTGACAAATCCAATATTATCTGGAGTGTCTTGTACGTTTATCTTTTACTTTTATGGAATGGTGATTATGGTAAGATAATTATTTTTACATGAAAATATAAAATCTTAAAACGCTTAAGAATATACTTTGTAAAAATGCTGATAACGTTATCATTGCAAAATCAAATTTGATTTGATAAAACATTTTCTACAATCAACGCCATTCAGTGAAACTCACATGGTTGTAGTTTATGAGTTAAAACACTTCACAATCGCAAACAGTGTCAAAGCTCAGTGCCCTCTATTATCAGGTTTTTGAGAAAATCCACATTACGCTGAATAAACAAATTGGAGAAGTGTCTTGAAGTGGTAGTTCCAATTGAAATTGTATGGAACAAAGTGAGAAAGGAACACCTTTTGAATTCGGGACCAAAATGTCCCAATATCCATTACGTTTTACAAACTAAAAATTAAAATCTATCAAGCCTGCAGCCTTATAGTTTAAGGAAATTGCTTATATTGCTGTTAGTGAATTGATCTCAATATGCGTGTAAGACAGCTTGAAGATCAGCTTGAAGGGGTATTTATTAGAGAAATTGTGCACACAGTTCAACCGCGAATTATATTTCAGCTTCATGATTTCCGCTACTGAGTAGTCTGCGGCCGATTGTCGTACCGATTATATTTATACTCTTCCATCCAAGATCTTCCCAAGGAGGTGTATGTATACGTCTGAGGGTGCCGGTGATGACTTGCGACCATCGGAGGTTCTAATTAGCCAAATTTCTAAATTTTATGATATATTCTTTACATATAATTTGTAATATAAATTTCGAAAAATTAGAAAATCCCCAAAGTGAATGTTTGCAAGACAAAACAAGTTTTATATACCTACTTGTGTAAAACCGAATTCTATTGTTGGGGCTTATCAATTTCGTTAATAATATATTATTAAACTTGTTAACATGGATACTGAAGTATTTCGTGTAAAGTAATTGTGGCACAGAGTTGATTGTGCATCACGAAATGGTTTTAATTTATTTACGCAATAACTCAATAATACTCTTGAGGACCACTTGATAACTATGTTGTGTCTAATAGCAAACTTGTATGAGCTACATGAAATTGATTTTGTATCTATACTAAAAGCATCATTAAGCTCGAAAACCTGATTTGCCTTGACTTGTCTGGAGGACACATGATCGTATTTCTAGAGATGCAAAATGAACTTTTGAGAGCATTATCCTTGGACTCGTTCATTGTAATGTGTTTGCGGTAATTTATAATTTCTATGAAAATGTCCTTTTAATCTTTCAGCAGTCATGAATAATATCCTCATTTATTTGGTGTAATGAATTCACAGTGTTTTATGTAACGTCATTTACAAAGTTTTTATACCATTTGGGATATCCAATAAAAAGAAAATTGATTGTCAATATCAAGATATCCTTTTATACCAGGACGATGTCGTCTTAGCCTTGTTATAGGTCGTTGTATTTTTCGTTAACCAGGATAAAACCTACTTGCAAAATGAAAAAAAGGAAACTTTCATTACCATCATTTGTTACATTCAACGAATCAGGTTTGCGTAGAGGAACATCTTCTTCAGCACGTGTTTAAGGTGGTTAACCTTAAAATTGTTTCAATAAAAATCACCTCATTCCCAAAATTGAATTTATTGTCCCTAAATTGATTTAAATTTGAATTTACTCGTATCAACAACACATGAAACCAGCAAAAGGTTCTTGAATAAATTTGAATTGAATAATTTCATTTAATAAAATTTGAAATAAATTAATTTATCACCCAAGAAAAGTTTCGAAATAAAAGGATATAAACGGTTCATTCACCTGGAAGACAATATTTATTCGATTTGCCGATTGTTTTTCGAATTGAAATGGAAAAAATTCTGGAGAAAATTCAATAAATAAAATTTTTTTTGCCCTCCACTTTCTTACCAGGGTAAACTTCTTGAAACATACGTACGTGGAAATACGTGGCTTTATAAATTATTTGGCATAAAGTTTAATTTAGCATCACACCCTATCAAGTGGAGCTTTTACAGCAGCCGCACTTCGTCGGGAAACGCTTCGAGCTTAATAGCTTTTCCATCCACGAAATTTGTAATCCGATTTTTATGAATTTTCTGGTTTATTAGCTTTAAGGAAATTATTCTTTCTGCAGAATTTCAAACATCCACACAAATTTAAGAGACATAAAAAATAGAAACAAGTTCCAATGAAACCGGTTTTCCCAGGTGGACGAGTAGCGTACGACGGTTTTTTTGTTAAAAGAAAAACGAAATTTTTTTTCATTCATAGTACTGTTGCAGGGAGTTGGGGTAGTTTCACAATTCTTCGTCACGTTTTCTCTGACGTTAATGTAAACTTTGGAATTGTTTGGTTACAAGAAAATTACAAGATGGCCGTCATTTGTTTCAAAACTTAAATTCAAGGTCTGGTTGTATTGATTTATTGTATTGAAAAATAATAGAACTCCACGAACGTCACACAGAGAATGAATCCATCATGTCAATCAACATTGAATCGTGTTATTACATACAATATCCCGATGGTCTAAATAATAAGACCGATATAATTACAATTAATTGGATCTTCGCAATTGAAGAAAATCGTTAGGTACTGTGTCAAAGTTAATGAAGCCTCGGAATTCAGACAAATGATCCGACATTTGTCGATATATTCATGACAGTTTGTCGATATTGATTTTGTTTTACACTAGGATAAGTATAAATTAACTGTGTTACAATGTAGAACATGTCAATAAATGAATTGATTTTTTTATTTTCGCTACAAGTGCATGCAATGTCGAAAGTTTATTACAAACGAAACGCTATGAAACCTTCAAGGATAAATTAAAACTCTGGGAAATAGTTCCGGGATCACAACATGAATGCAAATGTTTTGAAAAATACAATGTCAAAAGGATAATATTTAGTGGCATGACTTTAAAATATTGCTTACTAAAAAATTTTAAATATGAATTTATTGAACAAAATCAAACACAACTTGATTGCATTAAAACATGCAAAAGTGCATGACACACAAATACAAATGCAAAAAAAAAACAAAGTCATTCTCCGGTAAAACACTTAATTTCCTGAGCATGAGCACCTTATCAAAACACGGAAACATAATTTCAAAGTAAATGCACTGTTGGAGTGGATTGGAGTAGGTCATTGCCAAGTCGTCCCTGATTCCAGAAACTAAAGGGAACAGTCACGATGAGAATGAAGTCATTCTGGAAGTGTACCACGAAACCACAAAATATGAATCCTCAATCGTAGAGAAGTTCTATGAAAACAATGTAATCCTATTGACTCAAACCCAATTAAATGGAACTTCGTTAGTCGGTCAAGTTAAATTGTCTGAATGAGTAAGAGATATAGAGTGTCAAGGACAAAAGGATTGCATTTCCTTGCAATTCCAGTCGCCATCATGTCTGACTTCCATTGATACGTAATGGGAATTTTTATTAATATTTTTTCCTTTTTGCAAAAATGTCTTTGTTGTCAAACATTTGTGGAACCTTGAAATGGCGTGTAGGATTCGATAATGTCCACACTGTGATATCACCTTGAGAATGATATGAGAATCTATGTTAACCTTCAGATTTAATAAAATTCCTTCCTCGTCAAATCGCAGTTGTTATCGACTAATAGTATCCTGAAGTCCAAGGATTCAAGGATTTAATTATAGAACACGAGAACCAACGTGACACTGTCTTGAATTTTACGTTATTTTTATTATTTTATTTTAAATAATTTCTTTTCTTATTTTCAGGTGAGTTCAATTTTTTGAGTTTCTTGTCAAACTTTACAATAACGGATGGAGTCCTTAAGACTTAATGCATGCTAATCTTTTTGTAAGTAAGTTCTAAGAAAACCTGAAATACAAATAAACGCTTGGAAACGTCAGTATAAAATTAATTTTTTTTGACGCAACTAATGATTATACAAAATAATTTTTATTTTACGCACATAGATGGCAGTTTTGTGAATAATCTCAAACACTAATTTTCGAAGTGGTGACCAAGATATCTCAAAATCCACTTGATGGATTTTCTTAAAATTTTTCGGACGATCCCTGGGAGAGGTACAGTGTTCAATATCAAGAAGGATTTTCACAAGGTGATCCCACTTGATTATTCCTATCTCCGAAATTTTTTAATATTTTTTATTGAATAGTGTTTAAATTTATTCATAAAACTACGATGTATATGTTTCAATTAAAAATTATTTTTTATTATCATTAGTTGCGTGACGAAAAATATTTATTTTTAACCCCCGACACAAAACGAGAGGTGTTATAAGTTTGACCACTATGTGTGTCTGTCTGTGGCACCGAAGCTCTTAAACGGGTGAATCAATTTGGATGCGGTTTTTTTTTATTTGAAAGCAAGTTTTCTAGCGGTGGTTCTTAGATATGTTACATTAAAATCGGTTCAGCCGTTTCAAGGTCATCAGCTCTTTTGTTAGCTGCGGTAGGTATCTTAGACGCATAATGGGTATTTAATTTACTTTCAAACATATGTGTGACCTAAATTTTGTTGCGTTGGGGTGTTTTTTAAATTTTTAATTTAATTGTTATTATGTGTATTTTGTCGAGGGAGAACATTTTGCAACCTTTTAAACAAATCAATTAAAGTATCATATTTTTCACAAATCGAATGGAGAAGATATTCCCGGAATCATAAGGAGCACATGAAGAATCAAAAGAACCCAAGGGAGATCTAGATTCAAGTGTTATCTGTTATATCAAAAGTGGTTTTCAGGAGACGTGACGTGACGTCAATTCTGACAGTCAATTGAAGAACACTTAAGGACGATAATGTCACCTGGACAACGGCGACGTCTCTCAATTTGCTGTATATGTCACAGAAAATTTAAGCCATTTAAATGGATTTACATACATGTGACCGAAGGCAACCAAATTCATGTCTAAAGACACGAAAAATTTGGCCAATTAAATGCCGAAATTCAAGAAACACAAAGTTCCGGAACTAACAACAAGAACAAGAAGAAGAAAAATAAAATTCATTAAAAATTCATGTCGCGTTCACGTTGAGTAAAAGATGTCACACGTGCTGAAATTCTGGCAATCCAATATAATATAATATTGATTGTAGCGTTATAAGCCATATTCATGTTATGCTTTTAAAACACAAGTGAATAAGTATTAGTCATACTTATTAATTAATGTTAATTTTAGATGATTTCATATTTTGTTTATGACCATTTTACACTTGTATAAATTTATTTGAAATTGTATCAATTTGAGAATAGACTTAACTACATATCGTCGATTAGCTTACAATACCGCGCAAGTCAAAAATTGGCCATTTTGCATTTTGTATACCATTCGGTAGATTATTTTTCCTCGCATCACACTGGAGGAAATATAATTCGATTTGAAAGCGTTATTCAAAAAATAGTAACTCAAATCAACATGGCAACACATGTATGTATATGTAATGCAGTTTTTCGTCTCTCCTGAAAACTAAGCAAATCTGAGTTACGCGGTATTGTTAGCTAAGCGAAGATATATCTCTAAAAAACTCAAAATGTAATACATGTATCAGAATCAATTTCATGTATTGTACGTGGATGATATAAACGAACAGAATTCAACAAAATTCCTCATATGGATATCGTAATCCACGTGCCAAGAATTTTTGTTTTGCGTGAAATGTTAATTTAGAAATTCTTATTATAATATTCAAAACTTCCGCTGTTATAAACAATTCTGTTGTTAGTTGAAAATGTTAGAAATTTGCTGAATTCACGTTACACAAGTTGAACTACATGACATAGCGTTCCATTTCACTGCAGTTGTAATTAAATCGCATTGAATATTTATAACCAGTATATGAAATTAATGTTAAAACTCATTTTAAAAAAGCGAAAGTTAACAAGTAACATTATTAAGCAACATCCACTGATAATTTCCTGCAGATTAAGACTGCATAATTCATCCGTTTGTGATAATTGACGCAATTTCAGAATGATAGTGAACTTGAACGCAATAATTTCGTTAATCTCATGAAATACATTAAATTTAATTTAATGTTATTGTGTAATTATGATAATGTGAAACTTATTTAATACGCTATCAGTAACAGACTTTTGAGAAATGTTGATCATTTCAAGTTCGTGAATAAGTTTTCAACCAACTTGCTTACAAGACTTCCTTGATAAGTTAACCTAAAAACATCTATGTGATATAAACGTTTTTCTTATTTAAAAGTATAACTTGTAATTAACCACAGGTTTTAGGTTCTTTCAAAGTTCACAAGTAGTTGAAACGTGAAAAAGACACAAACAGAAAGTGTTATCTGTTAGTGACACACATGACACATGGTTATCCTTGTAGGACATTCATGACAATACTAAATTAGTCCTTGAGAGTTCAAAGAACTTTCGAATTGTAGCCATAAGCTAGAAACCAAAAACTTTCGTGCTAAATCCGATTTAGATTTTGGATTTCAGCCAACAATCTGCTTGCAAAGCATAATAATTTTCGGGTGTTTTCTTGTGCCTAGGATCAAAGGACAAGACATAGTCAAAAGTAGATTCTTATCCAATACACAATTACAATATCTGCTTGTGCTTGTTTTGTCTCTTTGAAATTACAAGACGAAATCGGTTCTCTCTAGCTTCAAGTAGTTTTGTGTTGTGATGAAAATTTCAAGATTCAGCCCCTAAAGGACATTCTGTTTCTAAATCACAAGAGTCCTATTTGCCATTACAATTGTTGTTCGATGTTGATTATATCTAGTTGTGTGAACAAGTTGTTTGCGGACAAACATTTTGAAGGAGTTTATTCAAGATTTACGATATGAACTGGTGGTTCATTTACCTAGTTACAAGAAAACTTTAATTACTATTATCGATAAAAAGAAGTATAAGAATAGATATCACCTATTGCTGTTTATCAAGTTGCCAATATCCTGTTTGTAATTAACGGTTATTGTGTGGCAGGATTCGCTTCATTAATTCTTGGTTCTCGGAGTTACTTCAAAGAAAACCACCACAGGACGTAAATTGCTTGATGTTCCATATATCAGGCGTCCTTATTGATTTGTTTACAAGATGATTACGTTGGTAATGCTGTGCCTATTGTATAGAATATCCATTCATTATCTTAATTAAAACTCGAATAAATTAACTCAAAATCAAAATTAATGATTTTATCGACGTCGAATTCGTGTTTAAATCATGCTAAAAATAAACTCAAATTTAGCTCGTAAGAAATTTTACATTTTACTGCAAAATAATTTGTTAAACGTTTAACTACTTCGAACCAATAACTAATTAAACAAAAATTCTCTTATAAACATTTTTCAAACTTTTATACTTCGACATCATGAAGTTTTCTTGTATAAATCTCATCTTAATTACACAATTTTTGTTTTGTATCTCTTTTAGAATATGCCACAAAATGGTCGCATTTAATATTTCAAAAAATCCACTGCCTGCAAGGGAAATTGTTACTTAAAGCTTTTGTCTGGAAGTTTTAATTACACTTTATTATTCATAAAAGAATTTTTGCTTTTTTGTGGAAGCTTTGGTTTTGTTAGAAAGCATTGTTTGTTTTTGTTGGAAAATGTTTGTGTGAGCTATAACAATTTTCATCTTTTTAAAAATTTCTCAGTGAAATATTTTTTTATGACTTACACAAAGTGATATAAAGTGAAGTTTATTGCTTTTCTTTTTATGCTTTCGACCCAGAATACAATATCAGGTCAATGAACTTTCTAATACCAATTGCCACAATTACCGTGAATAGGACATATAAGATAATCTCCTTAAATACTTTGATAGTGAAGCTATTTAATTTCTGATTCTGAATTTCATTTGAAATCTTCATTAGCTAAAACCGATATTTGTGATTTTAATGTCCAAGTGTCGCATGAATAACAATTAAACGGACAAGAACACATAAATATCTTCAAGCTGATAACAGTCACTTGAGTTTAACGTGTCTCGTTTTATTGTCCCACTTTGACGACAAACGGTAGACGGGAAGATGTCCTTTTTATTGTGAAATCATAAAATATACAAGGACTGTATCCTTATTCGAGTTTTACTTCTGTAATTGCACTGTTAACGTTTGGTGAATGTACTTTATATGGTCATTGGCGGATATCAAATTGACAATTATCAACATAAAATTGTGGATTACGGGTTTTCGGTAAATTTCTTGAATCAAAAGTCGCTTTACTTTAAGTTAGGCTAATAGGGCAACCAGAGCTTTTTCCCTTTTTCTAGGATTTCGACGTTTCTTCTTCCTCGTAGCATTCGTTGCAGTGCAGTACCCGGCAATCTTTTTGGGTTTATCTAGCTTTTGATTTTAAAACTATTAAACATGAGTCAGTTCCAGACATTCTTGAAAACGCTGAAAATTCATTTTAATTGATTCTAGTCATTTATCATTTTCATCATGTGTCTGACAGCATAATGAGGGAACATTTTCTATGATTTTCCCAGAACGGAAATGATTATTTGGAAAATTGCAATTCAAACCTACGCGGGATTTTCCGTAAAAGATACACTGAATTTGAAGGCTAATAAAACGAGATGCTATGAGAAGATGCTCTCGATTTGCTCTAGATTTAATTTTGTGGATTCAAACCCACGCATACATTGTTCTGTTTTATGGAAATGAGAAGGAATTGATTTTGGTTCAATGAGTCTCGTGAACGCCCTCTTGAAGTTGAAACGATTTGTCCTTGGAAAATCTGTCGTAATCTTATCCTTGATCACTGTCCATTGCGTATAAATTGGACATTTTCTGACCGTGACAAAGACTGGAAAACAAATCCCTGTGGGACGTGATACAAGTCTCGAATTGGTATTTTACTGCAATAAAAGTGACTTACACTAAATTAAGCTCATACTGGTCTGTCCCTGGGATCAGGACCGGGACCGGGTTCGGGTTCAAAATGAAGAGTGAAAATTTTGTTTCATTGCCAATTAAATGTCGTGGCCATGGCTGTTCTTTATGGGATGCTTGCATCTTACGAGGGTCTAGGCCCCGGTTTTGTTTTAAATTATGTACAAGGAATCGTGCCAAAATATTCACATTCAATTACTCAATCGAAATGATTTTATTTCTAATTAAATTTTTGGTTGTATACGAGAATCCCACATGAATTTATGAAATCAGAAACTTCGCAACAACACTCAGTTTGAAAAGGACATCCTGGGATGTCCTTACTTAAATTTAGATTTGCTATAATGTCACAGTCAACATGGTGATATTTTGTAGCCAATTACAACCTACACATGTTTTGATGGTAGGTAAATAAATAAAAAACATAATCCTGAAAATACCAACCATATGACCATATAAAAATATTTATCCTTTACGCTGCGAAACCTTGATTTTATTGTAATGTCGCAGCTGCATATAAACTAATAGCATTTCAGGATCCTATGAGGTTAAGGAGTCTTGAAATGGCTTTTGAGTGTAACTACGTTTGGAAATCACGCACAGAAATTTGTTGTGGTGTTGTAAATTTGTTACGGATTTACGCTACACTATTTACTAACAAAATGTTCAAGAAGGAATGGATAAAAGAAGTGCATTATGCCTTCCGGACGTTAGCTTTGGCGGTATGGGCAGCTGAAGGAGCAGACGGGGGTAGTTTGGTTCACCTTGAATTTATCCGTGGAGCTTTTCCTTATTTAATGAGGAGCTACTCTTTTAGTAGAAGAAACTAAAGAGTGAAAGCTGTATAAAAGAAGGAGGGATCTCGTCCTTCAAGCTTTTAAACAAACACACCAGCAGACAAATCGTAAAAAAGGAAAGTTTGTTTTTGTTTGTGGCACGTTTTTGTGAAAATGAAAGCTTTTGAAAAAAGGTAAAGTAAAAAGTACGAGACAGTGCGAATCCTTTGAGGGCAATGCAAACAAGCCGTCTTCAACTTGGAAGAGGTATGCCACGAACTGCGAGGAATTTCAATAACGTTCGCTAAGTGCGGACTGGAAATTTTCTCAGGTATGGAAAGGAGAGAACGGAAACCACAAGTTTTTCCAATATAAATATTTGAAACTATCCTGTGCATTCGATGGGTGAAAGGACGAGGTCAAGTTGGTTAGCTCAGTTTGATTTTATGAGCGATGTATACTAGTATTATAAAATGTTTCGTTATTTCTTCTCTACTTGAAATTGTAGACGTCGCTGTAGTAGAGGCTTTGAACATTAGTCCATGAAGGTATAGATTGAGATATGAGGGTCCAGCTTCTCATTTGTAGAATTCAATTATCAATTTTTAAAATTAAAGAGCCCACTTTCATCAACTAAGCATACCCTATAGAATTAATTTTAAATAACTTAAACCAGTGTGACATAAATCTGGATTCATTGCTAGGTTCGGTGCGTGCAGAACTGTTTTTTTTCATATGGAAATTTGACAACTCTCATGCTGGATTCATTGCGACGAATTCAGTTCTTTCTCTGCCAAAGTTGAACCACCTTCAACTTTCGTGCGGAAGATTTTCGTTTTCACCGTGAATGTGTTCCGCGTCGCGTCGTTCAATTTGTGGATTGTTTTAAAAAGTGCGACAGATTCACGACGAAGGAATGAATCATGAGCAAAGATACTCTCTTCGCGGCTTATTAGTTCTCTTCAAAATGTGACAAATCGGTTGTAGTAAACATTAAAAGAATAATAACCGAACAAAGAACAGTAGAACCTCTTTTATCCGCCAGCACTGTTAACCGTCACCGAAAATGTCGAAGACGTCTTTACAATATTCAAAAAATTATAGCGTGGAAAGGCAAGCTAAAGTCAACAACACGCATTGATTTTGAGAAGATTGCACAGTTTTGCGTTGAAAGAAAGTGAAGCACAGTTGAAGCAGTCGAAATTAACCGATTTTTCATCATCGCATTGAATATTTCTTTTGATTTTTTCGGTATGTAAATATGTATAAAATTATTTATTCGTAACGAAACATACCTTTCGTTGAATTTGTTGTTTGTGAATGTACTCCTTTCCTCAAAATCTAGATTGAAGTCTTTCTTTTAGAACTTTTCCATTATCCGTCACACCTGTGGTCCCGTGCCTGACGGATAAAAGAAGTTCTGCTGTATATCATTTTAGTGCTAAGAATGTGTACTTTGAAATAGTATTGATCATTTCAATTTATAACAAATTTAAGAGACGAAGCAGAGAATTTCGATACTCACAAATTGGGAAATTTTATTCAAAATTGAACATTTCTCGGCTTCAGTAATTATTAAAATTAAAAATTATATATTAAATTAAAGCTGAGAATGTGTTATTCAAGAAATCACAACTAGTAATTTTTGTAGTTTTTACCGAGCATTTGATGGTTGATAACCACCCTGAGACTATTACTCTTCTGGAACCCAAGCTAAAACGTGACTGCGAGAAATCAAAGTTATAATACTTCGTTTTTGGTGAACCTTTGAACTTATGGTCCTAACGACCAAATATAACCATCAGAGGTTGATTTGTCATTCTGTAATGAAATAATAGCTTCTGAAATTACCCTAATGCACATCTATACTGAACGTTAGTAGAGACTTCACCTGCCTATACGACCCTTCATGCCACGAATCGGTGATCACAACTGTCAAAATAAATTGTTTTGATTGGCGATCTTCCGCTTTAGTTATCCTTGAGTAGTCTCACCTGTCAAATCCCATTTGTCACATTTTTAAACAGCAATTTTGATTCGGAATTTTCAATGTAGTCGTAACACACAGATGATGAAGATTGGTGTGCAAAATTATTATAGAGTAGTCACAGCTACTGTCGTGTTAGTAGGCAGATTTGTCAAAACAATTTGTTTTGATTTGCAGAATTTTCGATCTGGAAACATCTGTAAGTGCTCTACTTACACATTTTGCTTAAATTTTCCTGATTCCTGTTGCTATTAATTCCATGTTGTTCTGCATAATTTTTGAAAATACATTTAAAGGAGAATGCGAATTTAACAACTTAATCCATAGAGAATTCCTTATTATTCCATAGAAGAAAATTTACCATCAAGTCGTCAATGTAGAGAAAACATGTCTTCATCTCTATAAAACTTAACTAAGAAAATAATAATAAAATTTGCTTTTTAAATGGATGTGGCGCCTGAACTTTCTATAGATCAACGTTATTGAAATATATGTAGCTAGTTGTGAACACAAACATTCCATTGTTTGAAATATTTGAATTGAATCGAATCCGCCACAACACTTTCAATGCCCACAGAACAGCTGATCGAAACATTGAATTTTTCTCTACATCATTCTTTCTATGGCCGCCAAGTCTACAAACTTTCTGTGAGACTCCTCCTACAATTCACAATAATATTAAAGCTTTCTTTGTGTGTTGCATCTGAAGAGAGAATTCTCTTGGTGTAGAGAAAAGCTCTGTTCTTCTACAAATTCCGTAGAAGTTCATAAATTTGCAATGTCATTTGCAATTTCCTCTCGTTGTTCTCTCATTTCTGTTATGTAGAACGTTTGATTACTTTTCTCTACAGTCTACAGAAGCTTTCATTCCTTGAACACTACTACGGGATACTAAGGTCTATGGAATCCGTAGAGATTCGTTTTTCAGAGTGTAGAGAGCGTTTTCCCTGATGTTGTCTGAAGTGCTTCAGTTGATGCGAGTCGGTCTTCCAGTTTGTTGTGCGTCTAGTCACGGGAAAATGGATTTTTTTTATTTGTTAATTAAAAATAAAAACAATTTCAATTAAAAGTCAAGTAAATTTCACTCATTTCGAAATGAATTATTTTGTTATAAAAAACAATTAATAAACAAAAAGTTCTAGTGAAACCAACTCGTGATTGACCGTGTTAAAAATTTGTTTTTTGTTAAATATGAATTAATAATTATTAAAACATTTAAAATTGTGAAGAAACAAATTGAATTCGATAAATGTTCTTAAGAACTCTTCAAATCACCTCAAATTGAATTCACTTGGATGTTGGAAGTGAAATTTTCCTCGGATTCTCATAATCAATATTTGTGAAAGCTTTCTCGTGTTTTTCTGCGATAAATAAACAAAATAAACTCGTGTGAAAAAGGAAAATTCTTAGGGAAAACATTAAAATTAATAAAAATCAAAAAAATTATTTATTTTCATCAATGGAAATTGAATCAATTCCAATTGAATGAAATCAAATTTTGTGTTCAATTGGAAGTGAATTATTTAAAAAAATTTCACTAAATGCAGGTGTGCTTAATAAAATTTTTAGTTATTTAAAATTAAAATTTTTTCCTTATCTATACATAAATAAGACCGGTACTTGAAATTGAATCAAAACGTACACTTACGTAATTACAAGGAACACTCTGAGTTGTTACATAAAAATTGAACCCTTCAGAAAATTTTTAATTTGAAAATTATTTTTAAACTTTATCCGCATCAAATAAAATAATTTAAATAACAAATAATCAATAGTAATTGTTATAAAATTACATAGAGAGAAACTTTATAGCGGCCGGTTGTTGTGAACGACAGGAAAGTGATTTCGCCCTTGACATTCATGTCTCCTCTAGGGGTGAATGTCAGTAAACTGCTGTAAAGTGCTGTAGAGAAAAGAAGTTGAAGAAATTAAAGTTGATTTCCATAGAAGTATATTCCAAATTTCAAATTAGTCGATATTTGGTCGTTCGTCCCAACTTGTGTGCGGTTGGTATCTACAGCTATAGATTTCTGTATCTACAACATTTTGTTCGTCACAAATTCATGGAAGTTAATTTTGTTAAACTGTTCAGGTTTAACCGGTTCTATACGGAATCATTGAATGGGTTTTATTGTAAAACCTTTTTATGGATGAATCTTCATGTAATGTACGGGTTTCAGGAACAGTATCACGTTTCAATTTGATACGAATCAAAATTTTTTCCAAAATTTTATTTTTATGAGAATTCAAAATCACTAAGAACGCTGAACACGATACTGAATTCTAAAAATGAATACGTGAAGTGGGTACACTTTGATCCTGGGATTTGTAGTCCCTTGATCAATCACAGGTTTTTGGCCACGAAGGCGTCATTATGAACCAAAAAGATCTTTATCCAAGATCTCCTGATGCATCCGAGGATTTGAAGCTTTTGGTTTCTCCGAAGATAGAAAGCTGCATCACAAATCTAGAGTCAGACTTCTCTGAATTTTTCTTTCGACGCAACAAATTTCCAAGCTTTATCTTCCAAGAAATATGTTTCCTTAAAGTCTAATAAATGTTATAAACTAATAATTATTTTCAATCTTGACGATATGAGATCGTAAAACAATTTTAAACTTCAAATCAAAGTTGGCAAATGAAAGGAAACATGACCTTAACCCATCACACGCTCACACTGTGACTCCATTCGAGGATGATTTTTCTCAAATTTTCAAAGAAAAATTTCGACATAAGAAGACGCCCATGTAATGAAATTAGTTACAGCACAATAAACTTCTGCGTGGGCTTGATGTTTTCTTGCTTCTTAAGTGAAAAGTTTGAGCCGAAATTCAACGTTCAATTCAAAGGAGACACTCGGTGGAAGGGAATTTTTTTATTAATGGAAATTCAAAGACGAGGTTCTGGAAATTCTTGAGAATTTTATATTGATTAAAATGTTTTCACAATTTCGTTTTAAAATAAAACACCTACAGGTTTTCTCTACGTTTCTCTATGTTTTTCGTGAATGAATCCATCAACGTCTTGTACTCATTCATGAAACTTAGCCAAGTGTTTTGAAAGGTGACAAGTGTTTCATGTTCTTCAGAAACAATTTGTGTCTGTATCCATTTAATCTCCGGCATGCTCTTAGCATCTTATACAAATTCAGAAATGATTCCGTCCTGATCAAGTTTAATGGAGTTCCTAGAGACTAAGAGGGAGAAGTAAGATACTAAGCCTCCTGGACAACCTCTAAGTTGAACTTGTCTTGGAATGCTAACTGTTTCATACTCGACAAATTTCTCACAGAGACTTCTAGCTACAAGGATCCAAGTCAACAGGAACCTTCATGGCTTGAAGAAGACTTGAGGAATTTTCATTAAGTCCAATTTCTATCTTTTCAATGGAGGAGAGTCGAGAAGGTTCAGACAATTCTTGTAAGTTTTGTGGTGACTCAATACCTATGTAGGAGCATGAGAACCTGGATAATAGGAAAGCATAATACCTGGATTCGATTCTCAGTCACGGACCAAACACATTTTTAGGGTTCCGTTGCCGAATGGCAAAAAACTTATAGTATCGTCATGTCCGTCTGTCCTTATGCTACAGCCATTTTATTCGGAGACTATTGGACTAAGGTGTCTCCTGTGAACCGCTAGACAACGCAGTAGTAAAAGTACCGAAAAAAGTTTTATTAAGAGTGGCACTCCCTTCATATATCTGAGGGACAACGTTTCTTTTTAGTGCACATACGCGTGTGGGCTATTTTTTTAACTTTTTTCATTTACGCAAATAGTTCGTGAGATATGCTCTTCTAACGTCGTCACCTTCTATAACTTTTAATCGACTGGGCGGAAAAATCTAAAAAAATTAGGGTAGTAGAACTATATATTAAACGCATTAAACGATTTTTGGTTTGAACAACTAGTGTCTCACCTTTAATTACTCGAAGTTTTACGTTACCAACAAACTTAAAACTTTAACTCAATACCATACCGGCATTCTATGGAACCCTGAGCTTATGCGTGTCCGACACGCACTTGGTTTCGTTTTATTCTTCCCCATGTCCCTATAGTTTCATTTTGATTCTTGAAGTCGCCTAGCAAGAATCGTTGGGCAAAGTGTTCAATCTCAGAGAAGCCTCTGCTTAAAGACAACCATTTTGAGTCAAACAGCTAACGCACTTGAAGCTCTTTGTACATCGAAATACAGTAGGGCCTCGATAATCCGAACACCCAAAATTTATACCCTGTTCGGATCTACGAAGCGTAGATATATATAAATGAATATGTAGATATTTCGAAAGCGATTTTTGCGATGAAACAAAGATTTTAGTGATTAAAGGTGTAAAATAAAATTAAAATTAGGTATTTTAAGTATTATATATGGTATGGCATTTTTATTTTTCCATTATTACATTTTTTTTTTAAATCTACTATGGAAGTTTGGCGAGTTGTTTTGCGAGTTAATGTACGTAATAACATTTTTTCTGTAGAGGGGGTCGTTCGGATTATAGAGGCGTTCGGATTAGCAGTGGTTCGGATTATCGAGGCCCTACTGTATTTGTTTACTTCCTGACGCCTATCTTGTTATCACGTCTCGACTGAAGTCTTGTGTACCTATGAGATGTAAAATGATTTAGCAAATTTACTGACACATTTCAAATAAAAACATTGCAATAGAACGATATAACAATAACCATTTTATTTGTCCAATGGTTATCTGCTAAGAAGTAGATGCCAGTTGTGCCTTTTAAAATGAAAATCAGCACGTGATGTCAGAGTTTTGTTCAGTGAAACTCGATTTGACAAGACTTAATTAAAGCTTCCACAGCACAATACTACTAATTAACTAATTAATGGAGATGAAAAGAAAATTTATTTCACGTGAATCTTCTATGCAACTCGCCATAATGCTCGCCACGTGCTGTGCAACGTAGATATACTTAAATTGGACAAAGTGGATTATCACTTGATTCTAGTTTTTCAAATAAGGACAACATGTTAATTCATTGTTACTTACAGGTTGTGTTAATGGGATATACAAGCCCAATTTCATTTGACTCCCGAAAAGTGTGAGACAACATTTTGTGGAAATTTATTTTTGCATTTTATCACAAATCCTAACTCACAAATCACTAGATACCGTTCTCGCTATTATTAACAGATACATGGTGTAGGGCAAATGTATCCTTGTTCATTCTTCCTCGGCACGAGCCTGAAACCATGAAATCATGATTTGTCACGTCTTTATCCTGTCAAAATAAATTATCCTGCTACTGGGAATTCCTCGTGGCCAATCCATATCACAAAAACACGTGGCTCGTATATAATGTATAATGTCATGGAACTTTCAGTAGTAACTTGTATATCATATAATGGACAACTGGTGATATTTAAAGGTTGTTTATGGTCATAGAAAGCAGATGTGTTTCATATGAAGTGATTATACTTGATTCAAATGCAATTTACCAGATGTTGTCTTATCGTATTTGGATTTTTCCACATTAAACGCCCAGAATATGGTGAATGTTATAAATGACAAGTTGTTGGATAAATGAACTTTTCATGAGAGCTTGACGACTTGTGTTGTGACAGGATTACCCGTGAAAGCTTTGTTGTCATTTATATGTAATCGATAGCATGTGGTGCAGGAATCGATATTTAGATAAATTAACACTTTATTAATTCAAGCTTCTGACGTCATAATGTCCAAAATCATTTTTAATAAATCCAGATTTTCCATCCTGGATAACAAAAAACCTCCGTAAGATACACATATAATGTTGAAGCAAAATTTTGTCTGGTCACAACGACGACACTTCCATGTCCAGGATAGGATATTGTCAGCAACGAACACATTTCATTACTTGATAAACGTGTCCTTTCTACCCATGCTCAACAAAAATCCTCTCATGACCCAAAACCACATCTGTTCCTTTTTATTTTTATCCAGGACACTAAAGATTTTATCGAGGTAAAAATATGACTGGTCAAAAAATAAATTGGAATATGATGTTCTCCACGTGGGTCTTTTAAATATCTCTCACAAAATTGGTTTATCCCAAGTAACAGCGTGTGCTATTTTAAGGATAAAGCATGAAGCTTTTGATGGAAAATACCAGTATGAGATTTGTTTGACACAATTTTAGCGTATATCCTTCCACCAGCATGAGGCCAAGTACTTTCCTCATTCAATTTGTCCCGAATTTTTGTGCTAAGGTCACATCCTTAAGACGAACATCATCATTAGCAGCACATCCTTCGATCAGAAAAGATTCAGTACAGAAACATGTTCAACAGTTAATATTAAGGATTCATGAGAGTTTAATGGGACGTTGTTAGAATAATTGTGGAATGAATACTCTGATGGGCATTTTCCGAAACGTAGTTCAAATTACGTTACATCAATGTCGTGGGATGAATTCAAGGACTCGCTCGTTTCGTATCCTCCTTTCATGGGTTGTCCTTCTTTTGATGGATGACCTGTGAAAGATGAATTCATAAAAATTGAGATGCTGTGTATAGCATGCAAATCATTCGTCTTGTTATGAACTTGACGTCAGGGAAATGTCGAAAAAATCTGGGGCCTGAGTAATCCCTTTTATAATTTTAAGGAATTATTTGCATATTCCTTTTTGATGTTTGCAAGAAATCCTTTTTAATATACTAATTTTTACCCATGCCACTTTAGTTTTTATGTTCCTTTATATCTCTCTCCAACTTCTTTCTCTCTTTCTGCTCTCTCTCAGTCTCAATAAGTACGGATAGTAGATTGTCTTGAATTTATTCGTTGGCTGTAGTTCGGTTAGAGATTCGTTAGTTGAATCATAGGTTTGCACGGTCTCTAACTCATCGATTCGCGTGTGCTCGTCTGCCTGCATTGATTTTTCTGCAACGAAATTTCTTATTAAAACTTAAACTTGGTTTTCTTAAAAATGATAAGGAAAAAATTTTGTGGAAATTCTTAAAAATGAAAAAATGTGTTTTAAAAATATTAATTATGTTTTTTTAGAAATAAAAGTGCAAATCGTGCTCAAGTTCCTTAAAAGTTTGAAATTTTAAAATGCCAAAAAAGGAACAGTCGGCAAGAGGACAGACATGAACGGAGTAACAACGGGAAGTGCCTGAAACAATTGAAAATTATTTTTAAAAATAAAAAAATCATAAAAATGGGATAAGTTTAAGTTAAAAATAAAAACATTAAAAATTTTAACTATCATTAATCCACGAGAACAGCGATGGTACATGGTGAAATTTTTGTACTAAAAATAATTGTTGGAAAATAAAATTAAAAATTTTTCTGACTAACCCATGTTGAAAAATATAAATAATTAAATAAAAAATAAATTTTGAAATTATTTTTATGGTGCTGTGATGTCACGGAAAACGAAAAGTTCCAAAAATCAAAATCATCTGCTCGAAATAAAAAGCGTCCAACAGAAAATATTATTATTAAAAATAAAAAATAAAATATAAAATATTTAAAATATATATAAAAGTGTTGAAAATTAAAAAATTCTATTAAAGTTTGTATGAATAAAAGTTTAATATATAAAAAGAATCGTATTTTTAAGCCGACAAGTTAAAATTTGTTAACAAATTTATTTTTTCTGAGAGATAAAAATATTTAAAGATTAAAAACGTTTTAATATAATTAACAATTGTTACCAATTGCTACGTACGTACTCAAGTGTAGAATTAAGGAAGTAACAGCACAAACAAACAAAATGGATTACAAAATTGACATGCTGCCGTCCATGACAGAGACGTCATCTAGTGACGTTTGTGTTAGTTTTGACGAAAGTGAAGATAATCGAACTTTGAATGATTGTTCCTTTAGCAGTAACAACAGTGACACAACTGTTGTATGCGATTGTGATAGTAGTATTGATTTATCACTTCCGAATGTGACAAATGACCTGAAAGGGTCAAGTATCCTGCCATCAGTGAGTCCAAAGAAGGATCCAAGTGGTGACGATCGTTACGAGGGGGATAGTGTTAACAAACCATTAGTCAGTTCTGATGAGGATGAGACTTGTTCCATGGAGAAACGTTTGTCAATGCAAAGTAACTCATCATTGAGACCTAAGGGATTTCCCGAACTTCAACAGCAACAACCTCTGCAACAGCCTCTGCAACTACCAGTGCCCCAACAACCACAGCAGCCTGTACCTATGGTGGTACAGTTAAAGCCAAAAGTTAATTTTCCAGAATACTTCCGGCGTTTTGCCAAACATTGCAAGGTTCGTTTCTTTTCAGTGTTACGTAGGGACAAAATTGAATAACTATCTGTATCTTGATTTAAAATTTTTACGGATGAAATTGTCCCTCTTATCAAATGATCCCAGGGATTCGGTGTTCATTTCCATAGAAAAATAGTTGGCGTCATGTGGCTGTCACATTCGACTGACCTTTTACACTGGACTCAGTTGTAACTAGGTCAGAGCTAAAGCATCCGGAACAAATGCCAATTCCACAGAATCTCCATAATGTTCGCGTTTGTTATGGTTTCCCTCAATTAACCGGACAATTCTCGTTTGCTTGGCCTATTTAATTTGCATAATTTAAGCATTTCATGTAGATTCAAGTTGAGACAAAAAAGTGTTTTGAAATATTTAATATTTTAAATAACACCTTCCACAGTCATATTCCACACGTTTTAAAAACATAATCCACAAGTTGAATTAGGGTATTTAAATATAAAAACTTTCAAAGATGTTATAAAAGAATTAGGTAAGACGGGATTCACTTACATAAAAGTTAAATTACTTTATTTACGAGTGACCTATATCACGTTAGTTACTGTGCAAGCTATAAATCGTCGGATGTTGTCCAACATCGAATATCTTCTGGTATCGGAAAACAATGACTCATGGAATGAATTATAACCTTGTATCACCTGCAAGACTTGTCCCTGTTTTATATAACCTATTTTGGAATTTGCTTACGTTTTAATGTGTACTTTCCGAAGTTATTGTAATCGGGTATTTTATAGCCTTTTAGGGAATAAACATAGTTACATAAAATATACTTCTCAACTCTTCAATATTATTTTCATTTTACGAGATATCGATTAAACGACGAGGAAATTGGCATAATTGTCCTGAATTTGCTTGTTGTTTTAGTACACGTAATTATGAAGGTGATTCCAAGTGATACAAATCAATTCACAAGTTGTCACCAAAAAGTCTGTCTCGCCTGGTAATAAAATCAAAATTTTCTATTTTTGGAAATTAACGGGGGGGAATTCACGTCCATTATCCCCATCAAAATGTACCTGATTCTCGTCCTTAATTGTCCCTGCATTTCTGATAATTCCATTCCAACTGGAAAGCATTTTAAATAAATACCATCCACCTGTAATTATATCTTGAAAATTTCTCAGTACGAGGCCTCAGTAGTAGTGAGGTTACGCAAGGCCCGTGTAAAACAGTGAAAATTGAGGTCAAACATCCTGACTTGAAACGCGTAATTTTTTCCAGGACATTTTGTTTCCAGTACGACAGTCTTTTACTGCCAAAAGGTAAAAAGAAACCTAATTTCAATTTTTCCGAGTTTGAATTATCCTCGTTCCTGTTTTATGAGTCAAACATAAAAAAAGAACCTGAACCTAAACCTAGAATTTTTTTTATATTTTCCAAGAAAATTCAAATATCCCGTGGGGTGTCCTTTGTATAAAATTCTTTTTTGCTACAAATGGCATGTCTGCTTCGCAAAGAAATTTTTCTCTGAAAGCTTTTTCCCTCGTGAAAAAGATATGATTTAGGGATTGTTTTGCATATTGCAGCCTATTTTCTCAGCTATGTCCTGTTTTAAACATTCATTTTTGTAAGTGACAATACAAAGGTTTTTCTTCTTCCAATATAGAACATTTTACAAAGCAAAAAAAATTTTCTCTTTTCTTACCATGAAATTTTTTCTTTGGTTTTCGTCCGGAATAACCAAATCCTCAAAACAATGTTTTCTTTCTCAACAATTGCTATAATAAATTTAAAAAACTTAGAAGCCCGACAGTGTTTGAAACGAACTAAAATCATGTATCATATGAAATAGTTTATGAATCATCATGATTTTGAAAAAGCTATTCAATGATATGCCACTCAATATGGAACTCACAATTTTCTCTACCGCCATTTTATATATTATGGCTGCCAGTAGTCTTGTGAATTCCTGTAAGTGAACGAGAACGAACTGTTCTGTTGTCACCATCCAAATCGGTCTTTTAGTACTGTAATTTTATCACCCACATCGACATGACGAAATCCGAATTAATGAATAAGATCACGAATGCTTCGTTACTCTGGCGACGCATGCACAGTTACGATTATCGATTACCAAGAAGCTTTTTTTATTCTGAAACAAAACAATCTTGATATTCTTTTATAATTTTCAAATATAAAACTAATTAAAAACTTTCTTTACTTAGTTTTAAAGTAAAAATATAATTTTTCTTTCTATGACAGTCCTACAGGCTTAGGAATATTTGTTTAATTCAGTCCTATGTATTAAAATGTACTACAATATCGAAATAGTACATTTGAAAGATTGTACTAGTTTGGAGCGAACACTTCACTGTCCGAGCAAGAACAGTCCTGTTTGTTTTATAACGATATCCCATCAGCCTCCAATAATCGCACGACTTAGAAGAATCGATAGACACCTTATTGATCGAAATCCATTTTGCCGTTTGGATGCTACGAAGTTGTAAATAATACCACATAGGTACATATCCAGATACGCATGAGAAATTATTTTATTACCCCATGTTTACTGTCTCGCAGTGGTGAAATTTTATTTATCAAAAATTGAAAACAATTTTCCAAATTACGTTGTTTTGAATTTTGAAATAATTTTCATTAGCAAACGACAAAATTTGATTGAATCAAACCACTTAACTCGTTGCAAAACAAATTTGTTACAGTCCAAAAAGGTTTTATAACACATTTCAAGTGACATCACAAAAGAAATTGAATATAAAAATAGTATACTTTAAATATAAATTTGTTAACAATTTCGTACACTTGTTGCATTCAATTACAATGGTGCAATGTAAAGTGCAAAATTTGTTTCGATTAAAGTTTATTTTGCTTTATTTATTTATATCCACATTTGTTGCGTGTGTCTTAATAGTATGATTGATGATAATTTTTATTAGATAAGAAGTGAGGGACATGTTCGTACGATTTCACTTGAGTTAAACACAAGGGCAGACGGTTCAAATAACCCATAACTCATGTGACAATGACGAGTGATTTGAATTTTACGCCTGGTATCACATTACAATACAAAAATAAAATCATCCTGGTGACTGCATGTTACAAAGGATACATCCTGTTATCAAGGAATCAAGGAACTCAAACACAATTGCGGTAATAAGAGAAAATGAAATGACTGCCATCTTGACGACAAAATGCGTTCCAAGATAATCCCAAGATTAAGGCAACAAAAAACACGATTTGAACGAAACTTTTGGTTGAATTTGTAGAAATTCAATTTGGTTTAATTTTCCCAACATATGTGAACAAAATTTATGCAAATTGTCCTTAGCATAAGGACGATATAACCAAATAAACTTAAGTGATATAAATTCCTAATGACGTTTACTTTTCTCAGGTTTCTTTTCAAAAATTTTTCATATAAATCTGTCGATTATACAATGAAATTTTTCAATAATTTTAATAAAACTATTTTCATTTAATCTTATTAACATATTTTTAATTTTGTTTTATTTCATTTTCTATTTTCAGAGTTCTGGTATTGGCGAACCCAGCGTCTATCATGCCTTGGTTGTGATATTTTTAGAATTTTTTGCATGGGGTCTGCTCACGATGCCCGTCATATCCGTAAGTACTTGTGTATCATTCACCTTCAAATAAACGCTAGAATGGCTACTAAAATTAATAAAAATATTGTGATAAACGAATTCATCGGTTGATTTGCCTAGAAATCCGTCTGAAATGTTTTGTTTAAAATAAAGTTTCCTCGAAAGGCCGAAGGATTGTCCTTGAATTCAATAAAAAATTTCATCCATTACAAGAATCAATTCATCCTCAAAAGTCGTGTGAATCATTTATTTTACAGAAAGTTGCATCAAATACTTTGGAAAAGGATTTCCGAAAGAGGGACGAACCCAGTCAAATTTGAATCTTTTCATTGCTACAGTCATGTTTCAGTTTTTCATCTTTCCAAAAGTTGATTTAGGTTCTTTTGAATATAACTTTCTTGGAAAAATTTCATAAATTTTAAAATCACTTTCAAGTTTCGAGGAAATAAATTTCCTAAAAGTACAAACAAATACTTTAACATTAAAATTCAATATAACCTGATGTAATAAACAAACATTTAATTTGGTATCCTTGACCTAAATAGAAGTTGTAAGTAGGTAATGGAAAATGATTAAATGATTTCAAATTCCCTTATAATGTTCATGTGGGCAACGTTAAGCTAAAGTTTCTGTAAACAATTATATCATGTATCCTAATAACACTCACCATTTGATTAACAGTTCGAGGAGGTATATGTTATCTAAACAATAATATCTCATCACTGGTGATTCAAAATTGTACTCACAATTTCCAAAGAAAGTCACGTCTCACACGAAATTAATCTGTATTAACACCGGAAGTTCGATTCAACTTTCGTTTTATAAAACGAAAATTTTTGAAACAATTTAAAAAATAAATTTAAAATTATATTTATTTTTCAGGTTCTAAATCAAACATTTCCAGATCACACATTTCTAATGAACGGTCTTGTGATGGGCATCAAAGGAATATTATCATTTTTAAGTGCACCACTTGTTGGAGCATTATCAGATGTATGGGGTAGAAAATTTTTTCTTCTCATAACAGTATTCTTTACATGTGCCCCAATACCATTAATGACCATTAATACATGGTGGTTCTTTGCAATGATCTCAATCAGTGGTGTATTTGCTGTAACATTTTCTGTAGTATTTGCATATGTTGCTGATGTCACAACAGTTGAAGATAGATCAAAAGCATATGGTTTAGTATCAGCTACATTTGCAGCAAGTCTCGTAAGTTTAACTAATTCCAATTTAATAGAATAGTTTCTTTATTAAAATCATAATTTTTTGTTTGTAGGTTATATCTCCAGCACTTGGAGCATATTTAATGGAAATTTATGGTGATACACTTGTTGTTGCACTAGCAACTGCTATTGCTGTCCTAGATGTATTCTTTATATTAGTTGCTGTGCCGGAAAGTTTGCCAGAAAAAGTGCGCCCCAGTTCTTGGGGTGCACCAATCAGTTGGGAACAGGCTGATCCATTTGCTGTAAGTGAAAATTAAATATTTTTTAAGAATCAAATTAAATAAATAATTAAATTGCATTTACAGGCTTTACGTAAAGTTGGAATGGATCATACAATATTAATGCAATGCGTAACAGTATTACTATCCTACTTGCCTGAAGCTGGTCAATATTCTTGTATATTTGTTTACTTGAAGTTGAAAATGGGCTTTAATTCCGTAGAGGTGTCAATTTTTATAGCTGTGGTTGGAATCTTAAGTATTCTAATACAATTAATTCTAGGATTTTTAATGAAGTAATTTTGTTTTTGAAGTTTATTTTAAATGGAATTCATTAAAATGTATTTCATTTTAGGGTGCTTGGTGCGAAACGTACAATAATAATAGGTTTAATATTTGAAATGATGCAATTACTGTGGTATGGCTTTGGCAGTCAAACATGGTATGATGAGAAACATCTCAAATATATTTTTATTCATAACAATATCAACTTAATTTTCTAGGATGATGTGGGCTGCAGGTATATTAGCTTCATTAGGATCAATTACTTATCCTGCTATTAGTGCATTTGTTTCAATACATTCGAATGCTGATCGACAAGGTAATCATTTACAAATTTCAACTAACTTCTTTGAAATCATATTCCTTTCGCGTAAACTATTAATAACTCGTCGAATAAACTCTGTTCAAGATTTGTAATGTAGAAAACCGAGGAGCGGTTTTGACTTTCAAGGTTTTTGTGGAAATTAAATTCCTTGAAAAGGAGTTTAACTTACATTTCCTTGCATTTGTTATTCAAACACATTTCCGATGTGATTATACAATGATTATATTCGTAACATGCGTTTGTATACCATTTTGCATTGCTGTTCTTACCTTGAAATGCCCATAATCCGTTTCGTGGATTTCCTCATTACAATCACATTCGTGTAATATGAATTTTTCGAATTCAAGTGTACAGGACAAACTTCTACAAAAGAGTTAATAATTAGTTGACATTTAAGCATGTGCTTTTCTAAAGATTTAATGAAATGCTCACTTGTATCGAGTTTCTCGCATTCTTACAAAACATTTCCATTCCTTCTTTGCTCGTGAACTTCGAAGGTTTTGTTTCGGAGAAAGAACTTGATTCTTGGTATTTAATTAACTTTGATATATATAGTTACTGAGTTTTTGATTTCAAAGTGACTCCTTGTTTTATCACTATTTTCTGATTAATTTGAAATATTTTATTTTCATTTACTTTCAGGTGTTGTACAAGGAATGGTTACTGGAATGCGTGGCCTATGCAATGGTTTAGGCCCCGCTATGTTCGGTGTGATATTCTATCTTTTCCATGTTGATCTTAATGACGAACATAGCTTAAGTCATGCTATGGATACAAAATTAATACGAAACGAAACATTACATCCAGATTCATTTACACAATTAGCACCAGGTCCGCCATTTGTATTTGGAGCATTCATGGTTATATGTGCGATATTAGTTGCTGCATTTATCCCAGAAGGTCCCGCTGATTTAGCAATAAGAAGATCATCGAGTGATAAGAAAAGTAAATGCTAGCATCTTAAATATTAACACACAAAAACAAAAAAGTAAATATTATATACAAATAATACTAAAATTGAATTATTCATTTATTGTAGGAGTATCACTGGATGTACATTATGAAATTGAATGTGGTCGAAAAGTATCTGGCCCATTATCACCTTTAATGCGATCTGATTCTTCAGCGCAGCTGTAGTCTCTTATAATAGATGTTCGAAATTTAATTTTTTATACAAAAGTAAAATAAATAAAAAACTTTCAAAATATATCTTAGTTTTAAATTATTGTAATTTAAATGATAAAGATAAAAAGGAATGAAAAATTGAAAATTATTTTTAAATGTGTATATTTATAAGAAAAAACAAATGTGCTTCATTATATTTTGTTCCGAAACAAAAGCATATAGATGCGTTAAAAACTTTAACTATTATTATTGAAAATTATTGCTATAAGTTAGAAAAGCAAAAATCCAAATAAAAGTACACATGTAAGAGAAACCAAAAAAAAATTAAAAATCAAATCAGTTAAAATATTAAAAGCGTTTATCAACGAACGTACATAAAAAAGTGACAAAAGATAAGAATATTCTAGTTATTAAATAAAGAAAACCCATTAAAATATATTAATAAATAGGGAATTAATCAATTATTAAAGAACGTGTATTTAATTTATTATTTTAGATTGTTACATTTGTTTTATAATGTGAGAAATGCGTTGTTATAAATTATAAGAAACACATTAAACAAACATTTGAAAAATTGTAGTTCATTGATAAGAACAGTAGTTATTTTATAGTTTCAATAAAATCACATTTGATTAATACTTTTAAAGTTCCATGCAAAATATATTGGGAACATAATTTATAATTTATTTAATAATTTTTCTTTACTTTAGTATTCTTCATTTCGAAGAGAAGGCCTAAAAGTAAAGAATAACATAGTTTTTATAAAGATAATCACACAGAGAAAAGTCACTCGCTACATTATTTAAATTTTGAATTTTAAACTAGAATTTTTTGCCTTTTCAAAGTGATTGATACCTTTAAGAAAACATACAAGAATATCATGTACTTTCCAAGAAATTCCAAACTTATTACATGTCACAAAACAAATTGTTCACTCTTTTAAAATTTGTTTTAAATAAATTTTATTTAATTTGTGATTCTCAATAATCATTGAAAATATTAAAACAAACTGGATCAATTACTAAATGAGCATCTAACATTTTTGTACCTTAAAAACATTCAACAAGAAACATATGACTTTTAAATAAATGTAAAAATAAAAATGCAATTATATATTTTATTGAAAATGTGGAAAATATGTTTAAATAAAAAACATAACATATTTGAATATGAATTTAAATTTACGAAAAAACCAATTGTGTGATAATCTTTGTGTAAAAAAACAACTACTGCTAAATCAATTATAAGAATGAAAAATCTAAGAGGATATAAATGTAAATTATTGTAATATACATTGATTCAGAGAAAGTAAACTATAAAGATAAATGAATAAAAAGCTAAAAATCAACAAATATTGTTTAATGAAAGTTTAAACTTTACGGTTACTCCATCATGGAACATTTTGTAACCATCAATTCCAGAGTCACTTGGAAGTCCCTCTGGGTTCCCTCTTTCATTTTATATGGTTTCAATTGTTAGCAAATTTTATTTGCATTCATGTTACTTAGGAAAGTATCAAATTTTTCGTTTTTAAATATCTTGAATTGGCTAGTCCTTAGAAAGAACAATTAGAAATCGTGATCTGTAAAATGTTAATTATCTTCTTATTTCCAATGTTCAACTTGAGGTATTTGATCCAGCTTACATTTAAGGACGTAATAAAGAATTTTTAGATGGAATTCAGAATTGTAGCCGTCCTCAATTTACTACAAACTCAGTCAGTAAAGAAAGTTATTCAGTTTTTATGTAAAATGTTATTCAAAAACTATTTTAGCACAATAACGAAGGATTTTAACGCTACTTGCTATGTGAAGATACTTCATTTGTGTTTCATAGCGACTAAGCTCCAAAGGTTTGGCTATCAGTGTACTTTACATATTACAAATTTAATAGTTATGAGTGATCCAGTATCATGTATTACTTTTACAGACAATAACAATAGTTTCAATACTACTTGCTACCATTATGGGAATCTTTATTTGTGGTATTCAAGAAGCTTAGCACCAAAATTCTACCCTTAAATGTGCTTTTTATCTTGTCATGCAAATTTCTTGCACATTATATGAACAAAAATAAAGGTAGATACAAACATAAAGAATTTTAATAATAAATTATAAGTATGTGAAAGTGTGTTTTTCCATGAGGTTTGTTTAATTTATGAATTATTGGTTTATTTTTAACTCTCTGACGCAAAAACAGGGCTGTTATAAGTTTGACCGTTATGTGTGTCGGTCTGTGGCACCGTAGCTCTGGCGTACCGAGTGAATCGATTTGGATGCGGTTTTTTTTTATTTGAAAGCATGTTTTCTAGCGATGGTTCTTAGACTTGTTTCATTAAAATCGGTTGAGCCGTTTCAAGGTCATCAGCTCTTATGTTAGCTACGGTGGGGATTCCAGACGCATAATGTGTATTTACTTTACCTTCAAACATGTGCGTGACCTAAAATTTGTTGGGGGTGTTTCTAAATTTTTAATTTAATTGTCATGTTAAATTTCATCTCAGATTAATGGAACAAAAACAAGATGTAAGTACGTAAATGAGGCTTCTAGATCTTTTTACGTAGAACCAATTTGATTTCGATTCATTTTCCTCATAATGTAGAGGAAATTGTCGATTATCTTACTACAACTTTCCAACAAATTCAGGTTCCTAAACTTTAGAAGAGATTATGATTTGATTCGTCAGGATTTGAAATGGTTTAAGTGTGATTTTGCATTTATCTCTTGGTTAACACATTTCAGTACGAAAGTTTAAGTTTACAGCATAATTTGCAGTGATTTTTTTTATTTTTATGTTGAAAGTGGTTAAAATTTTGAAAATTAATCTAGAAAATATATCATGTAACATTTGACTTGTTTATCAACGCAATTGCATGGGATGAAAAAGTGATGGGAACAAGATGAAATCAAAAATTTTCTGGAAAAAAGTAAATTTTTAATCGAATGTTTTATGTTAATTATCATAAATAATGTGGTTTAAGTATGGATATATATGAGTTTCAAGTATTTATTTGCAATTACTTGATTTGAACATGGCAATGCCACTCGAACCCAATTGGACTTAGACTATTCCGCATATTAGTAGTCGGCGTGATACGTGCATGTCTTAGATAAAAGAGAACAGGATATGACACGATGACAGATGAGCGTGCAATTTTAACGCAACCTAACAAAATTTACTAACACACTTGAACGAAAAACATTGACGTCGGGAAATTTCTGTACACGACCATGAAACAAGTACAATTGGACACAAATAATTGAAAAACACATATTTATTCTTTTATAAACATTTATTAATATTTTTTACTCATGTTACACGTTCTTTATTATTAAATAAACTATTAAAAAATTTCAGTATAAAATTTTATACAAGTTTCATACTACTACTCCACTGCACGGATTTGACACGAATTTCACAACCGATGCGTCATTTAATATGTTCCTTATTTTCAAACTTGAAATTTAATTAGAAAAGGAACGTTTTTGACTTTGAAAACAATTAAACTAATTAAAGAAAACATTGAATTTCACATTGTTAGCAAATAAAATAGCTTTCTTCGTCTGAAGAATATAATTTGATCAATTTTTCCGACAATTCACTTCGTGTTTTTCCTTTATTACAGATATATATTATTAAAATGAGAATGTCACTTCACAAAACTTTTACTATCACTCCAGTCTACCTCTCTTTATTTTATTTTCAACAAATTACTAATTTTTTTTAATGAAATACTATAAAATTCATTAAATTTTGTTTTGTTTTGACGTTTGATGTTCAATTTATTTACAAGCACCAACCCCACCATAAATTTTCACTTGCGATAAGAGAAATTTAGATGCAAGTTTTGTACACCAGTTGGCGCTCATGTTAGCTGAAAATGACAAATGGTTGTGACCGAAGATGAAAAAGGTGGTTGGTTTTGCTTGAACAAGGAAATTGATTTTCAATTTTCTGAATTAATATGAAGAGAAATTAGAAAAGATATGTATACGAGACTATTTTAGAATTTGTTATACCTGTTGTAAATAAAACTCTATTTGAAAAACCTGTAAAAAAGATTTTGAATTTTGTGGCGTCATCAAACAAAATGTGTGCCTGAGCTGGTGGTTTGCGGCTAAACTAAAAATTTTTAAACACCATTAACTCGTTGGCACGCTGATGTCGCTGCTGTGCCCGTGTATGTATACGGATTTTAGATAAGGTGTCATATCCTGTTCTCTATGATCTAAGGTGCATGTGCACTCTACAAAGAATTGACAAGAAAACAAATAGGACCAAACTGAAAACGAAACATAGAAACGTACAGGAACGAAACGAAACACATGAACTTATCGAAACGCAACGGCGAACAGTGAACTAGACGGAACAGGGAGAATGTCGGGTCAGGTTGTGTTCCTTTGTTTTCGTCGTGGCTAGTAAGTGTATCAAGAAGGAACGTTAATCAATTCATAAAGAACTTGTGCATTTAATAAGTGTTAATTAATTGAAGTCGGGTCAAAGGTGCAATTTAAATAAACAGAACAAGACTTTGAAAGAATACACCAACAAAAATTCCATATTACCTCCTCCTCATTCGTCGAGATCCACGTTGTTTTGTTGTTGTACTTGGAGTCGCAGCCACCATTGCAAAATATTGAATTGATTTTTCACATCAGTTCAATTTGAGAGGAAAATCTTTGAATGGTGATGGTGAATTTTCTGGGATAATTAAGTGAATTTACGTGAATTACCATTGAGATAATATAATTTTCGAAAGTGAAATTGTTTTGTTTTTGGTAATAAAGAAAATTTCATTTTATCGTGAAGGATACGGTTGTGTCCGAAGAAGGAAATCAATCAGAATCCAATGAGAAAAATTCATCTCAGAATTTTTGCATAAAACTTAAATAAATTTTTTGAAAATTCAATTAATTCAATTCCACCACGCATTTGTGTCTAGAGATTCTTGTAACTTCCATTTTTAAATTTTCTGTATCTGTATCTCAGTGCAGTTGAAGTGAAGTGGAGTGGTAGTACTAGTTCTAGTGGCAGGAATTCGTCTAGGCATGGGATTTGTGTAGAAAGTGATTCTTGAAGTGCAGCAAACAAAAGTCGGATAAAGACAGTATCAGGTATGGTTTTTGTTTTTAATTTAATCCACTTAATTTTAAAAAGACTTTGAAACCCAGTAAAAACAAACAAAGAATCAGTAGACTTCCCAAGTCGCAGTCTATGTACATGACACATAATCCAGGAGGAAGCTCTAGAAGTGCTGACTCTTTTAGCATCCCAATGATTACACCTTCTCTGGTGGAATTTCAATGAGACTTCTTTCAGTACAAATACAGCTTTTCCTCATTTGGGTAAAACGCATGACACATTTTGTGGTGTATAGACTTGGTAATGTAATATGATTTCCCGATTTTCTTAGAACAGTTTCCTCAGAAAATTTAGAAGAAAGTACATTTATTGAATATGATTGAAATTTGAGGTTTATTTTCGTCCACGTTCCACAATGTCTGCCATGCGGAATCAATATTGCATCACACCGAACAAGAATCATCTCCTGAAAAAGAATCCGACGAATGAATCCAATCAATCTGCAGTTCGAGTGAGTGCACCTTTGAAGCTATATCTGTCGTGTCTTGAGAGTGTTTCTAAAATACGTATATTCCTAGATTTCTCCATTGACCTGTAAAAATAAACACTCGAAAGAGGAGGATACAATTAATCTTTCTATCCCGAACAAATGCACTCTAGAAGTGTGAGATGACTTTCATTAATTGGATCATTGTGTGGCGTCTGGCATTACGAAACGATGGAAATGTTGGCAATGTTTTTGGGAGATTATTTGAATTTCGACTATAAATTTTCACTTGAATTCTTTGTAATTCAATGAAGTCATTCAGATTTATTGTAATTGAAATTGAAACCTTGTGAAGGTCATAAAACTCATGAGTCCTCATATACACATTGATGTCAATCCCTAAGGAATGCACATTAACCTTGCATTGTATTCTCGATGATGGAAACAAAGGGAATCATGAAATTGCTTACCATTATATCCTTGACACCAGCTTTTATCATGAGAAATGAAATCCTGAAAGGATTCTATAGCAAAATTCCTTTCAAATATCCAAACCGTTTCTTCACTTTTAATTTGAACGTGCTCACAACAGGAGAAGGTTTCATCACCATGAAAAGGTTCACAATTTTAAGATAAAATAATTTTAATTAAATTCAAACTAGAAGCCATGTATCTACTCTTTCTTGCTACAGATGAAGCACTAGACAAAAATGTGACGACAAACTTTGAATATCAATTCAAAAAATTTCATCTTTTCATTTTATTTTCATCTCAGAGACATTGTATGATGACAGGGTGGTTTTCACGTTGTGTGATGATGATGGGGTGGTTTGCTGTTTGGCAAGTTGAAAGTTGAATGTAACATTCACGGAATTTTATTTTTATTTCATTATTTTCAGTCTAGCCACGAATGGGACATAAATATTTACCCAAGAACTCGTCCACAGCGGATAAGAGACGACGATAAACGTTACACCAGTCCCTAATAAACTTCAATTTCAGCTTCAAATGGTACAGTAGGTACTTGAGATCGTTTCAGAAAGTGAGAAAATTTAAGCATTTGTAACTCCCAAATGACCTTGTCTCTTATCACTCTGATGGATGCGACTTCCTTTTGCAAGAAGATCAGTAAAGTGTTAGAAGTAAATTTAATCTGAGGGTGTCTTTCACTTGGTGATCGGATGTGGTTTCATCTGAAACTATACCCACACATAAAGCTGTACAACTGCCCAACAACAAAATTATCCATTCAATTTTTGGTTCAAAAAGGTTTTATAGGAAATAACCCAATTTCCTGTTAGCGTTTTGTTATAGTAGCTATACATGAACACTTCACAGGTTTATCACCTTGTCATAGTTATTGTTTGTTCAATCCTCAAGTGTCATAGATAAAATAGAACTAATATTACAAAAGCTTATTCAAAGCACACTCTTCAATTGGTTTTATTGAATTTTCTATGTGTTACAAGGTGTGAGGGATTTTCATTCAACTATCTGTTATCGACCCCGAATGGGGTGTAGTATTACGAGGGTTTCTTCTATGGTTATTCTAGGGGCTACACATTTTATAACATACGAGTAAGTTTGACTTAACGTTATCTTACATGGGAAAATTGGTGATGAAAATCCACTTTGGTTATCTCAGTCTAGAGAACTTCTGTGAAATTAAATGAATCCCAGACGAGACTGTGGGTCGCTTAGAGCATAGGACACATTCACCTAGCTGACTCAGTTGATTTGCAAATATTTCAAAATTTTCAAGAATTTCGCAAAGTCAAATCTAAAATTAGAGACAAAATTTAATTTTAAAAATATCCAAATTGATTCACGAACTGTTGTTTGGCGACAGTTTGACATACATCAAGTTGAAAATGAATTCTCAGGTGAATCAGCAAATTTTGTTTGTTTGTTTCAAGTTCTCTCACGCTTGGCGCTTCAACAGGTGTTAGAAAAGTGGATGATTATAGCAAATTATCGATCAAACATTATGATATTGTTGCTAGTCGTTTTAATGGGATTTACGACACGTTAAAGTGTAGCAAAATCGCATTTCCAGAAGTTAGTTAATTTCGAAAATAGAAAATTTATAAACCCACTCTGAGTGATGAATGTAGATTCCAAACAGATCCATGTGAGTCACATCAATTCCCAGAAGAACACTCCCAAAGTGGCTGATACACTTCCCTCTTGGTGGTCTGCCGATGGAGCGAAACCTGCGCATCCAAAATGGAAATAAGAAGAAATAAAGAGTGATGGATTACTTGGAAGTGTCTACAATCTACATCAAGTCATGGCTCAAAGGAGTCATCGATTGTTGTGTCTTACTTGAACGGATGTAGGCCTTATTTTTAGACACAGGCTTTCTTAGTTTTCAAGATCAATGCCTTTCCACTGGCAGACACACAATAAAAAACACTGGTTTATTACATACTCTTTGTTTATTAGAAATAGCTTTCAATTTGACGCATTTCAGTTCATTAAAAATGCGGCACACGCACTCTCCCTCGACAAATAAATGAGGAAATCGAATATTTGCGTGACAAAATGGGATATTGTCCCCTAGGGAAGGGTTCCAGTTGCATTCAGGAGGGTTCATTTTGAAGAACATGTGTCCTTGTTTAAATTCATTTATTAAACAAAATTTAAAATACTTATTAAAGTTATTAATGTCGTAAATAAGTATTTCTCAATTCAAAAGACGCACATGTGCGTTAAATCATCTTTGGAGTGTCTGTTTGTTTGGCAACATCTTCTTCTTCAAATGTCGTTTTCAAGTTTGAGGGAACCTTGACCTGATTGAAAACACATTCAAGAGAAATTCATTCCTTAACAAACTTCAAGACCTTCTCATAACCTCATTCATTTGCATTTCGTTCTCTGTGAAATAAAAAATTGAATTAAATTCGTCCTGATTTTGAAAAATCCCTAATTTTTTAAAATATTTCTTTCCTTTTTTGGACTTGCGCATTGTTTGTTTTTGCAATAATTATTTGAAACTAGGTTAAATGTTAAAATTTTTCATGTATATAACATCCTCATCTTTTTGAGTTACTGTTTTTATGCAATTGGGTTAGAAAAAATCACCAAATTAGGTCAAGGAAAACTGAGAAAATGGAGGCAGTCGGGCAATACGAATTGTAGGGAAATCAATGGAAGATTGTTCAACTTTAATTAATGCTTTGAATGTGTTCCGTGTTCATTTGGATGCTGCAGGAAGAAAGTTTCTATTTACAGAAGGATCCTAATTAAATGTTTTAAAGGACAACTCCATCAAGGTGTTTTGATTTCTAGAAAAGGTTCGTCAAGCTTCTCCTTGAAATTTATTATCAACGTGAATTTTAAAGGAGACAGTTTAGAAGACGTGTATCGATTAAACCCTTCTGTAGGTGTCCTGTCTTTGCGTACAGAATCATTTGGAAATGTATTTGATAAAGGTCATGCCATAAAATTTGTTGTGTAAGTAACATTTTATCAAAAGTTGTCGTTGCAAAATCAGCAAAACAATTTCTGATAAATAAACTAGATGTGATAAATTGAAACATGAATCCACATGAATTTAACTGGATAAAGAGAAGTGTGGACGAATGTATGACAAGGGGTAAAGTGGGTTTTTAGTTTCGCAGTCATGACAGTCACTTTACAGACACGATAAATCATAAATCACAATTTTTGTCACTGTTGTGATTCAATATAAACTTCCTCTTCTCACTAACTAGTGTTTCATTAACTGGTATATGGCGTTAATAAACAATTTTGTTGGTTTGGTTTTATAATTAGGGATGGCACATTTATGACGGAAGAATCAGACAGTTGAATGATTCAATGAAGACTAGAAGTTTTCAACAATATTCATTTTTATGCCGCCAAAGTGTCTTTTATGGTTAATGAAAACCAACGAAATAAGGAATAAATTGTTCAATATGCTCTTGAGTCTATAAGAGAAACAGGATAGTACTTTGGGATCTTTCCCGACTTCTGGAAATGCGATCAAACGCAAAGGTTCATGAATTTTTATATTTATTTAAAACGACACTCTGACATTCAGTAGGATCTAGTCAGTCCTCTGCTAAAATTATGCTCCGTAGCCAGGATATATTCTCCTACATATAGGAACATTTATGGTGATCGCCAGCACAATTTCCTTACCAATAAGAAATCGTCGACAATTTTTTGAAACGTTGCTTTGTTGGCGATGATATTTTATCGTCTTGAGCAACGTGAAACAAATTGTTGTTGATACGGAAGGGAAACAGACGCCACAGTGCCTGCACAGTATTCTTTGATCTTGCAGTGACAAGCCTTAAGCTGGATTCACTGGTCCGTTCGGCGCTTGCGGAACTGTTTTTTTTATATTGAGTTTTGACAACTCTCATGCTGTACTCATTTTGCGGCGAATTCAGTTCTCTCTCTGCCAAAGTTGAACCAACTTCAACTTTCGTGCCGAAGATTTTCGTTTTCACCGTGAATGTGATCCGCGACGCGTGGTTTAATTTGTGAATTGTTCTTAAAAGTGCGGCAGATTCATGACGAACGAATGAATCATAACCCAAGAGACACTCTTCGCGACGAATTAATTCCGCACGCGCCGAACGGACCAGTGAATCCAGCATTACTTGTAAATTAATGATGTGAAGGACTTATCCGAATGTCATCCCTTTCAACAAATGATCAAGTGAACCATTGCTGATCCTCGATTTTCTAAATGTTCGTCCAGGAAAGAACAGTTTTTTCTTGTTATTCAACTTTTGAAGGATTTATGATGTGTCCTTACCTCATTTTATTATAATGGTTGAAGCGTAATTGTTAAAAATAAAATTATTTGATTAATAATTAATGGACTCTGATTATCATATATCCCATAAAAACATGATAAATGGGTAATTTCGGATTTTCGTTGAATAATTATTTGAAATCATGCGAATCAAGCGAATCATTTGCAATTTACGTACTGTACTACTAATAGCAAACAAAATAATACCACTTTCATTGTAGCACGTGACTAAAGTGCATTACAAGTAAAAGTGTAATTTATCGTGTAACTGCTCCCATAAAATAACGTTAATGTAATTGGAAAATGTGTGTTGTTAATAAGTCAAAAATAATTACAGGTAATTTGTGATAAAAGGGAAAAATGTAATAAAATTCTGGTGACATCAATAAATATGAAATTTTTTGTCACGGAGATATATTTTATGTCCTGTGAACTATGAAAAACAGGATGTGGGAGTCTGTTCACGTTGTGTTTCGATTGTGTCGTCTTGGTCTCCTCGAAATACTCACCCCAAGTTTTTTCTGATTGATACTTCTGTTCCATGTTGCAGCAAGCCATTCCAGTGGTTTTTACTTTTTAGTTCACTGACAACTCACAGGAAAATAGTTATTTAATTGTTAAGCGCTTATTGCTAAAAAATAATGAACGAAAGACATCCGTGCGATATATATAGCTATTCGCTTCACCACCCTGCAAACTAAGTGGCACAGGGAATGACGATCAACAGTGGTTGGTCCTTCCTATAGTGTTTAATTGGCTGATTTTTCACACTATAAATGAGGCTCGTTAATGAGAAAGAAGGAATTGTAGGCGACACGAATAAATACCATAAGAACTAAAAATTACAGGGAATGACAATTGTCTTTGAATCTCTGACCTCTTTGTCAGTGTGGAAAGTATGGTCATACGACTGATGTATTTACAGTAAATAAAAATGAGCGTATGTGATTGATATTCTTTGTTCATGTAATGGAAGGCCATTCCTGTAGTGTTTGATTCGTATAAAATTACTGTAATTGTAAAATGGTCGTTACTGACACAAAATTAATTGCAAGTAATTTCTTATGAAACAAAAATGTTCTTGCCACATCAGTAGCTATTAGTTTCACTGCCCTACGCACCGAGAGTTACAGGAAATGAAAGTAAGCATTAGATATGAGACTCCATGGTGACATGTGGGTTTTCCAGGCTTATGCCTTATGTTTTCTTTATCAGTGAGAAAAGTGCAAATAATTATACAAAAATGTTCTTGATTGATAATCCTTGTTTGTGGGAAGGGAAGTCCTTCCTGTTGTGTTTTATTCGTAGATACCTCGTATGAAAACGTAAGCAGTAACGCAAACATAATTACAGGCAATTTATTTCAAAAGAAAGAAAATTCTCTTGACATCATTAACTGTCAACAGTTTACCCTACGAAATGTGAAGTACAGGAATGTAAATCTGCATAAGAATTGAGACAAATCTCAACGCTTTTGATTGATAATTCTTGTTCATTTGACGGAAAATCGTTCTTCTTGTGTTTAATTGGTAGATAACCCACAGGAAAATATTAGTTTAACTGATTCTTGTGTCTAATAACACAAAATTAATTGAACGTAATTTTTGAATCCTTTTAAATTTCCTTCAATAAACATTTACTCTTGCCAGGGAACAATTTTATTTTCCCCCGATTCCTTGAGTCTCCTTGTATTTTCGGGAATGTGGTAAATATTTAGACAGTATTTTGTTACATTTTAATGTTGACATGAACATCCGCTAGTGTAAGGAAGTAACGTATCCTCGTCACAACATTAAACGACAAATTTTATTTTCCCTTCAAAATGTGAACTACGGGAAGGGTGATTGCCTGGTTGGCATTTGTGGAAAGTAGAAAAAATAATTTGATAACCTGGACTAGGTTCACCAAATCATGACACGTCTCATGGCAAACTTGACAGCCATCGATGCACAGTTTCATATCCGGCGATTCGTGGCTTGGGAGGTGTAGACAAGTTTTGCCAACTTGACAAATAAAACTATTCACAAACATTTGCTTTGCTGATATTTGAAAATGTGTTCGACTTCCACAGAATTTGTTCACTTCCGGATTATGCAGAGACTTCCTGGATCGAACAAAAGAAAAACTAGTTCACAGCACTAGTCATATTTGTTTCGTGTTTCATGTTTGCCTAAGAAAACCTAAGAGAATCCCAATTTAATGCTGACGCAAAGCAGAAATTTGCATCTTCGGAAGTGACTGATTCACAAAACTTCCGGTTACGCGATTTGTATAAAATTTTTTGTTTAATTTTCTTATGAACTTTCAAGACGAAAATTATTACGAATTCATTTCATTACAAGAAAATTATTACAAAACGAATGTAATTGAAATGAGAATTTTATTTATTTTGGAGAGTTATTGTTGTTCTTTGATCAATAAAAGTTTTGTTAATTCAACATTAATGGAAAGTTATGAAACAATTTTCATCACAACAAGAATAAATAATTAATTTTTTGAAATTTCTTCAAACAAGTCAATTTGGGACAATTTAGAAAGTAGTTCTTTGGGATTCTAATTGAAGTTTTGTTTCAGCATAAAAAGTTAAAAATGTTTGATGGAATCACAGGAGGTATTTGTAGCCTCATTCCATTATGCTGGAATTTTTTCCCAAGGCAGACACTTCTGGTTACACTCGACGCATTTATTTTATGAAAAATTGCTTCAAACACAAAAGGGGATTATTATTCATGCGAATATAATTACCCGATTAAATGGGAAAGAAGTGGTTATGATTAGGCTATTGTTAGAAGTAAATTAACCTGACGATAAGTTTGTGTAATAGAAACTTGGTGTAATAAATGCAAAATTCTTGTAATGTTGAGAAGGTTCATCATTCATAGATTCAACCATGCATAGGCAAGTGTAGGTTAATATCTTCAATGCCAAGATCAGGTCGGTGTCATCACAGAACCGTGAAGTTCATCAATATCTCATTTGTGATTGTTTAATGAGTAATGATATAAAATTGTACTTAATCTCTTTTATGCAACATCAGATGAGATTTAATTAAATGAATTGCACTTAGTTCATTCGCCCTAGTTTAACGAACCCGAAACCGGGTTATCAAGTTTGTGTAGCTTCACAACATGGAAACCCTTTCGTATATCTCGTTTCACTTGAAGTAATAATATTCAGACATCACAGAGGTCTTCCTCAAGAAACTGGATATCATTTTGAATATCATGTTGCCGCATAAAAATGGCCACAAACGCATTCACTCACCCCTCACTATCGTGTTATTAATTTTGTTAGTTAAAGTCAATTGAAACCATGTGGTTATCTTTAAGTTGTCTCGAAGAATTCAAATTCAATTGGGTTGAATGAATGATTCAATTTATTAGTCAAGTATATAACAGTTAAAATATTTTTATAACAATAACACATTGATTATATATGATAAACATGGTTTTCCGGGAACAATTTCTTGCGCAACAACTCCTGTACCTCAACTCTGTAGTTTAGGTTATCTCTGGGAGATAGTTGACGAATCATCGGTAACAGACTCAGGAGAAACATGTGGTCTGAATCGATATCCATTTCCCAAGGACGATTTAGTGGTATTGAATTCAGTTCACAATTGGTCTTCCTCTTTGGAGAAATTAGTTTTCTGATAGATTCTTGTGGATTTGATGATGTATCCGGAATTGATGGATTCTCGTAGCTCTCATTATCGCTCTGCATTTCGACTTTACACTTTACCAAAGGACTACTTCCATCGTTGTCCATCACAAATATCTGTTCATCGCTTGTATGTTCATCGAACGATTCACTTCTCTCATAAACAACACAATCCCCAATTTCACTTTGGGCCACTTTCCGCCTCGATGGTTTGTGTTCAACGTATGGAATTAGGAAACTCATCAAATCTGTGTATCGCCATTTCGGACGAGTCGGGTTGATACCCGATGAACTCTTGTATGTTCGTCTCTTCCTCATGAAATTACTTCTTACAATATGCCATTTATCTTTGCAAATTATTTCTGTAATATATTTTAATTGGAATTCACAACACTGTTATTTCGACCACACCTTTATTCACTCACCAGATGAATTCATTTCTTCAGCAATTTTCCGCCATGTTGCATTGATAGCATCACGATTCCTATGATTCCTGTGATTCGAGTCATACAATTCCCTGTGACTCTGAATCAGAAGAATTAATTTTTCAGTATCCATTTTGTTAGAGATATTAATCCAACAGGAACCACAGCAAGCGACGATTCGAATTGAATTCAATACTGAATTGACTCAAGCGTACAACTGACGCTGGGAAAATTTTCTTGAATCGATACTGGGACAGAACCCGACACGAAATTCGATATTCCCCCAACAGAATGTGGCGAATCAATCCGAGTCCTAAAATGACTCTATACGAGACTCGGGAATCCATTGCTCAGGACTCATTCACTCCTATTCCCACGACAAATGAAAGCTTCCCGAAGATTTAAAGCTTTTGTCGTTGGCCATTTTGTATTCCATTTTGTCACACTGTGAAAGCTTTTTCCTTTCCAAGGACGATTTTTATTTATGTATCCTTGTGCGTTCTTGACTGAGAAATTTTAATTTCCTGGAAAACTAATTGGAATTTTTATTTTTTTCTGGTTTTAAGCTACACCCAAAGTTTTGTTTTTTCGATGAATTATAAAATTCCGATACTGTTTTATTCCGGGTGTGACCCGAGCCAGAATGCCACGTGTATACCGGGTCTTTTATCAGATAAGTTGTTTTCGATTAGCTGGAATCCAGACAATACATTCCAGGCTTGCATGTATAGATGTGATAAAATCAGGTTGTATTCTTCTTCTACGTCTTCTTCATGTTATTCTGCTGTGAGTCCCTCCGCATACCAACGAAGCGAAATTACTGGATGGCATGTACTAGAATCTCACTTCTGTTATCACAACTGTAGCTTGTTGTACGTTAAGTACTTAAGTGTATCGGAGTGAAGTGCTGTAATTAACTTGATGAAAAATTATAATTGTTACTTTAATTAATTGATGGAAGTGTGAAATGACAGGAATATTTCCTTGTCATCTGTTTGATGCGATGTAATTATGAAAAGTTTTAAACTTAAGAATGTTTCCATGATCCATCTTTTGCTTGAGGACGTCGCAAAGACAGTTTGATGGATATACTTCAAGTGTCAGTTCCATAATCATCAGGAATAAATTATATTCGGTAAATAATAACTTTTAAAATCTTCAACAATTCTCAACAGCAGAAACTTCTAATCAATCCTTCAAACGCAAAGATGTTTTTATTCGCGTATAAAATGGTCAAATCTGAGAACTGCTTTAAATTCTTATAATCTGTTGCATTCGCTAAATTCGGGAAAAGTCTTATGTAAAAGTGTAGATCAGATTCTGTCAGTTGAAGTGAATCTCGAGTCATGAGTGTAAGGTGACGGTTGAAATTTTTATTTTTTAACTTTCATGTTCTGAATTTTTGAAAATTTGTGTTTTGTTTTACGAATTCATGATAGTTCGATAAATCAAGTCGAGAAAAGATTGTTTCTGTTCAAGTAAAATTATTTGAAAGTGTCACAACTTGATTCACAGATGGCGCTGGGAACTTTCGATTTTTAATTTTCAACTTTGTGGTTATCCAAAATTCATTTTTTATGTTTTTCATTTGTATGAAGTTTTTCCGTGCAACAATACAAGATCATCAAGAACTTGAAACTAGGGTGTCCTGCTACATCTTGATTCATTTACGGATACAATAGTAGCTACCTTGAAGATTTTAAATCAAAAATATTTTTTTATGTTGTAATTTTGTTAGCAAGTTCTTTTAGCAGAAATCTTCATCAAAATTTGTGTATTTTAAAAAACTTCTTTAATACCTTTGAAAAAATGTTTGAAATTTTTAAATTTGAAATTAGTTTTTCCTTGTTATTTTCAATACATTTTTACTACACAATTTTGTTAAAATTGCTTCCTATTTGCAAATATTAATTAATTAAATTGTAATTAATTTGAATTTTTAATTTTGTTTTCAGATAACTCCGAATTTGTGAAAAGTTGCGGACTGGGAGTCAACAATCAGACGCTTTTTATCAGCAAATTGTTGTTACTCGGATATAATTGGTGGGTGAATTAACTATTTATATAATTGGTAATGTTATTTGCGAGTTCATTTATCCATAAATTCAGAATATCAATTTTTCCAATACTTTTGTCCCCACAAAATTTTTGTATGTACATGGGCATAAATAGAATAGATTAGAACTGCTGAGAAAGATCGAAGTGGAACGAATCTCGCAAAAAGTCCTTTGATGATGCTAGGAGGTAGGGAATTAGGAAAGCAATTTGCCTACATTCCAATCTCTGCTACTAACTTTCTTTTATCAAAACTCAATTTCCAATTTTAATTTAGGTAAGAAACATTTCTTCAGTTCACCTCATTTCCTTAAGTTGTTACGTAACAAATACCATTTACACGCTACTCACCTGAACCTAAACAATTACATAAATGGTATGCAGAAATGTAAATGTTTGGTATAAAACCAAGACACGATAAGAAGAAAGATAAAGAAAATCAAAAAGAAATTATGCACTACACGCTAGTTTCAGAAATTGGGACAACTTACGATCGTGCTTGAATCAATTTTGCATGTTTTGTTTTCAAGTTATTCAAGTTTGTTGTTGAAAAAATTACTTTTAAACTTAAAATTGTTTTTTAAAATTCATTCCACACTTTCGAATTACTCAATCTGGTGTGATTCGCCGAGAATTTCATTGAGACCTTCACCTTAATTTGCAAAACTTTTCACGAATTTTATTTGACATAACTTTCGTCTTATCAAAAGTCTTCCGGTTTTGATAACACTCAGAACACGTGTAACAAAAAACAATTTCCAAGTTTTAACCAAGAAAAATAAATTTTGAATTGCCACAATCACAAACTTCGTTTGAAGGACTTCTGAGTTGGCTCTAATTTTTCGCCGAGTCTTGGTAGGTTACTGACCAAACATCCAGAAAAATATGCGTCAGTCCAAATCTTAGAAATTTTTGACGGGAACAAACAGTCTCCGGCGACTATTCTCAACATCTTCTCTTTGTGCAGATCTTCGTACACTTTGTCTCCTGTGGAACATACGGTCAATAGAAAAGGATAAAAAACAAGTAGTTTAGCAGATTTTCTTATCACCACGAATCAACTGACCAAAGAACTATTCTAGAAGAAATTTCTCCTCGTGATTGTTTATTTTTAAAAAAGGCAATCTTGATTCTTTGGCTAATGTTGCTTGTTAAACTAAATTTTCACATTTAACAAATCGTTAAAAAAGTTTACATGTTTCTGAAAATTATTTCAACAGTCTGACCTCAAGACCTAATAAAACTTTTAAATAGGAACAGAATTTTTCATGAAATTCTACCTTTAACAAAACTAAAACTATTTTCACTAGAAAAGTGTCATTAAACTGAACACGCTCACAATTTTTCTATGCAACAAATGTCGCGTGAATAATAATTAGTGTTTGCGTTTAGAATACAAATTACCCGGAAAGTATACCCCACGAAGCAATTACACACTAGGAGTCATTTACCCGAAATCCATGGGTAGGTTCTGTAGTTTCTGGCATTCTTTCAACAACGACAAAGTCCACAAATGGTTGTACAACTGAGAAGTGTGGATGGTGGAAGTGATTTGTAAGAAAAATCAAAATTGACAGTGGATGGTGTCTCAAAATAAAACCACCTGCCGGAAATTGTCTTGGAAGAAACCAGGCGACATATTGATTTCTGAAAGACCAGTCCTCCAATTAAGCAGACAAACACTTTGTCACATTTTTCAATCACTAAGTGAATTAATTAAGGAAATAATTGATTGGGACGTCTAATTACGAAGTCCAAACTAAGGAGGAGTTGATTTGAGGAAAGATTTTGAGTTTGTTCCTACAAGAGCTTCGAGTTTCGATTCAATAGATAATCCCTGATTGCCAACCATGATGGTAATTGAGGGACAGACCCATTAGGCATGACAAATTCACTGGTCTATCGACTATCAAAATTCAAATTTTCATTTCATGCTCGTCAAGAGTGAAAATTTTGTTTTAAGCAAACATTGAAACCGCTGCATTTCGTAACTTCATTTTTGACGAGATTAACATCAAATTTGTTCCAATAAATTTAATGGTATTTTTTATTTTTAAGATTATTGGAAGTTTTTTGAAATGTCTAAAAGTGAAAATAATTTTTCAAAATTTCTGACCTTCGTGAATTTCAAAAGTCAGTGACTCAAGTTGGGGATTTAAGTTTTAAGTGACTTATGGAAATTTGCCTGATAAATGGAACACCTGTTGTGAAACGTCTCGAAGCGCAAGAGGTTAGTTCTATCCGGGTATTTTCCACCTCTCTCTAGCAACTCTCTTTCAGCTGTCTGAGGGCGCGGGAGAATTCAAAAATATTACTCAATGTCCCTAATTAATCCCAGGCGGAAATTGCCTCGAAAATTTGTCATAAAACCGAATGAACCGTTTGCCTTTGAAATTTGTCTTTAAATTGAGTTGACAGCCTGTCTCTAAAATTTGTCTCTAAATCGAGTTTTTCATCTGTTTCTATAAATTGCATATTTATATGTCGACTAAACGGTCGTGTCCGAAGTTTTTCCTTAAACCGAATTGACTTCCTTTCCCTAAAATGACACTAGTCTTTTTTATCTGTAAGCCTGTGATAACACTCTCTTTCTAAAATTTGTCTCTGAATCGTGTTAACCCTGTGGCTTTAAAAATTTCCTTAAAATTTGTCCTGAAATATGGTTAACGATTTGCCTCGAAAATTTGACTGAAAATCAAGTGCGTTGCCTGTCTTTAAATTTGTCTTTAAATTAACTTGATGCTTTGCCCTTAAATTTGTCGTTAAATCTATTGAACTATACGTGTTGAAAAATCGTTTTTAAATCGAGTGGTCCACTTATCTTCAAAATTTGCCTCAAAAATGACTGAGACATCTTCTGTTTAAATTTGTCTTTAAATCGGGTTTGCTCTGTTTCTTTAATTTATCTGTAAATTGTGTTGATCATCTTTGTCTTTAAATCGAGATGAAACTCTGCCCTTAAAATTGAGCAGTAGTTTAAGTTGAGTAGACCTCCCGCTACTGGAACTTGTCTGTAATAGAGCGGCCGTGTTCAAAATTTGTCTTTAAATCGGGTTGACTCTCCGTCTTCAATATTTTGCATCTAAATAGAGACGGAAGCTGCTCACATCCTCCACTCATTTTCATTTCTTTCAAAATATGTATAACCGTCGTTTGCATTTTATTCCGAATTCATTGAAAATCATCTCGTATAGTCATCCTTCTCCCCTCCGCCATTTTATTCACATTTTATTACGAATTTATTGTGAATCATTTCGACTGGGTTCCAATCAAATTCAATTGAAGTCGTACAGATTTCTCTGGCGACATCCACTTCAACGCACTCGATTTAACTGATTCTCAGTTGGGGTGCTAATGGGACAGAATGTCGGCTTCAAAAATAAAACAAAAAACAAAATGGAGGACAAATATGGTTATTTATTCGGTGTATGACGTTGAACGTTGAAAACAATCTAACACGGCACTTATACCCACCCTCGTTTCAGTCGTTTGGGCGATTATGAGTTTGGAGCACAAAATATGGCTGGCAATAATTCAGGCACAAATTCACTTGGCATAAAATCTGCCAACGAGGTTTCCCACATTTCAAAAGAATTTCCAAACATGTCTGGCCAATGTGCTTCCTTGGGGATCGGGATTTTTATGTTTCCCCAGAAGTGCACTGTAGACACAAAAAATGTCTTCCACGTGATACACATGTTCTTGAGAAAGTTTCTCTTTAATTGCTGCCACTTTAATTAATTGCACCCACTAAAAGTTAGTTTTATTTCTTAAATTTGTTGTATCCATGTTGCTTTCATTGGACCAACTTTGGGACAACTTCAAACGGAATGACTCAATGTGCTCTAATTGAAGCAATTTTGATCTTCAAAATTTGTTCAAGAAACGTAAATGTGTCTTTAATTTGTGATTTAACTTCATTGCCATCTCAAGGTTAATTTACATAGTTCTACTTTTATATTGCAGAACACTCACAGCACAAAGGAAAGGGCTTACAACCCGGCTAATGTTCTAGTCACAAAAGGTAAGTCACAATAAACATGTGCAGTTTGTTATTACACTAAATAAATAAAAAGTAGTGTATTGATGTCTAATCGATTTAACAAAGTATAAATATGGAGAAACGTTGTTGGTGTTTGAATGTGAGCTAGGAAGGATATGTGATTCCCGGAAAGGATTCGTGCGTGATATACACTCGTACGTGTGCCAGCAAAGACATCCTTCTTGGACGAGCTACATTGAACAAAATAAAAATAAAATTAATTTACTCGTGTAACCAATTAGATATGACGCACTTTGTTTCATTGAACATAAGATCCTTAAAGAGAACGTTATATTATGAAGTGAAACTATGGAGACAAATTCTTTCTTCGTCCTGAATTTATTAAAACATTCACAAAATTCTTTCTTCAATAAACGATAAAAGGACACTCGGAGCAATTTTACTGACATGAAATTTGCCGCATGCTGCATGTGCATGTGCTTACGGTAAGAGAGTGGTAAGAGCATCTGTCAGACCAGCAGACTGAGCGACATCTCTTTGTCATTAGCCATAACAACGAATTACTGAGATCAAATTGTGTATTTTCTATTATTTTCTTGATTTCAAATTGAAGTTGAACCTCAATGTTCCCCGAAGCAATATTAATTTCGGGGTGCTTGGCCCGATCCAATTGAGCCGTAGTTCTTGAGGCAAAAACCTCATTACATTTGTGAAGTCAGAGAGTGTTAACCTGAGATTTCCTGGATGAGCAAATTTTGAAAAATCAAAAAAAAAAAATTCAATCTTGTCATCTCCAATTTGAAGGTGAACGTCTTGAAGAATTCACAACGCTTTTGGTTCGTTGCACATTTGTCCGCATAAATCACTGGAATGAATAAATTTATTTTTTTCATACTCTCAAAAAAAAAAATTAAAAATTTAAAAGCTTTAATAGAAAAATTACGAGCTTTAACAATTTCACGCAGCACTAGTCGCTGAATTGGGAAATGTTTAATCGAATGGAAAATCTCTCAGAATTTTCAAAAACGACCAAAAAGGTGACTGTACTTTCTAAAGTGCTTCGTAAAAATGTCAAGAGATTATCCATGTTTATATCTAGTTCGGGCGATAGAGTATCACTTAACCCGATCACGAAGGCACATGTGAGTGTCCCTAGTTTCTTCATGCATCTCCTTCAGATCGGATTGAAGGGAGTTTTTAATGACTCCATTTGCAGGCAATAAATTGAAATCGACTATAAAATTCAACATTGACCTTTTGTCTATCTCCATTCTAAAAGCTCCCTATGGCCATTGCCGTTCCAATTTTAACATAAAATAGAATTTGAGTTTAAAAGCCTGTTAAAAAGCATTAAATATGGTTCATGCTAATGACCTTCTTTAAATACCATGCAAGTGTACTTGAGAAATATTCATGCGCACTTATTCTCCCCACCCACACAGTCAAACATGAAACATGAACGCGACTCCACATTCCATAAATGCATTCATATTTTTAGGTTAGAAAATAATTCAACCCCAAGGCCATAATCTCTCACGCTGACTGGTTGGGGTTTGGCGAAATCAAGGTTTTTGCATTTTTCTCAAAATAAAGTTTTCATTTTTATGAATAATTAAGATTTCATTAAGTTTTTACATAAATGAGTTGTGTAATTTTTTCATTTTCAATTTCAAGTGCCCACTTTTACGTGAAATTCATTTGGAGTCCATAAATGCCCCACTTTCCTCCGTGTAGGTTCTTCAATGTCTCGAACATTTTCCAAGACAAGTTTCACCTGGTTTTCAAAGTCTTGTCTGTAATGTGTCCGACACGATATGACTTTCTAAAGTGATTCACTCTGTTCTTGGAATTCTTCAGATTACATGTGGCTTCAATTGGGTGTACCTGCTCCCATCTTTTCGATTGAATCATCTGTGACAAGTTTTATAGTACATAAATCAATTTCTAGTTGACTGATTTAAATTAGGAATTCTCGTTGACAGATACATACATTCGTGATATAAAAACGGATTTTATAGATTGTTAAAATTTTGATTTAATTTTACAAAATTGGCATCTTCTCTCTAATTGCACTCACTAATAACAGGTTTAAAGTTGCACTACGCGATAAATCTTTAAACCACTACATGCCGTACAAAACCAATGAGGAGACAGTCAGTGTTCGGCGGCTATTCTCGGGATCTGCACTTTGCTATCTTCATTCGTTTATTTTCTGAACAAAAAACAAATAGTTTAACAGATTTTGTAAGCTCGGCGAGTTAATTCTCAATCTAGCAACTTCTAAAAAAGCATTCGCGTTCATGTTCCATTCCAAACCAGCTAGAATTTGCAAATGAAACTTTTCAAGAAGGTTTTCTTCATTTCATTGAAAGGAAAATCGTCTGTTTAGAATTTAAATCATTTTCCTGTTGTCAAGGTTGCCTTTTCATCAAAAGTTTGCACCTTTTTATAAAAGACTAGCCCACCATAAAGCGTCCATTTTGAAGAGTGTCGTATTCGCATTTTTGTTTTCCTTATCACACACCGTTAAACTCCATTTAAAGTTTTCATAAAAACAAAAAAACATAAAAAATGTAGTTATGAACTTTAGTTCATGTTTATTTTATTTCTTTCCGTCAGAACAAAAACATGCAGCCAACATAAAAACACATCACTGTCGGGGTTTTTTAATTGCCACAAGATGAGTTTCTGAACTTAACGTGGCTTGTTGTGTTTATGAATAAATTATGAAAATGGCGTCTTTCGCCATTTTGTTGTACAAATTCTTATTTCACATTTTTGCACAAGAATGACTCAAGGAGTTCAGTGCCGCAATTTTCTTTCAGACATAGAAATCTTTAAAACAATTGACTCAATTTGTGAAGACGTTGATTTTAAAAGATGCTTTGACTTGTTGAAGAAATTCTTAAAAAAATAAACTCATGTTCTTAAAAACACAAGGACATTTTTAGTTGACTTTTGTAAATAAAATTCATTACTGTCTTTTGTGGGTTTTGTAATTAATCAAATAAACATTCATTTCGTACAAAGCCTTGGTAGACTATCAGCCCATTCGAGTAGAAACCATCAATTGATGTCAAATTCTGAGCTTTCATGGAGCTTAAGTGAAGTGAAATAAAATGAATTTCCAAGAATGTCTCACAGGGAATTCCTGATTTTTCTGGGAAGTAGCTTATTACATATTCCTTTGTGGGATCCAAATGGGATGTTGCTTGGAAACTTTTGACCTTTGAGAGTAGCAGAGGAGTTTTCATGGTAGAAACCTTTCAACCATTCAGGGTCGTTTACGCTCAAACAAACAATTCGTGTATTCGTTGTGATAATTTCAATTTTTTGAAATCATCTTATTGACTTTTCACTCATGTGGAGCTTGGGAAAAGAAAGGTCAAATGGGGAAGTACTCGCTGATGACCTTTACCCCATGGACGTCGCCGCCAATTTTTCATAAAATAAACAAATTCTACTTAAAGTTTATTCAAATGTTCAAAAACTTCAAAAATATTTCAACCAAAATAATAAATGCGAAAATGCTCTGAACTGGGTGCAGTGACATCTGTTGAACGTTAATTCAAAAATGTGATTGATCAATTTCAGAGAGAAGGATTTTACAAAGTGTGAAAGCACTAATTCGAATTAGAAATTGAATGACAAAACTGACATTGAGCTAACCCGGAACGATCAAAAGCCAATTATAAAATGAACGGTTATTGGAGATACAAAAGACTGGAAAAGGTCAGAAACAAGCTTTTGTTGTAGTTAAGCTTGTAAGAAGAAGTTTACATATGTAAAACATAACTGGAAAAATTGAAAACAAAATTTAGTTGATGGTCAAAGTTGAAACTGTGTTCCTTTTGTTTCCGTACCGGAAGTACTCAAATCGGATTTGCATCATCGACAGATTATCATAAATTATATCTTTATCACCTGACGAAGACACGCTAATCTCCTTAATCGTCTGCGAAGGTTAATTTCGATGCGAATCTTATCACTTAATCATTCAATCATTTTTTTTCATCTGATTATCGTTTAATTGATTTTAAAGTGACTTATTAACCTTTAGCGCTGCATACTTTAAGCGTCATAATTATGTCGTTAAAAATTGCATAATTTTGCAAATATTTGTCGTTAAAAGAATTCATTAAATTCGCATAAATTAAATTGTGACATTTTTTATCGCTGACAGGTCCCAGTTTTTCTCACAGCCTTCATATGAATTTTCGCCACCATTTTTTATCATTTATTTCGCGCTTTCAAATTTGCGAATTCAATTATAAATCAATAAAAATTGAAATGATTAAATTTTCAACATTTTTCGAACATTTCAGCTACAGCTACAACTTGAATATGTGAAGAATCTGCAGTTAAAGCTTGAATGTGCGGCTAAAGTTCTTGATTATTTACGAACTAGTTCTGGCAAACAGCTCTTTTGTAGCCCAAATTAACAACAGCATTTTGGTTTTCTTAAATAGTAACGTTGTGAGTAATTTACCGTCATCTGGAATACGTGGTAAAACCGATTTCTAGATTGGCTACGAACTAAATAAAATAGTTCATTCGCGAACTACTAAAATCCACTGGGTAACATTCTGTTCTGTTTCATGTTTCATGTTCATCTTGGTTGTGGGCGAACTAGTTCTTGTATAACAGTTCTTTTGGCGTCCAAACACATTTTCGAATTTAACAATTGATAATACAACGAGTATTGTTAATAATATTCTGATTTTGTTAATGTGTCCCCATACTGAACTATGTCCTTGATTAGCTGCGAACTAGTGATTCGTATTGCCTTGTCCAACTCTATTGCCATATCCATTTACGAATCCGTCTTGCCTTAAAATACTCCAGGATAGCCCACCTACAGTAGTTCGTGAACTATGCAAGTCTACTGTCAGAAAATTCTGTTTATTTTTCAAGCATTTGGTTAATCTTTTTCAACAGAAGTTCATTCTGTTTCTGTGACAGCAATATATTTATTATCTTGAATGTTACTTCAAACTGATCTACCCGACTGATGTCTTGAATATCTGTGAACTATAAAATTCTTATCACGAACAAGTTCATGAACTACTAGTGGAATTAATTCTGGACACTTGCAAAACGTTATGTTTTTTAAAGTTATCATGATACTCCATTGTGTTATATACTTTATTAATTATTTGACTATTTTTATTTTAAACTATGATTGTTTTTCTCATTATTACAACATAAATTACTTTTAATATGTTTTGAGTTTTTCCTTTAAAAAAATTGAAAACTGTGCGTGTCTCAAAGAAGCATATTTCGTTTGAAATTTTCGAGGAACGACACCGCTAAAGTCCCGTTATCTCAACGAGACAATCTGGGAATGCCTTCTTATTTTTATTCACTTTTCACTAATTTTGATATATGTATGTATTTACTAATTTTTGGTTTTCCGGCATTTTATGAGTTTCAATTTTGAACTGACTAGTTGAATTACGTTAGGTTGAAATAATACTGTTAAGATTATATGAAATAAATACAACTATAATAATTGCGGTCAAATGAACTAATGAATTGACTTGTAGATTTATACTACGAACAAATTCTGCACGCCAGTACATTCACGAACTATATAACTGAATTCTGGAAAAGTGAATCAAATTCCCCGGATGTGAACCATACGTTGTTCAAAGGAATATTTTTTCATTTAAATTCCGCCAGGAACAGTCCTTTATATGATTTGATACTTCGTTAAGGACGAACTTTATCCTCAATCATAAAAAGGATTCAAAGGCAACGTAACCCAAGACTCGTTGAATTTGCATTTTATGCCCACGTAGAAATGTAGATCCATTGAATTATCCCGAACAAATCCCTTTCTTCCGATTTGATGTCAAACGGGAAATATGAAATTTTGAAATTGGAAATTTTCCAAAAAATAAAAAACTTTTATTTGATATTAATAGTGATCCGTGATGGATTTCAAATTTGAATTGTAAATGCATTCGTATACGTTCACCCACACACAAAATTTGTGTAGCAGAAAGGATATTTGTGTGCGAGTATGGATTTATTTTTCCCGTTTCCATGGTTAGTGCCAGCAAAATTTGACCCAATTCAACCAGGAAAAACGGAAAACTGATAGAGCTTCGAGATTTTTTTATATAACAAAACATATTTTGAAAGGGATATAATTTTTGTTCGGAAAATAAAACATAAAATTTTCCCACAAACAAGGGAAACATGTTTTATTGTGATTTCTTCCACAACCACAAGGACAGTGCCAGGAACAAATAGGGGTGCATCCTTTAGGGATGTTTGCCTGTGTGCAATGCCGGTGTATGTAGAGTGCATTCGCATTTGTCAAGTGCAACGAACCCATTCCGAGGGGGTAGAATTTTAGTTACTCGAAATAATTATAACTCCAAAGCTCTATGGAAAAATTTTTCTGACTCTGTCTTGTCTAATGGGGGATGTCTCTTGGGGTTAGATTATTTCATAGTTGCCAGACTTGTTTTGTGGCTTTTGTTTTGTCATACATCAGAAAAAGCGCTTCTAGCTGTAGTAGTGATGGTGGTGGCGGCGGTGTTGGTATGTTTCCCCTCACAAAAGGGTAAATTCCGTGTGATACAAACAAAAGGTTAAGTAACCTTTCGTAAGTCCTTTTTCAATCAAACCTTGAAGGACTTTGAGTAGTATGTTACTTTGATGTATTACGGCGGAAGATACCCGTATGTGGTGGTCGTATCACAAAGCAAATGTGGGCATATTTAACGGGATGTAATTTGCTGACGAAAGGTTTGTTTCATGTGGGGTGGTTTTTGATGTTCCCCCTAACTTATTAAGGACATCAGCTTGATAGTTTCGACCACATTAAAAGGAATGGTCATCATTTTTTTTGATGAGCCTTTAAGGGATCCTTTCTCATGTCCCAAATCTAATTCGAGCTTTTCTTAGTTGTTTATATGATTATGTGAATATGTATCCTTGTCAGCGTTAAAGGAAACTGTTTCCACATTTCCAGGATATCGATTGGAAGAATTCAGGACAATTGGTAATCAAAAAATATTCACCACAAAATGAAGTAAAGCACATTTATATACATTTATATCTCCTTTTGTAAACACTGAACGTGATTTAAAGAGCATTTTAGAGAGACGTGATTCAGTGGTGTCCTTGTTACTTACCGGCCCTGACATTTGAAAATTGTCATTTTTAAAAGAAAACCATAATAAGAAAGGTATACACTATGCATCTAACAAAATTATAATTACAGAAAGGTGCTAAGACTGGTTTGGTTTTCTGGTGATTAGCCATTCCTGTTGGTAATTATTCAATGGTACTCGTATAAACCAAATACGAGTGAACAGGACAACTCTAGACAGGATTCACATTCATGGCAGTTCCCTAGTCCAATAGAATGTCAAACATTGGTTCTAAAGAACTAGTTCTCTTTCCTCGCGTCACCAAAATGACCTCATTCCTTGTTTTGAGTTCATATATGTCTCAACATTTCTGAACAAATCAGTTCTAGCTTCAACTACAATTCAACTTCAATTCAATTTCAACTTTCTAAAGAGCCTAATGGGGTCACTAGCGACATCCGCAGTGTCTTGAGTTAACTATAAATGTTAAATCTTTTAATCTATTAGTAATTTTCATTGGTTAATCACGTGTTTAATGATTGAACTGAATTGAGAAACGGTAGTTAATAGTAGTACAACAATTTGCGTCGTCTTAAAGACGATTGACGAAAGCCCAAAGGAGTTATGTCGAAGAAACGCAACTTCGCGTCGACAAATTACACTTTAATTGGTTCAGTTATTGCATTTATTACAAGTTATTAGGTAAATAAGTAAAAAACTAAACTGTAGTAAGATGTTATCGTTAAGAAAATAGAAGAAGACCCACAACAATTTACAATTTGTTGATGAAATTAATTTTCTTGTTCTGGTTGTTGTTAAGTAATTGTAATAATTATTAGTTAAAAACTTTAATAAGTAAGTGAACGGGATTTCTATTGACTAATACGCAACTTCATGTTACGCATTGCAGACCTGACAACCATCACAGGAACGAGAAAATCGCGTCAAGCCACGTAATGGCAGAGTTAGAAACTTGTTTTAGTTAGCAGTTATAGTTACTTGGTCAAGTTAGTCATTGAGATAAGTTGAAGTTAATCAGTTGGAAAAACTTGATTCTGTTGCTGGTGTTGTTGTTGTGAAACAATGTTGGACAAGTCATTTGTATGTCTCTTTTCTTTAAAAAATGCCAATCACGTCATGGACTGGCTGGCAACGCATTGATTGGATCTAATTATTGTTGTTTTTGTTCTTTCAAAAGCCGCCTTATTGAGAATTCCACAAATTAAACTTTTACAGAATAAAATTAACTAAATTTAAAAATGAAAATTTTGTTTTATTTCCTGGATCACTCTTGAATTGAAAATAGGTGTACGTGATTCACTTCCTACTCTTATTTGTAACGTAAGCAAAAGCTTGTTGTGACTAGTACCACATTAAAGCTATAGAAAATGTCTCAATTAGCCTAAACTGGACTCTAGTAACTTTCAACTCGTCACAGCTCACAGCCCTCAATTGCCCCACGTGGTCTGCTGTTTCGTCAATTTATTTGGTCAACTGGTGGTTTGATTAGATACGAGGGTAAAGGCATACTGATTGGCAGAAGGACATGTAGTGTCTCTGGTCCAAGTTGACAGCAAAGAGAGGGTTATGTTTTTCACTCCTATCTGAGTATGTATGCGGCATTCTTTATACCCTTGTTTAGCATCCCAATTGTTGTATGGATTTTTAATCAGTACGATGTCTATCGATTTGTCTAAAGAGTTCAATGGTCATAGGCTTATTATATTGTTCCGTTTTTGACCGTAATAAAAATGTGCGCATTATACTGAGTGTCATGTCACTGAATAACTTTGTCAAAATCAAGGTGATGTTTCTTAGACCATTTCTCGGTTACATGTTCCGTTTCAGGATAACACATCCATTTAGTTCGTCTTTTACGCTTATTCGCACACAATTATGTAAGTGACAAATTAAATTTTAATTTTAAACACAAATCACTTGGACTGTTGAGTTTAAAAGTGTTGAAGTTAATTAAATTTCGCTCGTTTATTATTTTAACATTCCTAAGTAATTAAACAACTACCAAAATTATGTGTGTAATTAATTCAAAGTACAAATTTATGTGACGCCACTTAACGACCATAAAATTCAAAATTTTGGAGAATTCCGCGATGCAATTTTATGCTCAGATGAATAATAAAGTAATTAAATTGTTTTAAAATGCATTCATAAATTAAATAAATTTAAAATTTTATGCACAAGGAAATTACAAATTCAATTTCTGATTCTAAGTAAATTCTGCACAAATTTTCCACACAAAACCCTTAAAACCAGAATAAGGATTTTGATGGTCTCCGCATTCCAAATACCTCCATTATGGTTATGTCACAACGTGAATCCTAATGGAAATCACAAGTTCTCAAGATAGATACTTCTGTCAGGTGGCGATTCAATATAATCCTGGGATAAGAGGATAAATGCAATCGTTCACGGTAATTCAGTGGTTAGAGCATCTGTCCGGCAAACAGAAAACCAGTTTTTGAATGTCGGCTGCGACGCACATTTTTCCGCCGCTCCTACAAAAATTTGACGTACGCTAAAGGTTTTGAAGATTCTTACCAGGACATGAGTATCCTTGCCTAAAACATCACCGTCATTCTTTAATCCTTTAATTATTCACAAACACTTCAGTCTTCCAGATTTTTGAACATAACACGGTTTTACGTTACAAATGTTCGAAACGGATCCCCCCACGTGTGGAACAAGTCTGTTATATTAAGGGTGGTTAAATTACAACTAGCACTCACAAAACAAAAAATACACTGGTGTACTGTCACATGGAACAAGATAAATTGTTTGACTTCATTTACCCCTCAGGTAATTCATAATTAATGTGTCTTGTTCATGAGAATTAATTCTTGCAGCAAGTGATACTGTTCTAAAATTCATCCCTCCACATTTCCATAGAGTCATAGAAGAGAAACTGTGGGTGTGTGTATGTTTCTGTTTTGAATTAAAAGTAAATTGTTCAAATTAGGTTAGACAAGTCATAAAAGGATGATCATTGAAACATGAGGGTGGTGGTGTCACTGGAGCATCAGACCTTTATTGTTTCAAGTAACATGACATTTTGTTTTAATTAATATTACCTATCTCCTAGTTCTGACTTGACTCTTGACTTTATGTCAGACGGGAACTGTTTTCCTCAGGGTACATGTGCAGGGTTGACTAAACGTTTGAAACAAAAAATAACATTTGAAGTTCGCTTAAGGGATGAAATATTTCACTTTTAAATTTTCCGTTTTAAGAAAAACCAGTTGATATTTTTCAATTCCGTTTTTCAATCATATTCAGATAAGTATTTGAGAATGAGACACGAAATGGTTTTTATCACTTTTCTACAAAATGGCGGCGTAGTGACTGATTAAAGAAACCTACATTTTTATCAGTGATGAAACATTTCCTTACAGGTCGCAATTTTGAATCCATGACAAAAAATAGTGTTTTGAAAAGACGATATGTATATCTAACAAAGTATGTTTAAATATTAAAAAATTTGTTTTTAACAAAAACGGCTGGTGTCGCTTTAAATCAGGAAAAAAAATTTACGAAAAATTTGTCATAAAAAAATCTCAAAAGGTTCAATCAATTGAAAAATATTTTCTAATTCCTTATGGAATATCATTGTTCAGTTAAAATTTTAAATTGTTTAAATTTAATTTTAATTTAATTTGTTTTTAAATTTAACAACATGAAGGGCGCTGCCTGATATACAGGTAGCTGATAATAGAAAAATGCGAACGCCACGCCACCTCTTCGATACCGAACGAGAATGGAATTCTGTTCTTTTTGTAACTAGTAACTAGGGATGTCGAAAATTAAAAAAATATCGATATATATCGTATCAATTTTTTTTGGAAGTATCGAAATCGATATTTATCGTTTGTAAAAAAAATATCGATATATCGATATATCGGATCAGTTTATAAAAGAATGATCGCGTTCTAAAAAATAGTACATTTATCCTAACATACGTTAATCACATAACTATTGGTATTTCTTGAAAAGTTAAATTTTATTTTTCTCAGTTAGTTAGTTACTTACTGAAAAACAGTCTACTGTCATCGATAATAATCAAACACCAACACCGGGCTTTGATTAAAATTGAATAATAAAAATACATCCCGGCTGTGACGAAACATTCAGGGATGACTTAAGGGGGTATTATCGTCTAGAAAATTTACAAATTCGATTTTTTTTTTTTTTTTTTTTGCATTTTCTTACAATATGAGGTTTTGAGAAAGTGTCTGTAAAATATAAATCTGATTAAGGGTAAGTTACTCAACATATTTGTTATCCACCGTATGTTCAGCCATATTAGTGCTAAGAGTATAGGAAACTTTAAACGGTTTAAATTCGGAACAACATTTTTAAAGTCGGGCGTACGGTTTTCTCAAAAACTATTGGACCAATTTACTTCTGATTTTGGCTACATTTCAACAGAACCGTCTCCTCTAGTCCGAACTAGAATGATGCCGATAGCTTTAATATTTTAGCCGTGCTCTCATTTTTGGTTGACAATTTTCTGGGAAAATTGAACATTTATTTTCAAACAGCTGCCATTCCGATAAAAGATATCGTACTTACTTAGTTCTAGTTCAGACGATAACTACGTTCATATAGATTGAAAAAGAAGTTTGTTTTTTTGTTTCTGACGGCTAGAATTGTATAGATTTCAATAATTTTCATTTCATAAACTTTTGTGTGGTTAGTTGAAACGTGTCTCACTATGTGTTTAAAGCCACGGCACTATACCTATATTTGATAGTTTTCGCAAAATTAATTCATGAAAATCACTTAAAAACAAGGCACTAGGCGATAATACGCCCTTAATCGACCAAAAAATCGAAGACGAAATTTTGGTTGTCAAAGAACGCGATCGCGAAAACCACGAAAAGAAATACACGAAAGACGATCTGCGAAGAGGTTCAAGCACTAACAGAATCCGGTGCCAGAAGATAAAACCAACCTCTTGGGTAGCTGAGGGTACCAGAGACAAAATACCCTGCAAACAAAATCACCTGAATTTTTGTTACAATATCCTTTTTCGCCATCTTCCTCTCTGTAGTTGTTGCAACTTCACTATGAATTCAAAAATCTAAATACGATTCGCTTTATTGAGACACAGACGACATGTCGTCATGGATATCCCATAGAGGATATAAAAGTAGAAATTACGAATTGATAGAAACTGTCTGAAACTAAATTCAATAGTATGGCATAAGATAAATGTAATGTTAAGTAAATGCTAGACAGGATGTTGTAAGAGGAAAGTTTTCCAATATCCTGGAAATAGTTACATGGTATAATTTATTGAATTATTTAGTGCCAACAACCCCAAATCCCCGAGTGACTACTGCACACAGGACACGGGATAAATTCGATTTCCGGAATAAATTAAAATTTCATCAGAATGAAAATGGGAATTTTATTTCGAAAATTTTTTGTGTATATTTAATTAAAGTACAAAAACACATTTCACGATCTTGAAGACGGTTTTTTTTTATTATGTCGTTGACATTTTAATTAATTACTTGACATTATTATGACTTTGACAATGTTTTTCAACTTTTATTGAACATTTCATTTTTCGCTAATCTTTTGAAGTTGATTCATTCAATTGAATGTAATCGAAAGACGTTCAATAGAAAATGAATGAAACGGAAATTTATTTCCGTGCTTTGACACAAATCTTTTATGGGACATTACACAACAATGCCTTTTCAACATGACTTTGATTGTATAATATATGTTCTAATTGAACTTTTGAACATGAAGTCTAGGTATGACCTGTATTCCCTTGTCTTTAAAAATGTGAATGAAACTGAGTTCAAATGAGTTCTGGTTTCTTATTAATTCCAGCCAGAAGCATCACTCATCTCCAGATGTGTGTGGCTCAAGACATTTCAAAGACATGACCTAGAAAAAAGTTTTTTAAATTTAAAATAAAATGAAACAAGTTGCTGACCTATCACTAAAGGCGAGTTGGATAAAGTTTACTCCTATGAAAGCCCGCACGTCAATATGTTCCGTTATGAGTGGAGTCGATTGAAGTTGGGGAGACTTACGGACAGAAGAAGATAGAAGAGAAGTCAAGAGGATTTTGGGCAGAAAGTAGTTTTCGATCAAAGATGGAATTGAAAAATGTCTGCCAAGTGGGTCAGTGGGTGGAGTAAGTTTTGTAATTTCTCCATTTTTACAACGTCAATTTCAAGATTCCAAATCTTGAATCATCCGTCAGAGAGTGATGTGAAGTTATTAGTTGATAAAAATAGTTTGAAGTACAAAATGACGAACACAACATACAGTGCAAGTTTACCTGGAAAAACCTAACTGTAATCAAACACGGTAGAAAGAATACTAATTTCACGTGTCTTTGCGTCTTCTTTGACTGTTTGCCTAACTAAGCAAAAATCGCAAACACTACCTCTAGTGGGATAGTGTTGTACTAAAGGTCGTTAGTATGATTTATAGTCTAAGAAACGGTATTATCCTATGCGATACCTCATACAGAAGAGAATCAGATACACCAAAACAATGGTGGCAAGTGTAAACAGTGTCGTCGAGAGTGTCTTGAAACAAGTTCATCGCCTCTTGACAAACAACTTGAAACTTAAGATTTTATTTCTAGGTTTTCCAGGTTTTTCCAGGTGAATAATTTCATGTCTGTGAAAGATGAAGTTGAAATTGAAAATTTTCTTTTAGTTTTATGAGAATTGCGGAAACTACAACGACGCAAATCATGATGCAAATTAATTAGAAAGGAAATTCTTGGTGTATGTGGATTTAGTCATGGGGTTTTTATCTTTTGGAATTTTTTCTTCGACGCAATAGAGAAACGTGCTACAATTATTAACATTTCTAATTTATGAAAGAAAATGCAACAAAGAGACGTTGGAACATAATATTTTAACTTCCTTAGCCTTCATGTGGAATGATCGTGATAGGGGATTTATTCAACCAAATTTTGAAATCCAGGAATTGAAAGTAGAAATACCAGGACGCATTATAAGAGCAGTAGTCAATTGTAATACGTACTGTACCCGTACGCTGGCTTCAACTTTAAGGCGCGTTTCCAATGCCAGCTTGGAGTGGAGTGTGTCGACGCTGACTCTGGCACTCGTATCCAATGCCAGAGTGGATTGATTTCACTTCCATCTGTCGGGCATAAATTCAGTCGTTTTAATTATCAAAATTATAGTATTATTTCCACATAAATTAACCATATTTGAAATATTATGCCTTATTTTACTAAATGTAAGACAAAAATCCGTCGCATATTTCTAAGGATCTCATCGCAGTCACCTGCTGGAATCGCTTCGAAATAAATTATTTTGCCACCCCAGCGTGAAAATAGAAATAGATCCTATTTTCAATCCATGCTGGACACAGATTGGACGAGAGTCATATATAGCGTAGTGCGTGGGTGCGAAACGAGCGGAACATCTAAGCCAATCTAATCCACTCCAAGCCGCCATTGGAAACGCGCCTTTAAAAGTATTTAGTTAAGCAGCAAGTACGCAACCATGCTGCTCTGTATGTATACTTCATTGGGCGCGAAAGAGACCAAGTACACCATAACAAGCGTGTGGGCCAAGTGATGAAAAGACTGAAGACAGTAGTTGCGCTGCGAATTTTAAAACACAGGACGGTTGACAGCCGTACCACATTTTATTCTGGTTTTCTTCATAAAAATTTGGTTTATGTAAGATAACAAACATGAAAATTATTTCCAAAAATAAATTTTGAAAGTGAGAATTCAGTGTACAATGCAAATATAATTTATATCAAAACCATATTTTCCCCGTAACACATGACAAAACCAATTTTGATATCTTGTAAGCCACAAGACACGACAAACTGTTTCAACAAACTGTACGTTATCTCCCGAATATATAACAAACACTGGATAAATAAACAAGAGATATTTTTCTTCTATACATGTAACTCCATCTATTGTAGGTGGAAGATGAAAGTAAACAGAACCAACTGGTTACCCTGATTTGTCTTGAAATCATGAAAATCAAAAGTGCGTGTTTTTCTTGGCTTCGAAGGGATAATACGTGGTTTTGTGGTAATCCTTTTTTCGAACCCTTTAAAAAAAGTTATAAAGGGATATGTATAATGAATATTTGATTTTTTCCTGTTTCTGTTAAAGGAAATTGATTTTACCCTTCCAGGAATCAATTAAAGTGTGTTTGGTCGTTGGGATTTTTATTGGGGACGGGCATAACTAATCGGATAACATGCAAATCAGGGAGAAATCTGTTGCTCAGAAATTTTCTCCTTAATTTTGATGACGAAGAAAAATCCGCAAGAAAAGCGCAAAATCTTATCATCAGCCAATAAAGTGTAATAACCGGTGGTGATAATGGCTTATACTATATGAAAACTGTGTTATACCTGATATATACTTTTACCTAAATACGAGTAATATCTCGCTTACACTGTATGGCTTTCCATAAGCTTCTTGTACGTAAGGAATTGACTTTGAGCTTCATGAAAATAGACATAATCCCATGACTTGTTATGAATATCAGCTAAGCGAAAACATTCTTTCGTTAAAAAGGGCACTAACCCAAAAAAGTCTAGAACAGAACAATGTAACAAAGGATATCGTTCATGGTCTGTAATAGATATGTTTATGTCGTGAACGTTTGCCTTTTTGCATGTTTCAAAGTTCACTAATTAAATAAGTTTTCGTGAAGGATGTTTTATGTATTGTATGTTGTAATTTGAATAAATTAGCAAAGTCCTGTTTTTTTGTTTTACTCGAGACTTGAGAAGTTTTTCATTGAAATTAATCACAAAAGGGTGTCCTATTACCGCATCTTGAATGAGGGGTTGTGCTTTTCCTCGAAAAGTTTCTAAGGAATTTGGGTCAGAATTAGCTCAAAAATGTTGCAGATATTTTCTTTTATTATTTTCCTTTTCAAATTTAAAGAGGAAAAGTTAAAGAAAAGATGGACATTTTTTGTTAAAATAGTTTTCATTTTCTTATAATACACAACTGAGTTAATGAATATTAGTTGACGTAATATTCGTTCAGACTTTATTCAAATGATATTTAAGTGAACTGAAAACAAGGTTAATGTGTCAATCACACGATAAGAATGTTTCCGATAACCCTTATTACTTAATTTAAAAATGAAATTGATATTAACGTCATGTTCTCTTTTATATTTCAGAGATTCTTGCAATTTTGCCCGCCACAGGAAGTGTGCTTCACGTGCAACGAAAATTATTCAAAATTATTAGAGGTAATTGGTTATGATTTAGTAAAAAATAGATAATTTGTTCAAAACCAATTTAAACTGCTTACTTTTAAATTCATTATTTCCTCACTGTAGTAGTACACGTTAGAAGGTTTTGGATAAGGTTTTTCTCACCCTTTTTTGAAATTTTATTCTGTCGTTTGAGAATACAAAAATAAATTATTTATTTTATTTTCATTTGTTGCCTGGCAGAGGGCTGTAAAGTCGAGTTCTGGAAAAATTCTGTTACGATGGTGGGCAGGTTATCTCAGTATTGGGATGTCTGACACAAAAAAAAATAAAAACCATCTTAAAAAGGAAGGATTCATGGATCACAGTTCATCTCCATTTTTTTAAAGAAGCTCAAACTCATAAAATGGCGGCTGTTTAAAAAATGTGGAAATTTGACCAACTTGTTTCCATGTTATCCTTGTTAAAATTTTGTTTTTCAATTTCTGCGAAGAATTATCACACAGGAGTTGTTAACAATCAAAATTTAAAATCATAATTTGAAAAACCGTCATTTCGAGAGAAACGCGTTCAAAGTTTTTTGTTAATGAAGGAGAGTCAAGAACATGCGTGCACTTAAAATTGCTTTCTGCTGTTATAAGGCTCAAATTTACCAAAAAACTATCAAATATGATTTCTAAAGGCTTAAGGAGTTGAAAAATGTTAAAAACACAAAATCCATTTTTTGAAGTTGAGATAATCGCTATCAACACCACTTCATCATATCTGAAAAGTCGCAAAAGATATAAGTCGAAGATGTGTCTACGTAAACATCAAAAGTCTGTAAAAGTAAAAGTGTTTCATTAAAACATGAACATTGGTCTATATCATCACTTGAGATAAAAACAACCGCAACGTCCTTTGAAAGTCACAACAGAAACACTCTTCATTTTGTCATTGATATCTCCTCGAGCGGATGTGGTTACTTTCAGTTCAACAATAATTTCATTATCTCAATCTCACTGAATGAGAAGATATGTTTGTTGAATGAATTCATCTGAATTGCGATTAAAACTAGTTCAAACCACTAAACATGTAGACGACGTGATAAAAGACTTTAGACTAAAGCTCCCGACAGATGTCACAATGAAATTAAGTAACACAATACTTTCTCATGTACTAGCTAGACTATGAAAAGTAAACATTAAAAAAATTTAATAAAATTCATTCATTAATGTACCGAATGTCCAATTGATAACGAAGTTGGCATTTTTATCAAAATCGATTTGTACCAACCAATATCACCACCAACATAATTTTGCTAATATCACTTACTAAATGTTAGCGAAGCTTGTCAAGCATCGTATCAATTAAATTGATTAGATCACTAACCTGTTGGTGGAACTCCACTCAACTGTATGAATCAATGACAGTCGAGTTTCGTGTTTCATAGGTGTCACAGTTGAGTCACATTTACTTTTATATATCATGTCATTTCGAAAATTGAGATAATCTAAGAGGTTCTTATCAGTCGGGGATGTTTTTTAGAGGATGTATTATAAAGAAAATCTTAGAAATGTCCATTTGGTTTGTTGACTTTTCTATGATGAAAGCTGCAGCTGACATAGTAGCGATAAGTCACTATCTGAAACCCAGTCATAGGTTCACTCAAAACTCAGGCTTACTTCATCCAACCTTCCAGTACTCATTAGAGTCTTGCTGTGTGAGCGAGGTTTCAAAATTACTCAATCAACTGTAAAATTTTTGTGACTCATTCTTAAGTTTACCGAAACCTGATTTAGGTTCTGTCAATTTTTAACAAATATTTCATGTGTTGTGCGCTAAAATTTCTAAACAAACAAATCGAGTAAGTGAAAGAAAAGTGTTCATTTAAAAATAATCATTAAATTTCAATTAGCAACATTCACTTTTAAATTGGTTTTTGTGTCACTGTCATTTGTGACCTGTTTATATTCTTTCAAATTCTTTTAGTTGATATTTTGAATATGTGAAAAGAACATGTTTAACTCGTTTGTTTAAGTTTTAAGAAATGAAATCATTAAAGACAAAATTAACGAAAATGGTGACAACACAAATTTAATTGGCTCAATAATTATTTTATTATGTTTTCTTTTTAATTGTCTAAATATGTTCTGTTATCAAATGTTCGTCACAAAGAAATACACGTTTTAAAGTGTTTGCTTTAGAGTAGTTTAACACACTCCACCTTGTGCTCTTCAAAATTGTGCAAAATGACCTAACAACAAGAATTTCATAATGATGCTGATTCTAACATGATTTTAAACTGTTTAAAACTATTGTGTTAAATTGATTTGTCAAAATAAAATTGAAATCTCGAGTATATCATCAAGATATAATTACTCTGTAATTGTTAATATCCCGTTGGATATAAATAATATTTTCTTTATCGAAATTTAATTAAAGTTAGATATTGTTCCAAAAAAGCTGATTATTATTTATAAAAGATAAGATATTTCATAATCAACCACGAATCCCGAGAATACCATACCCATTAAGTATATACTCGTATCACAATCAGTTGATATTACTAATAATTCCGATAATTTTGTTAAACAATGCACCGATGAAATAAGTTCGTTCATATTGCAATAGCAATTTGAGTAGTTTATTAAAGAGCTTAAAGCATTTAAGTAATAATCATTATCATTTCAGTTTGCTATACAAATGGCCTTCCATAGGAAAATGGGAGTGCCAAAGTCACAACACCATCAACAAACGAGACGACTAAACAGTCCAACAGAATGTTGTCAATCAATAATAACAGGAGATATGTCAACAATGAAAACTAGCATAAGAATAAAATCATCATTCCTATCCTCACAATTAGTTTATATCGTTTCAATATTAGTTATACTAGTAACAGGATGTCCTAGCATCACAAATGCTGAGGCATCACTAACAATAAAACAACCAATATTTACATCATGGAATCAAAATGTTACATATGCTAGCTCCACCAAGTACAGTCCAAGAGGTATGGGGCCTCTGTATAATACAACGAATGATGTTTTGAACATCTTCATTGGTGAAAATGCTATACCACATGGTAAGTTCATATATTCAAAACTATAATCTCAATGGTCATGTTAACCTTATTGTTCTCCTTCTACAGGATACATCGTTGTGTCGGAACAAAAAATCGAATTTGGCAAGAAAGTACACGACAACGAATGGGGCGATCTGCTAAAACATTACTGGGGTATCCTACTTGTCGTGGTAGTAGGAGCATTGCTCATTGCATTGATGCCGATTATTGGGTAATTATAATAAATTTATAACTTTTACAATATTTCAATGTAAATTAATCGTTTAGACTCTGCTTCTGTTGTTGCCGATGTGCTGGAGCTTGTGGCGGAAGATCCCAGCCGTTCGATAAAAAACATGATACGTGTAGAAGAGTCTTCCTTGGATTATTATTAATTTGTGCAGCAACTGCGCTATTGTAAGTGATTGCTCTAGTATAAATTGTTATTAGAAAATATTTTATGTATCACATTTTAGATTTGGAGTTGTAGTAGCTTTTGTCACGAACAGCTACATGCAGGAAGGTGTCGAAGACACACCAATGACTGCTGGTCATGCAATTGATGATGTTCAATTGTTCTTGAATTCGACATCGGCGCAAATCAAATACTTATTAGATCAAAATTACAAAGAATTGTCACATTGCTTGTTGTTTTCTCTAAATGGTATTCATTCAAAATTTCATTTGAATATATTAAATATGATTAAAACGAATTATCTCCTGCAGACACGCAAGATAAAGTCATAAACGATTTGAAAGAATTGTCAAAAGCGATTTCATTAGAACTTCTAATAACTTTCGTCAAGAAACTCCCGGTGATACATCAAAAGCTCATAGACGCAAAGAATATTACAAACAATTTGCGAGTAACTGCTTCGCAACTTAGTGATGGTAAATAGAACGAATAATTTTTCAATTAAAAGTGATATTAAATTTTTATGTCTCTCAAGCACTTCGTGGTGTCAAACGAGATTTGCTAGTAACATTAAGTAACTGCACAGTGAAAGAATGTACAGACGTTCTTGACACTTACGAAATTGGTAAACTTGATGCTAATGGTATCGATTACAATCAGGTGAGTTACAGGTTGAACTCTTCAATAAAATTGTATGAAAAATCTCACAAAGAGTGTTAAACAAAAGGGCTATTATAAAACTGTATACAAATATCTAGTTAATTATTTAAAACTTAGATGCTATTAAACCCATACCTTGTAAAGAACAGATTTAGAATAGCCCTCGTCTCCATTGTATAGTATGTTCTGAATCATTTCTAATATTAAATCATATCTTTTTCATGCTAAGATGTTAGACAGGTATTTTCCTCGGGTATGTTTGAAGATATTTAGCGTTTTTTTTTTGTTTTTAATGTTTATGTTGTTAACAGTTTTTTGATTTTTAAAAACTCATTTAAATATGTCTATGGATTCTTACTTAAAAGAATCCTTGCTTTTAATTTCTTTCCTTGCTTATAATTTGCTGAAGGACATTTAAATAATTTTTAATTTCACACTACCCCGCAACGAAATGAACTGATTAATTATTAACATAAGTTCAATTCAATGGTTCCTTTTTCTGTGCAACAAATTATGTCATATTACTAGGAAACTTAATTAACAATTGCTAAAGACTTAATCACAGAATGAAATCCTAACTTTCTTGGATTTTTTGTTTTAATTAATTTAATTAAAGTGTGAAGATTGTTTTTAAATTTGTGTCATTGTTATCATGTTCATAATACAGTATATAATACTCATATCAACAGTTACCGGACTTAACTCCAATCATCGAAGGAGTTGAGGTTTTGAAGAACAGCGAAGCTAGTCAAAAGATAATCAAAGGAGAAGACGCATTAAAGGATCTTGAGGAAAAATTAAGAGATAACATAAATGCACAAACACCAAAAATTGAGAAAGCTATTACAGATGCTGGTATGTTTTTCTGTAATTAAATAATTTTTAATTTTTAATGTTCAATTTTAAGGTGAAACAATTCGACGATCTTCCAATGACATTGAGAGAAATCTGGTTAAAATATCGAGTACTTTGAAAAATAATTCTACGAAATATATCAACCTTGGAGATGAGTACATCAAGAAGTATTCAGTTTATAGGTTCTATGGTGGTATTGCTATCAGTTCAGTATTATTACTAGTGAGTACAAAAGAAATTATTTTAAGAAAGAACACATTTTTATTATACAAAAATCATCCAAGGTACTTGTTAGCGTCACTTTTGCACTGTTCTGTGGAGTTTGCGGAAAGCGACCGGATGGATACGGTGACGATTGTTGTAATAAGGGATCTGGATCGAGGTTTTTGATGCTGTATGTATTGGTTTCGGTTAAAATAATTTTGTGATTAATAATTATTATTGAATTATAGTGCTGTCACTGTAATATTCTTAACGATATCAATACTAGCTGCTGTGGTTCTTGTTCATTTCCTAGTTGGTTTGATACTTCATCGTGCTGTTTGCATTCCTCTCAAGTAAGAATAACTAATTGTATATTTAACATTTTTTTAAAAACATATTCCACACAGCAATCCAAACGATCAATTGTTCGGATATATTGACGATTATTTGGATTTGAATAAAGTTTTATATCCAAAAACAACGAAAACATTGAACGACAATCAACCATTGAGATTATCTGGAATAATTGATTCGTGTCGACGTAACAAAACAATTTATAACATATTGAGGTTGTACAACATTTACAATGTTAGAAATTTGAAAAGTATGAGAGACGAATTTCATATCGACGAGAAATTAGAAGAATTAGTGAAAAGTATAAAAATTGGTGAACTAACCATATTGGAGGATGATGCTGAAGAAGCTATCAAAACTCTAAAGGATTCAGCGCTCAAAGATTTTGCATCATACAAATTCATTGATAACGTTAGTTTAATTTAGTTCAATTATTATTCAATTAATTCTATTGAATTGAAATTGTTTCAGTTAAACGATACTGTTACGAATAGAAGGTTAAACGTGGTTGCAGATGAACTTGAGAAAACTGCTAAGAAAATACAACATAAACCAGGAATGGAAAACGTTCGCAGTACATTGTTGAATCAAGCATTGCATTTGAGATCATATGAAACGAACTTAGTTCAACCGATAGTTAATAGTACACAAACGTTGATTGATATTGTCAAATCACTAGAATCTGATCTTAAAATGGGTAATTCATCATCGTTTGAGGAAAATATTGAAACGTTGTTGAATGACACAAAGAATGCACAAGATTTTATTAATCGCAATGGAACAGATGCTGTTCAAGATATTGCTAGAAATTTAACAGCACGATTTACGAATTATATTGAAAAATATGTTAACCGAGTTATTCATGCTGTTGAGGAGGAAATTGGACAGTGTTCACCAATTATGAATGTTTATGATGCTACAGTTGTTGCTACTTGCAACAAAATTGTTGATCCATTCGTAAGTTATTTTATGAAATTTTACAAGAAACATAATTAACAATTTAAAGAAATTGTATGAGAACTTAAAGAATAACTTAAAAATCAATTATTTCTTTAGAACGGATTTTGGGCTGGAGTTGCTTGGTGTGTCATAATATTCCTTCCCACACTGATAATATGTGTTAAACTATCTAGTTTGTATCAGAAATCTGATCCTTATCCAGGACCTTTAGTCGAATCGTAAGTACAACCACACTACCATACTAACACAAACCAAAACAAATTAAATTTTCAGAAAACACTATTAAAAAATAAAAACAAAAATTATGAACTAAAACTTAATTATATAATTTGTTATGATTGTAGAAGTTGTTTTATGCAAATTTTTTAAATATACTTTTTTTAATAAAATGCAACGTGATAAATTTATTAATTGTTTATTAACAATTTGTTGTATTTTATTTTAATATTTTTGTATGTACATGTGTTTGATACAAAACAATATTTACGTATATAAGGAAGCATTTTGTTGATATTTTATTTAACACTATGATTAATATAATAAAACTAATTTGTGTTCAGTATGTGATTCTTCCTTAATTCTACTAATTTATTGTGAATTTAACGGTTCAACCTAGCTGTGAAACTCACAAACAGGATTGTGGGCTATGGTACCAATATAGTAGTGCATTTTAGCTTTGACTTCTTATTATGAGATTAGATGATTTACAACAAAAGTGTTTGTTCCGAAAGAATTTGTGTTCCCTTTGTTTTTCTTCTTCTTTGTTAAAGAATTCGAAATACGAGCATAACAGCTACAGTTCTCGAAAACTACAGACAATATAAGAGTCATGAAGTATGAAGTATTCCTCATGAAGCATACAAATCCTAGCATATCTTAGCAAATGAAAGAAGACTTGAAGTATGAATTTTACTTTCTAGAAGGGAATCCAAAGTTAAATCATTTGTAATGCAAATATGCTACACAAGCTAAACTTCTGCTCAGTTTAGTTAACATCCTGGTTACATTTTAACATTTTATAAATTAATTCAAATAATCAATTGACAGATCATGATAGAACGTTTCAGGTACCTACTGTGAGGTAATTTCATTTTTGAAATCTTATTTCAATTCTTTAGAAGACAATATTTAAGTATTTCAAGTATAAAGAATCAGTGTTACTTTAATAACACTTTGATACACTTTTGTGACTCACAAATATGACACATTACTTCCAAGAATCTCTAACAATGGCAAAACAATAATGAAAAGATCCATCTTGAATTTCAGAATATTCCATTTCCATTTCCATTTCCAATTTTTAATCCACCTGTAGAATTTATGACTTAAAAAATACTAGTACTAAAACTAGTTAATTCGGAATTTATAAATCTTTAATGAAAAATAAAACACACAACCAAAAACCAATTTGATCCTCTTTATTATACAAAGTTTGCTTAAACTAAAATAATGAATGTCGAGCTTCTTTTTCACTAAAATAATTTTAGTAACGAAATTCACTGGGTACACCTTTCTAAAATCAATAACTTATCAAATTTCGTTGCCATCATCAGGAAGACTAAAAACAGTTTTAATCAATGTGATATGGGGTAGAGATAGCTCAGTATCTATGAAAGGAAATAACTAATAACTGATAATGTTATAAAATTTCACTGCGAATTTCCGTTTGTTTGACGAAACATTTCTTTTGAAACTACTTTGATTTTTATCTGAAAGTGTTTTTTAAACAACTTGCGCTAAAGATAATTTTCTTATCTCAACTTTGTTTTATTAAGAAAAATGTAATAAATTTTGTTGCAACTATTATTTATAATTTTCGTAATGGTTTATGTTGTTTATTTGCTTTGATATTTTTATACATACTGAAGTCAAGTTTTTTAATCTTAGGTAGGTAGTTGATAAGGTAGCGTTTATCGCGATACATTCACTACAATCACTTACGTATTAAATGATACGTACATATATGAAATTGAACATGAATATTATAAACAACAAAATGCTTTCTTTATTAATTTATTAATTTGCATATAATTGTTAATATATTTTTGTAAAATACAATATAATCAGATGATTTCGTATCAAAAATGAGTCAAGGAAAGGAAAAATTCATGTCTGGTGCTTTGGAAAATTTTTATTCAAATCTTAATTATATACTAGAAAAATCGTATGGGATTTAAATTTTCTCTAGATGTTTGTTTTATTTATTTGTTGTATTGCTTCGAATTTTCATAGCAATTTTCAAAAATTTTCCAGGGAGTATTTGTATGATGCATACAGTGAACGAGATAATATTCCACTTGCAAAGTAAGTTTTATTTTGGTTTGTGGTTTTTGTTTCTCCACAAAAATCACAAATTATATGGTTTTCCTTAAATTTATCTCACACACTTTTGATTTTGATTATAATTTATTTAAAAATTTGCATGCGTTCTTCAATTTATTTAATACAAAAATTGTTTAAATTCTCAAAAAAAAATTCAAAAGAATAAAATTAATTTTATAACTCAAATGAAAGTGGTACATATAGTATTGAGGCTCATGTAACATTTCGTGTAGTTTGATATTTCTTCATTTCTATCTAACATCACCTAATCTATAGTGTTGCTAAATGAATTCACATCTTTTTCCTAGCTAACTAATTAACTCACGGTTAATTGATTGAGTGTTTGATTAATTTAAGAAGTCCACATTTTAATTTAACATGTTTAATTTTAGATCCCAATTTTTTACGAACTTTTTCAAAAAAAAAAAGTGAACGATCTCATTTCGGAGCAAGATGAGTATATCCCCGAAAACTTGATATAGAATAGACGAAAGTACATTTTAAATAACTTAAATTAGGTTATAGTTTTTGTTATCTACTTTTGTTTTATAAAGAATTCAAAATAAAATTAATTTAACTTGAATTTTGTGTTTTAAATCATTGTGGCGATAAATACCTCTGGTTTCTTAAAATCTCACTAAAGAGATGTCTCCAGTTATCTCTTGATAAATCATAATAATTAATAATGTTTTAATTCAAATTAATTTTGTAAATTTGAAAAGGATTATGTGAGAATTTAAACAGTTTTGTAAATAATTTAATTACAAATTTTTTTTATTGCTTCTTATCTTCGTTCTGTTACGTTCATATACATTTATTGTTTTCATAACAATAATAAAACAACATAATAAGTAATTTCACTCTATAAATCAATTTTTATGTTGCTATATTTGTTTTATTATTTCTAACACTATTGCATGCCTGCCATGTTGGGCAAAATCTATTTTACAGTGGTCCAAAAAATAAAAAACGAAAACAAAAAGCTCGTAGACATGGTTCACGTGATAGACGAGGTGATTATTATGAAGATTCTGGGTCATCTCATGGAGCACCAAGTGGCCGAGATACACGGTACAGCGACATGGCACCAAAGTAAGATATATATGTCTAATAATTTATATAAACGTTTTATATTCGTTGAAACATTTTTTTATTAATATAAGTAAGTTTATAAAACAGTATTATCCATTTATTTATTTATATATTTTGGCAAATGTTTTTTAATTAAAGTCCTTTCACTGATGCATTCGATATCAAATTAAATAACAAAATTATATTCAAAAATAATAAAAACAATGAGAATTGAAATTGATATGAATTGAATTGAATTGAATTGATCAACATGATTCGATTTGCATATTTTTGATACGAACCTGTTACTACTATTATCATTATACTTATTACATATATTATATATATTTTTTGTGTGCAACATAAAAGTAATTGGATATTCAGTACCAATTCACAGTATATATTTGAATAGTATCCACTGGTAGAGCAATCCCTTGTATATGTAGGAGCAATAATTTTTTAATTAATTCAATTAATAATGAATATTGATTAAAATTTTCATAGAAAATATTTTTATTTTTATAGGAAATTTCTAATTTATGTTAAATAATATTTTAATTATTACATATTTCAATTTGACATGTTATTTAATTATGTTTTCTTTTTCGATAACAATTTATTTTCGTTTTCTGAAAAAAAATATGAAAATCATAAAAACCAAAAAACAAAAAAAAACAAATCGACAGAATATTTAAACGTGAAATTAATAATAACAACACTTCTGCCATCAAAACTACTACTACTGCTACTACCGCTACTGCTACTAAACGTTCACGCAAATTTTCATCACTTGGTAGTGATTTGGGGGCTGATACAAGACCAAAAGCACTTTCCGGAGATGGTTTCTTTTAGGTACTTGATTTATAAAAAGCTAAAGAAACGAAAAACGAGCTTTTTTGTTTTTGATAATTGTATAAAAAAATTATTTATATATTTTACAAAATAGTCTTCTCTTGTTTCTTATATTTTTGATTTATTTTCAAACTCTTAACATAATCTTCATACTTCTATATTGTCCGTTTTTATATAACTCACAAAATTTCTACATAACCATATTGGTATTGACGAAAAAAAATATATAAAATAATAAACAAAAACAATATTAATGCGTGAAAAACGTTTCCTTCTACATACATAGATATACATTTTAATATGTAACGCATACTTAAGGCTATACATAATGTATATGATTATATATAATGTGAAAATATGTTTGTATTACATTTAAAAAATATCTCATCAACATTCACCTGATAACCGATATAATAAACCGAAATCCAAAATCTCTTTCCAGCAAGAGGATATGCCTATTTCTGCCTTTTTAAGTCTTTTTCGTGTAGTAACATTAACTGTTATAGATTGTACAGCACAAGATTTTTGAAATCTAGTAATTAATTTAAATTAATTGCTTTTTGTTCTAATATTAATTTGAATTTTTCTTTTTTAATAATTATTTTACAATGAGTGTTGAAAATATATTTTATTTTTGAATATGTTATGTATACTAAAAATTAAAGATATGAACTTCAACTTCTTACACCACTAAACTCAATAGTGAAATAAGCAAAATATAAACTTGCTTTTAAACGAAAGAAACTTTTGAAAAACAAAAAAAAAATTTAAGTTTTGTGAATATCTTCTATTATAATTGTAGCTGGTATATGAAGCATCCATCTAATGCTGTGTTATACTGATGAAAACTAGCGACTGATTATATCATACAGAGACCTGTTCGGATACACTACACACTAAAGGCAATTAGTTTCTAGATGATTGTTAATTATAATCTACATTTTTAAGAAAGTCAAAGGAAATTCCTTAAATTTAAATTTAAATAACTTATATGTCTTTAGTTTTTTATTTAAAATAAAAACAACATTAATGCAAATGAAATTGAAAAACATCCAAATAACTTTAAAATAGTGAAACACATTTGCATGTTTGACTGTTTCCTGTTTATATAAAAAGTTTTCATTCTCATAGAAATATTTCGTTATTCAAAAAACGAAATTTTTTAATATGAAAAATATTTACCCACAATCATCATTTTTATATAACATATCACAGCCCTATTTTTCGACAATTGTTCATATTCAAATTCAGTGCAATTTCATACAGTCAAAATGAAAGTTTTAAATACAATATAATATAAATGTATATTTTCTCATTAATATCAACATATTTTCAATATGATTAATTCCTCAAAAGCTCATGTCACTAGTGTGTTGTAGTGAATTTTATTTTTACGTTAAATATAATTTTCATTTGCTCATACTATTTGCTGAAAATTGTTTAATTTAATTTTATAATTGCTTTATTAATTACACTTGTTATCGTAGCATATATACCTTTATCATATGAAACCCAATTTGAATTGTTGGATGTCCATGTTCTTATTAACATTGCTTTAATATATCGTCACAAATCTCAACGGAAAACAATTAATTGTCCAATTCATGCCTACTTAATTGTATTACATATCCTTCAAAATGATTTAAAAATTTTCAATTGCTCAGCATAAATCTCATTATCAATCTTCAGACAAATGATTCATTGAGACTTCATTCCCTTAACACAAATGCGACAAATACACTTTAAACATTATCAAGTCATGTAATAATATTATTTTCATTACCTTGAATGTAAGTTTACATCATGGATTTTATCATGTCGCATTCCGGCTAATCTCCAGTTTTCCTCCAAGAGTATTTGTAATCTGCTTAAGTGATCCGCTATAGATTTCAGTGGTTGTGTCGCCTAAAAGGCAATATTTCGGCTTTGATTCTGAAATATTACACCTCTTAATTTAAAGCTATCATTTATTGTACAAGGCACGCAAGAAATCAAACCGTATTTCTTTTATTATAATGACCATTGGTATATATTGTATAGTAGCGAAGTGTGTAGAATATTTCGTGTTGATAGAATCTGTTCTTATAATTGGAAGTTATTGTGATATAATAGAATCGAATGAACCATCAAATTTTGTAGAATGAATAATTGAACGAAAAACACTTTAAATCATAAGTCGTTTAAGTAATAGATCCATTATTTTGTTTAATATAACAGTATTATTAAATTATGAACAATCAAATTGTGAAAAAGATTTTACATACACGAGCTATTGTAAGACGTGTTGTCTATCTTCAAGTCCTTCACTAATATGTTGGTTTCGTTTACGAAAATTAAATTGTAAGAAACTTCTCTGTACAATAATTCTTCAATGTTCTGATTTATATAACGTTTTGTATTATTATGTACCTTATTATCATGGTTTTGGAAAATTTACTCTTGCTTACTTTCTGGTTATAAACCATATCAAACCGTTATTATTGTGGATATCTTTAATCAAATCTACAAATCATATTCCAAGCTTTCGTCCATTAAAACCATTCAAGTCATATAAGCCGCTCCTAAATGTTCATACCGAACAATATTTTTTGTACACTCATTGCACTTGCATATAACGAAGATGTTGTTCATTAATTTCACTTTAAAGTAAACCCTTTTTTCATTTGAAACTTTTACGTTAATTTTTAATTAAAAAAAAAAACAATTTTTAATGTCGTCTTTAATAAAATATTAGTCCAACATAAACATAATACAGAAAGATATTAGTTATAATTCATTAAATCATTTCTTCTCGTTGTTCACAAAGAAAACTTTCTGTGTAACTTGCTTTGCCTGCAATTAAATGCTTTCGTGTCTCTGGAAAAATGTTAATAATGTTTTGTTCGTTGTTCTTGCTGAATGAACTTCAAGGTTCGAATTAACAAGAGAATGTGTTTTAAAGGAAGTTGTATGACTGAATTCTCAGTATTAAGACGCTACATAAGATTTGTTTTACATCAGTCTGTGAATAAGGTAGCCTAATCCAAGGTGATTTGATTTTACGGTTTGTTCGGTTGTACGGGAAGTTGTCTCTTCCACTTTGACTTTAAAGCAGACATATTATCCTAGTAATTAAAACGATAATAACTTAATAATTCTTGTGTTTTAAATGACTAAAAATTCGGAATCCTTGAAGTTTAATGCTTTGTGTTACATGCAATGTTTAAAAACGAACTTATACTTCAATGTTACTAGAACTTTAACATATAAAATTTTGATACAATTCTATAAATAACATATGATCATTTGTCTTACGTTTTACGATTACTCTCTTTTAGACACTGGGATGGAGGTCCACCAAGGTACCAGAACCCGCCAATGGCTCCGCCGGCTTCTGAATATGAACGTCCACCACCGTATTACTATCCCGGAGCACCCTCCGATCAGGATTAAAATTTAAAATCGATTGTATGATATTGAAGTTTTGAACAAATAACAAATACGACAAAAAACATAATAATGTAATGACAATGTGGTGTAAAAACCTCGACAAGACAAGTTTTGAATTGAGAAATATGTAAGAAACTCACAATACTATATCTCATTGTAATGACTAGGATCTCGTTCAGTTAAATGAAAACGTTCGAACAAATGCTTCCTTGTGATGGTTAGAAAAAAGCATTTTTATTTTTATTTTAATCTCATAGCAACATTTACTCATTAAAAAATTAATTGAATTTTGTTTTTAAAATATATTCTCAGAACCTTCCTTCTGTTGAGATTTATTTGAAAACGACTGTGTATGTACTATTTATAAGTTTATTATCATATACACTTTTGATTAAGTTAAACAAACAAGTAATACACCAATTGAAAGTGAAACTCTTAAGACAATTAAAGTTACTTGTTCAAAGGCAAGTTTCTGGAAGCTATGGTTGCAGTTGTATATAATCCGATACAAAAATTAATTGGTTGCCGCTTGAAATAAACAATTCAAAGTCAAATTAACAAAATGAGTAATTGAATAATGAACTCGTGTAGTAAAATTTTATTACAAGAAATATTTCTTCTAGCTGTAAGCAAATGAATAAATAATTCTTCTATCGTCCAACATATAGAAAATTTTTTTTACAAAAATTCTTTTTGCCGAAATAATATATTACAAAATATAAACAATTTCATGTGATTTATAAATCTATTTTATGTGGAAACCCAAGTAATATTGTTTCATTTTGATAATATCTGTCATAACGTTGAGAAAAATTTAACTAAGTGATTTATTTAATCAACACGAATCTTATATAATCATATTAAGTGTTTTGATAGAAATAAAAATATTTAATTAGATGTTATATTTCATTTTTTTTATTAAACGAAAATTATATAAGAATATTTAAACCAAACATTTAATGAATTTTTTACTGCAGGAAAATATCAAAAACAAAACTACACAAAACGGGAAAGTAAACAATTAAATTCCAATGTAAACTGCCATAAATTTATTGACTAATTATAATGTTTAACGAAATATGATATTTTCTATGAATATATTATATGTATACATAAATATAAACAAATGTATAGAAATAATTTTTTCGTTTTTTTTTTATTATATTTATATCTAAGTAATATTGTATTGTATGTATATTAACTGAGTTCGATAAAACAAAGAAATTTTCAATAACAACAAGACCACAAATGAGGCGAGACGTCTTCAGAAATGTAGTATGAAATTTAGATTCATTAGCATCACATAATTGAATAGATTCTTGATGGTAGTTAACGCTATAGAACAAGTTATCAAAAATGCTGTCATTCCACTCGCCATACTTGACTGTAAAAGGGTGAATGTGTTTGAAATCAAAAGCTACGTAATAAGATCATTTAACAGAATACGATGTGCTCAAATAATCAACAACAACATACTTTAATAAGAAAATAAGGCTAAAATTTGTTGGATTACATCACTACTGTTGCATCCCGACAAATATTGTTTATTAACATGTGTATGCTTTATATTTCTTCAAAGTTCAATGACAATACTAAACTGATCCATTTTAAAACGTTATGAGAATCAAACTAAATATAATATTATTATCATGTGAAAACCATTGAAAACTCCTCAACTCTCACGGTTGCTTGGATTGTTGATTAGATAATAGACATTGTGACATGGAATCCAATGTAGACTAAACCTGTTATTTGTCGAGGAAGTGTTTTTATCACGATATGAAATGAAATTTTATTAACCACATCTAAAGTACTTCCTTAAATTAGTGGTAGACGACAGTTTTTATGTGATACAAGTTTGACGAAAAATTCAATCTGCATCAAATTATTATCATCCAATATTTCATTTGTGTTTCTGAATTTCCTAAAACTATTTTAGAAATGTGTAAAATGTGTAATGTTAAGAATTTTTAAAAAGTCGAAAAGTTATCTTAACTTTTACGTGCAACAATATTATGTGTACTTCTCCAACAAGTTTAACTAATGTTAGTAGACATTAATTACAATTATAACTGATGGTTATATGAGTTCAAAGACTTTCATAAATAACTTTAACTACGTTTGCACAACACTTGCTTTTTCAATTGTTTGAGATATCTTTATGAATATGAAGCGCAAATAAAATGTTGTCTTCCAATCATTTTCAATAACTTCCATAACCGTCCGGAATGAAGTCAATTTAGGCCATACACTTCAGTTCAGTAGCAACAACTTTTAAAATGTTAAAATTTTGTTGAAGAAATAATTAATTTTCTTAATATCCAATCCCATGACTGTGATAAAAATTATTGAAAAGAAAAATTAAGAAAAGATTCAATTGGATAGTCAAAATTATTTTAATTTCATTCAGCTCCAATTTATCCAATTATCCAAGTATAATATCTATATTTCTCTCTACTTTCTTTCATGACATCATGCGCTTCAGACATGGATATATTCTTATAAAACTAAACTTCCTTCTTTGATGTTCTAAGTGTAATGTTTATAAAGAAATATGCAATTAATTTTTGAAGACAAGAAACAAGTCTAGAACTAAATTAACACGAATGAAAAGGGCTCAACTTCAATATATTACCAAAATTATTACACAAAAAATGCTTACAAGGATTTGGGATAATAATATATAACAGAAAACGGACAAATTGATCAAGGCAATGGTGCAATGATGCTGATAAACATTAAAAAACGAACCCAGGCAACCATGTTTTTAAAATTAATTATAATGTAATTATAGTATAATTGAATTAAACGTTTAAATTCATTAACAAATTATGTACACATAGTCATTGTGAAGAATCTTTAAATATAAAAACATTTAAAATATATTATAATTATTAAAAAAAAACACAAAACAGATATAAGTCTGGATATAAGACATTTCGTCGATTTAGATTTGTAAGATTTATGATTTATGGACTTGTAAAGTAAATAAAATCAAATAAAATTGTTTATAAGAAATTGAAATTTGAAAAATAAATCAAATTGAAAATGGTCTAAGATTGAGTTTTTCTCAGAATTTTGAACTGTGACTCTGCCCTAAATCCATGATCGTTGTATTATCTTTTGAGTTGTTATCTGAATCATAAAAATCTTTCTTCCATTACAAAAACGTGCAAAATTGCACTATGAATGTGGATTCCTTGAAGATACCATGAACTCCATTATCATTTTCAAAGATACTTATATTTAAGATATATTATATATTTAGGGCGTGTGCGAAACCGTCTCATTTATGTACTTGTTCATTCGAACTTGCTAATTTAATTCCAAGCTAGGGTTCACAAATAAGTATGGAATCGTGGAATCCAGGAAAGTGAGGTCACTTCACCCGGAAAGGCCAGGTGCAGCGGAAATAGGCGAAGTGACAGATTTAGAAGCCAGCGAATCCTACATTTCTTTTCAACAGGTGTATATGTCAACGCCTGCGTCTTCCTGATCCTCGTCGGTTTCTCTGTGGAAAATGTTGATGTTCCAGGAACAAGTTATTTATCACCCTCTCAGTTTCCAAATCATCATGTTCATTTCCAAATCATCCTGGCTAACCAGTGTAAATATTATAAAATTGTCCATCACTCCCACAGGCCACTTGAAGTTGAATGGATGTGTTCAACTTCCTATTTATATATTGAAACCGCAATCTAGTTGGAACAGAAATGTGTACGTAGGTTCCATCAATTGCTCCAACAGCATTAGTGAAGATATTTGCTTTCGTGAGTGAGTAGTACCAAAAATTCTTCCAACATCTTATGAACAATGTCTCGAACTGTGTACCAAGATAACTATACTCAAAGCCTCAGATGTTACTCGATAGCTAGCACCACATGCAAGCCAGAATAAGAAGACCGTCAGTTTAAATGTAATTCTCCATCCGTGGTGCTTTTTGGGAATTATTACGGACAGGTTATGGACTGCCTTCCATGTAACTCGTAAATACTTCTTAATAGCATCGTGGTTTTTATGAAGTAAGGCTTTGAAAACCGAAGAAGAATACCCATTAACACGGTAAATCAAAGGCTAAAAATATAATAATAATTTAATATTTGATTAATTTACTCGAGACTCTCGCAGCCTTTGTAACATGGCAAACCTCCGCTTTCTTCTCTTTTGCAGGACGCGAGGGTAAATAGAAAGCAATTATATATATTGAAATAGTGCCACAACTTCAGCATCCATGGTAAACTTAATTAAACTTCACTTCAATTCAAATTCTATATGTCAAAATTTAGCCAAGCAAACCAATTCGCACAGCCTGTCTAATATATTGGAATCTTATTGCAACAATTCCAGTGAATTTCCAATGATTTAGATTTAGATTTAGCATCGTTTCGCACACACCCCATTTTTATTATTATTATGATTTATATTTTATATTAAAGATTTGGAAGAACAAACGTCGAAAATGGACAAGTTGATCAATTGAGTGCTACAATAATGCGGATAGACAGTAAATATAAAGAAATTGAGTATTTTTCATTAGTTGTTTGTTCGCCAGATCATCATCACTTGATTAACTCCATACAATGTCCAGTGATCACTCTGTTGATATCAGAATCTATTGCTACTAGTTGATATCCGAATATGATGATACAGTATCATTACATCAAATGAGCGAAAGTAATTGACAATGTCTGTACAGTAATTAACATTAAAAGACTGAAATTTCCATATTTAGGTAGGCACTAACAATTATGTTTTCTTTGCATATTGGTACGAAAGAATCACAGTGATTTAAGCCCACCGTGTGATTAATTCACTATCTTATTGTTGATGAATCTAATAATATAAATCTTTTATTACAATATCATCTAAGGTCGTGATATAAATATGAATTCTGTATTGTAAGATACCATGAACTCCATCATTTTCATTCACTTCGTTGCCCCATATCCACTTGCATACGATACAAAAATAACCTAAGTCAGAAGCAGTGAAGTAGCCAGAAGGCACCAAGTTCCGGAAAGCCTCGATTGTGCCCTGGAATCGCGCCTTTATTGTCGTACAAATGTGACTTATTCACCCAGGCGCACAGACGCGACCAGCAGGTAGTGAGACTTCGTCCACTTGGTGGGAAAAATTGCCATAAGGTGGGTGAAACTTTTGTTTCATTCTTGTGGAATGTGGATTCCACTCCGAACTCATGTTAAGGTGGGTGATACAAACAAGCAATTAGATATTTCTAAAATTGTTCTTCGGATTTAAATCAAGTCATAGAACGAATAAAATAATATTGAATTTTATATCATTTCCAAAAATTTCCACAAGTTAATAATAATTTTTTTCCAATTTTCCAATTTTCTCTTCAGTCAGTGGAACATGAACGCCGAGTTGAACCACAATACATTGTGTAAGACACGTGGCGCGAAAATGAGCATACCATCGCATGGCAAGGGAACGCATCGCTTCATTCAGTATTTGCCGGTTGGTATGCAATTTGCCTCGAGTGTGCGATGAATTTGTGAAATGGTTCGAAGCATTTTCCCCTATGCGTTGTGCAATGTTGTACGTAAGGGAACGTGTGGCAATGGAGCAATTTCAATTTCATGTTAAGGTAGAGGAATCATTTTGTGAATTTCCACGGACATTACAAGAATTATTTAAATGATCGAGATCGACAAAATAATGCTAATTAAACAAAATTAATTAGGAAATATTAATAAGACATTCGAGTGTCATCATACGCGCTCTTACATCAAACTCCAAAATTGTTGTTCAATTTTAATTCAACCAAAACAAAAGTGGACAAAATGGAATTGAAAATGGCAAGAAAAGTTACAATCAATCTTAGATCATAGAGAACAAGATCTACGCAATCAATAAAGAAACAATACAGTGGAACCTCGGGATACGAGTGCCCTAACATACGAGATATTTGAGATACGAGCCGTCGAGCGAACGAAGTTGTGCTTTGAAATACGAGCAACATATGAGATACAAAGAACGGCCCGACAGAATCCTTCTTGGCCAGGTTTGTTTTATCCGGCGAAAACGGCAAAGACATGTGAAGAGAAAAGCAGTGACTAAAATTAAACATACAGTAGTGACCAAAATACAAATACACTTTATAAAACCAGTTTACATTATTATGTTTTTATACAATATTTGTCATTTATAAATACATTTTCTTAAACAAAAACACGTAAAAAGAAGAACTAGGTGGTATTTTTGAGGCTGGAACGGATTAATGGCATTTCAATTAATTTCAATGGGCAAAATTGCTTCGAGAAACGAGAGAATTGACATACGAGTAAGCTTACGAACGAATTAAACTCGTATCTCATTGTTTCATTGTCTTTTAAGAATTTTTACTTCACTTAGAACAAATTATTACTGCGTTTAATTTTGATTTGGGAAGTGAAACTCAGACCATTGATCCCTGCGACCAGTAGAAAGAAGATTCAAGCTCTGATAGACTTGCACATGATCAGTGTCTTGGACAAGGTATACCCACGAGCTATTGAATTTTGATCTTGATTAGAACACTTTCTTCAGAGTATCGTTGAATCTCGTAAAACATGTTCGAACTATTCTACATTATCATCTTATCTATCATGAAACACATTATTCTAGCCACAATGGACAGAAGCCAAGTACATTTTCATGGAAAAAATTCTAAATCTTGAAATTTTCTTGGAATGAATCGTCGTTTTCAGAAGGAAAACGAAAGCAGAATGGACGTGATTACGTTTAAAATATTTTTTAATTTTAAAGGTAACGATCTTGAAATACATGATGTGTCCATGTGTTGTTGAAAATATTTAAAGATTCAAATAGTTTCCACTTAAAGAATCAAGGAAAAAAAGTGAATTATAGAAATGATAATGAGTCTACAATTTGGCAATGAGTCTTCTTTGAATGCATTAGTAGACCAAGAAAGGTTCTCTTCATATTTTTAGGTTTTCCGGTCAATGAACGTCTTTTGATGATAAATCTGCATCTGGGTCAAATGCTGTTGTTACAAAAATTTAAGATTCAAAAATAATTTAAAGTAACCCAAGTCTATTGTTACTCTTTCACGACTGACTTCTGGCACCCGAGTCGTCAGTCGTTGATTGTATAATAGTATGAAAAATAGTTGAAAAAAACATTTCAAAATAATCATTCATAAGTCAAAAACAATTAGACAAAGCCGAAAAAGCTCAAAAAAGTCGTAAATTTTGAAAATGACAGTAATTAAAATGATTTCTCGATTATAAACAATTCAATAAATATAATTTATAGTGACTTCACAAGGTATCTTGCACAACAAAGGTGGAAATGTACAATGAGAACCGCAGCAGTAGCCTATGGGAGCTAATAAATTAAATTCCAAGAGGTCCACTGTATTGCTGGGCTAATTCCAGTGAAAGGTGTCTCTTTTGATTTATACATGTTCACTTCAGATAGAAGCCTCAAATTCAAGTACAATCAAATTTATTGAAGACACTCCTGTACTTGCAGCTGATGCCCGGAAACAAATATTTTCACGTTTAAGGAAGTTAACATATTCATAAAGTTATAAAATTATGATTAGATAACTTAATCAAATCTGCTTGTTGTATTCATAACCTTACTGTCGCCTTGTACCTTACGCAATCCATGCGAATTTGGAATTTTTAACAAAATTAGTTTTCTGCAGGTTTGTGATTTCGATTGATATGAAATTTTTGTTAATTTTCAGCTATAAAATCTCAATTTCATGTTGTTCATTATGTGATGTCCGATCTGGGTAGGTTTTAATTATAAGGAAAAACTCAATTTCACGATGTTAATTACTTCACGATTCAATTTTTTCTCGTTTTAATTGGAACGATGCGTTACAGTGAATTCCTTCACATTTAGGATTGTGAAAGGACACTCGGAAAATTACAACTCCTTCAACTGTTGCGAGGACATTTTTATTTTAATGAAGTTAAGAAAAATACAAGAAAAGCAAGTAACCGGATCCTTCAGGTGAATAGACTTCTGTTTCTCATTTACATGTTAATTTTTGTAGTAATGGTTCAAGGAACACCTGGAGTGTATTCAAGAAACTTTCAAGAGTTCAACTTTTGTCTTGATGACACTTAGTCTGTGAAGAAGTTTAAAGAAAAATTTTATTTGATTTTAGTTGAAATCTCCCACCCTACGTTCATAATTGATTTTAGGTAATTAAAACCAAGTTATAGCTTTTAATCCAGTAAAAGGTTTAGTATTTTAAAACACGAGCTGATGAATTCCAGGTATTTTGTGAATTGTGGCTAGAGATACTTATACAATATACATATGTATGTATGTACACGAGTTGGTAATACCTGGATTTGTTCGGTAAAATTAAGAAAGTTAATTCTATTGAATGGTATAGAGTTTCACGTTGTCTAGTATTAAGTATTAAAATTTTTTTTATTACACAGAAACACTTGATATCCAAGAGATACTAGATACAAGTCACTGGATACTTCTTTCTTTTCGCTTTTGACTACCGGCATGTGACGGAGTGGAATTTCTTCTTGGGCTGGAGCAACAAGGTTAGGTTTTTTTGAATCTTGTTGGGTTATTACTCATCAACGAGATAACCGGAAGTATTAGTGCGAAAAAGTTCCATTTGTACTATAGTATCAGATATCAACAATATGTTTCGTCGAAGTGTCTCCAATTAAAGTCTCTTGACCACCAATCAATCAAGCTTCTCTTCCTGTTACGAGGAAGTGGGTTGAACATTTCCACTGTCAGTCAAATGCGCTAAATGGATATAGAACCGGCATGTGTTGTTCATTCCACAAAGAAACATAAAAGAATGCAAAACACCAGGATTTGCTGAATTCAATCAATTCATTGCACTTTATGCTGCAATACATAAATACCTTGTTCAATACCTAAATACCATGATTTCATGTTTTCTGCCCGCATTTGTTGCTCCATCGAGAATGAATGGGTTGGTCAATCTGTCGAATATAATGCCAACAACAACAACAACAACGACAACTGCGACGACATCGGCGCGACGCCAAACAAGAATGTTATGTAATTTCCAATAACCAGACCAAACTCGAACAAATGTAAGAAAATCGCACATAAATACGCAAAGTAATAGTATGATATTATTATCTTTTACTTATTTTCTTAAGTTGGTATTATACATATATCGGTCAGTGGCGTAGTCCAGCCAGAATGAACGTCTTTTGCAGATTCTTCTTCACGTCGCAGAATGTTGGAGTTTTGACTTAACAATCCTGTACAAGAATCTTGTATCACATGGACTCCAAAACTGCTGAAGTTTTCCCCGAATTTTCAGGGAGTTTATCGCCATTGAATTATTGGCCACAAAAAATATGAGGTGCGCCGAAAGTTTGTTCTTGAAAAGTTATAGCATTCATACTTAAGTAAACTTGAAACATGTTCAAAATATGTTAATAAGTATACGCAAATATGTTAATAAGTATAAACATTAAAAAAAACTTCTTCAAGTTATGACTGTAACTTTGTTGTTTGTCAAAGTTTTCAATTAGCTTCATTTAAAAATTACCATAAAAATTTGTAGAACATAATAATGTGCAACTTTAAACATTCAACTGTTATTAAAGCTGTTAGTAGCATTAAGTACAGGTGTGATTTATAATCACTGCACTACTGCCACTCTTAACCAGTTCTACATGAGCTAGAGAGGCAAGTATGTATAATCCATAATCCAACTGGCACAGATTCGCTAAAGAGATGTAAAAGTTAAAGAAAAGAATTGATTTTCCTTTCTCATATCGTCGTGATTGTGGTTGTTGTTTGTTTTTCATATAACAAAAGTTTATGATTGTATGAAGTCTTGGACATACTAACATCTTAGTTATCTCTTATAACTACATAAATATGTGAGTATTATTTTTTGTTTGGTTTTGCGGTTTGCACTTACCGTAAAATAAAATTAAGACAGTAAAATACAATATGTCTGTAGTTTATGCTCGAACACTTAAGGGCTTTGCCTCCGGCTTAAGCATCAGCACAAGGAGACAAAACTATGTTGAGGCTGGTTAGGAATAGTTCCATGAAACAGTTGCTGCTCCAGTCTTGTGCACAGTTGCATAGAAATCTGGTTTCTAGTATACTAGATGTTTTATAAAATAATGTGTTTTAAAACTGTAGTGATTTTGTTAAAATAATATATCTTAAATTAATAAAATTCCAGGACATTATACAATTGTTTTTATGAGAGTTTTTAGTTATTATTAATTTCTAAGAATGATAACATATACATGCTACCATTCAACAAGTTCTCCATCATCAGCCAATAAACCCGCCAAGGTAAACAGTAAGCAACTTCTTACCTGTACGAGCCGACACGTTCCAAAAGCCTAAGAAGAATGAAAAATCAAAGAAATTTATGGTTAATTTTTTTATTTTCATTAAGTTACTTCAACTCAACAACGTCTTAGTTGAGTTTCTTCTGAGCTTTACTACCTCTCGTTTCGGAATCTTTGAGTCTTTGAGCCGCTAAATCTTTCAACTGAACTTACCCACTTGATTAGAAGGCTGTGATAGGATATCGGAGTAGGGAGATTTCAACGTGTATCTCTTTAACTTTATAGTGGTAAAATGAATTTAATGTTGTTTTGTCTTTACTATACAAAATGTTAAACTTGTGTTTAACACTTCTATACATGATATATAAAACTTTTGTATTTTTTTGTGTGTGTATTTGTTGAATTCAGAGTCAGTTGTTGTTACCGTTTTTGCTTTCTGTATCGTTTGATTTCAGTCAGTATCAGTTACCTAGTCCATCGAGTGACAAGACATCAGGAAAAGCTAAGAGCTTTTTTTCCTCTGGTTCACAGTTGGATTTTCGATTTTTAACTTAAGATAAATAAAATCAAATAAAATTATAAAAACTGTTTTTCATGAATTTCACGAATATTTATTTTCAAGTGGATTATCAGTGATATATGGTATCTAAAACTTAAAACTTAATTTTAATGTTAAAATTAAGTGTAGAGAAAATATTTCGTGTGAAGTTTTTGAATTTTCAATAAATTTTTGTTTAACGACAAATTCGAAAGAAATAGTGTTCGTTCGATATCGAAACGGATTTCTCTTCGGGTGTTTTTTTTCGAAACACAAAAAACAAAAAAACACAGAGCAATAGAAGTGAAAAGAAATTAATTTTTTTTAGTTTTTAAAAGTTAAAATAAAAAACATAAATTTCCATTGAAAGTAACCTTGCAGTGAATCTTAAAGAAACGTTTCTTCGTTTTACATTGAAGAAAGCTTAAGTGAACTTCATAAAAATGGTGAGTTTTAAAAATAAAAAACGTTAAAACAAATTTCACTTGCATTGATCTAGTTTTAAACGTTTCCATTCAAAACAAAATTTGAATTCAAATTTGAATTTGTTCAACAACTCAAATACGATTTGATTTTGACGACAACGAAAAGTTGAAAGTGAAAATTTTTATTTAACTATATTTAAGTTTAACTTTTTTGTTGGGAAAATATTTAATAATTAAGAAACTTTTGATTTCATTTCACGTCTCCATTTCGAATTGTGTCCATTTCGTGTCTTGTTGCAATGCAGTTGATGTTCTTTAAATGGACTTTTATTGAATGCAATTTTCTTTAGTTTTTCTCAAGTTTTCTCTTAAAAATATCTTAATGAACAGAAAGTTTTTTAGTTTCTACTGACACACTTTTTATTTCTTCTTTCTTTCAATGAAAAATAAAACGCGTTTTCTTAAACACGTTCATTTGCAATTTGAATGCAATCTTAATTAGAAAAATTTCTTTGAAAGACTTTTAATTTGTGTCTTTGTAAAATTCTTTAAGAAATTTTTCTTAATTTCAGCTAATTCATAAAAGAATTAATTCGACTTGATTTCACTCCATTTAATTCATGGTAAAGGTTTTAATTGAGTCGTAAAATATAATTTTAATTAAATTTTAACCTTTTCATTTCGAGATAATTAATATTTAGAGCGTTAAACTTTTATTAACGTGCTTTTGGTCATATAATGAGCTGTGGGGATAATTAACAGATTTTGGTGGCACAAGGTGTTTATCGCAGTCAACTTTTTTATTTATTATGACGTTTCGGTCGTTTGTCTCATGGTTGGTTTTAGGGATACTTACTCTTTGCCTTTTGTTGCCCAACTCGTGGAGAGTCATGGTAACGCCTAAAGGGGCTGTCATTTTTTCAGGATTTATCCCAAATCAAACTTCCTCCTGTTCAGGAAAAATGCTTGTCAAAACGATGTTGAGGCTTGAGCCGTTTTGAAAAAGGACTTTTTTTTTGGAATTGCCTAAGGAAATTCTGCAAACTTTGTGTTTTGTAGCTTTCATTCTTTTGTAGTATTATACAAATACGATGTGTCCTCTTGGGTTTTTATATGAAAACAAGAACAGCATCATGTATATATGTAATCCTTCCAAGATCAGTAAAAGGTTGTCAGTTTCGTTTGTTTCGTGTGGATACATCAGCTCTTTGTCTTACTGTATCACAATTGAAGTAGTTCTGTGATTCGAAGATTCAAATTTTGGAGTGTCCAACATTCTTGGAAATTGTGTAGTCACCGAACAATGGAAACCTTTCCAAGCAATTTTACAGAATTCAGAATTTCTGCTTCTAATTCCACCTTCAGAGGTTTTATTTAGGTTCTAGTGCATCCGTTTTCCAGGAATTATTATAAAATCGTCTGGTCGTAAATCAAGTTCCTTGGCGTGGGTTTGGATGCCTTGAATATTCAAAATATTCATAAATTTTTCTGTGGAATTAATTTAAGGATTCTTGTGAAGTTTTTAAAGTTTACATTAAACACTGAAAATAGATAAAATTTTGATTGGAAGCAGAACTAAATTTAAAAATGTCAATCGTTGTCAATGATTGCATTATAAAACTTTCATCATGCCAAGTATGTGTTGATCCTTTTATCCTCCGAGATAAACGTATCAACATGAAGAATTCTGATTTGAGTTCATGAAAAAGATACAGGGTTTCAACGGTTTACGTCATAAAACTGAAGCTTTGATGGGCTTCATAAAGAGAATTCCTGTTTACTACCTTTGTCCTGACACAGCATGTCCTTAAGGACATGTTGAAAGATAAACATGGAAGTAGATGAACATGAAAGTATTTCATAACGTTCCAATGTTTTGAGTGTGACCGTACTTCGGGTTTAACGCTCAAGTCAACAAGTCAAGGCTGACAGAGCGGGCATACAAGATAACTTGATTTATAACGAATCATATCCAAGGACACATGCACGATTTGAGCTAATCAGGCCAATTAAGCTTGATATTTTTCTTTTCGCTTTAAAGAAATACCGAAATGAGCTTTCAGTCAATTTATATTACACGTTTTCACTTTTCCATTTGGCTGATTTTTATGTAATGGCACTTGATGCTAGATTTGAGTTTCAGCTTTTTATTTTATGGATAATAAAATATTTACGAGAGCTACAACACAATACCAAAAGGAAGTGATACTTAAAGGCATCATTTTTATAGTGATACTATATTGAAGAACCTTCTCCGTTTATTGTGTGTTACCCGAATCAATAAAATCATTGACTATTCAATCAGGTAAATATAAAAACAAACAATTTCCGTCCAAGTTTCCTAGCATCCTTGCTTCGGTTTTATTTGCTGTGTCAATTGCTACAGCCCCAGGTTAAATCATTATTTTTTTGTTTTATACAACGCTGTCTTATAACACTTGCTGGTTATCTTGTATTCGTGTTATAACTTGTTTACATCTTTTAGTTTGTATCAATAATATCAATAAACCAAAGTGTTTCAGTCAATTGTGTTAATGTGATAAAGTTATTTGATATGATTTTCTCATTAAGGATTTGATTCTAGATACATGCAATTTCCATCAACTTCAGTCTACCAATTAATGATTCCCTTATCCTGAAGACAGCAACCCTCTGGTTCATGTAACGTTCTCGTAATTTTTCATTTCCGTCTTGCAGGAGTTTGTTATTTAATTAAAAAAATATTAACTTAAAATTTATGACAGCGTTTCAATTGAAAACAAAAGCAAAACCTTCAAATTTCAATACTTCTCCAAGGGATATCATCAAGTGAACAAGGAAGTTTTCTAAGAGCACCAAAATAAAACAAAAAAATGAGAATCAATTTCCGGCACTTCAATCTTAGAGGAATATTGAAATGAAATTCTTAAGATATCAAAATTGTGATTTTATCCATTTATCTTGTTTAATAAATTTTTTTTATTAAATTTTGAAATTTTAATTTATTTATTTCTGCCTTCTGGCTTCTTTCAAATCACCAAATTGTCTGACCAGAAACCAACAAAACCATGTTTCTTGTAGTTCCATTTAACCGGAAGATGTTTCGTTAAAACAATTTTAAGAAAATCATGTTTCCTCGTGTTTTTATTTAGATAAAAGAAAAATTAAAAATCAATACTCACTCGAATTCAAGTTCAAGCTGGGATGACATTTGAGTAATTGAGGATAAGAATCAATTTATTAATTTTAATTAATACCCAAAATTAATTTAAGTTTGTTCAAGTGGTGTGATGTGACCATTAACCTTAATCTTGAAGTCAAGAAACTTTGCTGATTCAACTTTAATTTCAACTTTGAATTCAACTCTAAGTTGGAGTTGAGTTGGTGTCAATGACGTGCAGGTTGAAGGACTCTGAGGTGGAGAAGGCTTGCCTTCATCTTGAGAGCAATCAATCATTTTGAAGAAGATATCATGCATGTCTTGATGAGTTCCTTGAATGAAACGTTCGACGTGAGGTTCAACAATTTTGAGTTCGCTTCATACGAAGCAGGTCTACAGATTGTTCCCTAGGACATCTGTTGGGATTCGAGCTGGTTGCAGAGATGAGCTCCGCTGCTTGATAGTTTTGATTTTTGCACTAAACCATCTAGCTTAAAATGCAACTTTTAGCTCGTATCCGTACCACAGCACGCATGAAACGCATGATGGCTGCTAGTTTTTCGACAAAAATTTGCCTTTACTTTCATGCCATCTTCGATGCTAAACCTTTCTTCATTCTTCATTCGCGGCTCATAGCTGGAAATCAACCAGTTTATAACTAATTCCAATGAATATTTCCATCCCTTATCAAAGTTGCACTTTCCCTCATACATTTTTAACTCGATTTTAATGCTTTCTTCGGGTTATCCTGGTTTAAAAGGTTCTTGAAAGTTTCGAACGAGTTTTTCATATATTAAGTAGCATCAAAGTTTGTTAAATAATTCTGAGAAAAGTGTCATTGACTTATTAAACGAATTAATCGATTAATCTTTTAAAAATTTAAAATCTTATATAATTCACAAATACGTTAAGCACAAGCTTTGAAAATGAAAGCTTCTACACGATTATGAGGGAATTTAAGCGGATTAGCTAAAAGCCATCAAACGAAACTGAATATTTTAAGCCATCACAAATTCAAAACTAATAATTATCTATAATAAATCAATTCAAACTAATAATTATGTATTGAAACAATTTTTGTTTGGTTACGTCAAAAGTGAATCAGTTCGATCCATATAACTCATGGAAGCTTTTTAGAGCTGGATTTTAAAATAAAATTAATTTAAATAAAAATTATATCCTTGAGCTTTTCGAATTAAAATTTGTAAAAAATTAAAATTTAAAAATGTGCACTTGAATTCTCCTTGGAACAAAAATTTTTAAGTTGAAATAGTTTCAACAAAATCCCGATAGCGTTCAAGGCAGAATACAATGATTTGTTTACTCTCAAACAGAGGCTATAGCTGTTAAATTATCTAAGGAACATCTTGATTTTGAAAGAGCCATTCAGTGATATGCCACTCAATATGGTACATGTCTGCGTCCATTTTTATATTACGCTCGCCATATTGGTTTTGTTAAAAGTTGAGAGAGCTTACAACCACCGCAGAATTTAAACGAATCGACAGAAACCTTATTCATCAAAATCCATTCAATTGTGTAGATGCGACGAGGGCGTGTGTAAGCTGTAACACATCGGGTTAAGTGCTAAACATTTACATATATACAAACTTGTTGATCGTAAAGTATCATTGTGGCTGTCTTGTCTTGCTGGTTTTACATGAGTTAGCCTATAACCATTGATAGAAACCTCATTGATCAAAATCCATTCTTCCATTGAGATGTTACGAGGATATAAAGAATACCACATACGTGTACGTATAAGTACGGAAAACATAACCCAGTCTATATCATCGCCAGTCGGTTTAAAAACAAACCATTTGTCATACAAAACAATTAAGTATAACTGAAACATTCATTATATGTTAGTTGATTAAAAAATAAATTTAATTTTATTTATCATTTTCAATTAGTTCAGGAACTCGCTGGAGTGTTTTGGGAAAATGCCTCGCCCTCGTATATTGTGTTAAATTTTCTAAAATCTCTGTAATAAAAAAAAGTTATCTAATAAATTTTTCAAAATGAAAGCTTAAAAAAGTTTTCAAGTTTTAATAAACAAAATCTTATTGCATTTGAAATTGAATTTCTTCAACTAAACCTGTAGTAAAATTCTAAATAAAAATATTAACAATTGAACCGGAAGCAAATTTTGTGTTTTGGTTAAATTTGCATTAATAAAGAAAAAAGTTTTGTTGTTGAAAGCTTGAAAGCCCGTAAAATGTAAACAGGGACAAGGGGTAAAAAATTGTCTCAATTCTCCTGTTGGATTCTTGTTGTGTTGTACGAGTATATGTATGTTTGAAATGTTACAATATCATTTGCATACGATTACAAAAATGTTATCTAATGAAATTGACAAAAACTTTTGTTGCACGAAACCAAAACCAGTATAAGCTTGTGCCTGCATAGAAAATATTTAGGCATTGAAGGATTTTAAGGCATGAATGGTTTTAGGCTGATAAAATATTCTGGGACTTTTGAATATAAATTTTATTTGTTTTGAATGTATTAAGGGAGGGTGTCCAATAACATTCAAATATGAAACAATTTTCTCGTCACATAAGATTTCCTTCGGTAAGGATGTCATATAAAGAATTCATGTTATTAGGATGTTTATAACGATATGTTGTGTGTTATGTGTTATTTCCTTGTATGATACAAATTTAACGATTAAGTGATTGTCGGGTTTTCGAATATCTCGAATTTCATGACACTTAAAATGAAGATGGGTTTTTCGGGGTACATTTAATGTGACTTTGTTAATTATTTTAAGGATTTGTACTAATTGAACAATAAATGTTTAATGAGTTTCATCTAGAAACCCATCGTTGTAAAGTTTGTGGTTCAAAATGTCTTAGTGTCATTTATGCTATAATTGTTATGTCATATTTCAAAAAAGTTTGTTAATGTAATGTTTGTAGTAATGATGATTTCTGGTTATTACATCAAATAACACTTAAATTTTATTTGATACATATCCTTATTTACTGAATTGGATGTTAGCATGAACCTTGGTAGCACATGACTAAGAATTGGATAAACAGAAAAAGAAAAAGCTCAAGATCATCCACTTGTTATTTGAATTTTGTCACTCAATGACACTAGAATCACGATTTAGTTGTAGTAACTAAAATTAGAATCGAAATTCTGTTACACTTTTTGCCTTTGAAATGAAATCATAATTCCAAAGATACTTAACAACTTTTCGAAGTCATAACTTAAGAGATGTTCAACAAAATCTTTTGTCGTTAAAATTGAGCATTCACTTTCAGTTAATTAATCACGTTGAGCCGGTAGTTATCAAATCCAGATTCAATCAAGATCAAGGTATGCATGCAAATCATGTGGACATGAAATGTTCGGAACAAAGTAAATTTAAGCTTCTGCTAGTTTTTTTAAATTAATTTAAATAAAAAATAAAGAGCTTTTGCGTATTTTGTGTTGTTTAGAAGCTAAACCTTTGACATTCTTTTTTGTTTTTAATGTTTTTCTTGTTCAACATGTTCTGCTGTTTTTAGACTACAAAATAGCGTTTTTGTTAATTTCTCAAGTAGATTTAGAATTTTTATGGGAAAATGTTTTCTAAGTGATACTATTTGACAAAGAACAGTTATTTAGCAACTCTTTCAACTTTGTTCAACACGGATTTGACACAATTTCTTTCAATTCTAATTTTGTCTTTGATGGCTTTTGGTGTTTGGTGAAACAATTTCTGGAACATTTCCAACGTGAGTATTGCATATGTATCTCAAAGAGAGGTTTAAAGCTTGTTAGAGAAAAAATATTGAATCTCAGTTTTATTCTGAAATAGTTTTCTCGGCATTTATCTTTTGGCTGCCATGGAAGGCTGTTGTATCTTTCCTCAATCAATGTCATCTATTTTTGGAAGAAATTTTCACGGATTTCAACGAAATTGGAGTTTATTTTAACTCCGAATTTGGAAAAATGGAGCCAGGCGCTGCGATCTGAAATAACATATCATTAAAAATTGGATATAGAGAGGGTTGATAAGTCACGTAAACATGAAGGTCTATTTTCGATTTCTGAGATTCCTGCAGACTGAATCACAAAAATATGAGATTTGTTGGAACCTAAAAATAGCCAGTAATGTAATGTAAGAAACTAGGAGTCTTTGAACTGAACTGATTCCTTCGTAGTGCTACAAGTTTCGCCGTGTTCCTCATTTTCTGAAATGATGGAATTTGTTTGGAATCCAGTTAAAACATAAATTTCAAAGAATGTGTTTATTAAAATTTAAAACTTTAGCTCTCAGAAACTTCGTTGATATCCTGAGATTCGATTAGTACTAATGCAGCAAGCTGTATCATGTTTCCCTCATTCGGGAATGATGGAATCCCATTGGAATTCGACCAGACTTTTATAGTTGCTGAACAGTATCAGCTCATTAAAACCAATTTTTATTGTCACTTCATTTAAAAAACCATTCGTATGTGATACTGTGACCTTCAATTGTTGTTAAATAAACGTTAAATAAAACTGTTACAAAACAAACAAAAAATAACTTGTTACTTTGAGGTCATATGTTGGGTGGGTTTTGCTGCAAATGTAACTTTCTTTTTGTGCTTCTCCAAATGATCACGATATCCCATTTTGTACTATAACTGCCTGAGGATATCACTTACCTTAGATGATCTTAAAGTGATATTGTAGCAAAGTGTTATGCATTGCTAATGTTTAATCAAAATCCACCTGCGAACATTTGAAGGTTTTCCACTTTTCCATTTATAACAATTTTCTGTTTGTCTTTTAACCATGTAATGTTAATTGCATTAACGCTTTAATTAAATGAAATTAAAACATGGAAAAATGTAACTGTACAATTTAAATGACGCACCAAAGATTTTTAATAAAATTTCGCTCATTTTTAATAGGGTGTGGTTTGTTTTTAAAGAAAGCTTTTAAATTTGAATTAAAAAGAAACTTTGTGAAGATTTATATCGAGAAATTGTCAGACATTCATACTTACATTTGCTTGGTGGTGATTATTCTATTGAACCCTGTTGAGATATTGAACACAAATGTATATCAGAAGAGAAGGTAGCATAATATATGATAACTCCTGTGCTTCTTGTTATTGATAATGGATAAGCCCAGTTGCTTTGGTTACCGCATAATTAACTGTAATAACAAATCGATGTGTCCATTCCCTTACGTTTAAATTAAAATAAAATATTGAATTGATTTGTTGATTTCAACGGAACTACAAATGATATAATCTATTCAATCCAATTTTATTACCAAAATACCGTCAATAGATCAAGGTTTCAAAACATAGATTGCCTTGACTCATTGGATTAACTATGACGATAATCAAATTGTGTTTTAGAGCATAAAAATAAACAAGACTAACATATCAAAGTTAACAAACCGCAGATTTTTAAGATGCTATTAGAATTGTCTTAAATGTCAAATGCAATTTTATACTCAACGTTACAATTTTAATATATTTAACGGTATGTGGTGTTGAAGAGTTTAGTTTGAAAATGTAGTCCTACCCCTCGGTATCTCCATATCCGTATTACATAAAACATATAAATGTGATACCGGAAAAACTAGTGAAATATTTGTTTAGTTATCACATTTATTACTTAGTGTATCATATCCGGTAGTCCTTCGTCATGTAAATGTTGGACCACTTCATGTTGGATTAAAGTTTGAAAGAAGAATTTCAGGAAAAATTTTCTAGAAGTTTCCGTAGGCAATTAAACGAGGAAGTTTTTGATGTACAGGAAGGACCAGTGATATTTGAATCTTGTCCAACAAGAGTCATCTTGGAAGGGCAATGATTGTGGAATCTTCAAGGAATTCCTACTCTTTTTCTCAGTTACATAGACAGGAATTTGAACAACTCAACTATGTATATGGCTGTGATGTTTCGTTATGTATCTTCATGTACTCAAGGATAAATTCCTTGCCTTGACGTCATTACTCCGGACTGAACACTGTCGTCATATCTCGACTATACCTTACAAATTCCTGCACTTTTTAAATGAGGAAATCTTACATGGAAACAGTCACCACGAAGTCTCTCCAATTAAATTGTAGCTATTATTAACATATCCGCCGTTTCTGGATCTTAAGGAAGTTTAATTACGAAAAGACCAGTCGACCTTGCGCTCAGCTTAGTCCGGTTTCTGGTACAATTTTGACGAATGTAGCGCAGAAAATACTGTTACTATGAGAAAAAATCACACTGAATTTTATTGACCACGTGAAACGTTGTTGTTGTAATCAAAATGTAAACGTATTGTAGTGTTTAAAACGTAAATATCACCACATGATATTATTAATTCACTTTTTAAACGCAATATCACATCCCGTTAATACAATATATAAGAAAAAACGCAAAACCGGTAACGCCTGCGCTAATTTATTTCCTGTTTTAACTTAAAAAACTAAAATAAAAATATATTATTAACAATTTGCATTAATTTGCGATGAGTTCATTGAATGAAATTTCGTAATAAACTACTCGTGGTTCTGCTTTTAATATCACCTGATGCATTAAATATGATGCAATTACTATGAATTTGTTTGGTATGCATTTTTTACCTGTTTATGACGTTCAGGTAGAGAAAAAATTTCTTAATTATTCAAATTCTTGAAGATGTTTTCAAAATATTTCGAACTTCTGTAAATGCTTATCTGAATTTTGTAAGATTTAATAGATTTTTTCTTAAAGAAATTCTTTTAACGGAAATGTCAAGGTGATTTCGATTGAAATAACAACAACAGGAATCGCTACAAATCATATTCATCTGTTGCACGTCAGTGAAGCTAAAATTTATTACTGCCACATAGAATTCAGCGTCATATGCATACAACGAGCTTCTCGCAGTCTGTCAAAATTGACTTCCCTGATTGGTCAAAAATTTTGAACAATTTACGTTCTTTATCTGAGTGGATTTATGAATAGAGGCTCATATCCTTGTTTTCGAACCGAAAAAATACTTCTTGAAAAATCCAACAGATGGATTTTCCGACTAAAAAAGAAGTATTGATACTTCACTCCATATGTGAGGAAGAGAGAAAAAATTACTCTCGGTTTGTTCTTGTACTGATTAGATTCTGACATTTATACCATAACCAAATTTGACGTTTGTTTAAAATGGTATCAGATTTGAAATTGTGTTCCCTTACAATTTGTGTTCTATGTCTCTTTCTGAGAATTATTCTCTTAACTCGTAATTCAATAATTTTCTATCACGGATTTGCAAATAACTGTCACCAACAATGCCCCTCGTGAAATTTGTACAAATTTTTCCACAGAGTTTGAGTGTGGTAAAAATTTCTTGAGCTCGTCACAATGACAGTTGAAAATTCCGACATTTGTACCAACGCGAAGTTTGACGTTTATACCAAAATATGCAAAATCACATTTCCGTATCTAAAGTTGTTGTATATCTCTTTCACCGAAACCCAATTAGTGATGCTATTAAAGACACAGCGAAAAAGTTCTTTGAAAATACGGAGAGTCACTACAAGGCTCATCAGAAGAGCCAGAGCCATCATGCATTTAAGTTGGAAGCGAAACAAGGCTCATAACGAACAACTAGAACTATCGACCACACACTACAAATGTTAAATACAGAGAGATAACTGCACACGGCAGCCACAAATCATGAAATTCCATAAAGAGAATAGAGCGAAAGCCCTGGCACCATAAGCCCAAGCATGATAACATATAACAGATCTGGCACCATAAGCCCAAGCATGATAACATATAACAGATCCTTCGCCGAGTTTTTACTCTTGGTAACAAAATATGAACAAATATGTTAACTGAATTGATTGGTTAAATTTCTAGTATTCGTATGAATACATTGAGATTTACTCATTCGTAATGTTGTATTAGTGCCTGGAACGAACTGTCAAAACTGAAACTTTTATCAACATCCGGAATCTTCTTTACGTTTGAACACGAAGTATGTACTGCATAATGGGCATTACTGATTTGGGCCCAGTGGTGTTTCTGGAATGAAGTGTTATCTCTGTTGTTGATTCAATTGCTATTGATTCATGAATGGTTTTTGAAAAGAAAAACTCCAAATTCATTTGACACAAACCGACACAAATATGAACTGTCAACTTATTCTTGGTAAATTTAAAAAAATCATTACAATTAAAATAGCTCAACAAAAGCGTTCACACCACAAATATGTCAATTAAATTGTAAATTTTATTTTTATCATTTTAATAAATTGTTAAACGAAAAAAAGAATCGAAACAATCAATCAAACCTGATTGAAATCGACCCAATTAAAACCGATTTCTTGCGATTTTACACTTCATGCACATAAAACTAATTGCAGCACATATAGTATATTTTTTTGAAAGTGAATTGTAGAAAATGTTGTGAGCGTTTTTCACTAGCGTTTGGTATCAGGGATGGTCATGGTAAATGAAAGTTTTATTATAAACCTACTCCCAAACGAGAGAGTTTTTCTGAAAATGGAACAATGTGACGGACATGAAAATGGCTTCTATATTATGGAATATATTTTCCTGATCATGGTAAACCATTTGAACGTCTGAGGTTCCACACTTTGCTGGTTACAAATATTTGTATGATTTCATTTATATACTAACACTGGAATCTATAGAAACCATGAAGAATTTGAATTCCCAGTTGCATGAATTGGAGTGTGGTTTTCTTACCTTCTTACCATGCCAACCGAGACGTCTTGGAGTTTCTTTTTGAAAGACAACACAGAGCAGCTGCTTCTTAAATAATAAATTTTCTTGATTTTCCACAATTTTCTTTCGGTTTTCCATTAAAGATCTGTAAACGATCAAAACGAATTCCAATTTTATTGCACACGATTTTCTTAGTCATGTTTTTCTTAACTCAAGTAAGTAAATGTCTTGATTTATGTGGCCCAGTTTCGATTTTGATTTTGATTTTATTATTATTCAACCAATTTAAGACAAACAAAATGAACTCTTGTTACTCTAGTCTTCGGGTTAATCGATAATTTAACTTACAATATTTAAAACGAGATGCAAGCACCTGTTACAGAGCAGCTTTTATAATATGACATTGACATGATAAATGAATTCCTTTCGAAATAACCATCATGTGGTTTTATCAAAAATTGGTTGTTTGGTGTAAATTTATTTAAGAAACATATAACATGATAAAGTGTCTTACATAAAATCACTCCTTTCCTTATTAAAGCTTGTGAAGATTGTGTTAACAGGAAGCTAGAGAATAAGATAAGCTAATAATTTATTTAGTTTACATATTCATTTGGAATATTTACCATAACAGCACACGTAGTTTTGTCGCTTGTATTTAATGTTAATTCAACATCATATTTCCGGAAGCCCAAAGCTGCACGGCGCTAACTTTATCATGGGAAATATTATGATTACATACGAGTATATCTTTGCCAGCATCTTAAGATTGAATTTTTATGCAACTCATTAAGATTTATAAACTTTCTCAGGTTTAAATATTTACACGAAACTCATCTGTTAATTCGTGATGCCTTGGGAATTTTATTACAGAAAATATTACTAATGGAAAGAAAGTGTAAGTTGATTTTCTTCAAGAAAATCCAAGACGCTACCCGGAATGCATTTGTTTTTCTTGAAAGAGAAATAATGTTAAAGTTGTTTTCTTCTTTACGTGCAAATATGCTGTCAGTATGTTAATTAAAGTTTTTTCTACATTTTAACTGGAGGAGATAATTTGTGTTCTGTCTATATCTGTTTGCTTTAAGGAACCGCTATCAAGTGCAAACCTGAACTCCCAAAAGAGCTATACAGATTGCTAGTTGATGAATTTAAGTTGAATTTCCTTTGTTCCTTTTCATAACAACTTTTCTGAAAAGTTTTCGACATTATATTCGACATTGTAATGTTTCACCTCAAATTTATAAGTTACAACACGTTCACCAGATGTGAAAAAGTTTTTTGTTTTCGGCTAGACGACTGGTTTATATTTTTAAAAATATTTCAAACTTTGAATCATTAAAATATTTAAATTATTTCGGAAGTTATGTCATTTTAAAACATATTTGGTCGTCAGACGCTGGTACAGTACGGGATTTTCTGTTGCAATGTTCTCGAAACTACTTTTTCCGATCTGGTATATAAAATATCTCAAGATCTTCTTAGTCGATTTGGTTGAAATTTACAACCACAACTAAAATTTACACATTTACAATGACGCGTTCAAAAGTTATAAATTTTTTAAAATCAACATTTCGATTGAAATCATTTTTCTTGAAACAACTGCCATTTCTACAAAACCCCATGCTAGCTATTTTCTAAGTAAAACAAAATTTTATTTTATTTTCTGGACCATCTCTTAAAGACGAATAAGGTGAATCATCAGTCAGGATTTTCAAAAGATAGTTAGTTCATGTGTCGACCATTTTTGTATTGATTTAATTCACTGATATTTCTAAATATTCACAAAAATGTATATTTGTAGATCAAAAGTTATTTTGTTTAATCATAAGTGATATTAGAAATTGTATTAACCCTTAACACAAAATTGTAATTTTGGGAAATGTGATACCTGTGATAGAGAGAAGCCTCTTTAAATCTATATCAAGTTTATCAAGCACATCACCATCTCCAGGACTTAAATGTTAAGGAACAAATATTACTTGATGAAATATCTTACAGGGAAGTCATGGTATCCACCTGGTTCCAGCTAACATTTGTTGAATTACCAAAACAAGCCCCACTCGTTCCAGTAAAAGTTGCAGACCTTGGAGTTGGTGATCTGTCAAAAAATTGTTTGCAAGACAACAAAAACCGGACACGAAAAAGTCGGAAAAATTGAATTAAGCATAATTGTTGAAATAAAATCAATCAAATAGAATTGAAAAAGATAGATCTATTTAATATCAACTTCATTATATATAAAATTCATATTGAATTGTGTGTTAATTTAGAATGACAGAAAATTTTTAAGTTTATTTTCGTGGCTGGAACATTGCCTTTACATAAAAATGGTAATAAAAAATTATTTTAAATTCAGACAATGTCTGTTAGCAGAATTGACCACTTTCTGGTTGAAACTACATTCATATCCCATTCTAAATGTATGTGATATCAGTACAATCCAATATTTTATATAAACAACAATTTTATTGCATCAACATTGACAGAACCCAGTGGGTATATACTGTATACTGTATACTAGCAGCTAAAGCTTGAGGCTATCACCATACAATGGTCGGATATAGTGAACGTGGTATTGTAGAAAATCAAGTTAATTTACAATATCGATTGGATATCGCTTGGACTTGTTCAGCGAGTGGTGTGATGAATGGCCTAGAGTTTGTTGAATTACAACCAAACTCAGTCAATTCGTTAGCATACTGTGGCATATTATATTTGTTTATTTGGTTATTTGGTATTTGTTGTTATTTGAAAATTTGAAATAACTTTATTTTTTTAGTTACTTAACACGAAACTGTCCTCAACGAGATATACTTACTTTCCATGAAATTCACCTTCTAACAAATTTCGGTTTGTTGTTATATAATAAATACATTTTTCCTAGATATCTACAAGATAAAATGCCTTCGATAACCGCTTGAATGGAGTTAAAATGTCCGTTATTATTATAACTCCACCTCAATTTCAATTCGAATTCGTATTCGCACTCATGTTGGAGTTGAAATTGAAATTGTAGTTTAATTTAAAAATTTTAATTTAATCAATTTGCTCTGGTATGCCGCAATGAATTCCTGGTATGTGGTAAAAGGTGGAAATATAATTATAACTTCAAGCTAAATTTTTTAATTATATTGAAATAAAACATTATGCAGAACTTTGATCGAATGCACAAGGAATTTTTTAATTTTATTCTTTTTAACAGTGATTCGGTGGATAATCCATAAATTACTATTTTGAAAATTTGAAAAAGATAAAATCTTGTAATGTCTGTTTGTGGTATGAGAAGGATTTGTTTATCCTTGGTCTATTTTGTGAAAACTGAACCTTAAATTTTAGAGCTTTTATTAGTTTTATTAGAGTTATCCGAACAGTTATTGAATGAATATTACCAGTGTTAAATAAACGAAAATAAACCGATGAAATTTTTGTAATTTCTGTTTTAACGATCCTATCATGAACATGAGTGAAATTGCACTTAAAAAAATTAATTATTCCTTTTAAATGACTGGCAAAAATTTTTACACAAACCTTGACCTAGCTTACCTAATGACCCAGTTGAAGGTGTGACCATAAAAAAATATCAAAGGAGTGGATAAACGATGACTTCGTCTTAAGCTTAAAATTTTCCTTCATTTATTTTGTAAAATAACGAGAACATAAACTTGCACATTCATTGTAAGGTGAATGAAGATTTGATTAAAGTGATGTGCAGAAAAGATGATAGGTTTCTGGATCTGTGCCACAGACGAAAGTAGACCAGTACTGTGAGACACCTTCTTAGATGAGAATGACCCGAGGAAAAGCTCAAATTGTTGTGTTAATGAAAAAAAACAATTTTGAAAGTTTACCATTAGATTTATGTGGATTTACATTGGCTTTTTTATGTGTTTTTCGATCTGTGAGTATATAAGCTACATTTATTCCATTGTATTTGAAACTTTTGATTAAATTTCGATTTTATGGAATTTGGGAGGGAAAAATTAAGAGTGGTCAAAAATGGTGCACAAAATTAGATGGACTTCGATCGAGTTGTGTAATTTTTAACTCTAGTTTTATCGAGTGTAAAATTTGCACTTGCATTTGACATTTGTACATCACTCATTTGTTTTGTATAGTAGTTTTCTGAGCTCGTCTGTTAGATATGACCATAAGTTCTTTTTTATTAACAAATTACTAAGTTTATTTCCATGTGTTGTATAAAAAATGGAAGACCCCAAATACAAGCAATCGTAAAATTCGACTCCATAGTTCTACTCCATCACATGGATAAAATGGCGGATGTTCGAAGAACCATTAAAAATTGACCACTATTCTTCACTATTTTTCTTGTTAAAATTTTGTTTTACTTTTTATTTTACAAAATCGCAACGATATATAGAGCAAAACATGTTGATAATTAAAACTCATTAAGACTTATTAGAATCAGTTCAGTGAATCCGGAGATATACTGTCTGTCAATTCCAAAAAACTTATTTCGAGAAAAACGCGTTCAAAGTTTTGTGTTACTGAAGGAGAGTCAAGAACGTTCGTGCGCTTATAATTGTTTTATGCTGTAATTACATTAAATTTTTCTAACGCTGTTTCAGAATATGATTTTCAAATGGTCAAAGAAGTGGAAAACGTAAGAAACAAAAAATTAACTTTTTGATTTTTTCCAAATGTACTACAATAGTGTCTTAATGATAGTTACTAATGAAAGCAGGAAGCGTTTTGCTCAAAGACAGAAGGAAATGATGGTATCAGTCAAGGGAGAAACTCTTGAAACTGTCCATGTTTCTTGCAACTAACCATTTGAGGTTAAGATAAAATCGGATTTCTTCAATTGTCTCAAGACAATTAAAGTGCAATAAATGAACTTTTCACTTTTTCACAGATTTTGTCGCCAAATGGTACAAAACAAAATTTCACCAAAAGCAATATCACTTTAAAACCACAAATGAAAACTGAAATTGCTTTTTCTCAAAGAAAGTCAAAGACAGTAAATAAAACATCCTCATTAGGTAAGAAATTAAATAACAATTGTAATGATCGTTAGAAATCAGGAAGACAACGCAGACAAGGGCTTGAATCATGTCTCAGATGTGTTGTTTTATTTTCTTGGTTTTGTGAGAAAATTTAAACAATAAATAATTAATAAACAAAAGTTAAAAACAAAAAATATAGAGAGAATAGTTTTTTACAGTTGATTTCTTGTTATTGTAAGACAAACGTCTTGAGTACCTCCTGGAATGTGGTTACACGAACCGCTGAACTGAACGTGGATAAAATCCAAAGCCCAAGCCTTTCATTTTATTTTTATATTTTATTATATTTTGTGATTGGTTTAAGTAAAAGTTAAATCCAAAAGTATAATACTTATGCAGTTCCAATTGAAATAGAAGTTGGAATTGAAATTGACACTGTGACAATTTCACATTGACGTGAGAGGTGCAGCGAGTTGGTATCTCACCTGAAACATTTGTCTGTGAAATTTGAAATGATATAAGAAATTGCAGGTAACTGGGCCTGTGCAATGTGCATGTTGCATACAAAATGCATACAAAAATCAATGCAACAAAAACTTCATCAGAGCCAAAGCCTCGTTTTCTTCCAGACTAGACCAAGATTCGGGCACCTAATGTGGGTAATTGTACCTTTTTCGATGTTGAAAGGTTCGTTTGCACGTTCATTGCACAGTCACAATGCAAATTTGTCGCATAATTTGTGCATTCACCTTCTACCCGTACCACGTCCCTTTCAACTGCAGCCGTGATGTGGTGTTTGTAGAAAGTTCTTCAACAAGTCTTTGATTTCAGTTTTGATTTTCTTCAGCGTTTTCTCCTTGTAGAGCGAGTTTTCTTTTCTGGAAAACAACATTTTCCAGCATTTTCGCATTTTCTTCATTTTCTTCATTTTATTACATTTTTCCCAGCTCACACGCAGTTCATGGAATTTTCCTGCATTTCATGCTACTAAACAGGGAAGTCTTGTAAAATGGAAAATTTTAAAGAAAAATTTTCTTTTTGTTTCAACTATAAATCATTTCCCTTAAAATGTATTTTTCTGTTCACAGGGCACAATTTTCTGCAATGTGCATTTTAAAAAACTTTGCAAAAACCTAAACGACCTGATTTAATTAGTTTTCCGGAATTTTATTCCTCATCCGGTTGAAGGGAAATTAAAGGTGTGTTGAATCACTTTAACCTATAGCATATCTTCACTGCTATTTTCAATTTACATGTGATATGCCTTGAACAGTCATTGCCAGAAGTATAAGCTTTTGTGTCTTTTATAATCATTCGTCCTTAATATTTAAAAGGTTTTCCTTGAAGAGTAGCAACAGATTTTCCTTTAGTTGCCTACACAAGTGTAAACTATGAATCAATGTGTACCTGGGGGCTTCTAAAAGGTACCATTTTAAAGATTTGAATCTTTAATAAAAGGTAGCCAGTCAGACAAGGATAGAGTTTTGAAACGTAAATCTTTTTTCAAACAAGAGACAGTGCTTAAGCTACTAGTAGATACACTTGAAAAACTTAAAAAATCGATTTTTCGCTTCTTACATTTTTCAACGCTTTGAGCATTTATTAATTACATTCTTGAATAGTTTCAAGAAAATTAAAATTCTTCCTCGGTAACATAAAACTTTGAACTTGGTTTTCTCGAAATCACTTTTTCCCAAATATCGGAGAGGGATTTTGAAGGATTTAGATTATCAACATGTCCTGTAGTATATTATATAGCCGCCATTTTGTGAAAGAATAATAAAACAGCCGAGAAAAAAATTCAACAAAACTTGTACATTTTAGAAACTTCTAAATTACACTACTACCTTAATTCTGTCTTCTCAATCTGTCTTCTGTGTTACTACCTTAATTCTGCCAGCCAAGAATTTTTTATATTAAAGGATTATAAATGAGTGACATCATAAATACATACTTGGAAGGGGTCTTTGCTTTCAATATCTGCTTCAAGCTCCAAATCCACAACATTCAGTCCCTGGAGTGAGTAAAAATGTAGGCAACGTATCATTGAGTCATCAATGAAGGACAATTTAGATTCCATCATAATTAGCTGAAATTTAAAGAATTCCATTGTTTATCCAAACAAGTTTCCTTATCAGTTACATTATCACTTCGTGTTGTTTTCAATAGAAACATTAAAGCTTTTGAAATATTCCGTCTATGACACATCAGAGACACAAAAATTGAAGTTTAAATTTTAATTATACTAATAAACGAGATTTGAGATGGACACATACTGTAGGAGATATAATAACTATACAAAAGTGATATTAACATGCTACGATTGCGGAAAATTAACAAGTCCGATGTGGTATTCAGATTCCATCTCGGTTTTGGGATTAAATTGTTTTTGTAATCATCTCTATAAGCACATTTCTTAAAGTCCATGCATGAATGGGTTTTCGAAAGGTACAAACCGATATTTTGAGGTGTGTTCACGGTTTTGTGATTTTAATAACTTTGAAATGGAGAAAAGTGATTACAAAATGATTTTAATTAATTTCATGATATCTATGTTACTTCTTGATTAACTGAGACGACTTAAGTCACATTCAAAACCCGATGAAAGTTTGCAAAAACCTGAGACATTTTAAAGACCTTCTGCACGACGACTTTGAGGAGTTCAAAGATTCATGCATTTTCAAATACAATAGAACCTTTACAATTGTTTAGCAGAATCCATTTACTGATGTGGCTACAAGCGTAGAATGTAAGAAAAAAGTCTTTTTACAAGGCTAGTCCAAAGTAGCTTTAACCCACTTTACTGTATAAATGCACGCAATTTATAAGAGATTTCTTAGCTTATTATTCCCAAGAAAGATTCTTTTAAAAACATATTTCTTATTTATTTCTTTTATAACTTGAATTATCTCGAATATCTCTTAAGAATAGCACGTTGTGAAAATCTCACGTTCGATCAAAGTTTCATGGCTTACGAATATGATTTCTTATTTTATCTACAATTGTTTTAAAATTATCAATTGTATTTTATTTAGTACAAGATGTTTAATATGTTATATAAGCAAACAATTTATAATTTAATATAAATTACAAAATTTCAAAAACATAAATGGCGAAACGCACTTTCAGGAAAAGCAAATTTAACACCAATAAAGTATTTTTTAATTTAATGTGAGAATTGTTTTTATTTATAAATTATTTTAATTCAATTTTCTCTTTATTTTAGGTAAGTAAACGGATGCATTACAACATTTTTTCTGCGGTGAATTAACCTGGAAAACATTCTATAACAATTGTGGTAATTAAAATTCCTGTAATATGTATACAAACTTTTACACTTAACTGTTAAATAATGAGATATTTAATGAGGTATTTAATTAATTAAGTTCCTTATCACCGTGGGAGATTTAAGCGTAAGGTCGCAGCAGCATTTCATTTGGGATAATTCTTGTTTCTTCGCAGTTTTTAATGCTTAAAGCTTAGTATCACAGCTTACTACACACGAATTCAGATAAAATAAGAAGTATGTATAACGATCCTGTTCTTAAATGCGTTCCAGGTTTCATAGCCTATCTGGACATGTTCTTTAAGGGTTTATGTATTGTAAAGTCGTATTTATGAATTCTCCTTAAAAGATTTGTAAGATTTATCTATATTCTGATCATCATATCTAGAAGATTACACTTTAAAATATATAAAAAACTGCGTCTTTATCAAGAAATTGGATATATAATGTTCGCCAATCCGTTGCAGGTTGCAGTTGTAAACCAAAAATAAAAATTAACAAATTTTTTCGAAGCCTAGTATAAACCTCGTCTAGTGACAATTTAGAAATTTTTAATAATTTATTGATTTAATAATTATTTAAATAAATAAAAAAAAAATAATATACAACGATAAGAAATAATACATCTTTCATGTATTCTCATAGCTTCTATTATTTTCTGAATTTAAAAGAAAAATTTTTATAATATTGCATTGGTGTCCAGTTCTGAGCTGTGTTTAAAGTTTCAAGCCTGTAGCTAATCGAGAAGTGAGTTAAAAATCGATTGCAAGATTTGTACTGAACAGACAGACAGAGAGACAGACAAGAAATGGAACTAATAAAAAAGTTTTCGTAGTCAAAAGAAAGGAGGCTCATTTTATCCTTTTGCAGTTTTTCAATACCTATAAATCGTTCGGATATTAGTCGTAGAATTTGTAAATTTTAATTAATTGGAAAACTTTAAACAGTAAATTGTATTGCGAAGCAAAAGCTAAAATTTGAAGTAAATCGCTTGAAAATTGTAGCAGTTATTGGCTCTGAGAGATGGAAAAACACAGTTTCGAGAAAAACGCATTCGAAGCTTTTAAGTTGCACGGAAGCTAGAGTTACTTCATGTAAGAAATCAACTTTTAAAATCATTTTGAATTTTCATACCATCATTTTCAATGTTTTATATCATTTTTGAATAAATTAGAAAGAATACTATATACGTAAGTTGATAGAAAGAAGATTCGCAACCCACAGAATTCACAGAGTGGAATATTCCTCTGGAAAATGAAACGATCTTCGCTGATATTCGTAGTAGACTTTGAATTTCACGTAAACTTGATGATCTCAACGAACCAAAATATTTTAACCAAAACACGGAACACATATAATTTCTGAAAGTATTATTATTTAAAATTTGCATATTTTTAAACATATTACGTTCATTTTAATTACAACTTGAAGTGTGCTAGTTTTTTAAATGATAGAATAATTACGTCGTTGACCTCCATTTTTTGAAAATATAATAAAACATAACTTGACCATGATGTAGTGGAAATGAGGGAAACATTGTTTTAAAAATTTTAATAATAATAGTAATTGCAGTTTGGGTCAAAGCTTGAAAGCTGATTTTTTGTGTTTTTGATACTTGTATGTATCTCATTCATAAATCAAGTACGTTCGAAGTTAGTTTTTGGGTGTTTCTGTTTGATCAAAAGCAAAGAAATGATCTTGGAACCTTATAACAAACGGAAATCGGTATGTTTTTTCAAGGTTTCCAATCCAATCATTCAAAGATTCATGAGCCACAAACCGATTAAGGTATAAATTTCCACATCACATTGTGGTTATTGTAGGCGTTTTAATAAAACTTGATGAAATTTTTTAAATATCTTTTTGCGCAAATCAGTACCTAAAAATGATTTTTAACAATTCAACGTGACATTGTACGCAAAATGCAAGAGTAAATTGTATGGCGACAGAATTCAATTGGGCTTGAAGGCTTCATTATGTTACGCAAAGGTTTTTTATAATGAAATTTTGATGCGTATATGGTGGTTAATAATAAAACTAGGTTTTTAAGGTTTGTAACTTATCATGATGGTAGGTGTTTCATTACCCAATTGGGTTAATGGTGAAAACCAGAGCATTAACGTAACATTTCAATAAACAAATTCCTTCTTCTTCGTATGGATTCAATTGGATAACATATTTGAAATTGCTGTTAAAATGCCACTTACCTGATATTTGCTTCAGAGGTGTGTATCACTTTCAGACGTGATTAATGAGCAGTGTTTTACAAAACACAACTTTATCCAAATACTTTGACAAACATAAATTGAAAGTGCTTTTTAATATCATTTAAATTGCTTAAACTATTCGCAAAATCCGAGATCATTGAGCTAATATCAACAGGTTCAGGATTTTGAAACTTTTAACGTTTTGTATCCATTCAAATCTGAAGGTTATTAATTACAGTATCAGGAAAAACTACCTTTTCTAAATGATAATTGACAGCTTTTCTACTTGATAATATTATAAAATATATTTCCAGTGACATATGACAATAACTATTCTTCAAGTAACACATCAATTTTTATACGTTTTACGTGTTAATTTTCTCACAACTTGAACAATCAAATAAAACTTTTTGTAACATTTAAATATTTCATTATAATTGCACAAATATTACTATAATATTTCAACGTTTTTATTGAGTTGTGTATTGAGTAAATATCACTTGCTTTACCTATTGCATTATAACGTGATAATGATGATCATGTAACTTGGAAATTAACACACATCAATATCAAGCCAATTAGCATAGCATTTAATATTTTTTGAGCATTATCCTAATAAGGAATTCATATCATAAGAGGAATTGGATATAAGAGGAACCTATTAATTCAAAATTTTTAAGCACTAATCTAATAAGAGGAAATTTACAGTGAAACGGAAGTCACACTCTTCCAAAAACAACAACTTCCGCTTGGTAAAACTCAAATTAGCACTTGAGTTTCCTCAAATAATTTGTTAGACACTTTCTACAAGCAAGTAAAATGATTTATTTACCTATAATAATCACCTTCTTGAAGAAATACCGACCATAAAACGTCAGTTTTTGTCAGCCAAAATTAAGCTTCACTTTCACACATTCCCAAGTTTATTAAACTTCGATTGAAATTCAAATTAAAAAAAATGAAATAAAATAAAATAAAATTGAAAGTGGGCTCAATCACAATGTTGAGTCACTGACAAAAGAATAAATAATTTTTTTAAGAAGTTTTTCCACTTTCGGTTTTAATAAAAACTGAAACCAGTTTCAGTTTCTTAAAGTAGTGACTAATGTCTTCCGATAACGGAAATCTTTTATTGAGAATAAGTACAGGTTTTTTTTTATAAAATACAGTTTTGTATCCAAGTGCTTTTGAAGCAGAACCTGGAGTTTCTGAAAGTTCCATGTCTGTTTTTCATTCATCTCGGGATAAAGGACATTTAAAATTAATTATTACGTCATACCAAATCTGTACAGTATTTTGATCACGTTAGTGACATCGCATATAATAGAAGTATGAATATATTCACCAACATTAAAAACCGAGGAGTGTCATTGTCACAACAACAACTGCAAAACTAAAGAGCAAATTTCGGAGGAATCCGAAAAGTCACAATCCTTGCAGCGGTCAAGCTGCACTGAAAACACTGCAGTCAAACGCAATAAAAGCGCGAGCAGATCCAACGAACAGATAGAAGGAGATAAACTCTACAAAGCCAGAGTTGAAATTGTTCAAGGATATAATGGGAGAATAATTCTGGAACACCATAGCCGCGTTCTTTTGGTTATCGCTATCGAGTACAAAACTAGAGTAGCAAAAGAACGCATCGGACTTGTTCTCGATAGATTACAAACTTTTATCAACTTCACTTACCATTTATATGAGCTTACTTCGATTTTTTTCCATTTTGTGAGTCCTTGATTGCATAAATTCCTCACATATTACTTGAATGTAAATTTTCAGATGAAATCAAACTAAAGTTTTGAAGAAATTCTAATTTTGTGGAATTTAAGGAAAAATTTAGGTTCGCGTCAAGGAAAATGATCCATGTCGCCATCTGGACATTTCTACCTCAACTATTCTGTTCAGAACAGCAAATTAGTTCCAGGTATTATCGAGAACTAAACTTGTACTGTTAAATGTATGGGATTTGACTGTTCTGTTCTGTTAGAGTGACCAAAAGAACACGGCTCATATCTGTCATGAAATCCTCAATTATGACAATCATCATTGTTATCACAGGATATTAGATCGGCTCCCGAGGGTAAAGACCTGCAACCTACAGTCTCTGCGAACAATGTGAATAGAGAAACAAGGAGAACCAACAAGAAAGTGAAAAATAGCAAAGTTAGCCACACAACTTATAGGAAACTTCACTTTGAGGTGGAAATGTGTAAGAGCAGAGAGGACATTGAAGAATATAACATGTTGCACTTCACCCTGCTTAACCTAACCAATTACTATATCAACTATTCCAAGGAGACAAGCGATTATCCTAGGAATAAATAAATTCCAAGGAAATGGAGTGTTCGTGACATCTATCGCTGTCGTTGTGGTTATTGAAAGGAAGAAACTTATAAATTATTATATTTGATGATACTGGATCCTTTGGCAACAAGATTAGAAACTTGAAACCTTAGAAACGTCTTACAGAATATCCGTAATATGTATTTACCTTCGATAACAATTCAAGTTGTTTGTTAAACCACAATATCCATGATGATAATGCAAAAATAAGGTACTCGTGCAACATAGATAAGGCGGAAATAAAACCCTCACGATCAAGTGAAAATAAGCACAACATTCATCAAGTACTTCCTGCTAAACCACATTCGCCACGGCCATGAAAGCACAATATGAGCTTTCATAACTCCACACCAAACATATCCATTGTCACACATTATACGAATACAACAAAGTTGATGTACGTACAGTGGATATTGTGTTTAATTGTGGCAATTCTTTAAGAAATTTTATTAGAAACCTAAGACGTTGGAAGCCATTTTGCGTGCTACACAGCCATCTACACCTTTGCAATCAAGAGAGAAAGTGTCTGCTATTCATTATGCTATACGCATATCAACTTGTGATGTGACTCATTCATTCACTCATTGCACCCAAAGCTAATAATAATTAATTAACAATGAAAACATGACACAAAAAATTGAAAATATTGTCGTACTTTCACGTTGATTGCCGAACTCATGTTCACCTGTCACACGATTATCTAAAGCTGACAAAAATAAATTACGAAGATTAAATTATAAAACATATTTTTAACTGAATATTTTTGCAGAAAAGTATTACCAGATACGAGTATCAAGCTTTTACCTTCGACTTAATAGAAAACACGTAATTGTCGTGACAATAGATTTGTGTACTCAAAACTGACCGTACTTGGAGTGGTTTTGTAAATGAAATGTTTGTTTTAAAAAATTGTGCTTTCGCTCATTCCTCATTTTGAGCTTGAAACGTTAAATTTTGTATTCAAAAATTCTAAAACAAAAACACCGTCTCTAATATTGCCAGCACTGCAATCATTAAGTGAAAGTTTTCGTCTCCACACGTTAGAAAACCCTTTTATGTTGTTAATTATAGATCACAAAATCATAAATAAGTGAAACTCACGTGTCTGGGGATTACCAAAGTCACAGTGTTCGTAAATTCAGTGAAATTCAATTTCTATTCGATTCGATGTTGGTCTGCCAAATTGTCGAAGATCTTTGCCGTACATTTGGTAAGATCAACGAAATATCATTTTATTTTGGTGTGAAATTAACTTTTAATTCGAAAGCATAAAATGGTTTTACGATTAATATTCATAGTACAACTGCTTCTGAACTGGTGGAGTGACAACGAGCCAAAAGAAATCGAAATTAGTGAAACCACAACCACTCCACCACAACCAAACATCTTCAACAGACAACAGTGACTTGAAGTGAACCATGAAGTAAGACGTGATGTGTCTCTTGGTTGTTGATCTTTTGAAATCGTTTGGACATGTTTTCATAACGAGATGATACACCCACTACACCTGGTACACCTCGTCTACATGATCTATTGTCGGAGCATTTCCAGAGCAGGTGGAAACTACCATGATATCTGCTGAATGCACAAAAACCTTATGATGACATACTAACACAAAACCCGCTGTTCTATAGAAGATACATTTCTCTTGCCGTCTTTACCTCTTCGTGCTCATTGCTATTATCGAGATCATCGTTTAATGAAAATGAAACTCTTTAACAACATTTTGTTTAAACATCTTCTAATGATCTTCTTCAAAATTGTTCGTGATGATCTTAATAGTTGTCTTGTTGTTTGTTATTTGTCAATGAACTTTTCATATTCTGCATGTTGTCACACTGGTTACCAATCAAAGGTTTCACTTCGTTATATTTTTAAACTTTTGTGTCGCTGAAAACATCAAAGCGCATTATGAATATCAATCAGGGCAATGGAATTAGCCAAATTAAAATGTTATTGGCGGAATTCAAATGAGTTACTCGCCTTTATACAGTTATACGAGAGGTCAAACGTGTTGCTAATTAATAACCAAAGTACAATTTTAATTGTTAAAATATACGAAATGCAACAGTACTTCGTTGATTACGAAATTAGTGTCCTTGATGGTTATATGGATGAGACATTTCGTCATTAAGTTATATCATGTTCAAGACACTTAATTCTCAAGAATCTCAGAGTTATCTTATTTCACATAAGGGTTTGTTCCAAATTTCATAAAGTCAATGAACTGTTCAGTTTACGTAAAACTTCAAAATGTTAGGCCACACTTGTTTTGAAACATTCTCCGTGCCTCCATTAGCCATCATTACTACAATAAAACAAGATAATTACCAAATTGGCCTGTTGAAGTGGTTCATACTAACGCCTCCATCATTTACAAGTATGGAGTACCACTTTTCTGTAGGTAACATATCATTTGCAGACTTCAAGTTGCGAAATTATAGTCACGACTACAGTGTGTTGTACATAAGTGGATTTGAATTAGTACTAAAACCGTCATTTTATGGTATTTAGAAGGAACAAACAGAAGATATATTGAGCACGCTTGAATCAATAATGGCGATTCGACTTTTCATTGCAATACACTTTATTTGATAATTGTGTTGATCAATGGCGGGAAAAGCACAAGAATCAGCAGAAAAAAAGCCTTCTGGAAAACTTTTCTAGAATCAACAATCGGTCGCCATTTGAATGGAACGAACCAGAGGCAAATTGTAGACATAAAGATGTGTAGCTCTAATCCTGGCGACACACATTTGTGTGTTGTGTGTTGAAGTAAATACAAGTTAAGCTGTAAGTGTAGTAGAATGAAAAAGGCATATGGCTCCTGATATTTCAAAGCGACGCCATCTTCACATATGGTTTTACGAATTTAACAAAAATTTCATGAATTGTCCACGTCAATACAAGTTAACCTGTGTGTGTGATGTAGAATTAGATATGAAAACGACTGCTGCTGTTTTCGAATTTATTTTTGAAAAGGAAGTCACTAAGGTTTCATGGTAAAACCTGCAATTATTTATCTAAACAAATGTTGAAAGGAAATATTTATAATTCAAAAGGTTAAAATTTTATTTTAAAACGTTAAAAACTGTAAGAAGTCTTATGCGGTTTTTGCATAGATGCGTTTTGCTAAAAATAAATGCCGGCCTTCTCTACAATGATTCACGACTTCCTACCTTAAATTTAGTAATTTTATTACGAAGAAGGTTATCATAAGTCACGACTTACTTATTATTATTTATTTTTCGTACTTTGAATAAGTGAAATATTTTTGGATTATATAACAAAACTTAAAGAATTCATGAAATCGAGGAAACCATCAATGTGAGAATTGAGAATTGGAAGCTGAAGTGGAGAACAAAAGCCGATTTATTTGAAAGTGCAAAAGTTTTTTTTGTTGAAATTCGTTAAAAGTTTTTCATTGGAAAAATATAAAAAGAACTCTAAGAATTTTTTATTTAAGATAAAAGGTGAAGACGTTAATCAACTTCAACTTGAACTTCAAAAGTTTTAAGCTACTTTATTGACAGCTACAGAATAAAGTTTATTTTTTTGTGTGAAATACATTAAATGTCATGTGAAAATGTCATTTGGGCTTGTGGCTTTAACGAGCTTGTGATTTTGAAAAGTATGACAACAATAAAAATATTTCAAAGTTTCGTGAATGCTCTTAACGTCCATACATGTGTGGACTGCATGTCTTTGAAGTGAAGTTATTGTAGAACACATTCCAGGAAGACATGGAAGAGTACCTTCTTATATGACACTGCAGGATGGTGATAAATCAAGAGTAACATATTTGGAGAAAACCTTACAAGAAACACTTTACACTATGAAACCGCATGAATGCAGATAATATTCAAGTTATAAATTAATATGCAAAAAATGCTGTAAGGTCGAAAAAATAACTGCATTGGAAAAAAAGTAAAATGAATTTTTATGTAGATTAATTGCAACCAGTTCCAGCAAAGACCTCCAACTGGTACACCCTTCCAGAGCAAGTAACCGACTACGAAACTGATTTAGCTGGTATGTTAATTAATTAAGTAAAAAAAACTTACGTTTTTCATTAGTTACGTTTACAGAAAAAATAATAAAATCAAAAAATTTATAACAAAATTAGAAAATACTAGCAAGTACATTTGTCTGTAGATGTAAACAACTTACATGCATTGCTGGTTTGCGACAAACCATTTCAAAATAAACGTGCAAAAATAAACCAGTTATGCCAAACATTATGGACGGACATAAACATATGACGCCTTACTGAACAAGTTTCTATTGAAAACGAAAGTAAAATAAAATTTATAAGAGACTTGACAGACAAGTTGATCGCGATACGATTTTTCTGGAGTCACAATGGCGGCGGATGTGATGGGGGTTTGTGAAAAACATAAATTTGTTCTTATATTGTTGACAATCATAAGAATCAACTTCCTTTTTGTCGACTTCCGGCAGCATGTCTACAATAATAGATACAACAATAAATCAAGAACGAAGTACGAAAGGGGCACTTGCATGACATTTATTTTGCTACGATTTTGTTTAAGTAAATTTGTTGCGCTGTCAAACGTGTTTTGTTCCAGCCTTCCTGGATTCCTTATAGGAGTATGATACAATGGATCAAGAGGATCAACTGCTAGAATTTTTAACTATTCCGGTGAGAAGTTATGTGACATCCCGCCAGTTTGAGTTTTTCACTTTGGTTTTTGAAATGATGATGATAAGATAGAGAAAATAAATGTCTCTTCTCTTTAAATTTTAACTCAAGTACAACCTTGATAAACGCAACTAAAGGAAACTGTGGCTGATGTAATAACTGAGGTTGTTGCAATAACCAAGTAACACATTTCAATGAATAGGAAGGAAGGAAGAAAATGATAGGTATATATCAATGATCACTCATATATCAGTGAAATATAATTATATTTCTGCTATCACTCTCTATATCATATATGTACATGAATATATGTATCTTATTCCTAACTGAAAAAATCTGGCATTTTCACCTGGGTTTCCAACGTGTTTGGCCACAGCTAGTTGCGACAATTGAGGGTTACAATTATCGAGATTATACTGTATTCTGGTTGGGAGACTTTTAACTATTCTGACATCCCGCCAATTTGTTTATGAATATGTATCGCGTTGTCAAAGTCTTTTCTTGTCTTTTTAGAGACGTCTTCATAATAATGAACACAAATTAAATGTGTCCTTTTGAAGTAACAAGGATAGTTTAATTTTATTTATTTTAATTACTGAATTAACAAAAACGACATGCAGAAGTTTTCGGGAACATTATAAAGAATCCAATTTTGAATGACTGAGTGGGAGCCATGAGCGGATCAAAAGAATCTCTGAGTGATTTTAATTTAAAAGGAAATTAAATTTGAAACTTAAAGCATAAAATTTTAGCCTTGCTTATGAAAGATTGGAAGCTCGTAAAATTCTTTAAGCAAAGCATTAAACGTTTAAACATTTAACCTTGTGAATTTGAATTTTATTAAGTTTTTATATTTTTGAATATTTTATTTTTTAAGATATTTTAAGGTGCATGTTACATGGAATAATGCTTTGGAAAAGCAATAATTTGTGTTTCATAGAAGTTTTTAGCAAGAATCTCATCACAAAAGAGTTAATATTAATTCTTCCTTGAATACCAAGTTTTGTGATTATTGTCTTTGAATTGCTTTTCTTAAGTTGGAAATCAGGTACCTCACACAAATTCAAATTCAAATTTAAATTTAAATTTTTGAAATTTAGCGTTTTCTTACAACAAACTTCCGTAATACAAAAGATTATCTACAAACTCGAAATATTGTTATATCCCATGGCGTGGGTATTTATGAGCTGTACGTGCTTATATCAAAAATTTTCGAATATTTTACTTTCACTGAAATGTATGTCGCTACGTGAGCGTGAATAAATGAATTCGGTCATATACTAGACGCACTAGATTTAATAAACACTTCCAACCGCATATGACAATAATTTATAAGTTAATTTGAGTTCTACAAGTCTCTGGATTTAGCTTGGGCGTATGAACAGGTGGCACACCCTGAACATTGAACAAAGTTACAAAGTAACATTCTAGAATGTTTATGTGCCATACCATTCGATTTTTGGAAGTTTATTCACATTTTAAAATTATTTCAAAATGAAAATGTCAAATGTTCGAGCAAAAAATGCGTCAAAATTTGATGCAGAAAAATGTTGAAATTTATTGTGAAAAATTTGTGGTTATCTCCATCTATTGTGCGGAATCACGCAACAAAATTGCGTCCAAGAAGATACGATGTATTAAATGTGACGTCTCAATCTAGAGCAACACGCCGCCAAACACTTGTTCTGCAAGCTTTTTTAGAAAGCTTAAAATTTGTTTTTGAACATCACAAGCTTTTGTTTTTGTTTATGAAAATTTATCGTGGCGCCAGAAGCACACGATATGATTCGTGTTTGGGAACAGGACCACCAACGTAAGATGGCGATGGAAGAAGTGTGTCGCTTCCTCAATTTAGACGAGGTCAAGTTTGAAAGTAAAGGTTTACCTCATACCTGCACATAATTCATACGCGACTATCTGATTGTAGTAAACGACTCTCTTGTTGAGTTAAAAAACAATGTAGCTTAATTAATTTTGTCGATTTTGAAACCCGAAACTATGTTCAAATTAAAAGGGAAGTGTCAAAATTATGTTAATTGAGTCAAAAATTAAATCGCCGGAAGTTGTTATTCAAACAATAAAAAAAAACAAGTTCCTTCCTCATTCCAGTGACTTACCCGATTACAAATGTGTAGCATTAAGTGCAGGTCTTAGTTTTAAATTAATAAAAATTAATTTTCCCACGAAAAATTACAAAATAAATACCGGATACCGTATCAACAGTTGAATTTAATGAGAAGAAAATAAATGAAAACCAGAAGATGTTTGGCTTTCTCTACTTGTACGCGATCAAGGAAGTTTGGGAAAAAGTGATTTTACCAAGTTTCGAAAAGATGTTTTCCTTATATCAGTAAACTTGATGGTAAAGAAGATGAGGTTCTGATATCTAAATCTTAAATGAGTTGATAATACATTCACTTTTCTTCAAACGTGAAACAATTTTCTTGTGAATCGTACTTTCTCAATAAAAATCAACTAGCACTTTTTCTATATTATGTATTATCGTCTTTAACATGTTGTAATAACATATCAAATTACTTTATATACTTAAAACCAGTAGCTGATAGTTTACGTGTTATACGCAACAAACGAAAGGGCTCTAAGTGTTACAGCTAATGGTTGGTGTTATTTATCGGTTGGACAATTTTCCTGTTTATGTTATACATTTTGCAATAACCCATTGTTGAGTGAATTTAGTAATAGTAGTTTTACTGAACAAAAACAAAACAACAACGACATGATTTATAAACATTGACTTAGTGAAATTGCAAAATATTTCCTCTCCTGCGTTGCTGTGGCAATTCATCTATCAAAATGTGATCTTTCGATCGTTTATGATTTGTTGATAGCAGGTTGTGTTATATACTTTCTATGAGCCCGTGCGGATTTCATAGTTTTCAAGAAATGTACCATTAATTAATAACGACAGGATGAATGAAATTACTAAATTACGACGTGAGATCTAATGAATCTGAATTGGTTTTTCATGGAGCACAAAGAGATGCTGTGAAAAGGAAAAATCAATCAATTGCGTGAAATAAAGTTATAACTATTCTAGCAGTAGACTTTTAAATGTTACATAATTTAAAATTCTTCTCGATTCATTTTGACAACAATGTTTTGTTCAAATATACTTAAATAAACACTAGGTAGTGAAAGGAATAGGATCAGTTTTAGCAGGATTAGATGCAAATCGTAAAATCGCATACATCCATTCCAAAATGTTTCGCTTTTGTTGAATAGATTTTCCCTTCAAATGTTTTGATTGATTTTCACGTGCGTAAAACGCCGCTGGCGAAAAGCAGATGTCGCCCCTAAGATCTCGAAGAAATCGTCTTTAGCCAGAAAATGGTTATATTTTCCTTGATTTTTCTGTAGAAATGAATACTTTACTTTATTCAGAACTTAAGATTAGTTCCAACAAATTTAAAAATGAATTTTAGGGTAGTTTGTGAAAATTTAATTTACACTTTTTATTATAATAAGAATATTGAAAAAGAAAATTTTGAATTCCCTTGCAAGGAATGATAATTTCACTATGATCGGTGATATGTTATTTCAATAGGCTTTTAATTTAAAACTGCTTAGAGCCAAATTATCTCAATTGCTACAGTTTTTACACGAACGTTAAGAAAAAATTGTTCCAGAGCAAATTCCAGCAAATAATTCACATCGTAACATTTGATTGATGTATGAGAAAAGTATGTAAGTGAAAGTTATAACAAGTGAAATTCATGACTGACCTATCAGTTAACAATTTCCAATAATTTTTCAATTATATCTGGAAACTTTAAAAGATTTTTCAATTTTCTTGTATTGGTTATGTCGGATTTGATGTATCGTGACTGGTGAAAGAGCATCGTTATTGTGGGATGTGAAATATTTACACAGCAGCACATGTTCACATGGATCTGGAATTTTATTGCAAAATAATGAACCATTATACACGAGTTTCACGAGTACCAATGGTAGAATCTCCATATCCGGTATGACTGTTCAATGCTATCTGATCAAAGTAAAATTGAGAAGGAAAGATAATCAGAAACATCCCAAAAACTACATGCGTCTTATTAGGTTTTGAAATGTTTTTAATTCCAATATAAAATTTTTAGTTCTAACATATGACTCGTGAGAATAGAACAAATGGAAGTTCATTTCTAGGTTTCAGAAGATGACGATGATATTTTATTCGAGGAAGTTCTTTTTGCCAAATCACGCTGAGTGCGCGTCTTAACACTTTCATCATGTACCAGAGTCAGAGACTGAAAGTCTGCTAACCCCATTAAGGTTAATAACATTGAAAATCAAAAAAGTGAAATTTAAACTAAATTTACAAAATTAATCACAGATCAGTAAGCCAGCAGGTCATTGAATTTAAGTCAGCTGAAAACACAAAATCTGAGATAAATGATGCGATTAATTTGTCAGACTCTTTCGCATGCATATCAATGAGTTCGTGTGAAAACGTTGGACTGACAAAAAATTACTCTAAGGGCAAGAGAAAGCCAGATGTATGACCTAAAATTTTAACAATCACTAATGTGCACCTTTTTGTATTGAAAACACCTCAATGGAAACGTTAATTATCGTTAAGTCTTGAACCAAGTTTTGGACCAAGAAAAATGCAACAAAACCTTTTGAGGAGCAGAAATTTAATGATTTTCTAAAACTACTAAAAATTAAGACGAATGACTAAGAAAACCTTAAAATTTTGAACAAGTCTGTGATTAAAAGAATAACTAAGTTACAAACATGTTAAGACATGATTTCAAATTTGATACCACATTTATTTTTCTAGGTCGATTTGGGAAGTAACTTTCGAGGAAAAATAATTTAAGAAATATTTTAAACTAAATCCACTTGCAATTTTTTTAAATTGCAATTTATCCAATTGACCAACATTATTTATTTGGCAAACCCAACTGCAGTCCATACTTGACACAAAAATTTTGATTGAATTTTGCTTAAAGGTATGCGCGCTTAATTTGAAGGTTTCAGGTGCGCAATATTTTCTCAATACATCATATTAATGTTCCTTAAATCAACTTTACGTCATTGTTAATGTAATTCCAGACTGGAAATTAATAAATATCTAGAGATTCCTTGAATCCAAATTCATAATCCCATCATCTATCCTAGAATTGTATCTTTTACGATGAGCTCAATATGTTTTCAATTTCACAAACTTTGTATAATTCCATGAAAGATTTTATACACATTTTTCGAGGTAAAGTTATCCAAGTTGAGTTGACAAAAATTGACAAGTTCATATTAATAGAAAGTGAAATGGTTCCATGCAAATGAACTTCAATATTGACTTTCGATTTCGCTTAAACATTTGAAATAGAAAATTTTAATAAAATCTGTGGGCTGTACCTGAAATCATAGACGTGAACATGAGAGACAGGTAAAACAACAATCCATTGGCCATAACATGTTATTTCTTCTAAGTGGTTAAGTCTTTTGTGCTTGTTGTCTTGAAAGTTCCTCTTATGAAAATGCCTTACATAAAATTTTGCCCAGTAAGCCCTCAAACAAATAGTAGGGAACTGTTGTGCCTTAAACACTCTATATGGTCCAATGCTTTTCACTATTTATGAGGATTATATAACCTGTTAAATGTATAACAACTACACCTTTGAGGAAAAGTACTTTTAAGAAGGTTACCTTTTGAACAAACTGAATTAATAAACAATTTGTGGTTTTTATTATGAAAAACAGATTTAGGTTTTAGTATTTAATGTTAATTTAATATCTGAAGGCAAAATAATGGTAATATATTAATGAATCCTTTCGAAATTTTATTAGTAAAGTAATTATTTTATAGATAAACTCGATCGCGTACAAGAAATTATAAATTAAAATTGCAATTCTCAGGTGCATGTCGATTGTTGACCATGAGTTCAAAGACATTAAAAATGTTTTCAAATTTTATGAAGTCATTGTCATTTAAAACAAAAAATCAAAATTAAAATTTTTGTAAAATCACGACAACAATTCGAACGTGGAAAAGTCGAAGATTTTGACGTAAGATTCGAAGAGTTCTCAGGAAGAAATTAACGTGGACAATTAAAATGAATCACGATTCAATTAAAAACTGAACAAATCTGGAAAACATTTTGTTAATAATTTTATTTTCAGTAAATTTCGAGCAGCATTCTACGAATGCATTTTGCAGATGTCGAATTGCAAGACAAGACGTGGGATGTGTCTTGAGAACGTTTTAAGAAATGCAATAAAAAAATATTAAGAAATAAAAATTCATGAATTTCTTATTTATTATTTTGAAAAATAATTAACTTTTATCAAAACCCAACATGTTTTTCGTGATGGACTATTTCTCATTTCATTCAAGATGCATCTGGAGTTTCTGAGTTTTTGTAAGATTCCAAAGAGACGAAGCCACTCACAATAAAGAATTGAATCATATGCAAGTTGTACAAGGTTGAAATTCATGACCTTTAAAGGTTTAAGAGGGTTTATTGAAGACGCTCCATCCACAAATCATTTCATTTCCATTCCAAGTAAGTGTCTTACTGGAAAGGAGCATAAGAAGACGGAGAAGAAGTTTGTGTTATCGACATTTTCTTGTTTGCATCTTTTTAAGCTAAACCTATTAACTGAGAAAGGTTATTGTGGTATTTCGAGCACATTGTAAATTAAATCTTGTAAATTGCAGTTTTTTCATAAAAAGAAAGTCAAGTTTTATGCAAGAAAACATTCAATTTATCTGATAATAATAAGTTATTGTACTCTTGAGTCATATCACATGGAATTTAAACACTTTCAAAAAAGTAGAAAATGTCAAAATCATAGCAAAATGTGAAAAAACCTTTAACTATTTCCAAAACTACTACCTTCATTTCATTTCAATAATTGAAAACTACTACATATATGTATGTATGTATATAATTTTATGAGATATTGTATGTGATTTTAGGCACGTCTTCTGATGAAATGAATCATATTTCGAAATATCTTGGTCAATTCTATTAGAGATAACTATAAAAACTTGTTAACTACATAACTGACCAGATGCTATCAAATTCAGTAGCCATTTCAATCTAGAATTCAATTAAAGTCGAATAAACAAATAAAAGAAGATGATTTGAAAACCAGATTGATTTTAAATTAATTCAAAAACATTTAATTTTGAATTGTGTTTAAAAAAAACTTCGAGAAGATGCTCAAAAATAAAGTCAACAAAAAATCAGTAACAAAACCAGAAATCCAACATCTCTTATTCAGATACAATATTATGCAAGGCCTATTACTTTACTTTCCCGTACAAGATAAAGTAAAATGATAATGAATTTATGTAATATTCCTTTAAGTATTACACAATATTGAATTTTTTGTTTATTTTTAAATCGAAATATTTCGAAAAAATGAAAAAACATTTTAATTTTATTTCGTTAAATCTAAGAATGAAATTTTTTGTATTGTTATGGTGATATCTCTTTAGTTTATGTTTGAATGTTGTAATACCATTTGTCTGTTTTATCACTAATCAATCAGTGTTAGATTAGGTATATGCAACAAAATCAGTTTGTTATAATTAACCGATTCACAAATCAAAAATTTCGCAAATATCCACTAAATGTTGTTTCTTGTTTTGAAGGTGTGGCTGTTTACAAACCTAAAACAAATCTAATCTGTATAGGTATATCACCTAAAAATGATTAAACAAACGAAATTGTTTTAGTTTGTTAACCTAAAAATTGCAATTTCCACGCATTCTTCGGTCGAAAAACGAGTGACAACACAAATTAACGATTTTGTTTGTTCTCGAAATTGCCGGTTTTGTTGATAACTTTTCCTTAATTAAATTAAGTAATTGGGTATGATGTAAGACAGTATGCTGTAATACATAAGATGAATTTTTTAAAACTGGTCAAAAATACATTCATTTATTCACCTGTTTTATTGTTTGTTGACCACTTTCAAGAACCGGTTAAAGTTAACCGAATTATCTCAGTTTATTTTTAAGAAAACTCCTTAAAAAACTAAAGTTCGATTTAAAAGTGATAGTTAATATGTGATTGTGTTAACTTTAAAATATAATAGCTCAACAATTCACACTTTTCTGACCAACTTCGCTGTGCATTGCCAGTTGAAAGTACGTTGCACTTTGGACTACTTTTTCATGTTATCGAAAGCATTATCTGAAATTACTTTGTAGCCAGTTCGTTAGTTCGGTTATATACGTTTATAAGGAACTGGCTTCGATATACATCAAATTTGGATTTGCTTCTTAAGTGTAGCAGCATTATTATAAGTTTAAACTGAAACTATAGAAACCTTTATGAATAAAACGAAAATGCAGATCAATTTACAATAGAAGATCATCATTTTATTATCTTTGGAATGGAAGTGTTTGAAATTAGAAGGTAACCCTTCTGCATGACTTGCAAGGTTCACTTGAACACCATTCCTTTGTGATTGCGCAAAAAATTGAATGACAATATAAAAATATTTTTAACTAGTTGTATCACTGTTAATTGACAATGCCAATTCTATAATTAAATTCTTACATCGAATCAATTACTGATATTATCACGTTTAAATGGTTTTATTCATGACTTCATCATGTGTAAAGAAAATTCACTTCCCAGATTTGTAGGTTAAGAAAAAATAGTTACTATTGAACCTAACCTTTTAAGGTCATTCCTCTAATAACTTTAATTGCATTAAACGAAAATGAAAGTTAATTTTGTTCAATCAATGTCACACAGCATATTAACAGGTGATTCTCAACGTCTTCTTTGTGTTGTTTATGTGGTTTTGTGAACATAGATATGTTGTTCAAATAAACTTTTTGCATTATAAAATTATTTCCAAAAGGATATTGAAAGCAGTGTGTATCCTATCATATTATATTTTCGAACATACATAAAACATATTTATGTTGTTGTTAATAACATGAATTGTCAACATTGTAACGAATTCATGTCACATTAAATTTGAGAAACAAACGTGGCTAGAGGTCACGTTTATCTCAAACCGTGACTGGATAAAGATCATCAGTTTATGTCTTCAACGAAGAAATATTTCATCATTTGAAACATTCTAACGAATTTGAAATTAAATTTCAAGAAAATTAACTATTGAAATTACTACAATTATCTTAAAACTATAGTATCTGATTATCTTATTTTTCTTTCAGTTGCCGCCTCGATTGATAAAACTAGCGCTGATAATATGTCTTCTGGTAGTCCTGCTCTCAGAAACAGACAGTGCTGAAGGTAAGTTAGGTTATATAGTTACTGTTGAAATAAATTGGTAGGATATTTGGCACAAAATGTTTCCATAGTACTCCACCTGATATTTTATAGTCAAGTAACTCCTCAGATCAGTTGTCAATGATTGCCTTCAGATTTTTGCTCGACAGTCCATGGACACATATTTATGTAGTTCTTTTCCAAAATCAACAAAAAATATTGTTTCATAAATGTTTTAAATAAAAATGTTAAGGAATTTTTAAAATTATGTAAAAAGCACAATTCGTGAGCATATTTTATCCATAATGAGCTAACGTTATAAAAGCGAAAGGAAAAACGTGACATGATTCAAGATTCGTTAGTGACGGGAATAAGAATTTTTTTCAAATTTCAACATCAACTTCCTGACACTATTTTTTTTTATTCTTCAGTCAAACGTAGACGTCTACGACGACCCACGAGCTCCTCATCATCTGGGTCAAGAACGAACATAGTCGCTGCTAAGAAAGCACTTGCCACATCTCAAACCCGTGCTCAGGATCGAGTTGACCAACAGACTTCTTCGTCATCATCATCGTCACGATTCCGTGTTCGATCTAAGCTGAGAGGAGCTGCAGCTCTGGCAGGAGGTGGTACAGCACTTGCTCTAGCATCCAAGTCAAAGAAGGTCAAGAGCCATGACAAGGAAAGGGATAAGGATGGATACAAAATTGTGTGTTATTACACGAACTGGTCTCAGTATCGTACCAAAATTGGCAAATTCATGCCGGAAGATATTCCATCTGATTTATGTACTCACATCATCTTCGCCTTTGGATGGCTGAAAAAGGGAAAGATGAGCTCATTCGAGAGCAACGATGAAACTAAGGATGGTACTCCTGGTCTTTATGCTAGAATCATGGGTCTAAAGAAGGCCAATCCAAAATTGAAGGTGTGCATCAAGGATTTTCGATTCAATTTCAATTTGTGAGTCACAAAATTATTTCTTCTTGATTTAGATACTCTTGGCTATTGGAGGATGGTCCTTTGGAACTCAGAAGTTCAAGGAAATGTCTGCGAGCAGATACGCCCGTCAAACATTCATTTACTCAACAATTCCGTTTTTGAGGCAAAGAGGCTTTGACGGATTAGACATGGATTGGGAATACCCGAAAGGCAGTGACGACAAAAAGAACTTTGTTCTCTTACTCAAGGAATTGAGAGAAGCATTCGAAGCTGAATCACAAGAAATCCGTAAGACACGTCTACTTCTCACTGCTGCTGTGCCAGTTGGTCCGGACAATGTTCGAGGAGGATACGATGTACCTGCAGTAGCTAGTTACTTGGACTTTATCAACTTGATGGCATATGATTTCCACGGAAAATGGGAACGTGAAACTGGACACAATGCTCCACTATATGCACCATCAAGTGATTCAGAATGGAGGAAACAACTCTCAGTCGACCACGCTGCCAATATGTGGGTGAAAATGGGTGCCCCTAAAGAGAAACTTATCATTGGTAAGAAATAGTAACTATAACCTCTCTGTCCACTATTTATCAAATGTATTCTTGCAGGTATGCCAACATACGGAAGAACATTCACTCTCTCCAATCCTGACAGACATGGTGTCAATGCACCAGCTAGTGGTGGCGGAAAAGCTGGTGAGTATACAAAGGAATCTGGATTCTTAGCTTACTACGAAATCTGTGAGATGCTTTTGAATGGTGCTGTCTATGTTTGGGATGAAGAGATGAAAGTTCCATATCTAGTTGATGGTGATCAAGTAAGGCTCTTAAGTGGCTTTCTAAGTTTTCAATGAACTAACTCGTCCTTTCTTTTAGTGGGTTGGATTCGACGACGAACGCGCGATCAGAAACAAGATGAAGTGGGTCAAGAACAACGGATTTGGAGGAGCTATGGTATGGACAATCGACATGGATGACTTCGCCGGAAATGTTTGTGGCGGAAATGTTAAGTATCCACTCATTGGAGCTATGCGCGAAGAACTCTTAGGTATTTCACGTGGCAAGGATGCTAAAGATGTAGATTGGTCTAAAGTTGCGGCCACTTTTGATGAAGTCGAAGAGGAACAGGTAAAATTTTTTAATTCCGAAGGTTCAGCAATCTAAAGCCAGTCACTTTTCCAGGTTCTTCAGAAACCAGAGCCAATAAAAATCTCCGTCGACGAAATTCTTGCCAAGGTGCGCAAACCCAGCAAAGGACTTAGAATTAAATCAGGAATTGCCACTGCCGACAAAAATTGTAAGCCTAACTAATCACTCAAAATGGCACTCTAAAGACTATCCTTAAAATATCTTGTAGCACGACCAGGTCAAGTGTTCTGCTACATGACAAGTTGGTCTGCTAAACGTCCCGGAGCAGGCAAGTTTGATCCAAAAGATGTTGACGCAAAACTCTGCACTCATCTCGTATATGCCTTTGCCACACTCAAGGACCACAAACTAAGCGAAGCAGCTGAAGACGATCCAGATGACTATGAGAAAGTTATTGCTTTGAGAGAAAAGAATCCTGATCTGCAAGTCCTTCTGGCTATCGGAGGGTGGGCTTTCGGATCCACTCCCTTCAAAGAACTGACCTCCAACGTTTTCCGTATGAATCAATTCGTTTATGAAGCAATCGAATTCCTCAGAGAATATCAATTCAATGGACTCGACGTTGACTGGGAATACCCAAGAGGAGCTGATGATCGTGCAGCTTATGTCAATTTGCTAAGAGTAATTTGAGCCTTTTCCTTTTTGGTAGATGAGCATGAAAATACAGTGTTGAACTTTTTAGGAACTTCGCGTTGCATTTGAAGGTGAAGCTAAATCATCCGGACAGCCGAGACTTCTTTTGACCGCAGCAGTCCCGGCATCCTTTGAAGCTATTGCAGCAGGATATGATGTGCCAGAAATCTCAAAATATCTTGACTTTATCAATGTAATGACATATGACTTCCATGGGCAATGGGAAAGAACTGTTGGACACAACTCTCCACTGTACCCACTTGACTCGGCTACAGGCTATCAGAAGAAACTCACAGTAGATTACAGTGCACGCGAATGGGTTAAACAAGGTGCACCAAAAGAGAAACTTCTCATAGGAATGCCAACATATGGACGATCATTCGAACTGGTTAACATGACACAATTTGACATTGGAGCACCTGCTTCAGGTGGTGGAAAACCAGGAAAATTCACAAATGAAGCTGGATTCCTTAGCTACTACGAAATTTGTGCTTTCTTAGCAGGAGCCAACACAACTTTAGTCTGGGATTCTGAGCAACAAGTACCTTTCGCTTACCGCAACAATCAATGGGTTGGTTTTGACGATGAAAGGTCTTTGAAAACTAAGGTAGGACCATGTGAAAATATCAAATTTCTTCTTACACATCTGTCGTTTCCAGATGCAATGGTTGAAGGAACAAGGATTTGGTGGAATCATGGTTTGGTCAATTGACATGGACGACTTCTCTGGAAGATGTGGTGGTGGAAAATTCCCTCTGTTGAACGCCTTGAATCAAGAACTTGATGGATACAAAGTTGCTTTGGAATATGATGGTCCATATGAGAGCACTGGTCCACGAGGAACGTATACCACGAAAGATCGTAAGATTTATAAAAATTAATTTTAATGATCACACTCTAATTTATTTCCATTTGTTGCAGCTAACGAGGTAACCTGTGAAGAAGAGGAGGGTCATATTAGCTATCACCCAGACAAAAATGATTGTACACACTATTACATGTGTGAAGGAGAAAGGAAGCATCACATGCCATGTCCTGCTAATTTAGTATTTAATCCTTCAGAAAATGTGTGCGATTGGCCAGAGAATGTTGAAGGTTGCCAACATCATACACAAGCGCCACCAACTAAATAAGGGAAAGGATTTAGTTAAAGGGATGTTGTATTAAAACTATCAATTCTACTCTTTGATGCGAGCTATTTTCTTTCTGGAAAACACTTTTCAATTTGCTCAAAACTATTTTTTCCGAAATACATTTTGTTATTTGTTATTAAAATTAAAAATAATCTTTGAGTGAAAATTTCATACGCTAAGTTTAAAAATATATACGAAACAAATTGAAATACTATGAATGAAAAACAAGAACAAAGTGTTGATAAATTATTTAAGATATTTAGTTATTATTTTAGTTATTAAGTAGATTAATTATGTAAGTTACAGTTGTTCTTAATTGACAAACAAAAATTTATATTAAAAATTAAATATTTACATTCCATTTAGCACAAAATAAACTGACCATTAACTCGTACTATATATCCCCTATTGTCTGTTAGTTGTTACAATCATGTGCATTGAAATTGTTTTACAAATAATGATTTTTCTATTTTTAATTTTTTGTGTTTTATAATTATGTATAAAATGAAACAAACTGCCACATTGTACAGACGATATTTTTAATTTTTGTCCTTGCTGCCAATTGAGAATTCATTAAATTTTCGAGAAAACAGAAATATGTCAAGCCAATACTCGTTATTGTATAAAATTAAATATCTTACTTATTTTAAAGTTAAATCTGTGATAACTACTAAAAACGAGGATACAAAATGACTTAAATCCAGAAACTTGACAATAACCAGAATCTTTTTTTAAAATTTATTCACAGTTTGAAATTTTCATGAAATTTTAAGGTTTTTTTTTAAATTGAAATTGGTAAAAAACATCATTTTATATTATATCCGCAAACTTTAAAATCTACAAACAAAACCTCAGTTACTTTTATTTTCGTTTCGCCAACAATAAAAATAATTTTATGCGAAATAAAAATTTTCTCGAAAATTTTTTTAACAAGGATCGTCCACATTTCATATATATTTTGTACATATACCAATATTATACAATTTTTGATTAAAAATCCGGAAAAATTATCTTCACTAACAACAAAGAAACATAACTATTTCATAACTTTTTCTTCATGTATTTTTGTATATTTTTTTATTATTTTATTGATATATTTTCATATTATGATTTTTGTATTATAGATTTACTGTGAAATAAAATGAAAATAAAAAATTTAAAAATATTACTTCATGAATTTGTTGGTAAAACGTTAATTAAATCATTCGCTCTATCACTAGTAGATGTCGCGCCAAACTGGAAGAAGCTCACCGGAAGAGGAAAGTGAAAACAAGCATTTTCAAAACGATTTTTACCAATTAAAATAAGCTGAAAATTATGTTTATGTTGAACTTCCTTCCGCTTTGAAATTTAACATTAATAAGGAAAGAAAATTTCTTTAAAGAATGCAACGAGTATGATGCTGATTCATGATTAAATAATTTTGCACTCGTCTCAATGTTCAAAACAATTGTTGAGTTTGCAATTAAATTTTTCTGAAATCAAAACAATAACAATCAACAAAATGGTTATGTGGCCGTATTTACATGCTTTAGTTAATTTGAAGAATTTAAAAGAATAACATAAGGTAAATAAAATAAATAACCCAAGTGACCACTGAAATGTTTACAAACATTAAAAGTAGTGACTTAAAACAAGTTGTTAAGACCTTTATTATAAAAGATCGCAAGACTAAATTTAAATCCTAGTCTTGCAGAGGTTTTAGTTTGAAACAATGAAGAACGTTCAAATTTTTTTACTAATAGTAGGAGTTGCTGCTGTATTAGCCGTGCCACTGGACAAACAGGACGATACACCAAATGGAAAGAATTGTAGAGCACTATGTGCTCATTGTGGCTGCATAGGATTCTACTGTGGAGAAGAATGCATTTGTGAGTGCTCCAATGACAACCGGGAGGGAATGGATTGTGTGTCCACTATGCAGAGCAATTGTTTGAAGTTAAAGTTACCATTCGAAGTGTTGATACAAGGGCCAACTGGAAATCATTTCATCAGAAGTGCATTTAAATTTGATCAGAATAATCAACAGTGTCCAAGTGATGATAAGAGAAATAAACGAAGCACTGTAGTTATCTACAAACCACAATTGAGTTCTGCTGAAAGTGAAGCACTTTTGTCGCCTGGAAATAGCATAGAAACCTTAGAGCATAATAAATTGATACGGAAACGGGCGATTGCAGATGACATTGCAGCAGATTTGAAAGAAAAAAATTTTATTGACAAAGCAAGGATCAGTTCCATTTTCAATAATCCATCATTTCTAGCTGAACAGCAACAAAACATTGCTGATAAAATCAACATAGCAGCAACTAAGGCACGCGAAGCACTAGAAGCTGGAATTTCTAAGGCAAAAAGCATTCTAGCTAGTATTACTCCACCAGCCATTGCTGGGCATAAATCATTAGCCAAAAGGGATGTTGAAAACGTCTTGAAACATGAAATCCAAGTTGAAGCTGTTCCAGAGATCAGTGAGGATTCATCGCGAAAGGATGGATTCTAATTCCATTAGAAAATTAAATAATTAAGAGAAAATATCAGAAACAAGACAAACATTTCACTATTTTGTAAATATTTCCTTATTTTATTAAAACCATAACAAAAATGACTTTTTTAATGAAATGCAATTTCCCGTCAACGTCTTTTGCCTTTTCCACCTTTTTTATGACCAGATTGACCACCAGCTTGTTGCTGATGCTGTTGATTTGCCTCCATTCTTTTATCTCTCGATTTTAAAAGTGGAATTTTATGGCCGAGGTAAAGAAGAACACTGTCTCGTGTTGGAAACTCTGGAATCAATGGTGTTCCATCATCATTTTTAATTTGTACCTTGAAACGACCACTGCAAGATATTTCCTAAAATATAATGTCTAGGTTTATTGAATTTTCATCCCGGTAAACTAAAATTCATAGTTCCCAAAATTGAATGGTTAATCTGGAAGTTTACCTTGCTGCGTTCCCTGGGATACTGTTTGTTTTGCAATTTGAATGGCAATCTTGTGCTTGGAAGTACTTCCCGAATATCCTCATATGTTGGATTTTCTACGCAATGTTCCTTAGCTAGTCTCCGTCCTTCTTGACGTGTTTTCTTACTATTAATATACGCTGGGTATATGCAAACCCACCTGAAAGGAATCATGCCATCATAAGTTTTACTTCAAATAACACCAATCTAACCTCTCCATATCGCTATGTTTCTTGCTTGGATGGAAACTCAACTTCAAAGGCATTGATGCTGCCATTTTAGTAATTATATTTTGTGCTTTATTTACGAAACTTTTGTGTTTGAATATAATCTCATGAAATTTCACTGACAACGTCGATTCGAGTTGTTGACACGTTTTGGGTGAGTTTTTTCGGCTTGAAATGTCAAAATCACAAAAGTTAGTTTGCCATCTGTATGTGACTCAAAGCACTGAAATGCATCTTTCGTTAAAAACATTTTCATATGATTACTCCAATTGGAAATATTTTTATGATTAAATTTTAAGACTTTTTACGTTTAATTCGTTAAAAATGATGTGGAAATTAAAAAATTTGATTAATTTATTGTTTGAATTAAGATAATTTTGCCAACATTTAAATGAAAAATTCTAATTTGACGTTTGTCGTTTGACGTTTCCGAATTGTATACAAAAAATTTTCATCTGCATGAGAACGTTTCTCGGTAGCGTATTCGGCGCAGTGCGGTACAGCGAGTTGATAGTGATAGAAGAGGTTTGAATTAAGAAATGCTTAAGAAAATCTTGTGATTTAAAGTGATTTACTTGTGAAAAATAAATCTCTCTTCAATCAATATAAATCCCGATCAAATCAAAGTTAATCTGTGCAGGAAAATTTAAGTAAAACCTCGTATATTGGGTCAAATGATGGACGAATTGACAGAAATTCTTGAGAAGAACACTGATAAGGCGAAACAAAAGGAACAGGATGAGGTGACAACTGACAAAACATGATCGCATGTAAAATAATCAATAATAATTGTTTTAGATTCTTCTACAACCCTTCAAGTACATACAGCAAATACCCGGCAAACAGATTCGAACAAAACTCGCTTGTGGTTTCAATCATTGGCTAAATATTCCACTGGAAAAGTTACATCTGATAGGAGAGATTGTCCAGATGCTACACAATTCAAGTTTATTGTAAGTCTAGTCTATTTTAGTTGGTGAATACTAAAAACATAAGAAAATTTTTACTTCACTTCGACGCGTTTTATGAGCCATTAATTTCGAAATGTTTATTGTTTCCTGTTCCAGGTTGAAGTGTTTTTATACCGGATCTAGAGGTTTTCCAAAGAATCTTTGAAATTTATCTTTTTATTTTCCTTCTGAGAATCGTCTCAATAAAGCACAGGAATGTGGAAATTCATATTTTAATGCAACAATGAGTCTTCAGAATTAATTCTAAAAATAGTTTGTTGTAAACGTTCTACGAAGTTAGAATCAAGAGCAGATGAGTTATCTCAATCATCTTATATTTTTCCAATGAATCCATTGATTTGAATCGTTCTACTGACGAGCTGTACTAAGAGATACAACATCGTTGTGGCACAAATTTTAATTAGCTTCCACTGTCCGGCAGCTGCTCATCGTCTTAAAAAGTTTTTAATTGCCCAGTTGACTTTTATTAACTTATTAGCAAAGGAATAGTGTTTTTTCTATTAGCACTTTAACAAGAATTCCGGTTCTGGAAACAAGTGAAACCAGGCCCGTTCAAATGTTGATTTAATTTGAGACTATTCATTAATTAGTCTGCTTATTTTACGTCTTCGGACTAGACTTCCAATACGACTTCTTCTTACGTTTCGTATTGAATGTACAAAACTAATATAAAACAATTTGCATAGAACGCAAATGGTTAACTAAGGCTCAGAACTTTTCTTCTTTGATGGCGTTAATAAAACGATAAACCGGTGGACACATTTCTGCTTGGATTGCCTGTGTTCTGCTGAAATGAAACTAATAAACTATTTAATAGTTTCCTACTCAATCGGGATTTCTATTTAGTTGTCTTATGATCTGCTAAATATCACATATTCTGTAGAAGAGTTTTTCATATGAAAAACCTCAAATAATCTGAATGAGTGCAACGAATTTGAAATAATCTGTACACGACATGTGTTTAATCCTAGTTCATTTTTCTACATCGAAAATTGGTTTCAGTTTGATTAAAACTCCAAAAAAATACGATATTCTTTAGCAAGAACAGATTTAGATTAGGTTTGCCTTCATGCCTACACGATTTTCCAATTAAATGTTTTTTACTTGTAAGCTTTCAGTTTTCAATACCATCTAAATTGAAATACCACAGACTCCTACATCTGTAAACGTAATTTCTCTTGACCCACTGAAATCTACTGCATACAGACAATGGTGTGTAACACTTGCACAATATCCTAGTTTTCAATATCTACTATCGTCCCAGACTTGCTATCATTGATACCAATTTGTAATCACGGCCAACTGGTGCATCGCATGATTGCATGTTTGGTACACAGGGATTAAAAAATGACTTTGGGTTTACATTTAAAACGTTGTAACATAAAATTGAATGTATCTTTGTCGGGATGTTTTTCTATCATGAAAGTACAAAAACACACACAATAAAGAGTATTAGTTTGTAGATTTGATTAAAACTTTCGAACTGATGTGGTTTGAAGGGAAAAAGTAATTAATTGAAACCGATTGCAGCTAGATCAATTGAAATCACGCACATATAATGTTTCAAATCTCTATTGCTTTTTACAGAATCGATGATATTGAAGACAACTCAATACTGCGGCGTGGTATTCCTGTAGCACATTCAATTTATGGTGTTGCTAGCACAATAAATGCTGCTAATTACGTATTTTTTCTGGCTTTAGAAAAAGTTCAGCTACTTAACCATCCTGAGGTTTGTTTGATTTTATTTTTATTGGATTTTAGTAATTAATTTTCATTTTTAGGCAACTAAAGTTTACACTGAACAACTCTTGGAACTTCATCGAGGACAAGGGATGGAAATATTCTGGAGAGATAATTTTAGTTGCCCAACTGAGTCAGATTACAAAATTATGACTATCCGGAAGACTGGAGGTCTTTTTATGCTTGCTATACGACTGATGCAACTTTTTAGTGATAATAAAAATGATTTCTCAAATTTAGCAGCCGTTCTTGGACTTTACTTTCAAATACGAGATGATTATTGTAATTTAAGTATGAAAGAGGTAAGCAATACAATTATCCAATAAATCATTCACTAAATTTATATTATTTTTTGAACAGTATTCCGAAAATAAAAGCTTTTGCGAGGATCTCACTGAAGGGAAATTTAGTTTCCCTATCATTCATGCCATACAGAACCAGAAAAGTGACCGCCAGGTCTTACGTATCCTTTTAAAAACATTTTTTAGATACAGTGCCAAATTATTTCATATTTTTACGTAATAACCTTTACTAACCATAATTAGATATCCTACGTCAAAGAACCCACGACGTTGAGGTGAAGAAATACTGCATTAATCTTTTGGAACGATTAGGAAGTTTTGAATACACGCGAAACACTCTTGATCGGCTTGATGTACAAGCGCGGGAAGAGGTAACCATGAATTTTATTAGAATTATGAAGAAAATAACTTCTAACAATTCCCCAGACTGCCAAGCTTGGACCAAATCCTATTATGGAAGCTATCTTAAACGATCTCTTATCATGGAAAACTGCGAAAAATGATTTCGAGAAATAAAAAAAAAACAAATAGTTCAGAATGAGAAGTTTCTATAATTAATAAATTAATTTTTAAATATTTATTTTTGTCAGCTCTATTGCAGCTCTAACGAAGAGGGCTTATTTATTTGTACTTACTAAATATTTACACTAGTAGCTGACATAGTCAGACGCATGAAGGATTTTTTAATTATAGTGGTGCATATGGTAGGTGTAGAATATTGATGAAATACCCCGGTTGTTTAAGATACTTGTAAACCAAACGTATGCATACCAAATCAAATATCAGCTGCCATTTTGTATTGGTAACATTTGCAAGTTACTTAAAAGTCTTAATGAATTTCTCTTGTTAATAATTTAAATTTTTATGATACAATATGTAATAGGTGTCGTATAATCTTGAAAAGAGCATATCCATTGAAAAATAAAAACAAATTTTTTAAGTTTTACTTACTGAGTTTCTTATACAATTTAATAAAAATATATAATCGTCAACTTAATTATTCAACAATATCAAATAACATATTGAAGAAAATTTTAGATGCTTTTAATAGAATGTAAGTTATTTATTTTAGAAAATATATCAAAAATTTTGCGAGATTATTCCACTAAGCGCTTTAAAGAAAATGAACCAAATTGCATTTAACAAAATATGTGATTGACAATAATAATTAAATGAATAAATGAAAAGTCGAAAAATCTTATTAATCCTAATTTTGTTCACATCTTGGTACATACCTGACTATAGTATGTATATGATTTTCGGTTGGATAAGATTCCTTGGAAGTGTTCCGGAATTTATAACAGGTACATTAGATAATCTGTTAATAGTTGTTATTACATCGGTTTAATTAGCACATGGCTATGTTAAAAGTGGGATGTTAAATATACGATTCTCCTATAAGCGTGGTTATTACAATGAAGAACTTTTCAGTTACGAAGGTTGAGAGAAAATTGTAGCGCTTGTGGGGCGAGATGAGTATCCTCTAGAATCCTTTTTACTCCTTCAATCAATAAAATACTTAAATGTAGATAAATTTCGCACTGATTTCATGAGCAACTTAGTGTAGCATATCGATTTCCATAGAATTAAAATGTAGAACTTTGCAATCGTTTAATGAACGAGCTTATAAGAGACATACATTTTAATTAAGCCGGAAAATATATTGAATTTCTAAAAGTAATTAAAGCCATTTTATCCATTAAATAAGGTCATCATATCACATGTAACACATGAATAATTGAATTGAATCTGTTAAATGAAGATTTAAATAATATCAGATTGTAGAGCTCAATTGCAGTGAATAAATTTCACAAATATTACAAATGCAGACAATATAATTGAATTATAAAAAATAATTGCAATGAAACTTTATATTCAACGTAAAAATTCACAAAGTAGGTACGAATGTTTTGCTTTAAAATGAATGAATTTGTGGTAATGTAATATAAATAGTTTAAAATTACTGGAAATTAATTGACCTACAGCACGAAAACTTAGAGTGGTTTGGGTTTGAAAAGGGAATGCCTTATTCAAAACATTTATGAGTGGAATCAAAAGGGATACAGCAGTTTTATACGCTGCTTTGGACAGTTCCTGCTTTTAAATTATGTATTCCAACTCATTTTAATGGTTCTGCAGTTAAATCATTAAAGAATTCAATTTGGAGCTGATGTACACTTTGGAATTTAAGCCAATATTTATGATTCAGTTCATTTTCAGTTATATCCATTATGTTAAGCGTTAAGCGTTGTCCTTTGTGTTATTAAGCCATTTTTTGAGAATGATCATCTCTTTCCATGATACATCCATTGAGGTGGCTTTGAGTTATTTAGTTAAAGGGTAATAAGTCAAGAAAGACAATGAAATCCATTTTTTACGGGAATCATTTATTTACAATTCAAATAAAATTTTCATTAACTCAGTTTCTAGATAATTTGAATTTGTGAACAATTTGCATTATTAAGGGGCATGAAACTCTAATAACTATTAGTTAATAAAAATTATAATTAATTGAAAATTATATAACAAGAAAAGAAACGTAATTTATGTATTTTTTCAGTCATTTCTTTCTTTCTATTATGTTTTTCAGTGTTAATTGTATAAATTGTAATGAAAAATTTTATTTAATTATATCAACATTATGGATTATATGAAATTGTTAGTACTATTATATTTGCTGTCAATTTAATACATTTGATGTCAACTGTGTTACATAAATTGAATTATGTTCTGATTATATTCATACTTTTTCTACGATAATAATAATTTTCAACTAATAATGTAATTGTGTCTATATCCTTGCTATTTATTTTTCGTCTGGTTTGTTAATTACTTTAATTTATTTAAATACAAAATCATCACTTTTGCTTTTAGTATATTGACATACTAACTAAATCTAATTCTTAAGTTAGTTCTGTATGTATACAGCATATATATATATTTATATCTAAATATTAAATATAATTTTTACTTTATAACAACACACGTACAAATTGGTTACTTTGCATTCATTGTACAAATAAATAAAATATTCCTTTATTATATTGTATGCTTTTGTTTATTATCTTTATTAGCATTGTTGATTTCTGGTTTAGATTTGTAACATTATGTATATATTATATATTTATATATTCTTTAATGCTGCATTTGTTTTATATTTTATATATAATTGTAAGTTAGATCTGGCATTGTATTATTTCCATTCAACTGCTATTAACTCAACAATGCTAACGTTTAACATAAATGTATTTTGAAGATTAATTGTTAATTATAGTACTAAATGAATTTTAATATCAACTTAAAACGTTCAACGTTTAATGATTAAATAATATTTACTAATTATTTAAATCTTTGTTTATAAATAAATAATTTTATTATCAAAGATTAACAAGCACAGATGTATTAGGATCTTAACGCCATCATTTTCCTTCGACTCGGGATAATTTATATATTAAACTGCTCATACAGATATTATATATAAGATTGTGGCTATAATACGTTAAGATTCTTATATCTCTGTTCAATAACTAAAAAGGGTATGTATTATTATAAGAAAACATAAATTGTGGCTATAGTTATCCGTTTGTATATCTTGCATGATCGTTTCCGTGAGTTATTTACATTTTTGGGTTTTACCCGATTTTAAGAGTCAAACATTCAAATCCGACATCATTTTTCGAAAATCGTTTAATGAACCATAGGTATCGAAATCATCCAAATCCCTTCGTGGTGGTATATTGTGTGTTGGACGTGGTAATGCTAATGGAACGGGTAGTAATTCCGGCATTACTGAATGATGTGTTATTAAGGCTCTTAATGATGAAAATTCTTTTGTGAATCCCTGTGAAAAATAATAAAAGTTTCATTAAATTAATTCATATTTTGTTAATAATTTTTGTCTTACTTTAATTTTATATCCACGTGGTGTTCGTAATATTAAATAATGTGCTACTTTCGGTGCTGGTGGTGGTACTCTTAATGATAATGCAAAACAGCCCGGTTTCGTACTACTTTGTCGCACTAAAAATGCTCCTGGACTTTGACGTGATAGCACTTCTAACGATATTTCTCGTGGTATACCAGCTTGGAACCAAGCTGCACCTTTCAATTCGTTTTGTTCTGATGGACTAAGGCTATCTATTCTAATTGGAGCTGATGGAGCAAATATTTTAGGACTTGAGTTAGCTAAAAATTTTGAATTAAAGTTATTAAATAAATTTAATATGTATCATTCTTAAAAATTAATAACTTACCACTACTTGTTTCTCTAAGGTATTTTTTCTTGAAATTAAATTCACTATTATCATGTAAATGGTGTGTTTCAAGTGGTATTGCTGTCAATGATTGTCGACAGGAATCACCAAATTTACTAGAAATAATTTTTTCTGGTTCACAGATGCCTTCGTTAACGTAACCATCTGATATTGTTTGTGATGATCCAGAGTTCAAGGACGACGACGTGTTGTGTACTAGCGGACGACTTTCTTCTGTTGATCTTAACAGCCCCATTGTTAGGCGTTTAACCTTAAAATAAAGACAAAAAAAAAATGCGTCAGTCAAAAACTAACAGTGTCAGAAGTGAAACTATTTTCGGCGTCTCCACTTTGTGCGGATCTTGGTAAACTTTTTCCTCCTCTCTCACTCTGCTTAAGAAAACGGTAATTAGAAACGGACAAGGAGTTTGACAGATTCGTTAGCTCTACGAGTTAACTGTCATGCCAAAACTCCTATAGCGTCCCATAAAAAGTTTCACTTCAATAATTCAATAATTATTTAGAATTAGAAATTAATTAGAAACGGACAAGGAGTTTGACAGATTCGTTAGCTCTACGAGTTAACTGTCATGCCAAAACTCCTATAGCGTCCCATAAAAAGTTTCACTTCAATAATTCAATAAATATATCCTTTAGCTTCTGTGTAGGAATGCAAATGTAATTGATCAACGCCTCATTTACAGACAGAACAAAATGAATTTTTAGATTTACCATTTATGTACCTATCAATCTGTTTAGGTTAACAGCAATCAAAGTATTGTTGAATGATAGAGTAAATTTCAATTTCCTGTACGGTTTTGTGTTTAATCAATCAAATTTTCGTGTTTAGTAAATTATTAAACCGGAATTAAATTGAATCAAAATCTTTTTGTTCTGATAACAATTCTTATAAACGAAATAACTTAATTCAAAGGAATGTTTAGCTCAACTCGCATGGAAAAAACTCTAAGAATTCTGGAAATGTTAATAAAGTAATAATCACAAAATTATGATATACTGGTATCGTACACCAGAAAATGAAATTGTTTCTTGTATCAGAAGTGTTCCATTACCCACACTGGGGCCTAAATTAATCAAAGAGGCATACTCGGTTTCACTTTCGTTGTAAGAAACTCATCAAGGTTTTGGTGGAAAGTTTTCTACCCTAAAATGAGTCTAAATTAAAATTCGATTATTTTATCCTTGATCTAAATGTGGTGGGTGCGAAATATTTTTAACAAAATAAAAAATTATTCCCTCCTTTTGTAGGAGTCTTTTAGGAGTGTGGTTTTATGATGACGTTCACGTTTACAATTTAGGAAAACCTAAACGCAAAAGCAAATACAAACTTATTTGCCAAGAAAGTGGTGAATGTTAAGCGAAAAATTTTTTTTTTCTTAAATTATTCAACCCCTAGCAGTATCATGTACTATACACCAACAATTTATTTGTGATATCTAAGTAACGTAACGTAATCTCATGAATTTTTGGTTTAATGTTGGAAAGAGAAATGGAAAAAAGAAAAAACCATACCCCAAAAATATATGAAAATGTTGTAAAAATTGTTCTTTTGCATACCAACGCTTTGTAATTAAGCTACTCTAATGTTTGTAATACACACAATCGAGTCGTTATATTTTGATTATAATAACTCGTCTTAGTTTATTACCACCAAAGGTTTCTATTTGGTTTGATATCTTAGTGGTTGTGGTTCCTTGAAGTCGCCAACGTACCTTAATTTTATTCATCACGAAATGTACATATTCAACATTGTTATAAATTTTGTTATTTGAAAGGCTAAAATCTCTAAGCTGACATGTTTAATTTATTTGTTTAATCTCTAAATTATAAAAAATTAACACAAATTAATTGATACGAGAAGGATATCGATTCGAAATCTTAAGGAACTGTATCCTTAAAAAGGTCATAACTTGAGGCTTTTGAAAATTCTAAACATTTTATGGAGCAAATGTATCATACAAGGGAATACGTCAGAAGGAAGGTTCTTAAGGTGTTTTGTGAACCTTATTTTGAATTATTTTTTTTTGTAATAACCAATATATTTTGAAGTATGTTACCAGGCATTAATTATATATCATATTCTCTAAAATTTAATAGAGAATGACCTTCTTTTCGTTTTATAACGATCGGTTTATAATTTTTCGAGGTACAGCTCTCGAACGTTGAAAAAAGTGGTTTCGACAAACATTCGACAGCCATGATTAGCTGTTTCGCTTTCTGTTATTATAGCTTTGAAACTAATAAGAATATTACTTTTAAATTTTGCAACTTTGAAGTCAACAAATAATACTAATAATTTATACAATAAAAAAATTACTTATAGGGTCATATAATGTTATATAAGTTTCAACTTGAATCAACAACGGTATGATTTTAAAAAGGATTCTTCATCCTAATGCAAGTGTACCTATATCCAAATGACAATACTCCATTATCATGCGATGTAATCATGAAGTTTCAGACAAAAAATTAACAAACTTTTGAATCTGTTTGTGACAGAGCATTTAAAACTTGAAAACGACATGATACGAATGTTTTAACTCCTTTTCTCTGTTAAAAAAACCTGACCATTTCCTGTGGGTATCCTTTATAAATAATATTTACCATCACAACTGTCATTAATAACTTAAATTTTTTCATTACAAAGGGCAAAGATGGAAAAATTACATTTCCCTTTTAGACCGTTGGACTAAAGGGCAAGAATAAAATGTAAAGGACATTTTACACAAAGTAAAAATTTTATTCACTATTTTTCATTGAGGATTTGCAATTGCATGGCTTCAAGCCGTTGTCTAATGAAAGGACAAGAGAAGAAACAATTTCACTTTGGAATTTGGTAAACGTTCAAACAATAAAAGGACACTATTCTCTCAGTTCAAGAGTGAACTTTTGTACATGTGGCTTTGGTTAGCAATAAATTTCAAGCAATTCATCCGCCCAGTCTGGTTAGTGAATTTTCCCTTTCTTCTATCCTGCAGGACTGGAAGTTATCCGGACAAAGCACAGTTTATATGATGATTGTTTGGTTGTTTGGTCGGTTACACCCACCATCTATACCACAAAATGGGAAAGGCGAATGCCAAGTGAAAAATTTTCTTTTTTTTTTTCTATTTGGTGTACACCACAATCGAATCCTTCCTTCTTTTAGTGCCCTGTTGATAATGGCTTTTGTGGGAACACAAACTTACTAGCTTCGTACAAACGTCATCCATTTTCTCATCAACCCCAAAAGCTTAAGTTTACTCCAAACATCACTGACTTTTACATTTTCATTCAAAACTTTGTGTTGACGACCGACAACAGAACGATAAGGTGGATGGAGGTGGAGCATTGGCTTCTAAAGGAGATTCTGATTTAATGTCTCCCCATTAGTTTCCCAGCTAAATGAATATCAAAAAACAATCGTCTCCTAATGGCCGACAATAAATTCAAACGAACTGCAACGGTTGGGGTAGATGTTTTGTCGATAAATCAATTTTGAAAATTCCATACTTCAAGATCAAATGTACCTTAACTGGATACCTATACTCGTTCTTTGGTAGTTACTATTCACAGGGATAAAATGAATATATAGCTTAGTGATGACGGTTGAATAACCGCTAAAGTATCACAAAACGAACACTACTCACCTTTACATCACAAAACTCCCTTTTTACATTGAGTGTTTCAAGGGTGTACAAAGTTTTGTGTTGGGGGAATATAACCCAAACACACGGTTTCATGAATTATGTTATCGTGAAACTTTCCACTAAGTACTTTTCAATAGGAAAACTTTCGATTTAGATAGGATACGTTTTCATATCTTATTCACACTCGACAAAACCTTCGCCCTGATACCGGCTTCATTCTTAACCATTCGAGTACGAAAACAAATTAATTAAACTTTACTTCACGTGGAATGAATAAACTTATAGCTTCAAGCTATACTGCATGCTATATTATCCCGAAAATATACGTTTTATACAAAAGCCTTATAAGGATCTAAATCTAGAACTCAAACAACAATAAACCTAACCCATTCTTTATGAGAACTTTTTCATTTTTTAACGTTTTACAAAACGCGATGGTGTGGTAAAAAACCAAAAAGTTACTTCTATAGCACATATAAATCCTTTATAATTAAGTCCTTGGTGTCAACAATGAACGTTATCCCGAATTACTGTGCCTTGGCATTCATCTTTAAAAAATTCAAGAATGAACGTTCCATTCCCACAGGGAAGAAATCCTTATTTTCCAGGGAAATATTTTGAACAATTCTGTCAAACCCAAACCATAAAGTAAGGACACTAGGACGAGAGTAAAATTGTGATTAAATTTTTTTTTCATCTTAGTGTCCTTTCGTGTCCTTAATTTTATTACGAAATACAAACTGTTTCCAAGTAGATTATCTTAATGGCTAACGACGGTTGAACGGTGCAAAAAGATGTTTTTGGGCTGGATAGAAGTATGAAAATATCCTTGGGATTTTAAGGGATACCAAACATTTAAATAAGGACCAAATGAAAAATCCTTAAATGTATTTTTGTGTTTTGTTACTTAATTCAGTTGGAATTGTGGATGATGTGGATGTGTGTTGAAACATGAAAATGATTTTAAGACTTGATTTTTACATATCCTTGATAAATAGTACACTTTGTCCTTTTTCCTTGTTTAAGGAACTTTTTAACAAGTACCTAGAAATTTTCATGTTATGCTAATATACAATTGAATTGACAAACTTCTAACTTTTGTTGAATTACCTTTAAGATCATTAACATTTCCTTGAGTGAGTGACAAGTAATTTTTGAGTTTCCAGTTTCTACATAGAACCTCTATTTTTATCTACATGAATTGTTGTGCAGAAAATTATTACCAACTTTACAGATAGTAATCGTGCATGTGCTCTTGATGTAAGAACGAGGGTGAAATGTAGTACAAGGAGTGTATCCTTGTTAGGTTCAATTCATTGTCAGGTTTTATCTTGTTGCGGTTTAGATGTTATTCACGTTGTCATATATAGGACGATGGTGCTTAGGTTCGTACAATGATCTTTGACACCTCATTAGAGTTTTTATTGAAAGGTCTTGATAAACTACACATGTAAGTGTGGTTTATCAGATGTGAAGTATGAGAAGTGGTTACAAATTGAATCTGACCGGGCAATTCCATTCGTTACCCAAATATATTCTGTAGCAGCGATTGGAAAAAGGATCAGTTGTTCAGAACTTAAGCAATTTCTTAATAGCGACTCCGAACTATGTTTTGGCTTGTCTAGTTCTTATTATTTGAGAAAAACAAATTAAATTATTTAAGAACACAGTTTGCCATGGAGCCTTTGACGCTTTAGGATCAAGGCATTATGACGAACAAAATGAGTGCTTGAAGTTAGGTTTTTTATAAATTAGAAAATGTTACTGAATTGGTTTATTCTCAGTTTGATTATTGTCCGAAGTTTCTGCCAAAACAACGATTTCCAGAAGACTCCAGCAGATCAAAATGTATTTTGTTATGTCGTTTCGATAAGGCGAACATATTTGGAGTTCGAGAATCACCCGAGTTTACACGTTTGCACTGGTGTGATCATTGACGAGAGAAGTGTCCTCACAGCAGCGACATGCTTCTATGACATGATTGGGAACATTCTTACGAAACCACGTTCCTTTGAGATTGTTGCCGGAACTGCTACGTTGAGTAACGACACAACCATTGGTCAATGGATCTACATGAAGTCAGTAGTCATTCATCCGAAATTCAAAATGGAGTCAATTGGCAATAATATTGCCGTCATCTTATTAGCAACGCCATTCATATTTGATTCAAGAAATGTTTGTCTCGCGAAACTCCAGGGGAACCAACTCAAGGACAACAAATTCCAACAGGGCCCAATATGCACCGTCGTTGGATGGGGATCCACAGCAATGAATCCATTCCCGGTAATTCAAAATACGATTTTGATGAGAAACGAAATTCAACTCCACTCTACGAATAACTGCAAGTTCAGCTACTCACGATTTCCACTAGTTTTCCCTGACGACATGATATGCGCCAGAACGGTTGTGAATTATGTAAAAAGCTACTGTTTTCAGGACACTGGTTCACCATTAGTTTGTGACGAGAAAGTAACCGGATTTGCAACTTTATTCAATGATTGCAATTACTTCAGACCTATGGACACGGGGTACATCAATGTTTCCACTCATAAAGAGTTTATATTAAGGTCCATGACCGCTGATTCAAATGAACTGGTGTCAAAAGCAAGCGGAAACATTTTCATCAATTTTGGATTCATCTCCCAATTATTTGTAATATTTTTTAACCATTCTTTCCACTAGAAATATTTAGGTTCATTAAAAAATTGATTGTTATGAGATAATTTCAATTTTAATCTTAAAGATAATACAACAATCGTGGAATAGTTCGTGACCGAAGTAGTCGAGAGGACCGATCCGTAAGAAATCAATTCAAATAGTAAATATGTAGTTCCTACCGGAATGGCCTTGACTCACTCAGTTTTTCTAGTATATGAATGTATGACTTAGGGAAAACTTCCCAAACTTGTATTAGAGGAAAGTACGGGAACAATATGTCAAATCTGTTTGTTTTGCTTAGCGAAAATATTTTGAAATATTTTGAAAAAATCTAAATTCCTTCAGCCTTCCCTTTTATTTTCCATTCCTGTTATTATGTATTATTCCAGTGGAAAAATAGAATTTTCTAGGCAGCATCGGCCGTATTTTTTCCGAGAATTGAAATTTTGTTTGCAGAATTGGCCGTTATACAGGTGCGGCGATTGACGATTCCTATAGGGTCTGTTAACGCACTTGAGACTTTACTCAAGGATAAATGAGAAGTTTAAAATAAACGCTTTTGAGTAACATTTAGCAGAATTACTTGAAAATTTGACAACTTTGACAGTTGTGATAGAATTTTTCAAGCACGAGTATACACGAACGTGGAGTAACATTTTTCAGTCTCGAGCTCATTTCCCCTCCATGACGTCACACGAAATCCTTTCAAAACTATTTTTTGAGAAAGTACAAAAACGCCAATCTCAGGGTTGAAACATATTGCAATGTGGTACGTGAACAGACCATTTAACATTCAATAATAGTTCAAAGTTGAATGGCGTTTCAATTTGCATCTTCATTTTATTAGGTCTTTTCGCGTACTTTTCGAGTTTACCAGACTTTACTCGAAGAAAAATGAGAGGACTGATAGGATTTCGCTCTGTTTCTCAAAAAGTAAGAAAACGCTTTCGAGTAACATTAAGCATGATTATTTGAAAATCTGACAACTTTGACAGTTGTCAAAGAATTTTTCAAGCACCTCGACTTTAGTCAACCAAATTTGTCGAGCAACATTTTCCAATCTCGAGCTCGGTTTCCTTCCATGTCGTCACATGAAACTCTCTCAAAAATCATGCTGGAGAAAGTACCCGAACGCCAATCTCGAGATTGAAACATATTGCAATTTGGTATTCGAACAGACCTATTATAACATTAAATGCCCATTACTCCCTTTCTTAACTTATAAGGAACAATTACAACGAACTAGTTTATAGTAGATATGAACTGCTATAGAACTGAACTTATATGATGAACTAAATTGTATTTCCAATCATACACAATTACAGAACTTTGAATGCTTACCAATGGTGGCTTGTCAACAAGTCGTCTGCAGTTGTTCATTTCTGTAGGTGAGTTATCTTCTTCGGAGCTGGGTGAACGTGGTATGTGATTGTTATCATCACAGCTAGAGAGACACAAAATTATTAATTTATTTTATTATAAAACATATAATCTGTGATTTACTTTAGATTTGTTTTTGGAAATAAGTGTAGCGGTCTTTGATGTGCATTTGGTGAGCCATGATTTGGCTGTTCAACTCGAATCCGAACGTCTTGCATGACGTCCAGTCTATTGTTTTGGTGGTCGTGTTCGGGTCGCCGTCCTTGATACCCAAGGTTATTGTTAATCACTCTGAGAGCGTTTGGAAACTAAAATCAAATTTGCTTTAATTAATTTGAAACTCATCAAAATCAGTTCATATAGTTCACCTCTATATATGTGTCTTCATGCGAACTCGGTGTACGAAACCTCCTTCTCAAAAAGTCCTTCATAAAATCGTACAGTTTGGCGGTTATAAATTTTCTACTTGTAAAAACTTTATTTTCTTTTTGTGGGGCTTTTAGTGCTCCACGTTGTGCAGTTTGTGATTTTTGTGATGGTTTTGTTAATGTTTTTGTAATTTGTCTATTGTCGATGTGATTGTCTGTTTTCGTTGAATATTTTTGATTCTTTTCAATATTACCATTCTTTGGTAATTGAAAATGTTTTGGATATTGTTTTGTTTTGGTTGTATCTGTTGTTTTTGCTGATTTCGTATTGCGTTTCTTCTCATTATTTACTATCGTTGAATGAAAGTTTCTTATGATGATGCCATAATTATGCGTGCTCTGAAATTAAACAGAAAAAGTTTGTATATTAAATAACGAATACCCAAAAAGGACAGTTTTTCAATCAACTCCGAAAGAGGAAGTGTCCCATAAAAAAACGAGGTACATATGATATGCAAATTGTATATATTGAGCAGACCAGAAAGTCATCTTTAATCATGATATAGAGGATGTTTATTCAAACTGTCTGTTTTATATGAATAAACAGAAATTATTTTTGTTGGTTTATGGAAAAAATTGTTTGCTTGAAAGGTACCTACATGCATATGCTATATAGATTTTGAGTACATTCAACCATCGGAAAATGGTCATATAACTGCCATAATGTGTATGACTGTGCAACTTTACCAAAAATTTAAAAGGATAGCACTTTCAATCGTTTCTTACTTCACTGTAGACGTTTACGTTACCTTACGATTCATTTGTTAGGGTCAAAGTACAATGTTGGTATGAGAAGATTAGATTACAAAAGTCAAGGAATCGCTCCGATTTTCACTCTTTTCCCACAAGTGCTAGACTGTCGGGTTAAGAACTTCAAAAGTAAATCCCAAACACTAAGCTACCGCTAACATTGAAGCAAGTGGAAGAAGTTCATGTTTGCCACCACACATCCACATCTACATATGGTATATCGTGAACATGGTTCCAATTCCCAGACCTTTCTTTCGAATCTACTTTGAACACATCCCTTGAATTTTATTTTATATATATTTTTCTTTTGCACTTTTTTCCCAGCGACAACCTTAAGTCAGGTAGATGATATTACCTAATGGTTGCTCCTTTATCTACTTCGAGACATAAATTGATACTTTTTCAGGTTCTTCCTTGTTCTATAAGTTCTTGTTGTGTCTTCGGGTTTCTATTAGATTCCTTTTAGGTGGGTTGGTTTCAATGTTTGAACACTGGCAGGATAAATGCATTTTCCCGGAAAGTATTTAAGGATAATTTTGTAATATGATACTTTCTTATGCTTTCACCATATTTTCAGGACTTTGAACTTTATTTAATGTATGTAGATAAAGTTTTCGAGTTACATTTTACGTTGCTAATAATAATACCATACATGCTTCTTTAAATAACTAAACCGTCTCAAGTTATTATTTTTACAGAATTAACATAATTTAATCAAATGAAATTTCTCGGAAATACATATACTAAATCTCACCATGGTGTACCACAGAAATTCTTCAAAGTAAAATCCTCTATAAATTCTTCTAAGCAATGTCAACGCTCAAAGATGAATTAATCAATTTAAATTCCACTAATTCAACAAATTTTCCCAAATATCTTTCAAAGAAATAAAAATATGTTAGAAATTTATGAAAACAGCATATTTTCGCTTATCAAAACGACCATAATCTCCTGTCGTCAACAAAATTCCAGCTTACAGTACACAAATACGAGTATCTGTATAGCACAATCTTTGAACGACTAAATTCATGATAAGATCATCTTGAAGATTTAGATAAAGTGAAGGAATTTCATAAAGGCGAAAATCGCACTTCATCATTGTACGTAAATTAGTGAAAGATGTTATCGTCTTATAATTTCAAAATTTCCTTAGTTATTAATCATGAAAATTCGGTGTTGATATGATTCATTAAGGATATCTTCACTCGTTGGATGCCATGGTGATATCGAAAAATACGTCCTTATTCAATTATAAGGTAAAGAAATCCAATCGGATGACCTTTCAACCCTCGACATGATAAAACTTTCTTCAACTTCTCATTGAGGGTGGCTATACTAGGAGTATTTGAAACCCCAAAAAAATAAAAATTTTTTCTTCCTGATTCTATCATTCGAAATTGGATATTTTTCCGTAAGAAGTTCCACATCAACAATTTTAAACTAATTTTCTAAGTATTAAATTTCCTTTTCAACGAAAATGAATTTTTTTCTTAAAGAAAGTAACAAGTTTTCGTATAAGAAAAACGAAAGTTGTCCCCTTGGATACATCCCTATGGCTGGACATGGCCTTAAATCAAGTTGATCTGGTACTTAGATTCAATATCTATTCAAAATCGTATTTCAATAGTGATTAGATGGAGTTTAGCTTGATGCTTTCTTTACATAATCGCATAGATATAAGAATGAATCTTGTACCATGAAGAGGGTTCATCTAGATTCTAGAATCATCATGAGATATCACCCCAAATGAGGATAGACTCAGTGTGTTATTTATAGAGTTACTGAAATTTGTTTATGGTCTTACAACAAGACACATGTCAGGTTGTGTTTTCTTTGAATCGTCTTAGATTTGTTGTTTGTAAGACAGATGTGAACACATCCATGATGATCAAAATATACAAGATATGTTGTTTTTTATGGTATTTAAGGAAATTGTTAATGAATAATGTACAGTATGTGTTTATTTAAAGTTTTGTAATAAACAACATCAATTGAATTATTGCCAAGGGAATTTAGATGAACTTACTGTAACTGCATTTGAGGGATACAAAATACAAAACTATTTATAATTCGTAATTTTGTTTATATTTGTATTAATGTAAATGATGTTTGGATTATTTTCAACGAAACTACACGTTTATCTGTCACGGATATCTTGAAAAATTTTCATCAAATCACTAAACCATGAAATCCGTGGGAACATATTTTCGAAAATGACAAAGATATCAAGGCGAAAAAGCGTCAAAATGAGACTCAAATTTATTTAAATTAAAGTGAGCGTGACGCTTAAATAGGAAATCTTTAATTTGTTGAAATAATTAGGTTATTGACGACTGGAAGAGATTTTCATTCCAAAAACTCCATTCAAATTGGATATTCGAAATTTTGTCCGGATCAAATCAAGATGTCATGAAAAATGTCACGGAATTTCTTTGTCTTTTGTGTCTTAAATGTTTTTCAAAGAAGAGGTCATCGTTCTTGTAATCAAATTAAAAGTCTTAATTAACAAATATTTTCGTTTAAGAGAATCTTAATGGCACGAAATAAACAATAAAATATCATTAACGATTTCTGAATATTCGTATTTGTGACGCACGATTTTTGAGGATTTCAGCTCATAGCGACACAGTTTCATGGTGAATTGCCAATCAATTTCAAGGCAAACCGTCAAACATTTGAAGCTTATGATTTATTTAACATGAAAATCGACGCAGTGGGAATCATTTCTTTGTCAGGTTACGAAACCCTTTTATTTCACTTTCATTTGTCTATCGCTAAAATGGCAATTTGCATTTAATTGTTTAATCTGTGATTTTTTGAACAGTTAAAAATATATTAATGACGATATTTAAGGTTCGTTGCTTTTCAGATAATTATCTTAAAAATAAGAAACTCTTAAGAAAACGAGGTTAACCTGTTCAAAAAGGTTATTTGAGGTTCGTTTCATTGATTGCCTTTAGATTTGCTAATTACCAGATTTAGCAGGTTTGTGTTTGTTATTATTTTTGTATCGGGGATAAAAATTTATTTAACTTTGGATTCTCATTCATTTTATTTGAAATTAAATGAATTCTTTCAAGCGAATGTGACGGTATTTGAAAACACCTACAACTTTATAGGACTGAACGTGTAACATAGCTATTGATATTTGTTTTTCGAATCGAAGTTAAACTGAGGAAACCATTCTTGATATATGCATTTATTGAAATTTGAAAATGCACTCGAGTGAATATAACGCCATCTGTATTTGAAAACTCTTACAACTTTGTATCATTTAGTCTGAGAAATTTTGATATTTGCTTTTCGTTAACGCAGATAAAGTTTTATTTAAGAAATCGTTTCCAAAATGTGCATTCATTTCAGTTGATAAAGGCGCGTTTCTAATGCCAGCTTGGGTGGAGTGTGTTGGCCTACATGTTCCGCTCGTTTCGCATCAACGCAATCCGCCATATGAGCCTTTCGTGCAATCTGTGCACAGGGTGTGCACAATCTATGCACAATAGGATGTAATTCTATTTCCACTCTGGAGTGGCGAAAAGATTTATTTCGGAGCGATTCCAACAGGTGGCCGCGACGAGATTATTCGAAATATGCGACGAATTTTTGTATTCGTTTTAGTAAATGCGGTAAATACGGTAAAAATGGAAAAAAATGTTCAGTTCTAATATATTAAAGGCATATAATTCAAATATGATTATTTTAACTCCTACGATTTTTTACCATTGAATATGACATTAAGATATTTGTTCTTTGCGTCAGAGCTAAATTTTTATTTCAGGAAGTTAAATTGAAGAAACTATATCTGAAATCGTCATTCAACTCAAATTAAAATTCATATATGAACTCATTCAAGCTTGACGTTTGACGGCATCTGTATTTGAAAATTTCATTTAATTTGCGTGACATTTTCATGCGTTTTCTTTGATTTTATGATTAAGTAATTTTTTTAGAAGTAGAAGGATAATAAAATTTAATTTAGAGAAAGTTTAAATTTTATTTGCGTCGAAAATTTGAATAAAACATTGGAAGATTACATCGCACCTCACACTTGGATGTTTAGCACAAAATAAAAATTTTCAAAACAAAACAAAAGAAAAAGGAGCGTAAAACCATAAAACATCCTTGAATAATTTGATGCTATAAACATGAGACATTCCTGTCATTCTTTTGGTTCTTAAATTTTATAAACATTTTCCGTAGAGAATTTCAACTTAAAATTAAACACAACTTCGACACACCTTTTTGTTAATAAAATTCTCACGTACAAGGACAATTAGTCCTTAGACTCTTATCTAATTTAATTTTTGCAACGTCTCACACATGACGAAGTGAATGATAGTGGATTTCATCAAGGATATTCGCAGGAGGCATGACGGTGAATGAGTGTTATGTTATGTAATTCCATGTAAAAAGGATATGAAAATGTTAAAACTCCTTGTTAACAACAATACATCCTAGAGCAGTAGGTGTAGGTTGAATAGGATAATGTATAACATCAACAAAAGGTACCACCATGGATACAATAGGAATAGAAGAACACAATTGTGATAAGAAACTTTATAACTCAACGTGCATTTGTACATAAAAGCTTTTCTTGTCTTCAATGGAGTTTTGTGTTAAAATTCGTTCCAAATCCTTCCTTCGTTATATAAGTAGATATGTACGTAGGTATCCCCATCACAATACTCGATAATCTTAAAGTGGAACTCAAACTTTTATTTCCTCAAAATTCAAAACTGAAAACTTTCTTGGTATTAACGTGCAGCTCGGTCATTCACTACGAAAACTGGGTGATCCACAGAACTATAGATCTATAATAATCAGTTTTATATTTCCTAAAATATATACACATAGATACGCTTGTATGTATATAAATAAAAAACCGCATTGTTTCAGTTGGATATTGACTGCGAAATGTTTGAATAACAGACAGTCCCGGCCGGGTGCAGAAGTTTTTAATACAAAACGAACCGGAACTGGGTGAAACGAATTCATTGTGAAGTTGTGAATGATGCTGCAATGTACCATAGACCGACAGGAAATGAAAGAATCGCTGGAAAAAATAGGGGCGAAAGGGAAACATCTGAAGGGTTGCTATGAGCTACAAAACGTGAATGAGTGGATACCAGTTGAATATGATGATATATAATTCTTTCTGTTCTGCGTATTGTGGTAAGTTGATATTCCAACTTTTCAACTTTATCCTCACGTCTGAAGCGAAACGATTTAGTTATATGGTGTGCAATGGTTTCCAATGGTTAAAGTTACTCACAAAGATGCACTTTATTTCATTACATACTATATGTTCGAGCAGTTACTCTTCCCTTCTTTGTGCGGTTCGGGGATATCAGATTTTGTAGCCATATCCCAATTCAGACAGACTCTTTGACATCAATATTGTTTTGTTTGTGACATTGAACACAACCTCAAACCTACATCCGTTTCGAAGTAATTGTCTCATATCCTTCACTATGTGAATTTGTAAATATTTTGGAGATATGATACATGTGATATTATAAAGCTTATCATTAGCAATACCAAACAAACCACACTTGGTTGAGTGACATCTTCTTACCTGGAAAGAAAAAGAAAAAATTCGTTAGAAAATTCTTTTGCTGCCTTAATATACAGAACTACAAGTCCTTTCTCAAAACATTGTTTTGTCTTTTACGAATACAAAAATAAATTATTCATTTTGTTTTCAATTATTGATTAATACATATAAGCCGTTAAATTTGAGCCCTCAAAAAATTCTGTTCCAATGTTGGACAGAATGTCTCGAGATTGGTTAATGATATGTTAAAGGACTCCTCCGTCACAATTACCATTTTTTAAAACCTGACTACACACAAAAAACGGCGGATGTTTAAAAAACCTTAAAAAGTTGACATACTTTTTTCACTCTTTTTATAATTGAAAATTTGGTTTTCTGTAGGATATGCAGGACATGTTGATAATCAAAATTTTAAAAATTTTTTCAAATTGGTTAAGCAGATCCGGAGAAAAATTGTTCGCATTTTGAAAAAACGCGTTCAAAATTTTAGGTTATCTTTCGAGACTCAAGAACGTGTACGCAATAAAATATTTTATGCTGTTATAACTCTCAGATTTCTCAAAACTAGTTAGAAATGTGAATTTTAAAAGCTTAACAATTTGAATAATGTAAAAAAAGCAAAAATTGATTTTTTGAAATTGCTGTATTACTACTAAAAATACAATAATAACAACCATTTCACAATGATTTCCATTTCCATCAAACGCAAGGGCTCATAATTTAAATAAATCCCAGTGAAATGTTTTATATTCTTTTGTATAATCAAACCATAACAGGACAGATGTTACCCTTGTACAAGATTTAAGGATATTTTTGTCAGCATGTTACTTTAATCTTCAAAAAGCAGGTGAAACAAAAGTGTCAACCTTAAGATGAAATCCTTAACAACAATGTCACACGGAAAACTTTTACGTTATTGATGATATTATCACGGATGTAAAAGTTACTGTAATTTACAACCATTACAAAAAAAAACACAAAAACGAAAATGTCCTGAAAACTTTGATAACGACAACAGAATGACAGACATTGATGAAAGTAAGTTTCAAATTTTTTGTTGTTTCTCCCCGTGACAGGAAAATTTTCACGACTTAAACTTTATCCTTTTTACTGCAACATGAAATTGACAACATCAATTGATAGAAATTTGCCACGTCCCTTTTAACAAATTTTCCCTCAAAAGTCGTTTATTAAAATTTTAGCCTTTCTTTGTATATATCCTTGTAATGGAACAACTGTCGTTTCAAGATGATCATCATAACCATCAGTAGCAGGAGCTGCAAGAGCATCATCAACGTTGATGTCTTGTGACATCTATGTCATCATTTTTTGTTCTATCTCATGAAACATGACAACATTCACCAATAATGCCAACAAAAATATATGAGTATCCCTTTTGTATCCTGACTGCAAGGAAACGAAACTAGTAGGATTTATGTGTGGCAGGATGTAGGATATCACATTCAACCAACTTTTGTTGGCATTGGCAAGCTCCATTTGATGGGTTCGTTTCATTAAATGCTGCCAGGACAATCTAATATTCCTTTTGAAGAAGGAAGAAAGATTTATTCGCATGGATATCCTTTGAGTATCTATAAATATTCTCATATTTCCTGCTCAAACGATGCCTGTCAGTTACACTTTTCGTAACATTTATAAGGATTAGTAATTTCTGTTGAGAAAAATTAAAGGAAAAAAGGGATTCCTTTGTTTAAATGGTATATTGTTGTTATCCTGTTGTACATATAGTACCTAAATGTATGTGCGGTATGTGTCAACAAATGAAACATTTATGTATCCTTCCATTATCCTTTTTTGTTGATTGAATGTATGTACTCAATTAGCAAGTTCCCTTGAAAATTATTCAGTAAATTAAGTCCTTAACGGTTGCATTCCTTAACTTCACACTGTCTTCGAATTACATTCAAATGTCCTGTTTCACGAAATAAGCTTCCATTTTGGATACGTTTTGCCTTTCTGTCATCATTAACTTCTGTCCCAAGACTTTATTGCCAGCTCCTTAACCCTTTTCCACAAACCTATACAAACGTGTATGTGTCTCTTGGGACTTGGAATGATTAAAACCCTCTTCTGTGCTCCATCTTAGCCACATGTCCTCAACATCATGACGAGGGTGGAGCAATGAATCCCTTGTGGTGTAGCACAAAACACAGTCAACGGTGTGAATGACTAAATTTTGTGGGAAAACCTTTAACAGTTGCTCATTTTCCACACTTTCAACATTTTCAACATTTTTCCACGATCCGGTTTTCGTCATTTTCATGTTCCCTGTTTTGAGTGATGTCTCCCCCACAACCCTCTATTTCTGTTTTTTTTTTTCGTTTGATAAGCGAAAGGGAAATAATTAAAAACTCAACTTCCGCTTATTTCTTTTGCGTCATATTTTATTTATGTTTTCTTGCACATTTACTTCTGACATCAATGGAACGCCTCCTTTTATGGCCAAGGACTTTTAGGGTTGAAGTTGATAAAAGTGTCGTGTTTCTTTTTTCAAAGCGATTCAACAGGAAGTTTATGCAAAGTAAGTACTATAACTTGGGAATTTCCTTTTTTGCGTGGACTGAGGTTGACACAAACTTGTGGACTTTTAATGTCAGAGATGAAAGGCAGAATTAGTATCTTCTCCGGGTCATTAAGAAACCTGACTCAATTTTTTTGATCTGCTGTCAAACTTGCTATTAAGAGATGTCAGTGAAAGTCTTAAATGTATATTAGAAATGTTGCTTATTTATTTGAGTAATTTGTGTACGAGTTACTCTAAACTTTTCAGGCACGTGAAACGCAAGAAAATCTGTTACACTATTTGTTTTTTGTTAATTTCTGAATGTTGTATGTGCAAACTTAAAGAGATGTAGACAGAAAAGTAATACGAGAATACATACAAAGAGAAAATGCCGAGAATTGTCGCTAAACGCTGTTTGCCCCCGCTTTCACAGGTTTACCATTTCATAAAAAGTTTCACTTCTAACATACATAGTTTCATTTTTAACCTAACTGACGAATAGTTTTAACATTCATTTTTGTACTATATGATTTTGATAGATTCGTACGTATCTACGAGAAATTAATAATTTTATATTAAATGAATATAACGACTATCAATTGAGGGCTACTTAAAGTGAACAAGATGTCTCAACTTTAGTCGCCCAATAAATGTATATGGCATACCAAAATATCGTGTTCTTTAACTGATTAATTGTTTTCTTACAGAAATCTCATGGAATTCAATACGACAAAATTGAAGAAATATTTAAGAATGTCCCACAATCATTTGAATTGGAAGCAATTCCACAAATTCGTCTCAATTCCGTCTTGCAAATTAATTGAAGAAACAAAGAAACAAAAAACGCACGTCCATTATTTCTTACTTCAATCAATTTCAATTTCTACACAAAATACAAAACGAATGAATTGATTTTAACACTCCATTTGGAAACAAGAACGCCCCAACATTGATTGAAAATGATTATCTTACGCCCCAAGAATTATTTGGAGCAAAGCTTTTATTATTTTGAAATTTCAATTCAAATTCAAATATTTCCAATAAACTTCGATTTGAATTAAATCCAACAGGATATAACGAACACAAAGAAAAATCAAAATCAAAATGGGACTAACACAAATTACAATTCTAAAAAATTTACAAACTTTTTCGATATTCCAATTTTAACGTCAATTTTCTGCACTATTTACTCCATTTTCGGGGGGAAACAGCAACAAAAAACAGAATTGGATCATCATTTCATTGGAATAGTTCAAGTTTTCTAATCGTTGTAAAATACGAGGCGCAAAATAGAATTGGATCCTTTTATCCTTGCTCTGCTTCATTTTGGGTCTCATCTACAAATTTATGGAGACATTTTACAGTTTCTCATGAGAAAGACATTGATGTCCTGTAGGTAAAAGGATACATTTTGACACGATAAAAAAATGACAAATTCTCTGATTTACTTCTTTCCCAAAAATTGGATATCGTCACAAATCTGTAGAATTTTTCTACACAAGAAAAAGGAAATTTTCTACACAATTCACAAGCAAATCGAGTGCGAATTTCAAATTATTGTTTAGCATAAATAACCGTCTGGAAAATTCGATAGGTTTGGACGGAAAATGTTGTAACACTGTCAAAGTCGAAATAAAATAACCAAATCAATGGACATTAAATCAAATCGTTTATCCCCGGCTATCCGGGTGTCCAAAACCAGATTCCCTCATACAAAAATCGAATAATTGTAAAAGGAGTTTCATCAATTTCATCCTTGTGAGACGAATCGTTGTGGATTGGGATTGGTGAAGGTTCATACATATATCCGTTCTGTATATCCTTGTACGCTTGGATCTATGCGTAAAACAGTGAATGGTTAAAGATGAAATCTCTGGATCTAGGCTTTATAACAGAAGGGTGAAATAACGACAAGGATACAATGCAGAAATCGAGTTGAAATATTCTCATGAATACAGAACCCGAAAGCTATTGAGGAATGAACAAGGACTAAAAGGAATCCTTTAGTTTGTTCCTTAGCCGAAGGTTTAAGATTGTACAATAAGCATTTTCCCTTTTTGGCAAAGTTTATTTGTGCCGTTTTCAAAATGGGTTACTCCTTTTTTTGGATGTTGTTTTTGTTACTGCTAGCAGTTGTTGTTGTTGTTGTTGTTGGATATTCATTTTTTTTCTCCAAACCTTAGATTAGCCAACAGGATAGCCAAACTATTGTAGGTTCTGAATGAGAGTCATTTATCCAAATTCGTAATCGGAGTCTTTCTCCTTATTCCATTGCCGGAATCCGAATTCGGGATTCTTGTCCAATGGAACCAATTTTCTTAAGTTGTATTTCTTTATATTTGCGTTTCTTCTATTTATATTGTAAATAAACATGTATTGTAAATATTTACAAATCCCGGAAAAGGTGCAAAAGCTTCGATCGTTTGAGCTACAAACACATTTTAGAACGTCGAAAATGAGGAAGTTTTGGTGAATTTTTTCCTCAACTACTTTCACAGATTATTAGATTTATTAGACAGAACAATAAATCATTTTTTAAACAATAATTTTGTCTTTTGAGGATGCAAAAATAAATAATTTATTTTATTTACATTATAGGTATATGCTCTACAAAGTTCAATCCACGAAGAATTCTATTCCAATAACCGCCAGGATTATCTCAATTTTATGGAGTCTGCTGTAACAAAATTAGAAAGGACCTCAAACAGGAACTATTTTTACATGATAATTTACTACCATTTTTGAAAAATTTAACATATGACAGACTTACTTTCTTCACTATTTTGCGGACTAAAATTTTGTTTTAATATTTTTGATTAAATTATGATGAATTATTACACAGTTACATGTTGATAATTGGAATTCACTAAAATTTATCAGAATCGGTTAAGTAGATTTGGAGAAAAACATTCCGTAATTTCGAGAAAAACGCATTCAAAGTTCTATGTTGCCTTGTAAAAGTCAAGAACGTATTTGTACTCAAAACGGTTTCATACTGTTGTAATACTCGAATTTCTCAAAATGATTTTGTAATATGATTTCTAAAGACTTAGGGACTAGAAAAATGTAAAAAACAAAAAATCCAATTTTTGAAATTTATTAGGAATATTACTTTGATGTCCTTGTATTTGATTAACAAAAACATAGTGCTTCCAGGCTTAATTTAAGGGTAAGAAATGTTTGTCCTTTTATCATTTGAAAATAGAACTTTCATGACCTACAGTTCATGTTTTATGAGACATAATTCATATTTGGCATGATTCTATTATATTTGTTAGAATAATTTCGGCGCCACAAGGATTTTTGTATGTGACACAAACGTCAAACAGATATTGATCAAACAAGCATTCATCGCATCATATATACCACATAACATAAACCATAAAACTCCATCATGATTCATTTGAAGTAGAAACTTTTTAATTAGTAACTAATTTTAGCATCGCACATACCTCAACAGGGAGATGCCATGCATTCATTCATTCATACATATATTGAACCAGGCATAAACTGTAACTAATAAAATGGAGTTAGGTACTCGCAAGGAACACACCTGCCAAAAGAAGCATTTCTTTTTATGTTCTTTCATTTTATGATTGCTTATTCTTGAGTTTTGCCTAAAGAAAACCACATCAAAAAAGTTTTAGTTCCATTCCCCGAAACTTTTTCTCCATTACCTTTTGATGCAGAAACCTATAGAAACCTATAGGGGGTTGTAGAATGTTGTAGAAGGGATGTATAAGACTATAGAAAATTGTAGTGGACGTCAACTCCCTTTGTTCGTATAATGCGTACATGTTCGGGGGTGGATGATCGTTGAAGTTCACAAGTAAGACAAAAGTAAAATAAAAACCGAATATTTTTTTTCCTGCGTATTACACAGTGAATAATAGTACGTGGTTTTAGCACAACAAATCAAGAAAGACGAAGAAAAGTTCATTGTAAATGCCTAACTCGCGCCGTCATTTTAATGAAATTTCACTTCTCATTTTTCTTTTCACAGAAACTTGGGAAATTGTTATTTTCCGCACACCTTTACCATAGAATTCAACCCGTGTGATTTAACTAACCATTCCGTAGGGTGTATGTGACTGGTGGTGTCTCTATGGAATCCACATCTTATCCACGGAAATACACGCTTCTATACTAAACATAGAAATGTTAATGAAGCTATAAAATTCTATGGTTAAGAATGAGATTTTTCATTTGTACAAAAAAAACGAGAACAGTGTAGGTATTATTATTTTTCTTTTTACTAAGTTTTTCTTAACCTTCAGAGTTATTTCATAAGATAAACTCACACGTTTGCATATACATGTATGCCAAAGGGCTAGGGGTTTTCGAATAAAACAAACCTACACGATTTTATTTCAAGAGAAACAACTACAAAATATAAAAGGTTTTACAAAAGGTTTACGTTTGTTCTATATTTATGTTGTATGTACCAAGATAAATATTTTTCATTTCACGGAAAAAATCAAATAACCTGTCTCATTCATTTTATTTTGCTTTTCATTCGATACAACTCGTGTGAGTTTGTCCTTTTTATGTCAAAAGAATTTTGATGGTTGTGTCAACCATGAAATGGTGAAATTCAAAATATTTCGTTATATAAACCAGCAGGAGGTTGTATTCTCTTACTATTGTGATATATGAGTTTTCTCTGATTCTTATTGAAATCAGTCTCGCAGACAATTTTTGTCACGTGATTCCCATGACACTGATCTTGGGTAAAAAGCTTCGCAAAAAAGTTGCCTAGAAACAGGTTTATATGTGTGGATTGATACCTAGCCAAATTCAGTATAGCCTGAAAATTTTATATGGTTATATGGTTTTATATTAATTTAAGAAATTTAAAAAATTCTTTTCACTGTGAAGTTACTACCATGTATTATTCCAAGGAAACAAAATGACGCAAAATTAATTTTCGTCCTGGACGACAATAAAATCTGTCACTATAGAGTTGTAATCAATATACATAAGCAATTTCTTGTTTCATGGTTCCAACTACTATATAGATGTGTTTTTGCGCCACTGCTTATTAATTCACTCCAGCTCACAAAATGACGAAACTTATTTCAATCTTGCATATCGTCTAACATAAAGTCATTCTGCAAAGAAACCTGTTTTCAGACTCTGCGCTCGGAGTACAGCTGTGGTGTTGGTATAGCTGGTTTTCTTTTAGACAAGTAAGAATATCTACATGCTTTTCCAGCTGACTGACCGGTTGCAGGGACTGCATATCATCGTGAGACATGACGAGAAATTCAAATGTTCCCGGTAGTTCAATGCACTCTGTCTTGTTATTGTCAGTGTCCTAGCAATATAACCAATTCGTTGAATTGAAAATTTCTCATGTTTAACCAACGTTCAATTTCATGTCATATCCGCCATTACGTAAGCCCATGTGAACGATTAAAGAAATGAAATTAAATTGATATATGTATTTCTAAAACAAATTAAATTATAAAGCATAAAATATTAATTTCCATAACTTATAAAACTAAAATGAAAAAGTTAAATTGAAAACGTTAATTGCAATATCGATTTAGCATTCACAGACCTCTGGTATTATCTAAAACGGTTTTAAAATGATAAATGAAAAACTATAAAACTGAGAAAACTTCCAGGAGCATCCTGGAAATAACTCGATTATCTCCTCAGGTTAAACAGGCTACCAGAACTACAGTTATTTGGGAATAAAACTTTTTCACAGATAAAGAGTCTTAAGCGGTGTTTAAAATATAAAACGATTATTTCTTGTTGTAGATAAAGCCAACATAAGCCTTAATGAACAGGAACAAAACCATAACGGATGCTTGTTGTTAATGTTTTTATCTTTTTCGATTTTCCGGTTTTATTAAAATCATAGAATAAAATCGTTACTTCATAGATATCCTCAACCACACAAGATTATCTCTTCACTTGAGGTTGAGGGGGAAAATTCAAGTTTGAAAATTTTCCCCAAAATTGGTTAATATTCTTGAACTGGAAAACCAATTCGGGACCTCATGCTGATTTTTATAATAGGAATTACTTTTTGAAGGTATGTGGCTCGTAAATTCTTTTTGGTCAGCATGGTTGCTAGCATAAGTGCATCGTCACTATTTCGGGGAATATATTATATATGAGGATATGTCGAGAAAAATGAGTTCAAGATAAACATCCTTTTGTATTATCCTGAGGAACTCATTCAAAAAGTAGTTCAAGTAAGCAAAGTCCTCGTTTTCTTTGTGTTTCACTCCCGTCTAGTCTTGACTGTTTTAATGATAAACGTGCACTATGTTCTCTATTTAAAGGAGAATGATACGCATATCTTGTGTATTCTGTTTAATATCAACAGAATGATAGTCCACGCAGCTTTTTGTTATTCACGTTCTAGATTCTTTGTTATAGTGGTTTTTGAAAGAACAAAATTGTTATGCAACTTCCGGTGAAATATTCTGAATACCTCGAAACTTGTTAGCGATAGCAAACATGTTAGTTATAGTAGTTTTTTTGTTTTCGCAAAATTTGCATTCTTTTTCCCTGAAGTGCAACGAGCTACAAAACAAAACAACACCTTCGGGTGCATTCTAGATATCACCATGAATCAGTGTTTTCCCTTTTTTCAAGCTTCATGGCATAAGTGTGCTAAAGTGTTGGCCTAGATATGTCGGCTTTAGTTTGAATAGGAGACACACAAATGTCAGGTTTTTTTCTCTTTTTAAACCAAGTGTAGGTTTCTGTGCAATATCACAACCTTGAACTGACGTTTGTATTTTCTACTCGTATTTCGGTGAACGTTCTTCTAAAAAAACCACCTGAAGGCTCTTTAGGGCTACGAGGCAACTTACACACACTACCATGTGCTTGAGTTTGTGGAAGATATGCAAAGATCCGCACTTGAACAAACTAATATCCTTGTAGATGTTGTGGATATTGTGGATGGTGTGTCAAGGACAGGGAGAATTAATTAAAAACTGAATTGCTATGTAAATTTCAATTTATTTTGATCCTAATACGTGCAGTAGGTTGTGAAGGTTCTGCAACTAGCAGATGCAAATTGGGTTGCACACTTTTGGTTATCCATTAAGAGTTAGTTTAACCTGAAAACTGACATTGATCCATTGCACCATCTGGTGAACTACAATATAAGTGGGAAGCACTTCTTTTTAATTTTCTTCACCACTCGACACACTTACAAATTTCATCAATACTGCAGATGAAAGAATGCAAATCAAGTTACACATGTTGGCTGTCTCATTTATTTGAAGCACGTCCGAAGGGAATGAAGAAAAACCACAATGAAAAACATTCACGCTCACACCAACACTTTACCGTAGAAGTGCGTAAAAGTGTGTTGTACAAAATTCAAAACATACTAAACATTCTAACACAAAAAAGTTATTCAATTTAACTACATCGCGAAAAATTAAATATTCATTTTCAAAAATAAAAACAAAGTCAAACTTAAAGAAGACTTAAAGTAAATCAAAAATTAAAATCAAATCCACTTAACAAACTTTTTGACTAAAAATAGGAAAAGGAAAAAAATTGTGTGTATAACAGCAAAAACAAATGAGCACAATATTTATTTTTCCTCGTTAAAGTTGTTTCAGTATCGTCCAGGATTTTTCCGGTTCAGTAGAATATTTTCCACGTAAATATTAATAAGAGATTTACAGACACAGAAAACAGAATAAAAAATACTTTTGAAGATAAATTACTAAAAGTTTTGCAATTAATTTTATCCATTAGTTTCGATTTAATCGATATAAAAGCACTTTTACGTAGAGAGTTTTTTCTTGTTTTGTTGGGGAAATAAATATTTCCGTGGGAAAATTTTGGAGCAACTTATCAGACCATGAAGTTCTGTCACGTTTGATAAAAGTTTTGTCAATGTCCGTTTTACCTTGTTTAAGTTGTTTCTTCAAATATTTCATTCTATTTTGCTCGTTTGAAACAAATCTGTCGTTTTCAAATAATGAAAAAGAGATGTCGCTAATATTCACTTCACTTCTGTGTGACCCATGTAACCTCACTTGCACACGAGGACAAATTCCAGAAAAGGATTCCACAACTTTCAGCATCTGTTAAAAAACCGGGATACGTCTGGGTAAAACGTGTACCTCATTAATTATGTCCCAGTAACACTTTTGACAATTTCTCGGACAAAACTACGCCCTCACATTGGATTACATGAAGTAAATCACTGCTTGCAATCCCTTCATTTTCCTCAGCATGTGTGACCACAGAAGGTTTTCTATTTCAAACTTTACGAGAATGTTCACTAGGAAATTTTTGTTTTTGAAATTTTTCACTGTATTTCACACGTTTTTCCGTGTTTTTGTACACACACTTTTATGTGGAAAATTTGAAATATTTGACACAAGGAAGAATTTTTGGAATTCCATTTGATTTCTGCTCTGAAACCAGATTCTGTAGATTGCTTTCTGAAATTTCACGGTTACTTCTCTAAACAGGATATATGTTTCTAGAACAGTTCTACATCACACAATCTTTTAGTATATTACTTATAATTATCCTTAGAGGTTTAAAACCACTTTGTGTTTATATTTTCACAATTTTTCAGTATCTAATCAACCTATTCTTACTATTCAAAAATGATATCCAAAAAACTGTGTGTCAGAAATTGTTTTAAGTGGTCCAAATAATAAACTTTCCGAGTAAAGTTATTCAAGCTTCCTTGAAACTTCAAAAAGGTTTTTTTGAAAAATTGTATATACTTCATTAGATATACATATCTTCCTTTTAAAACATTTTCATATTTTACTCTTGTTCAAAAATTGTGCTCTACAGTTTATCTTTCGTCCAAATCTAGAAGGTTTCGTTTATTAGCCACTACAACGCCATTTTGGTCAAAAGTTATAAGAAAATTTGTATCCTTGTATTTCAACACTAAATTTATTATACTATATTTAAAAAACAGAGTTGGAAAATATCAAAGTAAAAAAAAAATTGCTGCACTTGCTACATAAATTTGTATGCCAGTGTAAATAGATGTGGAAAACTAGAAACAATTCGAACATTTTTTAAATACTCTCAAGGTATAACCTATAATACCGATCTAGTATCACTTCGCAAAAGATATGCAGCTGCATTTGAAGCGAAGTTATATTTGAAAGTTATAAGAACTTTTCTCGGGAAGAAGATTAAGAAAAGAAAAAGAAACAGAAAAATGAGCATAAGAAGGAGAAGAAAAGAAGCATCTTACTATGATTACCTTCAACATGTTGTACATCGTACGTGTATTAGACAATTTCATTGCTGCTAACGTTACTTTTCCAAGTTGAGTTGGAGATTTGCGAAGTACCTGGCCATATTTGCAATAAGGTAAATTCATTAACGTGTTGGATAACTCAATACAGATGCATGGAACCAGTTATGCGGGATCTTTGATATGCTTCGAAGTTGTACTTTATCCCAGTACCAGTTACAGGGCAACATACAAAGGAGGTCGTAAGAAGTTTAACTGATATCTTCGTTTTTTGTTTATTAAGTTAAACACTCTTATTATATTGTCATAGTGAACGAAAAAATGACTCCAAACCATGCACTCACTATCTTGACGTCCATTGTTGGAGGTTTCGGGTTTGACCTTATCGTGAAAGTTCCAACTAAAGACGTGTAATAATAGAAATTACAGTGGATTTTGTAAAACGTTGTAATTTTCAACTTCAAGTGGCTCTATTTACTAGATAAACGACGTTCTTTAGCAACTGCAGGCAAAGTGGATATTGGCGCCGCAATTTAGAAGGTTTATAAGACAGGAAAATTGTTTTAGATAATATTAAAATTCAGAGAGGATTCTTTCAACATTCACAGAATGTATATAGTACATATTTCAACACTTTCTCAAAATATTTTCGTATGAAAATTCATTACGATATCCAGCTGAGATTGAGTTGAAATAAGACAAGAATGTCTTGAGATGATTCTCCTTTAAATGGTCATCATGTGAATATCATCAACTAAAATGTGATATTTATGAACTGCTACAATGTCTCTAAAGCCAATCCCATTTAAAAAAAATAAATATTTTCGATAACCTGCATATTTCTTCAGCTCGGATTAGAGTTCATGGACATTGGATGTATGAATTTGGAAAGTTATAGAACGGGTTTTCTTTAAAGATTCAGATAATATCTCTTGAAGTCATGTATTGTAGATGGTCGTGTGGCAGTTAGTGTGGGTTCTGTTTGAGTTTGTTTACCGGAACTTTGTGAATTATGTTCAAATAAATTTAAATCGTCTTCGAATTCAAATAAAGTCTTAACGAGAACAAATTTTTATTACTATCATTAAGATTTATGCAATTAAAATTTTATATGTTTAACTAAGTTATTAACTCCACAGGAATCTTGGACATGGAACATTTGTCTAGCCTCTGGTATCTAATAGACTCTAACTCGGTGATAATGTAAATTTCTATTCCCAAACGCGTTGCTTAATTAAAACGTATTTTATTGAAATCGTGGTTACAATCACAAGAGGTACGCGCATTTAATTAACAGGTTACGTAAGTGTTAAGGTGACAAAACAAAAGTCTATATACAACTCGATGTAAATTATCATTTCACAAGTTGCCGGATGTATGTACTTCCCCAAAAATGTTCCTTGCATACATATGAATGTACCTACATATATGTAGTGTATGATGAAAAACATCACAATTTCGTTGTTGTTGTTCTACGCACAATTATCCTGATATCCTTCAGCGTATGTAAGAGAAAACAGGCATTTCGTTTGTTGATCCTTCTCGGATTAAGGATACGAAATGATACCAAGTAATTTATGATAATTAGTATTTAATGCTATTTACATGTTAACACAATTTCTGGTAAAAATAGAAATGAAATTGTTCCCATCACAAACCCGGATCCAAGATGGGTCTCTTCCCTATTCTCAGTGTAGCATAATTAATTGAAATGGAATTTTATTCCGAATAAGTGACTCTTTCAAGGTACACATTGATCTGATATCACATGAAGTATATCTCATGATGATGGTCGTGTGTGTTATACAAGTGGATACAATTCTTTTTCGAGGATTGTAATTCCGGGACTTGTGGTGTTGTGTTAATAAAAAAATAGACGATAAGAACGTGATAAACATTCAGAGTGTCGTAATTAATTTCGTATTCTTATAACGTCAACTGACTTCCTTGGGCTGCAGAGTGCTGCTTTCTTCTTAACTGACTCGTGATGATCTTTAAACAACACCAAATTAGTGTTAATAGAACAATTGCCCAAATATGAACTGAGTGCAAATTAGGAAGACTCTTTCGTTATCCATTATATACATATTACATTTATCAAATTTTTTAGGCATTTTGCAAAATTGACTTGACTTGACATTATCCATTACATCCTGCGGGGGAATACATTTAATCTATTTTACTATCTTGTGTAAGGTAGCCAACCTTCTAAATACAGTTCCAAATATTTGATTCGCTAAAAATAATATTATTAATAATAAAATTTTAAAATTAAATGCAAGTTCATTCTCAACTCTTTAAAATGCCATCCAGTTAAATGTCAAGCATGTTTTTGGGGTGCATTCATAATTTTGAATAGCGACGAATAACTGAATTTTGAATAGCTTCAACCGATTACCCTGTCAAATGTCTCTGATGCTGACGAAAACTTAACGTCATATTTGAAAAATTTCAGAAATTCTTAGTCTTTCTATGCTAATGTGAAACAACTCTTCTTACAATATAGTGCAAACACATGAATGTAAAATGATCGAAGAGATTTCAAAATATCCTGCCAAATGTCAACGATGTGACGATCGTTTTGTTTTTTATTTGACAAGTTAAAATGTGTTAAAAGATTTTGATCTTCACATAGTGATCAAAAAGAATTACAAAATTTCTATTAAATCTTATTAATACTGATAAACATTGGAAAAGTTTCGGCTGCAAATCATTCCTGACAGAGATGTCACAACAACTTAAGGCACTGCAATGTCTGTGCTGAAGGTCGGTTTTCGTGCCCCTTGGTGTCATTTTGGGTGATACATCTTTGATCCCAAAACAAAAGGCCTGTGTTCCTTGACAACAAAACACCTGACGTCAATTGGTTGCTGCCCAAACATGATTGATATCACTTAAAACAAACATCGACTCCAGAATGGCTAATAGCTTCCACAGTAGTGTCAGGAATTTGCTTTGTTTTGTCAGTTTTAGGGAAATCCACTTAAGAATTTGAAATTCAAATTAGCAAAAACGAAAACAAAACTATCCAAGAACGAGTAAAAGGTTTACGACTTCTTTTTCTGTTTGAACTTCCCAGCATCTTTAGAAGAATGTTTCTAAAGTTCATTAACCATTAGCACTGTTTCAGTTATATTGAAGTTATGCTTTGCCATGTTAATTTCATGAAACGTTGTTATCCGATCAATCAATCAAGTCGTCGTAGATCAACTGAAATTTGTTTCTTCATTCATATTGCGTTTCTTAAGTTTTCACTTTTTCATCATTTTCTTCAATTCTTCCATTTCCTGCTGTCTAAAGAAGCATTACATCGCATAACTCCTTGTCTTATGAGTTATGATGAAGATGTGAAAAATATAAAAACAAAAATAACAACAACATTTACATTACACTCAAGTTTTGCATAATAACTTTCCATTAGAAGTGGAGATAGAGTTGAAGTTGAATTAATTTTTATGTTTTAAATTTTTAATTTTCAAAATGTTTTTTTAACATTCCTCCTTCATTTAACTACTGGTTTTGATGATAACATCAAAGTGGAAATTTAAATGAGAAACATTTTTGTTCTGGTGGTGTCATTTATTAGACAGACAGGCTTATCATTTATGCAGGTATCTTTATTTATCTAGTAGGTATAATCACCAGAAACTTTCTAAGTCACATTGATGTATGTAAAACAATTGAATTTAAAGACGTTTGAATGGGATGTACGAACTAGTTGAAAATCTCGCAGTTTTTAAAATAATTTAGGTGATGGTTTGTACAAAATCATCATCTCATATTAGTAAACATCGAATTTATTCATTGGAAAATATTTCAAAATTATTGGATAAACGTGACATACCACAAATTTAAAGTTAAAGGGCACAAGAAAAAAATCTTAATGTAATTTTGTTTACAAAACTTCAAGACGTGCTTTGACTACGTTATATAATATAACCGCACAAGAGTTTATTTGCTTTTGTTAATGAGAAATAAATTTACTTTTATATCAAAATTTAATGGTATAAATGTATTTTATTGACTTATTAAACAAGATTTATTATACCATTTTTGGGTAGTTGTTGAATAATTATATTGTAAAGGTTAAGTCCATAGTTTGACATGAAGCATTTGAGAATGGAGTGTATCAAAGTGGTTATTTCTAAAGTTAATTGAGGTAATTAATGAAGTTCAAAATTTCATAACACAAAACAAGCAGGTCAAAGGAGTATTTCTTGTTCAATCGCTATAATAATCACAACGTTTTAGTAATTATTAGAAAGTGGAAATTATTGTAAAGTGTACCTTGACTTGACAGTAACACAAAAATCATATAAATGACTATTCACGGCATCTTCTCTTTGTGCGGATCTTCGTATATTTTTCCTGTCTACTCCTACACTTGAGCGTACGGTGATTAGAAGAAGCAAAATATAAATAGTTTAACAGATTTCGTTAGCTCAGCGAGAGATATTCTCAATATATTCATTTCAGCAGATGCAACTCCTTAAAATGTCTACACTGGTTGCTAATAATTTTTATGGACAAAAGTGTATTTGAGAAATGTAAGACGATGGTGCAAGATATCCGTAATTCCAAAAGGTGCAGTCCCTAGAAACGATAAAAGCCACAAAACTTACCAATGATTTTAAGGAATAAAAGTGTACCTGATAGCTTGAAGTTTCCACAAGTAAAATTTTAGAAGCTCTGTGACCTTACAACGTTCCTTGAATGGATATTCGGTTTCAAGCTATTGCATTTCGTACTTCTGTGCACTATCTCGTGCACCATGAAACCATATAATGACGCCATAAGGAAGGAATCGTATCTAATCAAGAAAATCTACAACCAAATTTTACATGCAGAAAAAAGGGAAATAAAACAGGAAGAGGGAAATATTTTTAGCTATACAATAAAATTTATTACCAACAAGTTTAACCATAAAAAATATATACTATATATGCGAAAATTGATAAAAGCAAATTTATGTAGCTACATAAAATTAATTTCACTTCGATTTCCATATAAGAATAAGAAATAAGTTTTAGGGATGGTACAAAAATAGTTTTCTTATGATTCGTATCTAGCCAATAACCACAATCTGAATGTATTCTATATATTCTATATAACATATCTAATTCATCGTTTGCATGAAAATTTCATGCCCTTAAGTCCAGTAAATTGTTGTTGATATCATTGATAAGAATCTGATATTGTTCCGTGCTAAAGAGGGTGGTACCATCAATGACTATAGCATTATCCTTATTTGGTCATTACGAATCCCTTTTGTATGCTTCTACAGAAATATTAAGGATTTTTTCTGCAACCATATAGAACTCCATCAAGGGACATATTTGGATTCGTTAATCTGATAAGTAGCTCGGAACCAATTTCAATATTACCTTGGAAATCCTATTATAAGTGGAATCTTTGAATTTTTCATGTGATAACCACAATTCACATATATCCTAGTTAATAAGGATGAAACTAAGAAAAGCTTAATTTAGACATGAGGCTTTGTTTGATTCGTAACACTTCATGTTACCCTTTATAAGTTAGAAACGATTACTTGAATCCATGGAAGAGTAACGCCATAAGAATGAGGTTATCGGAACAGGATATGGTTATTACTGAGGTGTGTCAAAGGATCCATGAATACAAACTGAGGTGAGAGTATAAACTTCAGCTTTAAATTAAGTGTTTCATGTTATACAATGATGACTAGGTGATTTCGAGTATATCCTTGTGAAGGGAAAATTCCTTGAAGTGAAAATCCTTGGTTGTATGGTTTTATAAATGGAGATGTTGTTAAAAAAAAATGCTTTCGAGTGAAAATGAAGATAAGAACAATTTTATTACACTCTTGACTTTATATAACCAACGAACCTTGAAAAATTCGTACCAAATCGGTGGAAACATGATATCCCATTACACTGTGACTGGTTTTATGAAAATAAAGATAGATTACAGTGCAATAACACATAAGACTTTTTAAGGATTTTCTTATAAAATGTGAATTTTACATTATTTGGATAAGAACGGACCAGACTAGTCCGAATTCAGGACATGCAAATCATAAGAAAGTGTCACAGTCGCAGTAACAATTAAAATATTTTCTGATCACAATGACTCAAGACACTACTAAGGTTACTAGTAGTTCTCAAGACACAGTATTTTCTGTATTCTCTCATAATTGAAATGGAGACAAAACAAACAGAAGGTATGAGAAAGCGAAAAGAGGAAAGGCCACAGAAGTTTAAGGTGCAAATAAAATTACCTCTTGTATGGTGCATTAAAACATCTTAAGATTACTGCTACCAGTGATACACCTGAGCATTGAGCAAAGGTAGTAGATTCAGTTAAATGAGTGGAATGACTCTTGGCATCCGGCCTGGCAAGCAAAGAACCGGTCAACCCTTAAAGCCACTACGAGAAATTCCTGCGAGGTTTTTAATGATTTCATTTTTATTTGTTTTCCTTTTCAGTTTTATTAAGATAATTTTTCTTATTTTAAAAGTCTTGGGAATTAAAGGTATAAATGTTTTTAACATATGATAAAAACTTGTTTTGTTGAGGATTTCATTTTTGTCAGGTGATCATTGGAAGATGTAGTGCTCTCAGGTACATTTCTTTTTTGATTCTGTAGTTTTATTTGGATCATGTTTCTTGATACAGGGTGGATCGAAATTGATTTTGTATGGCTTTGGAAAGTGATTTTTATGTTGATGTCGGTTGTGGACAAGTTGTTAAGAACCACTTAAACTGGTACTTCCATAATTTTGTTGTGAGGCACGAAATCTTGATGCAAGTTACTGTTTCAGGAATGTGTTACTCATTCTGATATAAAGCGGACATTTTGGAACTGAAAATGTTTAGCCGTAGATATTCAACTCACAATTCTACAAAGGTTTCTTATTGCAGGTTAAGTTATTTCTTCTTTATAAACATGTTATTCATTCCGTTATAAAGAGGAATGCTAGAGAAATATTAAACCAGTAGCTTGAATGTTTCCGTCAATATAGTCCAAGTAAAGTCAATTAAGTTAAGGCTGATATATTCATTTTGCTATAGAAAGAAGATTTTGGTCTTGAGCCACTTTAGCTTTTGTACAGGAAAATATCTGACTTGTGGCTTGAATATTCTCCTGTGCACCTGCTTCGTGTTTAAGGATAAGTTACTTCTACCATGAGCTACTAAATCGTGCTGCAGATTCGTGTTTTAGGAACACTTGACTCATTTCATTTCAAAGACGGCATTTAAGGCTTGAGGGATACTATTATCTGACCTATGTCATAAATCTTCTATTGAACCCAGGTTTTGTATTCGAGGATAAGTTACTTCCTCTATGAACTATTAAATATTGACACAAGCTGCAACTTTAAAAATGTCTTATTAACTCTGTTACAAAGTTGATATCTGAAGCTTCAGTGGTTTTATCAAGGTTCCGTTTATAAGCAAAGTCTTCAAATCCGCTCATAGTTATCACTTCCAGAATAGGTTTATCACTAAGTTATGTTCAAGTTGAAGATTTTCATTTTCGGTAGTTCGGATTCATTTTGTATCTGGTTCATTAACATCTAAATTGTCTTGTTGATTTCGAAGCTAATAAGACTACCTACCAGTTTAGCAAGTGTAAGCGTTATCCAGTGAAGTTAATCCAATAAATAAATCCGGCAAAAGTTGATGAAGCTTGAAATGCACAAACGCGATTTATGGGCACTGTGATTCAAATGAAACCCGGAAAAGTGTAGCAGAAATTCATGTGTGAACATAAATGAAACACTATCAGCAGCACGTTAACACAAATGAAGCAAAAAGTGCAAAAACTATTTAAGTATTAATTAAAAATCACAATTTTCAATTTTTAATAATATATTTTCAAGAAATTATATTGAAAAGTTTGGAAAAAAGTTTAAAAATATTTTAAAAATATTTTCTAAAATTGTGCAACTCGTTTCTATTTTGAGTTAAAATTGAAAAAATTATTATTTTTTTAAGCCCACACGCGATTCAAGCAGACTTAGTGCAATGATGGCAATAAATTTTAATTAAAAATTAATTTTGTTTTTGTTTGTTTTCGGTTTAAATGTGAAATAATAACAAAATGGTGCGGTGCATTCAACGAAAACGATTATGTGAACCAGATGTAGTGTATTTTTGATTCCACGGCACGGCGTCACTGATGAGAATATTTCGAATATTTTGAATATTTTGTTTTAAAATTTCATAACTTTGTCATTAAAAAATTCCTCCACAACTTCCACTTCCGTTTCCTGAAGTTATTCAAAACTTCAAATCACTTCAAAATTCTCTGTCATAAGTCAACCGGAAATAAATAAAAATTCAACGAAAAATTTAACGAAAATTCCGATTATTTATCGAAATAAATTGATTCAACTTGGATATCACACAAACTCCACATTGAAAATCAAATAAACTTCGTCTACTCCATTGTCGAATGTTAACTCGACCGCCACAAAACACGAACTGATTTGATGGTGAAATGCAGTCGGTCCGGGGCAGTATCCCGGCGACGAGTCTTGGAAGTTTGGTTGTCTCTCCCTGTTTCTCTTACGTTAAAAGAATGGTTTCCATCTCCACTCACACGTACACACACTTCTTTCTTCACCTAAACATTTTGTGCGCTCCAGCAAAGTGGGGAAACTCCTTAATGGAACGTGGGTCGTCAACGAAAGCTTTCCCTGGTGGAAAGTGCATTTCCCCACTGGAAAGTGTGGAATGTTCAGTGATTCTGCATTTGTGGAACGTGGTTCAGGTGGAGTTTGGCGCTCGTTTTAATTAAATTTGAAAATTTCAAAAACTGAAAATAAGACAAGTCAACTTCTCTTTCTTCGGAGAGAATATTAAATCATTGTGAGAGTGAGCTACATGAGAGTTAACTCTTTGAGTCACAAATAATTAATTTACTTATTATATTATTGAATTAGTAGATATTGTGAATATTATTAAAAATGCGTCAAAGCTCTAATTGTTTGAACATTAAAAGTTTGACTTAACTTGAAGCACTGAAAATTTCACAATAACTGTCACTTTGACAATTTCTGACAACATCATGTGAGTAGAGACGAGGGTTTCCAATTGATTTCATAAATTAATTCGTGAATAATAGATAATTTACTTATTGGTTAAGTTATTAAATTATTAGTATGATGCAGGAAGAAACGTTTGAACGAATGTATTAACTAATAACTTATTTGCTTACTTATTTATTAAAACAAAAATGTGATTTTAAAGGAAATATTTTACAATACGTATTTATTTATTAATTTATTAACTTATGAGTTGCATACATAAAGTTGTAATTGGAACAACTCAACTGCTGCAGGACCTTTGCTTATTTATTTATTAAGTTATTAATGTGACTTTCCAACAAATACGTAAGATAACAACATCTAACATCTTCTTTATATATTTATTAATATATCGCCTTTTTTATAATATTATTTATATTATTTATTTATGTAATATAGAGGAACAAATCCAATAACAAATAATTAATTCATTTATTAGTATAGTAACTTGTTATTCAGACAATGAAAGCTAGAATTTGTGTTCCTAATCACAAGTGAATTAGAAGCTTAAAAGCTCACTTTACTTGAAGCACTGAAGAGTTCTAAATAACTGTCAGTTTGAGATTAATTGAACTTTTGCGTTGGTTATGAATAGAATGTGATGTTGGTTCCTATTTCAATGAGTAAAAAAACCGAAAGGCGTAGTCAAGGTCCGCGCCGGAGATTTTCCTTAAAAACATCGGGATAAAATTATAATAAGTGTTCCTTATTAGTATGTTTTTAAATCAATCTCCTTAATACAATAGCTATATAGAGTAGTACAGTTACAGAACAGATAAATCACAAGTTTATTGTTTTGCGTCATTTTTTCATTTCTTCTGCGATGCTGCCGTAAATCTGATATTTGCTCGGCACTGGACATTTTAGGTTTTTTAAATACGTTCTGATGCGGGCTTTCCGTGATTTGCGTTTTATTCAATTCGGCGCATATTTACTACTCATATGAGACGATATCTTCCATTTCTTTCTGTTTTCAATTCAATACCGATTTTCACTTATATTAAACGGATATTTTTATTGTTTTTCTTAAGGTCCTGTTTTTCTTCATAGATCTTTTCAAGCTCTTTACAATGACACCCAAATCTACGTCCTAGCTCAACACTAATTAGCAACAATCACGCGTAGGCGCTTACACTAGTCAGATGACGTCACGGGCGAAACAAACGCTGCACAACAGATACGGACAAATATGTTCTATCCATTGTGATCTCAGTTATCGCGTTATTAGTTTCGCAGTTATTATCGATTGAAATATGACGGTATTTTGTAACACAAGAATGTTTAACTGGCTTTTTTACCGAAAGACATTTTCACGTCAAAATAAAAATTTAAATAATTTAATTTCTATTGAATTTAATTTAAAAATTGCGGATCTACTAGATTTTCAGCGATTGAGGCTTAAAGATCACAATAACTCGTAATTTTGTGACTCAATTTATCAAACAAAACCTTGCGAATTGCACAAGCAAACAGGTGTTCCCTTGACGTAGTCGTGCTCCACTACAATTTTCCCTTAGCACTACTTCTTTTTCATTATCACACCATATGCGAAGCAGCACTTCCGCAACAGAGTCGCCTAAAGTGTTAAATCTTGATAATAATTTCCAGTTGGGTTGGTGAACAAGGAAAAAGAACACTAAAAGCGAACCAAGCTGTGTCATAGGAGCGTATGCAAATTGCACCCACTCAAGACTATAAAGTCCGTGGAGAGTTTTAGAACGTTTGGGAGGGTTTTCTTGGGGCTTTGAATGTACTACAAACACATAAACAAGATTATTCATTCGAAGTTATTTTTGTTGGAACGGAATTGTTGCATGAAACCAAAACGGAAGGGGAGGTATAAAGTTGATACCCTCAATAAAGTTTTGTCCATGTTTCATTCAGTGTGTATGGGAAAACCTTACTAGCACTACGTTAGAGTAGATTCACCCTGTTCCGTTTTGTAAAGACACTTGTTGCATTTAGAATGAGGAATACTTCCGGTGAAGGAAATAAATTTTATTGAATAGTCTGCAAACGATATGAATGTTGTCGACGACATTTTGAAATGGAAATTACAGTCTTGGCGAAACTTTAAAGGGAATTATTGAGTTTTAAATGCAACCCGTACGGGGTTCCAATGTATAAAACTGATTTTCTTACTAGTTTTCTAAAATATTTTCGTCTTTAGTATGTTTGAAATGCATAAATTCTGTTTTATATTTCCGTTTCAATTTATCATTAAGAGAACTATTTCTTGAATGAAATTTTTCTCCATTTCCATACTGTTATCTGTCTTTTTCTCTGTTCTTGTATTGTAGTTAGAATCAATATTTATCCTGCCAATGTGCAACTAATCCTAATCCAAGCATTGTTTGTTGAACTTCACAAATTTCTCCATTTCAACTCTGTTTGACAAGACATCGGCCTGACTTTCTTAGAAGATGTCCCACAAAAGGATAAACTAAGTAAAAAGGAATACACGCATCAGTGACTTTTGGTCAAGTGAAAAATACTTTTGTTAACTTTATCCTCACAATGCAACGTAATAACCTTGTCTGGTGCAAAATGAATGGTAAGAGGATTTTCTTTTGTCCTTATTAATATTCATTTCCTTATGGTTGAAAAAAGGGACTTCATGTTTTTTTGTTATCCTTTTGTCAGTGTCATCTGTTGACCAGATACATATCGATTTTCGGATTATCCTTCTAAGTTGCAGCTCACGTTATTGGGAGTTGGAGCTAATTTTTCCAACTTGGAAAACTTTTATATAAATGTCCCTTCTCCGAACTTGACATTTATTTGTAGATCTGGATAAAATAATACGAAAACCCTTTTTATATACATACTTTATTTTGGTTTGCCTCGGTTTCCGTAGTCCTTTCAAAATATTTATTTAACTGTCAGTTACCAGGATAATGCTTAGGAAGGATTAAAATTTCATATTTTTTTTCTTGGAAATTCATCAAATCTTCATTCGGAACAGGGTTTCCAGAAGAGTTATAAGCTTGTTCTTTTGGGATGATTTACCAAAGTTGAGTTGTGACCTTTTCCAGATGGTTACCTCGTAGGTGAACCCTTTTTTGTTTATTTGGTATGATATAAGTATGGTATGAGAAGTTTGTAGACTTACCAATATTGAAGGATAATATTTATAAAGTCTACAAGTGTCCATCATATTTCTGGTTAATATGAGACAATCTGGAACAGATTCATTCCACATGTCACACAATTGTCTTGTCTTTAAAGATCATCTTATGACTTCTTAGAATATATTGTCACCGAATACTCCGTGACCAGAATATCAATTCTGAAGATGTTTTAAAAATCTCAGAACATGAATATGGGATGATCTCTTGACACTAGCATGGGTCAAATGTCACAGAGGGAAGATCACATTGAAAGAAAACTAGGTTAACAGCTCACTTAATTGACAATAACAGATTCAGTTCACAAAATACACAAAGCCTGATTGAGCTAAAACAAAAAGAGCTAAATCACCTTATTTTCCTCAAACAATGCTGAATTGTTATCAGACGATTAACCTGAATGTCAAGTCTAATTAACACAAATTGGATTACACAAAATAAGAAACAACAAAAAAAAAAAAAATAAATAAAATAAATTACAGAAAAGTTTATTTAGTCTAACTTGCAAAGCCGATTATTTTGTTTCATGTTATTTGATCCAGTCGCTTTCAATTAATTGTTGAAGCTCAAGAAATGTGGACGAATCCTTGTTGGATTGTGAATGAATCATGTGCCTAAGGGCAATTGCCCACTAGACATTCGTTTGCTTCAGAATCTTTATACTTAAGCTTCATCTCAGGAACACCTAGTGGTCTAAAGAATTTCATAACGTTCATGCTCTGGAAAAGTGTCTCTTTTCACTCACCAGACATTTGTTATAGCATTAACATTTTGATAGATCCTTGGTTAAAATGGTATCATGCATCAATGACGATTGTTACATGTCCTGAATGTCATTGATCAGATCACAGTCAACGTGTGAAACAAAAACCCTCTGCGAGTCGATCCATCATAGAAATTCGAGTACATCAATATGAAGTGATAAAATCTGCACAAGGGATGAACAATCCATTATCCTTTCAGAATCAAGCAGAAAAAATAACATTCCTGAATCAATGTTGGCTGTGGTCTAATGATCCTTTAAAAACTATTCGATTGTAAGTATCTAATAAAAGTATCAATACATTGTCCTGCATCCTTTTGAATTAGCTAAAATTTATATTTTGGGATTTATTTTTTCCACCTGGACGAATACATGGTTACAACAAAAGGATATCGAACAATAATGGGTTTTTTGAGTGAACTCTCAGGTATTGAGGACTCTTCAAGTACATCATCATTGAAGCACTCGAACCAACACAACAGGAGAGACCATGAACACACACTTGAGGATTTCTTAGAATCCAGGACACTATGGATTCATCTTGAGTCCTTTATTTGTTTGCCATACAAATAATTTTTTAACGGTCACTAGTTCGCATGTTCTCAAGGCGGTCCCCCGATGTGTCCGGATCGTGGCTTTAATTCGTTTTGGTCATGTCATCTCTGTAGGGAATTTAAATCAAAATCTTATTGAATTTGTTCCTTGTTAGCTCCGCCATTCGTCATACAGAGAAGAGTGCTCAGGTAAAATTTAAGTCCATAATTTTTTTCCTTTGATTTGTAGGACAATCCTCAAACCATTCTTGAACTAGGGATCGTCACAAGATGCATTAACGAACAAACTCCAATGGGCTGTCTTTAAGGGCATGTCTTCCTTTTTGTTGGAATCATTCCATCGTAGCTAATTATTGTCAGGTTAGATGAGAAACTTCATCGTATGTCAATTAGGGATAAGGAAAAAAGATCAAAAGAAAATAAGGTAAGAATTGATTTTGCGTCACAGACAGGTGTGTCCTGACTTTATTTGATGGGCAATAATTGTTAATAATACGATTGAAATGATTCATGTAACTGTCAGATCATGAACCTTTTCTTGAACGATGTATGATACTCACATAATTATGAGTTCTTATGTCAAGGTAATTTATTTATGGGCAGTTCTTGATCCCTAGTGATTACACTTGATCATAATACAGGATGTACCATAATCGAGTCATATTTGTTTGGTACTTAATTATATATTATTACTAAAAGTCCATGCACATGTTCAGGAAGTAAAGACGACCCGAATTTTAAATTTTATTTTAAACATAATTCATTTTACTCATACCTCATCCAAGCTAAAATTGAATTGAGCAACTGAATTCGATTTAAGATACGAAAATCAATAAATTAATTATTGAAGGCACATTCAAGAAACTAAAACACGAACTTTCTCCGAACAAAGCCATCAATCATTGTCCGAAAAAGAAACAATTTTTTAAAACCCAGCATGAGATTATCCGAAGCGCATTGAAACTGCATTTAGACAGAATTTTTATTAACCACTTTCACTGCCATTTAATTTAGAAGTGCTATAAAAACCAAATTATAAACAAAAATCACTTAAGACTTTTATAGAGAAACACTTAAATTAGGTATTTTCCGACAAGGAAGTGTTTCGAGGCTGAAATCCCGTCCCGAATTTCGTCAACTACTGTGAGATGATATTCGTGAATTCATTAACCGCAACGGAATCATCCTTACCATGTAGAGAGGAAACAGATGTAGAGGGAATATCTTGAAAATAATTTGGTATAAATAACCAAACGGAAAAAGACCACAACAAGTATGTTCATACATATGTAGTCTGAACGAGGAGAAACTCGACAAGTAAGAACGGGTTCTTCGTCCTCTACTTGTGATTCTGGTGACGTCGTCTGAAATGGGCAAAGAACTCTATGCAGTTGTTGAGTGCATTCAAGCATCCCAGGTGGCTTTAGTAGATCCACTTTTATATAGATTGTCATGGATTTTAGGCAATTAGACGGAAGACTGGCTCAACATCAAAGCACCATTCATTTAACAATCTTCTTCAGTTTTCAGTTCGGCTTCAGTTAGTAATTCATATTCGCAATTTAACAAGAGACGGAATTAAAGATACAAAAATAACGGATAACCATTGGATTCAAAATTCCAAATGTAAGTGACACCAAAACCAAAAGAAGAAACAAATACCTCTAGCTACTTGATCAATCATCTTCAAATATCAAAAGACGTTGCCGGAGATGACAATCAAGGCAGACGGACGACCTTTCGCCAAAACCATTAAAACATAAATTTCTCCGGATTACTTCTTGAGTTTTTTTTTTGGTTTTATGTTTGTTTTCTTTGGATTAAATTGCATCCGATGTTGGGGTTTTGGTTTTATTGGACTTTTTAAATTCTTCAAAAAACGTTTTCAATTTGTAAAACACATTGCAAGTTGTGATACTTTCAAGGCATCTAACTGGAGAGTGGAGACTATGTCATCGTGAATTGAAAATGTCACGATCAGTCAAGAGGTCATCGCCTCCAGATGATGTGAAGCACAATATTTGCCTTAGATACATGTTGAGACACATAGGGCTTTATTAAATCAGAAGATCAGTCGAAGGATCAAAGGTATGGCTTAAGGTTAACATGTTGAGACAGTTACTAATAGATCCAAATATTACCCAAAGGAAAATGGCGTCAAGATGACACAATCCGCAGCATTGCGTTGGCAACATGTTGCGAAGTTTACGGTTTTACTAAATTAGAAGATCAATCGAAGGATCAAAAGTTTGCCTAGAGATTATCGTGTAAAAATCATGCGTTCCATAGCATTTGAGATACTGTTGAGATGCTTACTAGTTCAGTAGATCAAAGGATTAAAGCCTTCACATGACACGATGTGCAGTATTGCGTCAACAGGACATTGAGACACTTACGGCCTTAATAAAGGATCACTCAAACGTATGACGAACTGTCATAATTTCCAAACGATGCGACCCACAGTCATCATGTTGATACAACTAATGCTTTACTAGATCAAACTAGCAGCATCCTTTACGTCAGCATCATGTTCATTTACTGCTTCAATAGGATCAGCCTAAGTGTCAATCAAGAAACCATTGCCTTCAGATAACACAACCACAGGTGATGTGATCTACTTTACAAGATCAAATGATCAGTATTAGATCAGCAAGATATGACAAAGAACCACCATCTAAACATGACAGGACTCATTGCATTTACTTCATCATTATATGTTTAGGTATTTACTGTTTTCTTGAATCAAATATTGAGTCAGAAGCTTGTCCTCAGCAGATCCACACCTTTTGCTTCAACACCATGTTGAGAGACTTATTGCTTTAGTATATCAAATGATAAGCCAAAAGATCAATCAAGACATCATCCCCTCCAGACGTCAACAACATTATCTGCATATGGGGACAGTTTCAGTACTTTACCTTTAGATCAAAGGTTCAATAAGAGATCCGTTAAAAATCCAAAATGGTTTGAATCCGCTTTGAGTTAATACAAAGGATAAGAAAATCCTGAAATTAATTCCTGAACTAATTTTTCATCCTGGAAAAATTCCTACACAAGTCATCGTTCGAAAGACGACATACCAAAATGTGGGACTGGTCAGCCACTACCTGAGAAATATTTCATGACACAAATTCCTTGATCCTTTAATTAGGACAATGTACAAGATCAAAGTAGGATTACAGTGTTTAGTGGTGTAAAAACAAGGACATTGTGATCATTTCCAGATCATTTAGAAGTATTGAGAAACATCTTCTTCAAATTTTATTAGAATGAAGAATAAGTGAAAATTCTTTGACACTTTATTTGAAATGAGTTAAGAGTTAAAAACATAAAAGTAAACAATTATACAAGGATCACTTTCAACTAAATAACTCCATGAGGGTTGCGTCAGAATTCATCTGTAGGATATCACGTGAGTAGTCATTCTAATGTCGTGTCTTGCAGGCATTAAAACATCCAGAATGAGGTTATAAATGTACTAAAGCTAAATACTGTCTTATCTAGTTAACCAGGCCAAACCAAGTAGAGGGTATTAATAATTAAAGCTCAAACGAGAGTATCCTCGTGCCACTTACACCATGACACAAATAGTAAAAGTTAAAGTAACATGTAAAGGATATGAAAATAAATGAGTCCTTCAGAAATTTTTCATTTTTCAAAAAGCACACATCCTTGCAAGGATAACTTACCGTGTTACTAGACAAATTGACGTTTACTTTATGTGTTTCTATATTTTTATATATTTTCGTATTAGTGCACTGACATGCAGAAGTCACAAGGACTTCCCTGTCTAACAGACAGGATTCAATTTTATATGCAGCAATACGAATTAAAATTAAAAAAACAAAAAAAAATCCCTTTTGTTTTAACCGGGCATTCATTGTTTTGAATTGTTTTCAAACTCCTTCCGGACCTTCCAGGACTTTTCAGGATTCTATACTATGTGAATTGCTGGAAATATAACCATTTCTATTGGGTAAAATTTTTATTGTTTTGTTAAATTTTTTTCCATCCACATTTTCGTAGTTGATATACGATACTCTGTACGAAAAGGATGTGTTTGTTTTTAAATAGAGTTGATTTCAACAAAACAATAAAAATATCCTTGTTGCATTTTGCGTTTGAATTCGATCTTTGGAGTTTTTCGTTTTATTTGTTACATCGTTTAATCCGAAGTTAATGAAATTTGCAGAGGTTACAAGAAAAGGATTAAAAAAGGATTTACTCAACTTGGAAAGTAAATAGCATTATCTGGATTTTGTGATTTTCGTACAGAACATGCAACCAAATGAGATTTACTTAAAACTTTTGTTTATATTTTAGTATCATTTTGAAGGATTTAGATGTTGTTGATGAAATGGCTTCTCAAGGATTTAAATGTTTATCACCAAGGCTTCAATTACTATCAAATGAACCATGAACCTGACGTGAATCAAAATCATCACTCACCGTTCTTGTGGTAGTATCCTGAATCTTCTCATCATTATCCAACCTCTTGTATTTAAAGAATCGTCCCATGATTATCCTAGCCAGTTTGATTAAATGAACTTAAACAGGAACCACGAGAAACAAACAAGCCACTAAATTATTAAAAAGGAATTTAGGATAATTGCAAAACTCCTTTGAAATATTCAACAATTTCACGTAAAACCGGTAGTCCGAGGGCACGAGGACACAAGAATCGTAGAAATCCTTTTTGGTTAATAAGATTCTATAAATAGCCGGAGAACACTTTGGAACACCATGGCATCACAAAATATGTCAAGATAAAATTCACAAAAAAATTATTTATACACTCTAAGGATTCTCTAAGAGGACGAAATCCCGGACATTTTTGACAGACATACGATCACTTCAAAAGGTAAACACAAAATGATTCTGTTACAGGCTTAAAAGTCGACGAGATTTTCCTTTTTTAAAAAATTCAACTAAGTCCTGTGTGTGTGTTGTTGTGTTTGTGAGTGACAGGAAAAAAAATTTTCTTTGAATGTATTTGATGGATCCTTTTAAAGGTTTCGTTTTTTCCATGTTACCAACACAAATTCAAAAAATGAAATGCATTTAGGATTGACGTAGGATATGATTCAAAGCAGGAATTCTCTTAGCAGGAACAGGACGAAATTGTAAAATTGAATAGGAAAATAAAATGAAGTTGTCGAAGTACTTGTTTGTATGCACGTAAATCAGGATTCCGGCAACTAACGGCAAAGGACATAATCCGAAGTCCCGCAAAAGCTTCAAGTTTTTTACGGCCTATGCACATTATTAGTATAGTCAACACTATTACTCACTCCCCACCATTACCAACTCTTTATCCTTCATGCTTTATCCTTTATCCTTCTGTCCTTAGTAAATTTTTTTTATATTTTGTGCCTTCTCAAAGCCACATACATGTTCCAGGAAAACGATTTTAAGCTTCTGGTTTCAGGACAATTCTTCCACTTGAAAGTTCTGGTGAAGATGCTGTCTTCAGTTTATATACCATCGTTGCCATCGTCCTTTCACCTGTTCATCAAGGATGTGTCTTTTGTGCGGTAATTTGAGAAATTTTAAATACACTAACATACTTTGAGGTATTTGACATGGGATATATGTACGCATATAGCATTTGTGCAAATATTTCATATCCTTGTTGAGGATTTAAGTAAATGTTGTCTGTACGATTTAAGTTTACCTTTAAACAGAGATTTATGACCGATTGCCGAGTTGTTTTAAGAGTGAAAGGATAAAAGTGCATTCACTTGAAAGTTTCTTTTTCGTAATTAATTTTAATAAAAACCATCACGTACCTAAATAGTGTTCCACTTTAAATTCATGACCATTAAATACTTGAAATGTGTGAAGGCAGCTGCTCATTTCCGGAAAATGTTTGGTCACGCCTTTAGATATCATTTCAGGAATCAATTGTCTTTACATGACCATAGCCCGTACTTTCCCTTTTATCCCTCTTGAGTGCATCCCAGCACTTAGCAAGCAAAACACGTAACACTGAAATTTATGTGCCTTTATCCATATCCTTTTACTTACTGAAATTTCTTAGTTCGCTCCTTGCTGTCAAGGGCAGAAAAGAAACAGAAATATGTATGTCCTTTTTTCTGAATTGTATGTTTGTATAATTTTGGGTGTTGAACAAATTTCAAATGCATTACCGGAAAAGAGTGCATTAGAATTGAAGAAGAATTCGATGAAAATGTATGGATAAACTTTTAGCTATCAACAACAGACATGCACTTATCCCCGGGAGTTCTCTTCATGATATAAAAGGGCATGAAAAGACTGTAGGGTGAAACGTGAAAGTGATAAGCCCAGAATCAATTTAAATGAATGACATCAAAAACATTCTGTTATTCTTCATAGCTTACGAGTAACGTTCTCTTTTTTAAAAATAATACAGGACTCAAGAGGGTGATTGATGCGACGCTAGGATGTCTGTGACACATCAGTTCCGCCCAACATTTAACCCAATTTGAATGAAATTGATGGAACCAAGAATGCATTTTATCTCAGTTTCAAGTGCATCTCAAGTGGTACTTCGTATCGGATAAAAGAGAACTCTTACAGTTAAAAGCAAGACTTTTTGTGGATATAAATTTCTGACATTAATATCAACTTTATCGAGGGAGATGTCGTGATCCTTGAAAGGATTCAATTTGTTTGCACATTTTAAATTATGGATGGTCAAGGGGTTCGTGTTAAGATCCTATGCGGCAACTGGAGTGTAAATGTATTCCAACAAATGTTAGTCTGTTTATTTTCAATTAAACTGAACTTTGACCCAAGGATTTCTTTCGGCACATATTTATTCAGGGTCAACTTACCAAAGAATTGATCAGGTAAAATTCTGGGTGCTTCAGTTGGAAGGTGTCAATTATTGTTAATTACAAAACAACATTCCTCATTGAAACCACATTCCTTCGGGATTTTCGTTTGTTCAAGTCGTAAAATCTTCGGCACGATCAGAGCTAACATCGTGCTTGATTTGGATCCTGATAATTTGTAATTTAAGAAATACTTGAAATTCTTCAGGACAAAAGACTCGTAACTAATGAGATTCAAACAAGCCTATAAGCCCGGTAGCATCAAATAGACGATGTTTCAGGAAAAGGATAATAAAAAGGCTCAACACTTCAATGATCAGTTTCACCTGCAGAACTGTGATAAAATTATCACCTGCTGAAGAAGTTTGGTGTCATATATGCGTGACTGGAAAGGATTATACGGATTTTGTGATATTGATATAAATTTCAGGTTAACAGGTTCGAGGATCAGTTTACAATTGTAGAACAGTTGGGATTGAAATTGAAATTGAATTTTAGACAGGTGCAACCAAGAAGATGTTGGAAGGATATTCCATAAGGATTTTCGATTACATTTTCTTAAGATTTAAGCTCCTATCCAGTGGTTATTCCTGATTAAATGAATATAACAACAATAATGATAGAAGACATCAAGATTTTCTTTGAAGGGATGGTGCTTTTGTACATTTGTATATATAGTATATAATCAAGTGCGTGACATTTTATGATATACACATAACCAAAAGCAGGTCATAAGGCAGTAAAAGGGATAAAATATAATATATATGTATGTATCCGACATATATAACAAGAAATGTCTTAACATGGGAGAGGTTGAGAGCTGCTGTTGTAGTTTTGTCAACTTTCGAATAACGCCAGTCGATAGGCAAAGATACATGAGATTTCTGTTACCTTACGTTTTGCCACAGACAATAACTTACCAGATGTCGCGATCCCATACATGACTGCGTACCCAATTTTTTCTGACGCAGTCATGAAATGACGGATGCAAATGACGCTGCAGGATATGTGTTTTTGGTGACTGCAACGCTCATTCGGTCTCTAGAGACACTTTTATATTTTTAGGGAGTAAAAACCGGTTTTGAGCGAAATGGGAACCGGTTTTGAGAGAAATGGGTCATAAAGGTACCTACACACACCTACAAAGGGACTGTTGGCTATGTAGTGGTACATAAATTCGATTTTCGAGAACTCGAATCGAATTTTGTTTCCTTCTACTCCAGCAACAACAACAATCCCTTTGCTTTGGTAGAAACACTATTTAGGTTCATTGAACCCGTAGCAGGTGATTTTTAATTCAAAATTACATGTAAATTTATGAATTTTATGTTAAAAAACGTCATTATTTCCCGGACTCAAAAATTAAACAACTTTCTTCCGGTTTTTAGGGGGTTTTTCCGGTAAAAATTTGATTTTTTAACGGTTTTCCGCTCATAGCGGCTAAACTAAGCGTCCTAGAGGGTTCATATGTATGACCGACCCCCATTATTTTTCTATTTTCTACCTTTTATTCATACACTATTTTTCTCTAAATTGAATTTTTCAAGGTGTGCAGACAAAAGTTGAGAAATATGATAAAATTCAAATTTTGCATTTTTAGCAGATTTTGCCCCGTACCGGCTAAACGAAGCATCCTTGGAGGTTCATATGTATAACCGACCCCCATTATTTTTCTATTTTATATCCTTTTCTCATACATCATTTTGCTCTAAATTAAGATTTTAAAATTATGCAAACAAAAGTTGGGAAATATGATAAAGTTTAGATTTTGAATTTCTAACAGTTTTTTGGTTGCAGTGGCTAAACTAAGCTTCCTAGAGGTCTTATATGTATGACTGTCTCCCACTATTTTGACATATCCTAACTTTCTTTCATACATCATATTCCTCTATCGTTAGTTTTTAAAGATGTCTGCATACAAAATTCAAATTTTGAATTTTCAACTGTTTTTTCTCGTAGTGGCTAAACTAAGCCTCCTAGGGGGCTAATATGTATGCTTGAATCCCATTATTTTATCATTTCCTATCTTTTTGCTATGTATCATATATCTCTAAATTATGTTTTTAAAGGTATGTCCATAGAAAAGTTAGGGAATATGATAAAATTCTGATTTTTCCGCGTTTTCCGGAAGTATTCGTGGAAGTAAATCTCGCTTTTTCTGGAAATATCCATAAAATTTGCAATTTCCAACGGTTTTTGATATAAAATTTGCATATTTTCTTATCAAATTTACCAAAAACACTAATACACACAAAAATTTCCGTTTTCTGTACAAAAAACAGAAATTTTTGAGTGTATTTTTGTGTACGTGAGTAAATTTTACTCACCAATTGTACACATACACATGATTTTTATTTGTGTTTTTTTATTGAAAAATTTCAGAAAATCCAAAAATCTATTTGCTCCGCGAAAATTTCTTTCAGCCCCCTTTCCCCTTATTGCGGTGACCCTTTGCCATAATAACAATGCAACACCAGCTACAAGAAAAATTCGCTCTCAGAGCGCATTGTCTGTCCTTCAGACGTTGCAGTCGTTCCCAAGCACATACGTTCCATGCGTCATTTGTCTGCTCTTACGTGTCTGCTGTTGCAAAAAATTGGGTACGAAGCCATCTATGGGATCGCGACATCTGGATAGTTATTGTCTGTGGTTTTGCTCAAACTTACTAAAACTGAACAAAATCTAAATTATGACGTAATATGTTATTTTTTATAGAAAAATTAATAAAATAATTGTTGGCGAAGTAATTGAAATTAAATTGATTCCTTGTTAGAACTACCCCAGTCAGAAGGCAATTTTTCATCACAGTCTTCTCAGTTGACATCTTGATTGATTCCGTGTTACGTCGATTTTTCTTTTAAAATTTTGTGGGAAAACTAATGAATTAACTTACTAACAGTTAAAAATTTATCGTCGAAACATTATGAGACATGTTATAATACATTAAATCATCAAACATTTTGGTAGATTTCCGTAAATACTTACAAATTGATTGGAAACGTAACAGATTGCTTGAGACATATCGCTTAAACAAATCTTGGGAGAGGTTGAAACTTATGAAGGTTCTAAAGATTCATGAAATACAAGTCCTTCCAGAATGCTAATGAAACTTTAAATAATGTATCAATAAAGATTATGTAGTCATATCAACTGTGGGAATGAAGATATATTAGGAAAATGGAAAATGTTGCTTCAATAGATTTAAATTAAACAATTTCAAGACGCCACAATTTTCCTCCAGTAGAATTTATTCTAAGGATACTTCAGATGAGAAGTCCTTACTTTTTAATGAATTTCATTTATCAGAATTCAATTTTTATTTAAAAATATCTCAGCTAGATGAAATGAAATTGATTCCACGAAATAGGAAAAATTCTCAAGAAAATCGCAAGACACAGACCAATCAAGAAGTTTTGGTATGAAACACCACAACGAGGCTGTTATAGAGTGCCTCCAGAAACTATTTTAATATAAAAAATTATGAATACAAAACATAGGAAATGAAATGCAGGGTGAAAGGGGAAGTTGGCTTTTTTATTTGCTTAAATAAGAAGTTATGGGGAGACTTATTTATTGCGGCTCTCGGTCTCGACAATCAACCACAACCGAGTCCTTATTGAAATACAGTTTGAAGTCTTTTACCAATCCTTGCTACCAGATGAATCCTGACTCGTTATGAAGTTGGCGACTTTTTCATTTCCTTTTCATTGTCGTCATCTACAAAGTGATATTGAATTTTATTTTATATTGCCTCGGGAAATCAAACTCTTCTTCTTATTTCCTGGCTATTTCCGAGGTTTTGACGTTATTTTTTTAGTACATGCAAAGTTCATAAGATGACGCTGCATTTTTGCTGTCGTTCAAATTTTTAAAATTTTTGACAGTTGGAAAAAAAATATGCCATAAGCCGTATTCTTTTGGTCATTGCTAACGAGAGCAAATCCTAAGTAGCAAAAGAACAGCCCGGACTTGCTATCGATAGATTACAAGCTTCAACCAACTTCAGTTCACATTTGTATGAATTTTTTCGACTTTTTATATATTGTTACTCCCTCGATTGAACAAATTCCTCATATATTAGTTCAATTTAAATTTTCAGTTGAAATTAACTGAAAGTTTTGAAGAAATTAAGGGTATTCATTTCACTTCGTAAACTCTTCGTATTTGTCGTATTTCGTAAAGTTTACGAAATTTCGTATTTCTCCCCATCAGTGTTACCAGACTGGCAAAAACAGTAGAAAATTGTCAAATTAATCAGTAGAACAGAGAAAAAAACAGTAGAATATATCTAGTACTTCTTCATGTCATTGAATTAACGGAAAAACGTTAATTAAGAATCGTTTCATGCATTACAGTATAAACAGAATGGTACAAGATTAGAATTAGATTTATTAAATTTCAAATAGGAACAAAACTGGAATTGGAAAATTTTGAAATTCATTTTGCGGGAAAAGAAAATAAATCAAACCGCAAACGATTCATAACTTGAAAAACTCACATAGTATCCCCCTCTCGTGAACATTCAGTGAACGCTATTTTATTACAGACAATCATTTTACATCGTTTTTCCACACTAAGGGTATTCATTTCACTTCGTAAACTCTTCGTATTTGCCGTAAACGTCGTATTTCGTAAAGTTTACGAAATTTCGTATTTCTCCCCATACAAAAAAGAATACGAAATTTCGTAAGCTTTACGACGGTAAAAAGTGTCGTATTTGGCGTATTTCGTATTTGCTGTCAGATGTCAGTTTGTGAATAGATTCTTATTTTTATTTAAATATATTTTTGTAGTCATTGAGTTATTTATATTAAAAATACATAATTAAAAATTATAAGTTAAAACTAGATGATTTTACTTATTTGATCCAAAATTAATAGTTCGCAAACAGCTTTGTCGTGTAGGAATTTTAAAATTTTCTGCTTTTTTAATTCTGCAAAAAATTTTCCTCACCTTAAAATGCTCACAATAGTCTAATATATCTAAATAAAAAAGAATTTTTTAAAAAAAGTCCCTTATAAAAAATCCGCAAGAGTGTACTCTACCCAAAATATGACAGATATTTACAAAGTTTACGAAGAAAACAGTTTGGGGTGTTCACATCAATTGTGTTTACGACATTTATGATTTACGACGTTTACGAACTTACGAAGTGAAATGAATTATTGTAATTTTGTGGAATTGAAGGAAAAATTTAGGTTCCCGACAAGGAAAATGAACCATGTCGCCATCTGAATATTTCTAGCTCAACTATTCCTGCAGAGGAGTAAATTAAACCACTTATTTTTCCGAGTTTTTTTTGTTCGGATAAATGTATGGGATTTTACAGCTCTGCTTCATTGGAGTAAGCAGAAGAATACATCTATAGACTTGTATGTGAATTCTGTATCTTGTATCTTTCTGGACTGTTTAGTGTCAGATCTTTTGCTTCATGTTCTTGGTTATACAGTTGCATTCAATTTCGGCTGGACGCGTTTACGTTGCCGGTCAATTGTTAGTGTTACTTGCCTACTTAATTCAGCCTGAAACTGGAATGGTTTGCTACACTTCTCTTTTATAGACACTAGTTAGTTTTTTATCCGGAAGCTCTGCATTGCATTGTCTTGAGCTATTTATAATCTGGTTATAGTGCCTCACCAGGATTTCCTTTTTAAAGATAAACCATAAGACCAGGATTCCTTCAAGATTCAGGATTCTAGAAAATTTTCTTAAAGAAAACTTTAAAAACGCTCAATTTTAAGGTTCACTTGGTTTGTTTGAGTAATTTTTTTCCTTATTTTCTTAAATGCAAGAAAAATGCTAATCAAATGTTTGGGTTCAGATAAATAAGGGAAATTCTAACAAACCTTGCTGACGTGGAAATCTTCAAGTAAGTCTGATTTATTCAAATGCGTAGAATTTTGCCTCTTTTTTTTCTCAACATTTATTTATTTATTTATTTTTCTTTTCAACATTTCCATTGAGACTTCCTGTTCGAATTTCCATAAACGAAAAACATGTTGTGCAATATTTCATGAGGAAACAGGAAATATTTTTACCGTCAAAATCGGAAGGATGTTAGGATTACCTTGGGAAGATTTGAGAAAAGTTTTGCTCGTGTTTAATGAGGGATGAATTCGAGACAAATTTGGTAAGTGATAGTGATTTGTTCAATAATTGTTTAACTCGTGACACACATGTAACGATATTGTGATCCTGTATGAACATTTGCTTCATCAAATATCAAATCATGTCTTTATATGATGATGAGAATGTTCGGTTGAATAAATCCTCCGATCTTTAAGGATGCCCCAATTTGATTTATATTCGAGACGATAAACAAAAATGCGAAACTCCACAGAACATGAACGTAAATCTTCCTCAAGGATTCACGTGAAACTCGTTTATTGTTCAGGTAATGGCTCCTGCTTGATATATGTTCGGAAATGTTTCAAAAGGACGAAATTATGTCGAATATCATGAATTTATGGGTTTGTACCCACTTCATTTCGATAGATAAATTTCCAAACTTGATTCCTCAGTCAATTTTGATTTGATCCTTTTATTTCCTTGACACACACAAATACCTAGTTGTGAAATTATTAAATTTTCCGGAAAATCATCATGCCTTCCGAAACATTTACAATTCATCGATACTATCAATCATTTTCGATTTGTATTCGATTTTATTCAACTCGACAGGATGTGTGACTTTATTCAATCCGTATGTAAGGAAAGGACTCACAAGGCTGAACTCAGTCACTTTGATTGATTAGACTGGAGGCACTCTGGAGCGACTAGACGAGCGCCACATGTGGCCCATAACTGAAGACTTGTCCTGATGTATAAAGAATCCTTAGATAGAATCCTCAGAGTTTTTTTGTAGTTTAAGCTAAGAAGCATTATTGAACATTTAAAGTTTGTCTCTCCTTCATTTAATTTCTCTCTCCTGAACATTTAAAGTTTGTATGGCAATGAGATGTCTAATGATTTGTCTGTACTCATGGGCACGCATTAGGAATGAATTCCGTCAACGCCGATTGTACGTGGATCGCCGGTAGAATTTAAACTTGCATTCCCCGAAGTTCCTAGAATTTTCAGAATTCGCGTATGCGTCAAAGGCCATTTATTACACCTTCAGGTTATAAGGCTTTCATGGGATTTTCTGACGTTATTCCATTTTGAAACGATTTTATCACGAAAACTATGAGTAATTATATTATGATCATTAACATTGACATTAATATTATGATCATTTTAAATTTTGTGTGATTGAAGAGGAAGACTCATTTTCAAGGATTTGGAACGTCTTTTATAAATTTGAATGCAAATGCCAAATTTCTAAACAGGAATTAGGTCATGATTTTTATGAAGAACACTTTCCCGGAATGATTCTATTTTGGAGCTCTTTTTATTGAGAAAGATGTTTGTTACAATTAAAACATGATAAAAACGGTGTGAACCGATAAAAACATGTTTGACACAATTTTTAATGGTAGAATTAAAATGTCATTAACATGTACATAGTCTCGCAAATCGATAGAGATGTGCACAATTTGAGTATGAAATAGCGGTGAGAAGACATGACTAGCCCGATGGTGAAATTAGTGACAATATTTTTGTTACAAATGGTTAGTTAGAATTTAACTAGGAATTGAATAAAATTATTGTAACCTTTTTGCAGAACCTTTCCGCAGGACAATACTACTGGGAACTTCCTAGGGATATAAATGTTGATTGTTGCCGCATTGATCAATTTGACAATGAATTCAAATGGGAATGCATTCTCGATTACATTCAGGACAGTTTAAGCTCAAATGGCGTTGATCCTGGACCGGTCACATTCATTTTATAAACTTGAAATAAATTTGAGTACACATACTATATTCTTTACAGTGTGTCGTTGATTGTGTCTTCAGGAGCAAAAATATAATCACGAGCAGAGGATATTTAAATTTATATAACGTTCCTCAAGATTGGCGTCCGGTATATGAGATGTGTCAATACAGAGGTTAATGATACAACTATTCTTATTAATTTCTTATCAATCTCTTATTCGTTGCAGTTTGGCCAAATACACCGTCTATTGGAGGCTGTCCAAGTTACGCATTTAATCTGGACCAGTGTGCCCAATATTACATGCTGTACTATTGCCCTCGATATACCTCCCAGTACTGTGGTTGGAGAAGTCGTTTTTATTTCTATTAAAAATATACAATAAAGCATATAAGCATTACCATCTGAAATGAAATCGAAATCGATCAATACCACAGACGGTCATATATCATGCAGAAAATAATTTTGAGCTTTCCATTATGCAACCCTCAACTTATTGTGTGGCCCATCAAATTCACCCTCCTGCAAGAAACCTTTAAATCTGCAAATCAAGATGACGGAGTGTCAGACATCTTTAAGTCTCCCTAATTCCATTGACGCAACTCTTTCTTCATTTTTTTTTTATTTGCGAGCATTATTTGTGCTTTTCACATCCTTGAGGGACGAGAATAATAAGACGAAATCATGCTTGTTGGATTTACAAGGATTTATCTCTGTCTATAAAATGTGTCTAGCAACGTTTCAATAAGTGTCAGGAATCGTTTTAGCGTTTATTGGGGTGTCATGGGATTGTCTACAAAAGTAAAAGTATACTGGACAAATTCAGTTCATTTATTAGAATCTTTTAAATTCAGCCAAACAACGATCGTATGGAGCATGTCCTAACGACAGCCCTAACAGCATTACACAGTGTCGAGTTCTTCCATCGATTTGTCGGACAGTAGTCCAGCATCAAACGCTGTGTACACAAATCCAGGTAGTATGGAAAAGGATCACAATCCTGGAAGGACACGTTCAAGCTTTTCACGTATCCTGTAACTGTATTTGTTGGAAGTGAAGTATTATTTCGCCGTCAATCTGTGATGGTAGTTACCTGCCTCCCAGCAGATCGAGTATGGCATCTTCCAGTTCTCCTTGAGGTTTGTGGTATTCAAAACCCCGTTAACTAAAATTTTCTGCCTCTCAAGAAGACATTCAACGACGCACTAAAAGACAAACATGGTGTCCTTAAAAATCCCAATGAGATTCTAAAGCAATACCGGTCCTGGTGGTCCAGGATTGTCGTAAATTATGTCCTGCAGCAATTTGCCTCCACATCCAAATATATTTCCGAGATCAACGGGTTGCCAAACATTGCAGCAACTTGAAACATGCTTTTACAAAAACACAATGAATATCTTGTCATACTTAACTTTATTAAAATATATTACCAATTGAATTAGAGGTACACGACAACTTGACGTTCCTGTTCTAAGGATCTGAGCAGTAAAAATTGAATTTTTATCAAAGGAAACAATCACAATTCTTATATATCCGTATTACCATAAGAAACAACTCCTTAACGATAACGTTCTTCACAAATTCTGAAGACATATTCTTAGCTATACACTTCTTCTACCTTCAAAATCTGACAACTGAGTGAATCAATCATCTGCGCTAACACTTTAACCACGTAATTATTTCCGAAAGGTATGTTTTGTAAAACCAATTACCGGAACTAATGGGATTTCCGATTAACAACACGTGTTCAATTGGTTATAAGCTACACTGATGAAGAAAGTTCTCTTTATCTTTATAGAAACTATTTAATATCTAAAAATCATGACAGTATCACAATATACCTAATATAATAAAGGGAATCATTTTCCATAACAAAAATTTTACGCCCTTTTGCAATAATTTAATAGTCTGTTTAGTTTGCAAGAGAAAGTATTTCGTTACAGTCTGGTGATTTAAATGAATTGCAAATATCCTTTATGCATAGTATCCTTAAATAGCATGTTACATTTAGACAATATGAAAATGAAAAGTTGTTTGGATTTCAGAATAACAGAAAAGTTTTATCATTTGGTTGGATCATCGTGTTGAAGTGAAAAACTATGTGTCAATCAAAAGCTAAACTGCCAACGAAGAAACAAACACTCTCGGCATCTTCTTTTTGTGCAGATCTTCGTAAATTCTGTTTCTGTTTCTCTCTGCAATAAAAACTTATGTAAAAGATTATGTTATTTATGAGGTTTTCGCCACATCTACTTGTGCTCACGGAAAATGTCTCAAATGTCAAATATCAAATTTGAAAGATTGGCGGAAATGACACTGTGATAACTGGCACCAATTTTTGTTTTTGCATGATAAGGTTTTTGTGGGTATAAATATTGAGATGACAAGATGGATGAAAAGGGTGACTGCCGAACAGATAAAAATCTTTGTAGAGTTAAATGCTTTAAAGCATAAATTTTATATTATCAAGAATCCGCAATCAATAACACTAAGTGAATCGAATAAATCCGAAACGATTGGCTAAACGACAGCATATGTTACACATCTGTTACATCATATAGTATGTAATATTGTCGTAATATAATTTTTTTTTTCAAATTCACTTTATTTCAGCATTTCATCGAATTTCTTATGAATGAAGTTGAACCAGTCAGGAGCGTTTCGGAGGGAAAAAAACATGCTGATTTTTATATATCCTTGTCGTTAGTCCCTTGGTGATAAAATATGAACCCTCTTCGTCCTTCTAACACTCTTTCTTTAGTCACATCCTGATACTGGACAAATTGAAACAACTGGACAAAATCGTTTGACTTGGAACTGATGACGCACGGAGAAAAGCTAATCTGGAAGGTAGTAAACTGAAAAAGTAAATAAATTGCAAACCCTTAGTAGCCTTCAAGGTTTATTATTAGGTTTATGAAAGCACAAGGAAACACTTTGATGTGATTTTGTATTTATAAACTTGTACATTCTGTTCTACCTTAAAGTAACTAGTTTCAACACAAGAATCCTCATCATATTTGAGTGTACCATCGAAATTAAAAATGAAGTTCATAGGACAAAGGATCAAAGTCTATTTGAACAGGAAATAAACTTACAATACAATGCAACATGAAATTGCACTAAGCAACAATGAACTGAAAACTCTGAAAACTAAACTTTTCTGTATCTTCAGTTCTCTGAAGCTTATCAAAAATAACTTGAAGTTTGAATTTCTCTCCACCGAAAAATACAAAGGATTGATTTCATTCCAAGTGCCACCAGACACATGGGCTGATTCCCTTCAACAACTTCAAGGACTTCACCAAGTTTGAAGGAAGTTTTCTCTTGCTCAAAAAACTTTTCAAATAAAATGCATCCAATGCAACCGTATTCTGGTTGTCGATAACTGCACCAAGATATGAAAGTGCATTATTCAACAGAAAGTTTCGCTATTCTCTTTGGTCTTGTCTGGAATTTCGGCGAACAACATGCCAATTTCGACAGCTATAGGACGGACAATATAAAATACTATTCAGAAGAGGACATTCAGTACACCAAACCACTCATACCTTCTTAACTAACACTAATCCGTTTTTTGAATCCCAGAGGCTTAGAAAGTTAAAATGTGGGGCTGTCACGCTTTTACGTGTTGTATCGAGGGGCGTTTTTTGAACTCTCTACAACTTTTTAAAGGGGGAAATAACATTATGCGATCAAAAAAATAATTTTTGTTTATTTCATAAATTGTTACATTTACTATTGATCTTTAAACCTATGAAATTTCAAAGTGATATTCGCATTGTTGTCGAATCTATGTGCACAGAAAAAGAAATACGTCTGCAAAATAACTTTTCTTCAAAATTGGAGATCTGTAGCTCAAATAGTCAAGGACCGATCATTATAAAACAAAAACCAGATTCATTCGTTTGAAATTATAAACAATATAAACGTAATTATTTTGACGTGAAAACGTCTTTCCGCTCCTTGAGTACGGTGATAACCAGTCAAACTTTCTTGTGCTGCAAAATACCGTCATATATCAATCGCTAATGTCTGCGAGACTAATGACTAATGATAGCACCGGTTGAGGACTAATAATGCAATAACAACGAATAGAACATGTCTTTGCGTATTTATAGTGCAGCGTTTGTGTGGCCCGTGACGTTATCGGACTAGTGTAAGCACCTACGCGTGATTGGTGCTAATTGGCGTTGTGTAAAATTATAAATTAGTGTGGCGTGAGAACCCGTTTCGCTCAGACGTTGATGTGGATGTCATTGTAAACAACTTAAAAAGAACTACCTAGACCTAAAATGAAAAAATAAAAATATTCGCTGAAATATAAGTACACATCGGTAATAAAATGAAAATTGAAAATAATTAAAATTATTGTCTGAAAATATTTATATGAGTCGTAAATATGCACCGAATCGAATAAACCGTGAATCAGAGAAAGCTCGCATCAAAACGAGATTAAAAAACCTCAAATGTCCAGTGCCGAGCAAATGCCATAGTTACGGCAGCATCGAAGATGAAATGGAAAAACAGCGCTAAAAAATAAACTTGTGTAACTATTAATCTTTTCTGTAACTATTCTATCTATTCAATATATATAACCATTGTATTAAAGACATTGTTTAAAGAACATACTAATAAAAAACACTTAGGTACTATAATTTTATCCCGACGTTTTCACGGAAATCAATGCGCGGACCTTGATTACGCCATTCGGTTTTTTAATAACGAAATGTGGTTTTTCTTATCAAACCTTTGCAAAAAAGTGGTAAAAATTTTAATGTTTTAAATACGTGGCAAAGATTAAATTTTTCGATTATTTATAGAAAATCGATTCTTAACCTTTAAAAATATGTTAGTAACGTAAATAATATAAGTACATATTTGTATTATATCAAAATTTGATTCTACGTGATTTCTACCGGAGAAAGTTTTATATGTGATATGCGTAAAATTATAACTAGGTTTGAAAAATTTGTAAGCATTCTATCCGGTTCGAAAAAATCATAAATTGGCGTATAAACTCTCATTTATGTTCATAGTACATATAAGAGCAAACTATAATAGTTTGGAAACAGTGAGGAACAAACTGAATTGACCAGTCTTAAAAGTAAACTAGATTTTCTAACTAAACTTCTTAATGAAGGAACAAAGGAGCAGCTTCAAGAAATCAGGATCCGCCGGAAGGATTACCCTCAGAAGTTGATTAAACGATGTCAATTGATTCAATTTGTAATTGTAAAAGTTTGAGAAAATTTTCATTCTTCATTTAAGAATTTAAAGCCTACAATATAAATTATAACCTTAACATTATCATGTAACTAACAAAATAGTACGACAAAGGATCTTTATTTAAAAGCAATAAATTTCAATTAAGGACAAAGAGAAGAGAATTAAGACACAATTCATTTTTAATTACAGTTTTAAGGTTCTTAATGGAAATTAACAAAGCTTAGAAGATAACCGATAAGAGAGTTAGTGCTACGGCTTATAATTTGAGATAATTAACTTACCTTCACTAGATTTTATGTCCTTTTTCGATTGCTCTTTACTTCATATTTCACTGAGCTTGACGTTAAATTTAAGGTAAACTTTTGAGGAGATATTGTTCATTATGTGATGTTGATATTGATTTAATAGGATTTCAATTTTAACAAAATGTTACAAACAAATATATCTCAATAGCCCAATCGATACCTAGTAGACACGATGAATAATTTTAGTTTCAGGGAAAGTGTCGTGGAAAGTTACATGGGCTGGGTCGTGGTTTTCTGCAAATAAATCAAATTTACCAAATTAGGTTAAAGGCTAAAAATTATCAGCTTAATTTGAAGGTGTGTTGATTAAAGCACTTTCATCCACAATGGAATTTGCTATTGTAACTAATCATTGAATGGGTGAGGCTATCACTTTAGTAGAATCTTTTCTATTTTCATTTTAAGGACATTCGTGACATGAATGCCTTAAGGACGAGTTATTTTTAAATTGTGAACAAGAAAATCGATGCAAAGTGATTCCTTATTTTGGTATCTTCAAAAGAAACCGAAAAATTTCATCAAAGCTCAGACGAAAATACATTCCTAGATATCATCTTTTATTAAAACCGAAACTTGCATTCACGGTAAAAGTTTCGAATTAAATTCGTAGCATAGTTTCAAATTAATTAAAAATTATCCATGCACAGCTTTCTGTTTAATTAAAATTCATAGACAACTGGTTTATTAAATCAAACTCCAACCATCTGGAGTGGCAAGACGTCGACTATTTCGATTTCAAATGGGGTTTCTGAACAACTCAGCTTAAACTAGGGCAAAGTATTAGAACAAGATTACAACAGAGTTCTGTCAAAGTTACATGAAGCATCTAAACTTGAAACTTCCGTGCCGTGACTTGAGGGATCAAACGGGAATTCTAATATAATTATATTGCCAACAGGTGTTATTGAACGCACCCTAGTGTAATAGTTTCTTCCGAACTTTATTACAATTTACATGCGGAAGGGGATGGGATTTGTGGAATAATAAACCGTGAATCTGAAGGATTTAGATTTTTAAAGTTGTACAAAACTTTAAACCAATCCTTCTATCGTTATTGTTCTATATGAGGAATTTAAAGTATACTTCGTTCTTCGACTGCTTACTAGCTAGCACACTACTACAGTTGTTTGAAAAGTAAAATTAACGAAAATGTGTGTAACATATAGTACATTTGATAATTTTCAAAATTTAAATTTGAATTGAATTGAAATTGAAAACGCAAAGAATGTTGATTCTAAAAGCTCTCAAAGTCGCAATATGAAGTAATACGATCAATTATGTTGTGTTATTATTAACTTCAGAACTTCCAGTGGTACCATGACAGTTTCTGTTCTGTCACAAAAACAATGTGGGTCAGTCCAAAGGTGCAACGTTCTTACGAAATCGCAAAACTTTTCTCGGTATTTTCTCTTTGTGCTGATCTTCGTATAATTTTTAGGGTTCCGTACGTAGAATACGGAACCCTATTACAGGGTGGGCCATCTATTGGTACGTTTTTGAATTTCGTCGTATGACAACACCAAACGAGCTACAGACTCGAAATTTCGACAGTTCATTAGTCATACCGTCCGCGGCACGAAACAACATGTTTTCTCTTGAAGAGCGTTTTGAAATTTTAAAAACTAATTTCCAAAGTCAGTGCTGTGTCGTCGAAACTGTACGAATTTTGAAAAGAAATATGGGTCGTGATAAAGCACCCACCGAAGGAGCTATACGCAAATTGGTGAGGAAAGTTCATGAGAAAGGGATGTTAGTGGATGACAGAAGTGGTCCCAGAGCTCGGGCAGTGCGCACACCCGAGAATATTGAGGCTGTGGCCCAAAGTGCGAGACAGAATCCGACGACGTCAACTCGATGCCGATCGCAGCAACTGAGCTACAGAGCCATGTTGACCAACTTTTTATGGCCTCAAATCGACACTATGAATGTGGACGACCTTTGGCTTCAACAAAATGGCGCCACATGCCATACAAGCCGACTTACGATCGACCTTCTGCGCACCAAGTTCAACAACCGCATAATCAGCCGTTCAGGAGATGTCAATTGGCCTGCGCGTAGCTGCGATTTGACACCGCTGGACTTTTTCCTGTGGGGTGCCGTGAAAGGCCGATGTTATGCGGATAATCCAGAGACAATTCCAGCTTTGAAAAACAATATTACGACTGTTTTGAGTGAAATTGGCGCCGAGGTAGTCCAAAATGTCATTAATAATTGGGGTAACCGAATGGCATACTGTAAGGCCAGTAGAGGGAGCTACATGAACGAAATCGTTTTTCATTCTTGACGCGGATACTTTTAGCTTCACAACAAAAAAAAAATTAATAAAAAATATCAATGTATGCTCATTTGATCGCATTTTTAAAAACGTACCAATAGATGGCCCACCCTGTAATATGACTTCTTTGTCCGTCCGTCTGTCACAGAGCTGTATCTCCTGAACTATAATAGCTAGACACTTCCAATTTTCACAAAGTGTGTATTACTGTGGCCGCTATAACAAGAAATCATAAAAAACAAAAACAAGTCTAAAAAAAATCAAAAAAAAAAATTAAAATAAAAAATTAAAAAAAAATAAAAAAAAAATTGAAACAAAATCATACACGCGCTGAAACGAAAAGCGCTACCAACAACGAAGAGGAACATATGCATGACGATCTAATGCGCATTACGATCCAAAAACGAAGACGGTGATAAGGAATGCTGTTACGATGCGACAGTATTCCTTATCGCCGTTTTATATTTTCCAATGACGTTGGAATTTTCATTCATGACTCAAAATACAGTGCACGTGCACGAGCACTAGAATGATTGCTTGCTTGAATGATTAAAATTGCTTCAAACAAAGTATGTATGTCCTAATTATTCCGCTGATATTGTAAGGTAGTAAGGAACCCTTCGTGTGCGGGTCCGACTCGCACTTGCCAGTTTTATTATTCTATTTTTCTATCTCTTCGTAATAAGAAAATGATAGTAGCAGTAGCAGCTTAACAGATTTTAACAGCACGATGAGTTTGCTCTCAATTTAAATATTATAACTGCACTTGTCTTTCCTAATCTTCCATAAGAATTCCTGTTCCGTCATTTCATGTATGGTAAACTAATTTCTCTAACAAAAGAACTAATAACTTTAATGCTTCCGATCTAGTTCTTGTATTTATTTGGGAACAGTTCTTTTTGCGCCGGAATTTGTTTCAAATGTATAGGTACAGTTCATAAAACAGCCATGAGCATTGTGTAATTTTTCAAATTCATTGTAAGGTCCCTTCATTATCTTGAAATAATCTATTGAACTGGTTATGGAAATTACTTGTAGAATCGCTGTGCTCCTTAAACCATGTCAAATTATCTAAGAGTTGATCAAAGCGCACATCAACAACAAACCAAGACACATGTTTGCTGTCAGTTACAAATGTAAAGTTCGTAACAAAAATATTGACATAATTCTTATACATTTGTGTGTAGCATATCAAATAACACCTTCTAAGTGATAAAGATGAGCTATTATGTTTTGTAGCAGAAGATTTCCCAGAGGAATTCAAGTCTGTCATGACAAGCCTGAAAATATTCTGACATTGTGTCTTCCTTGACACATAAAAGGAACAATCAGCATTAAAGGTAACTTGTATGTATATCTTCATGTATATCATATCAGATACAACAACGATACAACATCACACAATTCCATGAATGAAAATAGAAAGGTCGAAAGTTGAAGTTATCAAAGTGTTATCACAATAAATTCGAGGGTTACACATTTCGTAGCACGTGGAGACGCTGAGTAAAGTTTTTCCTAACCTCAAATTTGGGTTTCAATCAGCAGTGGTTGATTTAAGCGGAAAAGAATCCTTTATGGACGTACGAAAATTGTGAAAGTTTATGAAACACCATAAAAGCACAGAAATAATTTGTTGGTAACCATTAACCATAACACAAGTAGGTCAGTAAGTGGTGCTAATAAATACGAGGATAATGTGATGTTTCCCTTTAACCCAATGAAAATGTGTCCGTAATTCTGTTAAAAATATACCCTTATGGGATAATTTTGGTGCTTTGTGTTGTAACAGTGTGCAATTTAATAAGTAAGCTCCTTTTAATATACAATAATTTCGGGTCTAATGTCACCAGAAAAAAGCACAGAATGCCGGTTAAATAGGGAGAATGTAAGCTGATTTGTGGTCAATTCTTGTTTGAAATTGCGTTCCTTTCCGGCTGAAAGGATCATTAATATGAAAATAATTCCTTCTCATTTTGAAATGTTTTCCTTGAACGTGTGTAACCACGATGGTGATGCTCCTGAATCCTCAATTTGTCATATTCAAGCTTCCCTATTTTGAGCGTTTCCCGCCCCTTATAAATAGTTAATGTAAAACGCTCCGCTAGCTTTTCTTTTGCGAAAGGAAGAATTATGATTTATGGAAAGCTTCGAGAGGATTTTCTTTATTAGTCGATAAACTTTTGAGATTTATCGATTTTACAACAGTGGAGCCATTAGACTAATGGATATCAATGGTCAACAAATCATAGCCAAACATTTTTCCAGGATTTCAAAGTTTTCTTAAGGTTTTAAATAAGATTTGGACAAGTTCGTTTCACCTCTTTCATTAGATGTGAGTTCAAATCCTTTTTAAAAACATTGTTTTATCCTTTAAATTGTTTCATTTGTTTCCGAATATATCGAGGGCGCAAAATTTGAATTCTCACAAAATTCTTTTCCGATGGTGGGCATTTTATACTAACGCAAAATTATTAAAAAGTATTTCAAACAAAAAGGATTTTTAAGTGATAAATATCCATGATTTTTGAAAAACCTACCACACGAAAAAAAAGCCAGATGTTGAAAAATATGTAGAACATTGATACACTTGTTCCACTCATTTCATTGTTGACAATTTGTTTTTGTACCTCCCAAAATTGTGCCGAATTATCACACAAAATATATTTTGAATTAAAACTTATCAATATCTAGAAGAATCGACTTAGACGATTTGGAGAAAATTTGTCCGAAACATGAAAAAATGTCATTTTGGAGAAAAACGCATTCAAAGTTTCACATTACCATAGAAGAGCTAAAGTTATTTTGAACTATTGAAGCTAACAAATGCTTCAGTACCCGAGTGAAAAAATAAGTCGGAATCCGATAGGAAATCAGACGGAAAACTGATTTCTGTCGGATTACGAACGGAAATCGACCCTTAAAATTTCAGGCAAGCTGAATTCACTCTGAAATCAGTCGGAGTTCTTACAGCAGACTGAAATCAGACGTAAATCAGACGGAAACCAGACGAGAATCTGTTCAATTTTCTTGAACTTCACAAAACTAATTTTTCCGTCTGATTTCAGTCTGCTGTAAGAACTCCGACTGATTTCAGAGTGAATTCAGCTTGCCTGAAATTTTACGGAAGTCTGAAAAATTTTAGCAGACTAAAAACGGACTGAAATCTATATAAATTCCTATATGTGCAATATAAATTGTAGGTCAATACATATAAGTTAATACGCGAAACTATCTGGAGTTTGTCTCCTGTCAACGAACTAGTAAAGGTTATTGAACGATTTTTGTGCAGACGGTTTTCACGAGTACAATTTGACTTGTGAGGATCAGTCTTCGTTATAAAGCCACAGTAAGTATACTAGAAAAATTGAAGTAGTTTTAAATGCGTAAGGGTAAAAGTGAAAGTGAGAAATTTGTGCTAATTTTTTGGTGTGAAAGTGAAACTGTGTCGGTGGTCACTTTTAGCGACGTAAGTGAAGCTTTGAAACCGATATTCATCAAGAGGGGTTGGATCGGTGAAGGCCATACTGCGTGAGTTTCGTTTTAATTAAATTGATTGAAATGTAATAATACAATGCTTGATTTCATTCATAGATTTTATCACAGAAAAAACAGACAAACTTCTCACAGCTTGGGAGAATCAACTCCAATCATGCATGTTCAGCTAGAACCCCCCACACAGCAACCAACCCCATTCCCCCCAGCGGATCAACACACGTATCATTCACCGATGTATCCACCACCAATGAACCCACCTCCGATGTATTCACCCCCGAATTATTTCAAAACCTTACCTGCATCATCTTATAAATGGGGACATACGTCTCCAGAAAACTACAATTAATATTCAATATTTTAAGATATTAGGTATCATTAATTATTTTATTTTATAATTATCAATCAGAAATTTCATAAATACATTAATAATAAATTATCAAATAATTTTTAGTCTTGTCCATAAGGCCATTGATCGGAGGCGGAATGCAGACGGGAAACGATAGGAAATTGAGAAATTTCCGACTCTTGTTTAATTCTGTGTAGCGTAAAAAAAAGTCGGAATTCAGACGGGAAACGATCGGAAATTGTGGACTTTCAGTTTTCATTTTCCGATCGTTTCCCGTCTCAATTCCGATTCTTTTTTCCGCTAAACAGAATTAAACAAGAGTCGAAATTCAGACGAGAAACGATCGGAAATAGAAAACTGAAAGTCCACAATTTCCGATCGTTTCCCGTCTGAATTCCGTCTCTTGTTACGCTATGCCTTTAAAAGAAATGTCGGAATTCAGACTGAAAACGATCGGAAAACTCATTCTTTTCCGTCTGAATTCCGACTTGTGTTCACTACCTCCGATCCATTTCCTATCGGATTCAGTCTGCCTTTTTCAAGGCAATTTTTACGGCTAAATTTCCGAGAATTTTTTCACCCGGGTAGTATTTTATAATTTCATTTTCGAAAGCTTAAGGAGTTGAAAAATGTAAAAACAAAAATTCTATTATGAAATTTCTTATGTATACGTGAATTTTAAGGATTATCGACATCAGCTAATTCCATAAAACACAACAGCCATTTATCCTGAATAAGTGCTTTGTAAAAGAAAAATCTAAAAAAGGATTAAATAAAGTAAACTTGAACAACTTCCAGAATTACTTTTGTTTATGGTTGGCCAAATTCAAGCCCCCAAAGAAGTATAAAGGACGAAAGGGAAAGTTAAGTTTGAAAATTTCAAGCCCCATTAAGATTTTAATTAATTTGCAATAATTTCTACTTGAGTCAGAAAAAGAAACATAAAACACGAACAAGAACAGGATTGAAATCATAACACAACCCGATCTGAAGTGGCCACGTTGAAGTCCTTTTTTCCTTAACGAATCTTGAGTTAATCGTTCCTCTAATTGTTGATTCCTTTCCTTTTCCTTTTTTGGGAGTTTCTCAAGGATTCCCTTTTTATTCTGAAGTGGACGTCGATTTTTGAGTAAATTCTTGATTCCTTTAAGTGTGTTTTGTTGGTAAACCCATAGTAGACGTTTGCCTGAAAGGGTTATAAATTGTATCAGCATTCAAACAAATATGAATGCATTAAAGTTGTGAATACTTTTACTACAATTAAGGATGCAACCCCAAGGGCAAATGGAATGTAAGTAAACAGGTTTGCAGTGCAGGAAGAAGATACTTAACTAGTTAGAAACGCATTTTCCTAAACAACAATAAATCGAGGACAAAGATGAGCTTAAGTGGAATACATCAGAGCAATGAAGGTATCCTGCCTCATTATTTACATAAATTACAAATGAGTCCTGATTTAATGAATTCATAATGAGGGGTATAAATGAATTCATTTAAATGTATATCATTATGCGGTTTTTGCCCTTTACCATATGCATTTAAAGATTCATCTTAAATGGGGAGGAAAATTTTTATTAAATTCTTTCACGGTTTCTTCGGCAGATATTAAAATGTTCAATATAAATGTTTTCTTGAACGTGAAAAATTTTGTGTCACAAAATGTCTTGAGACGATATACCTTAATAAAATGCAAAGATAGATACTAGAAGAAATAAAATGAAACTTGAGCAAAGGTCCATTACGCTAATAAAACTTTCAAATAAAACTTAAAAACAAAGTTAATCATGTCTTTGAACAAATTAAGTAGCAGCAAACTTTCAAACCAAGAACTTTCAAAGATAGTTAGTTATATAAAACCATTAAAACCATGGAAACCATGAAACAGTCAAGTAACTTAACTCTTGGAAAAAATGGTAGTACCCTATTACGAATGGTTTTAAATTCAAAATCCTAAGAAACTTTCCTTCGGTTATAGGAAGACATTAATGATTCTAATTTCTCAAAAGGGATAATGTTCCTTTGATGCTTTGATAAGTTATCTAAGTGGAACAAAAGCAATTGCAATTGTTGATTAATTTCGTAATTAGTAGAAAATGAAATTGACTTAATTACGCTATTAGCCTCAAAGGCTTTAAACACTTTTAATCAGTGTAATTTTTTCCGATTAAATTTAACGTCAACTTTGAGGCAAATGTCTCCTTGTCACATGAAATTGAATGTAGTTCCGTTTGTCCTTATGATTTCTTCTATACAAATTAATTGCAACGAAGAAGCACATGTGACGTTGCCTCATGAAAAGAGGAGAATTGTTTACATTATTAAACTTATATAACATATGCAATTTAATACAAGTGTTGTTCATAATCTAAACTTGATAAGAGTGTCTTATATGTTCATCATTCTGGCACGTTCCATTCATAACTCACTTCCAACTTCAGTTTGGTATGTAAATATTTTGAAATTGCAATATGAAACAAATGTTCCCTTTTAATTGAGTCATAGTTCCAAACACTTGTTCAAAGTTTGTCTACAAAACTTCCGTACGTGCTTTTTCTACATGTACAGGTGCTGTAAATGAACAATTACATATAGCGATTTTCATTTAATTTATTACTCTCATGTGAGCGATGATATCTGCATTGGAATGATTCTAATACCATAAGTGTTTCAATGAATTCTATTATATAAATACAATAGAATCTATTTACTAATCGAAATACATTGGAAAGTTTAGTTGCAGATATTTGTTAAGACAGTTCGAGAGAAATCAAAATCAGTGTTGAACGCCTGGATTATAGTTGACACTTGATTCAATGCTAGCGAATTGGAAAGTTTAACTGATTTCTATTTGAACATCCTTCAGCAGTTTAAATAAGTTTTAATCTCAAGACTCACAAATGGACCTATAGATCAAATGGTTTACACGTTCATAGCTCCATGAGTCCATTAGCTCTAGGTTCATGGATTCAAGTTGTCAATGGGTCCATGCGACAATGAATCCATGGTTTCATTAGATCATGGATTCATGGGTTCACGTGTCTGGTCTTGGTTTCATGGTTTCTTGAGTCCATAGGTTCATAATACAATGGTTTCATGGGTTTATGTGTTCATGCTGTAGGCCTTTGGGTCCGTGGGTTCATGAGCCCAAAGGTCAATGGTCTCTTTTAAATCCTGATCCTTATAATGTGTTTCTTGGTTGCATTATCTCAAACATAATTTAATTAAAATTTAAATTAGATTTGAAGCTTTAATGTAAAACACATTTTAGTACTTCAATAAACTTCAGTTTCAGACAAACTTATGACCATACGGCTGAAGTGTTTATCAAGTTAATAAAAATGTTTTTTCCCAATTCCTAAACGAAATAGCTTTATTTAATTTACAAAATTCAACAAAATTCACAAAGATTTATCAAGTCACTTCTTCCTTAATTTGTTAAGTCCATAAAACGGACAAGGTTCGGTTCCATGAAAAACGAAAATCCCAATTTCCTGTTAAACTTTCTCCAGGAAAAGAGAGAAATGAAAATTTTGTGGACAAACTATCATCCAAAGCACGTACCTTAATTCACCTAGTTTTGTTGACTTTTCGGTATACCACTACTGGATATAAGGAGTGGATATTGATTTTTATGTTTACATCACGTAATCCACATCATCTGAGTTGTGTAACATTTATGTAAATTTCTTTTTCCCAAAGTGATACATTTCAAACAGTTACGATGTAACTTTTAGAAAATCCATTTACAAATTGTGAATTAAATATTTTCATTTTATTTACGTAAACTTCTTCTGACCACATCCTGCCTTTTGTAGATTATCCACTTCCTTGATACAGTGCCTTCGTAAAGGTTGTCGAATTAAGGTTGTTTCAGTAATCCCTAATTACACATTTTCACTCCTGATTTATAACTAACTCATAAATTTGTAATTTACGACAAAGAGTCACATGAAACCAACCGGAAGTAATATAACGGAAATGTCATCTTGAATAAATTGTTGACCCTTTCGTGTGATACTTTATAGCCAAGTTCCGGCTTTCATTCATTTAGGAAAAAAAGAATTTTCTACATGTATCTCAAATCCACAGGATATTCCCCAAACACATAAATTTAATAATAGTGTGATATTTTGTCCTTTATCAGTTTTTTTCGTTTGTGGTAATAATGCTTTATCAGGTGGTGTTTATAAGGATGAAATTCGTTAGTTTTTATTGTCGTGTTGTGACTTCTCACAAGATATTTTGGGTCAATATGGTTATGTTGTTATACTTGTGTTTGGACGGAAACGTAAATTATGTTGCTAAATTGCTATTATATATATGTGTTATGTGATTTGCTATTATACTGTATTGATAATGTACGAATAATGTAAGAATCAATAGAAATATTTCATGCTTGAATGATTCGCCCTTTTTCGTTGGATGAAAGGGTTAAATTTAGTATGGAATGGACATTGTTTCATGTATCACGCCATGTTGATTTTATGTGAATCATACAATTTTCACAGAAATAAGGGAAGCTTTATCCCCTACAATTCAACCCCTACATGGATTGAAAATATTTTTTTTACTTAATAAATGATTAGTATTATTATTGAGCTTTGTAACTTCAAAATTTCAAAGTGATATTTGTATTAACTTCAATGTTATGAACACAAAAAGGGAAACTGGTGAGAAGCGCGCTAAACAAGTTATTCTTAAACTTGTTTTGTGAAAACAAGTTTCTGCCAACTTTCAGGAACTGTAGCTTGAAAAGTTAACAACCAATCGTTATAAAACAAACAGGAGATCGTTCGTCATCAAATTACAAATGATTTGAATGTAATTGATACTGAATATTATTATTGAAAATATATTTAATGTTCAAAAGATGGTCGCAAAACAGTGTTCAAAATTTTAACTTTCCTTTTAAATATGATGCGTGTAAAATATACAATATTCAATATATAAAATTTTCTTCTGATTTTGAAGGGACAGCAGCTTATAGCTCCGTCATTCATTTGTGTTTCGTTTGGATAAAAATTAGAATCAAACATTAAGACAAGGCTTGAAAAATCTTCAATCATTTTCAAATATCTTAAGGCTTCAAAAGCCTTAATGATGGAAGTAAATGAAAATTAGTAAGATTTCTCAAGTTTCCCACCAAACTGAAAGTCCAAATTGATCTCACCAACTAAAACAGGATAATAATTTAATTATACTAATCCAACTGACCCGAATTTCAGGATAAAGATGGATCAAATTAACGCAAATAAAATATGCGGATTCTTTGGGTTGTTTTGAGATTTCCTGGACAAGGATGTAAATCCAATTAGGAGAAGTCATTGAGGATGAAATGTATTTGGTTTTGTGTCACCAACACACTCATAGCTTTCATTATCATTAAGCAAGTAGATGGGTTTTTGAGATTATTAATAAGTAATGTGCTCAAAAGTGGAAGGAGCACATCCTTAAGATTCAAGATTTATTAATGAGTTGATATCACCTAGTTTCAAGGAACATCCTGGTGCTTTAATGTATCATAACATATCATATCATGTAATCAGCATATTTCAAGCATATTTTCTCTATCAAAACTTCATTAAGTCTTTTGCATATCTTGGTTATATATTAAATATAACAACTTACCCTAATTTTTTGAAATTTCCATCCTTAATGAGTCCATGAATCACTTTAATTTCATCAGGGAAACTGCTTTCTCCCTTAACAAATCCATTTAGAGATAAGATGCACAAATTGAATGTCTTATCATTATTTTTGTGAATTAATATAAATATTCACGACAACCCCTCAAAAAAAAAAATGTTTTTAAATATTTTCGACGTTGATGGTGATAGAAATGATAAAATAAAAAATGATTCCTTCAAGAAGATGAGGGTTGGATTTATGTCCATGGCACTTTATCATCTCATTATGACCAACAAATCTTCTTTTCATTTGGTTATTCTCAAATGATATAACATTTGTCATCGTTGAATTTCATTAAAAGTATATTTAAATGCTAAAGCACAAAACTATAGTAACTTTGTGAGTTATGGGGGATGATTTAAAATTTGACTTTTTTCCCAACAAATCGTGAACGGAATTTTTAACCTGGAAATGACTCCATTATGGAAATTGAAGCGTGTCACGAAAAACTAGTAATAAAAACCCTTCCAGGAGGTACCCTTCATGGAATTGCAAATTCTATTCCTGTTTCAAGCATCATCATAAGAAGTGAATCTGTTTTACGTGTAAAAATCATATTCACCACACTTATTAAAGGATGAACAGCTTATTACATGATTCCGTGTGGCAACATCCAATTCATAAATCAAGGAGTCCCATTCACGAAGATATTATGATCTTTCAGGAGACCGGGAAGATATTGGTGTCAGATTCCCTAAAGTTTGAGATTCTTAAGGATATTGCCGGCAAAACAATTATGAAGATAATGCTGTGAGGGTCCTTACAGTTTGAGATTCTTAAGGATATTGCCGGCAAAACAATTATGAAGATAATGCTGTCAGGAGTCTACTTCAGGATATCGATCCAGGCGAACTATGCTTAAACAGGACACCGCTTGCGGAAGAACATTCCTGTACAGATCCTTACAGTTTGAGTTCTTTAAGGATATTTGAATAGGTAAAAGTTAAAAAATAGGTTAAAGTTTAAATATGATCAAATCCGCCTAAGAACACTGTCAAGTTATTGATATTGCCGTCAATATCCGTCCACTTGAAGATCTGTAGCATGCATTTTATCCTGTTAGGTTTCGAACAGTTCGAAATTGTTGCTATCAGGAGTCTTACTTGAGGGTATCGCAACCAGCGGAATTAGACTCAGATCCGTCCCCTGGGCGCTCTCAACTAGACCCCCTGCCTTTAACATTTAGACGACATCCACTTCAAGAATTTTAAAATCCATCCGCAATTTGTAACAGCAAGAGCAGGAAGCCTTTTGCAGATAACGGACAACTGACAAGACCAATCTGAAATGACAAACACTGAAATCTGAAACTATTAGATCAATCAAAAATTATGTTCCCGTACTTTTTCAATAAAAATCAGTAATCTCAGTAAAATCAGTAAAAAAAATTTTCACGAAAATAGAAAAAATCGATAAAATATTAGTTACTAATGATTATTTTACTAATTATTTAACAAATCAGGTTTTTACTGAAAAAAATTTGTTCAGCAAAAATGAGTAAAGTGGGGAGGGGAAGTGCTTGTGCGAGCAATTTTCTCTTTTACGGGAACGACAAACTGTCAAGTTCAGTAAAAATAAGTAAGATTTTCGAGTACGGGAACAGACCTAAAATCAAAGTCAAAACTCGATATCTGCTTCGAACACGGATATCAATGTAGAAGATATCCAACGAGATGGAGACGTAGACACACAACTCATCCGTAACTTTGCTCAGAGATGGCAGTTTTTAAACGAAGAATACAGACCTAGAAATAGCGAGTCGGAGCGCGATACGTAAACAGAGTATCGTTCTCCACCCTGACTAACCTAACCTAATTTAGATCATTTAGAAAACAGAAAATCTGAGTCTCCGCACGAAACTCGCGAGTTCCAAGTGACGCACTTAGGCACATGTTAAGGACCCTTCTAACCGGAACGTGTGGATATGCCATCACCCTTTATGGAAATGCGCCCAAAACAACATTGGCCCTTGTGGAAAGAGCGCTGTAGAGGCAGGATTTGATCTCAACAACTTGCGAGTAAGTAGAGCAATAAACGTAGTGGCCAAAAACATCGTGAACCCTATCAGACCACACTACAAGATTCTCACCTCGATCACCAGTAACCCGGCTAGACCATCGAAACCTTCAGCTCTTTATATGGCGTGTCAACATTATAAAGAAAGAGGTGGACCTAACCCCAAAACTTACCCCACTCATAGGGGTGAGGTATACACTGGGCAAACCCTAGCAAACTGCAAGGCCTCGGTGCTACAGTGTGGTAGCAAGAACCAAACTGCCCAGGAAATCATCAGGGCAAACTTCCAAAAATGGCATGAAGAGCATAGAGACGAAACCATAATTTACACGGATGCATCAACCAAAGAAAACTTCTCGTCTGCCGCAGCGGTAATATACCAACAACACCAATACTCACCGCTGGTCAAATTCGACCTGCACCCGAATGTACCGGCCTCAATAGCCGAATTATATGCCATCCTTGAAGCAACAATTCGAGCCCAAAACTGTAAGGATTGTGTCACCATTCTTACAGATTCCTAAGGATCCCTCAACGCCATATTTAACACCAGGAATATATCCTTTATGGCAAAACACACAAGAAACATCCTTATCAAGAGTAAGGGCAAAATTAGACTGGGTTGGATACCCGGACATGCAGCCATAGAGGGAAATGAAAGAGCGGACGCTTTAGCCAAAAGACCAGGTAGGGGGGAAACAACAATCATACCTCCTAGTGAAATATTCTGCCGGGCTACAGCAATGGAAGGGGAGCTGACAATCAGGTGGAATAAATGGCAAGAGACTGATACATTCTTAAAGAGACACTGGTACTCCTTAGACCCACCAATCCTAAACCCATCCCTTAATAATATTAAAGTGCGAATTCTCACCAGGGTAAGACTAGGTACCACAAGACTCACACACGGACACTGGTTTGACCGGTCTGAAAAGCCTCAATGTGAAACCTGTGGTGAGCCTCTCACCCTAATCCATATCCTCAAACAATGCAGGAAAACTTGGAACTTCTTTAATGGGGAACCTCCCTCGCTAACAGTCCTTTTGAACCCTAAGCAAGGTGAGGATTCTCACCTATTTAACCTATTAGATTTCCTCGGTTACACGCATTCCATTTAAATGTATAAAGATCTAAACAAATAATAGAATTCAAAAATATCAAATGCCAAATGACCGTTATTACACCACGAAGAGGTGCCATCCTGACAAGATTAGGTAAAGCCACAAAACACCTTAACCAAGACAAACCGTAAACAGCAAATAGTCTAAGATGCTTAAAAAAAAAAAAAAAATAAGTGAAAGATTGTCAATCTCCATAAGGGCCTCTCCCTTCGCCGGCCAAGACAATAGTCAGTTCGGCATAGCGATAAGTTAGAATAGGCGTATTATTCCCAAATGTACCCACTTCTAAGGAAGAGGAATACATTTGGTCTCCTATGTAGGAGAATCTCATTAGGATTAGTCTAGTTTATTAAGCTAATAGTAAGTTTATTTATAAGCTTACTATTGTTTAAAAAATAAAAATAAAATAAATAAAATCTCAGTGGAAATATATGGAAGGATAACAGAAGGAAGTCCTTGCGGGACGTAACAAGGGATAATTTCATGCAAATATGACAGAAAAATGTTCCATAATTTCAAACAAGTCTCCATTCCCTTATATATTCGTGTAATTCAAAAGTGATTACAAATAAATTATTGAAAAACTTTCAAAAAATTCACAAATGATGTCTGGAAGTATTGCAATACTTCCAATAACTTCAAAAAATATCAAACTCCAGGGAATTTGAAAGAAAATGTCGGTTAAATCTCTCTAGCTCCACTTTGAACAAATTGGAGACATTTTATTGAATTTCCCTAGAGACTTTTTGATCATTATTTGCTTTTAATACGTCCTCATGTTTATTTTATTTGTTGTTAGCCATTTTGTTGCTTTACGAAAGAAAGTTTTCTTATCGACTTTTAGTCTCACAGGGGAATTTTACTCATTGAATGCTTTGCAATTTTTCAAAACTTTAAATACTTGCCGATAGGAATATTACATATAAATAAGGAGGGAATTTCTGCGTAAACTTTTGAATTATTTAAACGATAATAATTTGACAGGGAAACTTCTTGACTCTTAGGAAAAATTCAAATTTTCGAGAAAAATTCAATAAGCAATATTGTAAATATCAAAAACTATTTAGGGATAATTGATCGGGGCAAAAGTCTGAGAAGACATTTTAATACACTTTAGGACATTGGACTATTAAACAGGACAATAAATTCAATTTCATCCCTTAAATCCTCTTAACCACATAAGGACATGCTTGAGAGCATACCTTGCCCCCACTGGTATCTCAGTGGAACATCTTTATTTCACAGGAATTTCGGGATACCATAAGGAATTCCGACATTTTGTGGAGAACTTAGTGTTTCCTGAAGAATTTTCCAGTTCATAATGGGTATCAATTAAAGAACTCCTTAAACAGTGTGTCACAATATCCATGTGAATTTTGGCAAAGGTGGCGTTACCCGTGCATTAAATTACTTAAAAACAAGTAAATCGGTATAAAAGGACATATCTATCCGTTTTATCAGCTTTTTGCCTTTATAACTTGGTAATAGGTTTATGTCCTCATTTGAAAGAAACGAATGGTATAAAGTTTTGAGTATAAATATAAACTTCGTAAAAATTAAAAGGATGAGTTCCGTCGTAACATTAAACAAAGATTGACAGTTACACTGACAGAAGGGAATGACATGCATAACATGAAAGTGAAATAATCAGGATTTATAAAAAAATATTTCATACAAGGTAACCTCTTAAATCACACAAAACCTTTCGTGGAAGTTTCACTTTGTGTCAGAATTTGACTTGAATCCCAAGCAAATAATAAGTAAGGATTTATTGTCCTTTAACAAATACCAAGGATTATTTTGTAACACTAAAAATATTTACAAATCTAAACCGACACAAATTGGTTTCTTGATAAATTCACTTCAACTTAAGTTTGGACATCTTTATTGTGAGTAACTGAAATAAGAAAACGGAAGCAAAACATAAAAGTAATTGGCATGTCCTTTGTAAGGACATAAATATTACTTAATGTATAATAAATAAATTTGGATGAAGAAATTCTTTTATTTTAGGTGTTCAAAGTTTTGTCATGTCACGAAAGTTTCCGATTCGGTGACATGCGGCACAACCTAAAACCTGAAGGAACAATTTCAATGATATTCTCATTGTTTCCTTTGAAGCACGCAAACTTGTACAAGCTTGAACTAGCGTCCACGCATTTAAGATACTTGTATTCATGTATCCCTTTTAATAAAATCATCACAATTTACTGGAAAACCCCATAACCAGTGATGTTCATTTCTAATCAAATTTTCATGCATAAAGCAAAGAAAATTATCCCCCATCGTAGGCGATTTTGCAAAACAAACCCTAGAAGATGGAACAAGAATAAAGTCTCCCTTATCTTTAGCACATGAATAACCATAAACGCGTAAGCTAAATCGAATATTCGTTTTGGAAGAAGGTATCATCATCCAGGGGTTAAGGGATGTTTACAGTTCTTTGTTTAATATCACTTCCATGTCCTCAAAATCGTCAAAAACTTCACTCTTCTCTTGTTTACACTTCGAAAAGCTTTTCCAAAAATCTATGGGGTAGAAAAAAAATTTTACCCGTGCATTTAATCAATGATACACACAGTGGATATAAAAACCCTCATAGTCTGAAAAATCATTCTTCGCACCCTTGGGTCCTGGGCTTCAGATAAAATCGTTAGTCAAACAAAATTCCATAGAATCCATTGTGATCCGGATAAGATGAATAGAAATGGCAGACGTCGTTATCGGAAGTTGGCAAAGGAAAATGTACGTGTTTACTTTGCCTGTAAATTATGAGGGAGTTGAGCTTGGTAGCTATAGGTCCTTGTTGCATTTCCAGACAGGAAGGAATTGCCTTTTTTTCGGGCACAGACACAAAAAGGTGGAGACATTGAATTCAATCAGAGCGTTGCTTTAAAATTAAACGCTACTGGAGTGACAGCTCATTGTTTAATTAGCTTATTAGGAGCGGAGTGTCAAGTCTTGAGGGATGGGAGCCATTATGTTCCATGGAATGTCAATCATCTTGTTTCGTTTTCAAGGAAAATCTCTCGCGGCAAGGGTTCTTTGCTAAAAGGAAGTTTTGTCTTCCAAAACCATATAAGGTTCTGCACTCAAAGTTATTTTTAACCCAAGAAGTTTCTCTTCTTAAATATTTGTAGGTAACTGTCACAGCATGGCAGTCATCTTCTTCCAAAAGCAGTCAACCATCTTGCTTAGTTCTTCTCTCCCTGAAGATTTCACGGTTTCTTCTGCATCAGTAACCTAATGGACTGACGGATACTACAAGCAAATAAGAACCAATAACAGATTAAGCAGAAATTTTGAGAACATTTAGAGCGAATTAACGCTCTTCTATCATACTGATATCTACTTAATGTGATTCCGTATGAAACAATATAACTTTTGAATACGTTATGCTATTTTTATAATTAATAAATCATAAGATAGGATGCTTTATCTTAATTTTGAAAAATATATTTCATTTTATATGAGAAGTTGCGTTTTTGAGATCGGGGGGAAATAACATATATAAAATATTTGAAACATGTACACCGAATTAGTGCTTCTATGTTATCCATAATAAATCCCATATTATTTGTTTAATTTTTGAATAAAATATATCACCTTATAGAATGTTTATGAGGATTTTTAATATAATGTTAATTATTTTTTTGGGAGATTCCGGATAATGCGTGAATTAAGACTTCGTTCATGTGACAAATTCAAACTCGATGCAATCTAACATATCTTTAAATTTCTTCTACAATTAAAGAACAACTTACAAAAAGTATATAAGAAAAGTATATAATTCGTTGTCATTGACAACTTGATTTTTTGAGATGTGTGAATTACTTGGAAACAAGTAAATCGAGTTAGTTCTTCTGGTCAATTTTACTTCTTAGCCCAAGATTTTATTTGAAAATTAGTCAGAATAACTTTCGAATGCATGATTCAATTTGTACATAAAATATGTCAGAAAATAGAAAATTGCTAATGCATTAAAAGAAAAATATCTAACTTTTTTGACACTATGTAATTTTGAAGATATGCTAAATGTTTGATCTATACAGCCTACACAGCATAACTGGTCTCGTATGATGCAGAATAACTTCTGAAAATCACATTGTATTTTTATAAAATATATGTCAGCAGATAGAAAATTACTTATTTCTTTTGAAAATATAACTGATTTTTCTACAAACGTATAGTTTTTGAGATATGTTAAGTGTATGAAACTAGGCACTACCCGTGAATACCATGATGTCTCTAATTATATTATTGAATACAGGAAGTTCATTCTCAGAAGAATACTCAAAATCTTCTTGTTTGATGTAAGCAACAAGCTGTTGACTTCAATTCACCCTCACCTCCGTGATAAGCGTTTCATAAATTTCGTCCCTTTCAACTGGATTTCGTTCATTTCCTTCCAATTCAACTCAAAGGAATCTAACCACGCCAAATGTCAAATAAAATTCAATAAATTCATAGCATGGAAACTATGGACATATTTATTGCCTTCAATTCCTTTTGATATCAACTTAAAAGCATTGTAAGAAAAATATATATTTGAATTATGCATGAGGAAATGTTCACTGTAAAGTTGTCCCTCTTTTTATACTACCAGCAAATAACGCGACAAAATTGTTTTTATTTACAAGAAAATTGTATGTCCTAGAGAAAAAAGTAACAACATGGAATGCAATAAAAGTTTTACAATAAATTCTAATAAAAATAGCCAATAAAAATTCTGTTTTGGCATGACTTTATCTTAGTTACAAAAAGACAGTATCTTGAAAGGCCTATTTTAATCTAAAAACATTTTTTCCATCGTCAAGCTTTGATTTTTGTTATAAAACACAACCAGATTCGAACGTGATATCCATTGGTATTCGATATCTGTCAGGATATCAAGTAAACTTTGTTGGACTATCTTGAAAAAAAGTGTCACTGGAAGAAAGTTTTCTCAGACGTTTGGGTCATTGGTTATGATTTTATCCAGTTTTCCATATTTCCTTACAGGCTCCAGGAAACTTTCAGTTGCTCCTTATGACTTGGATATCTCGGAATCATGAGATTCATTGAACTACAAAAACAATAGACACTCTTTTTTAGTTGTAGTAAGAATAAAATTTTGAACCACATTTCATAACATTCTTGAACAATATGTGATTTGTGATGATAACCATAAGCAATTATCTCATTTCGTAAAACTTACACGTATCTTATATGAAAATTACAAAAGCATGAAATATGATTTATGCTCGATTTATGTTGAAGAATAGCTACTGCATTGTCGTGTAATATATCAAAATCCATAAATGCTTTTCATGTGATTTACACAATTCACTATATCCATTAGTGTAATGGAAATTCAGTGGTCAACAATGGAAAGAATTTTGCAGATACGAGTATTTCAAAAATAAGATATTTCGATGATTAATCAGAATTTTCCACATTTCATGGATTAATGGGTTTTCCAGGATCCATCCGTGATTGTCTAGAAGCAAAGAAACTTGAATTTTTCTTGTTATAAACGAGATTGTGGACTGTATGTAACTTTAAATGCGCTAATGAAGATAATTTAAAGCAACAAATTTGAAGCTTCATATCTTGTACAAATCAAAAATGAAAAGATGGTAGCTATTGCAACTTCCTGATTCTTAACCTTAAACGAGAACATAACCAGAACAAATTCTAAGTACCCTCAATGAAACTTAAGAGGCTACAATGAAGATAAAACAGACAACACCAAAATGAAAGCATTTGATCCCTTTTGATGCGACACATTTTGTGTACGTGTGCTTTGAAGGATTCCACCAAGTGCACTTCGAAGTACTCTTGCCTTTAATCAAGGACCTATTGCAAATGTCAACATCAATTTTAATTGAACTCGTTTCAGGAAAAGTCATTCTTTGGCGTAAACCTTTCATCCCTTTCGCATTTTCGTTTTTTTTCTTACAAAGGAGACTATCACCAAGACTTGGCAATTTCATTTCTTGTATATAAGACAACATGCCGGCATGTCTACGGTAGACACAAAACAATTTCTGGTATGTCGGAATCAATAGTTTAACATTTTTCAATCGGATTCTTCAATTGAGAGGAATGAAATCTGTTCTGTGGAATTATTTTCGATCTATACCGTCCAGACATCAAAATTAAAATTGCTTTTAGAGGTTTATAGGGATCATACGCTTTTCATTGGGATATTAAAATATTTTCATTATCGAAGTCCTTTCAACTCAAATTTTCTTGTGACTTGTGACTTATGTACGACCAACTACAAGATTTTAGAGTGAAATATATATATGTAACTTGGCTAATAACAGTATATCCAATCCCAGAGACAGAGGGACGCAGAAAGTATACGAAGATTTGCACAAAGGGAAGATGATGAGAATAGTCGCTGTGCATTGTTTAACATAAAAGTTTCATTTATAATGTTAGCTCTTGACAGACTCATAACTCTTTTTATTTTGAAAATAATACTAAGAAATGTTAATCATGAGTTACTTCCTTTGGATGGTTTCTTATATTTTCTAATTTTCAAAACAAATATTTTTGAAAGAATTACAAAAAGGACTATAACGCAACATTCAACAGAGAAATTTCCTTCCTCAGGTTTTTATTTTGGTCAGTGTTCAAAGAATTATTCACATTGTGCACAAATGAATTCATCCCTTTTACAAGGATATCTTCCTTAATTTCGCAGGGAGGAGCAATTGTCTTTCGTAAGAAACAAATTTCTTGTTACCTTAAAAAAGGACTTTTACCAATTTCTGCAGACTGTTCTTTGTTAAAAGAAGAATAAACATTTTTAATTTGCATTTCTTGTAATTAAGGACAAGTTAATGAGGATTCTACAGTTCCCCGAAAATGTTTCTTCTCCAATTCATTGTTGTGCCTTTTCAATAATTATCAACGAAAATTTAATGTGTTATTTGATAACTTTCAAATTCATCCTAATATAATAGCCTTATAACTTTTAATGAGTAACAACGTTCCAGAACCTCAAGAATTAATTTCCCCTGTATTTGTTGATAAATCCTTGCAAGGAAACATCTTAAGCTATTAGAAGGAATTAAATTATCAAAACTTCTTATCGCTAGGACATTTCAGGTCAACCGCATTTAAGGGATATTGCGGACAAAATGTTATTCAAGTCACGTTCAAATTGAATCAACGAATGGAGTCAGCAGTGTCGTTAAATCGATTTTAAAAAATGTAAGATTTTTGATTTAAAAACATTTTAAATAACACTCCCGATTTTCATTAATTATATTGTTAACAGTTTTCCGTATCAATGAAATCATATATGAATATCTTTACCACCCAAAAATCCCAATAAACTTATTCCCTTTTATTTTACGACCAGAATTATTATCCTAACAAATATATATTGAATACAATAATACAAGAATAAAGGTTTAACTGCTATTTGTGATTTGGAAAAATATATATATGAAAATGTTTGTCATAAAAAGGGAAAAAACTAAAATTATTTATTGTTTATTTGTTACTAATTTTATGCTAAACTGTTCCTTTGAGACACTTAATTGTGGCATAAAACTTTGTTTTTCTATTCTAATTTCTAGTTTATAACCCTATTATGATATATTATTGAGCATAAAAGACTTATTTGATGTGGTTCAATAAGTCGATATTAGATATTGAAGTATAAAAGCATTTCCTGAATTACACCCTTTCATGCCTTTGATTCGCATTCAAGGATTTAGTGGGATAAGAGGGAAAAGTTTGTTTTCTTGGAAAATGAGTACCGTAGAGCTGTCATCTCCGAATTCACAGGTCTTAAAAATAGAATTAGCCACAAGAGCTCTAGTCAATTCCAGTACGTCCTGTACGTTTCAATTTTATATGCGTTTTATCAAGTAATACAGCAAGCACTCAACCGCATCACTTATAAAGCAACAAAAAACAAAATAAAAAGCTAGCTCTGTATGTTTACTTCTAAACTAAATGTACGTGAAACAGCCACCAAATAGCAACCACTTAAAAAGTTTCAACAACTTTTATATCCGAGCTCCGGATACAGTGATGAATCGATTAGATCGTCCACACACAGAATTACCTGGGTAATTAGCTTGGACTACTAAGCAGCTATTGACTCATTAGAACCAGGCTCCACATAAGCAGCCACTCATCAGTGACTAAAACTTGTGGTTTGTTCAGTTCTATTATGAATTAGGTGAGTTCTTGGTCACTCATAATCCTGCTGGATCCCTGAAATCAAAACTCAGATCACTAGGCGGCCCACACGCGAGTCGTATGATGACTGCTTGCAAACTGGTTTCGAACTAGTCCGCAATCAGTGACATCGTTGAACGCTATCCATTTGATTACACATGAAGCTATACAAAGTAAATTGATTAGTAATTCGCGTTACTGACCAGTTACTTCTCACTAGCTCAATGTATGTACAGTCTTAGAGGCTGTAGAAGCTTGCCAACTTCAAAGAGATGAGGTTGCGTGCGTGCTGTACATTTTGTTAAGATAATAGAAAGTATATAAAGTTGAAGCGCAGGCGTACAATATGTATTACAATTTACTACTGCTTTTATAGTGCGTCCCGGTTTTAAATCAAAATGTTTTAGTGGTTCTACATTCGCAGTTCACAACCCTTAGTTAGTTCAGTTGATCATAAAATAGTATCCCGCTGGTGCTGTGATTTCCGTAAGACTTTACATTATGTTAATGCCTGTTCGGATTTATAAGGGATAAATTACCAAGATATCTGGAAACCCGGTTCTTAATGAAAGCTAACCTTTTTATGGCGATCCCCATTGACAAAATGTTTTCTAAAGAATTCAAATATCCAAATTCGCTCCTCTTAATTTTTCTTATCTATTTTTATCAAACACAACGTGTACCTAAAATAAACATTCCCACTGATTGTCCTTAAATAAACTGCTCTCCTTGTTGGTATGTATTAAAAAACAAATTTCACGATTTCAACTTTTAATTTCATTTCCTTTTCACAAAATGGTTCAAGTTTCATGCTTACCCTATTAGAAAAAGAGGAGAAACTTTTTTTTAAATATTTTCTTCACAACCGTCTTAAATTCAGGAAAAGTATTTACATTTAAAGCATCCTTTGTTGTCCAAGGGATACCAGCTTATGGGAGAAATATATCCCTTAATTTGACGGAGTCAACTTGGAAAACTTTAAAAGTACTCTTAAGTGTCTGAAATTAGTTTCCGGTATCCTGTGCCAGGATATTTGGAACGAGTTAATTTTTGGAGTCTTCTTTCCAATATTACTAACTTCCTTCAAATAATTACCCATTGTTTTGCTGAAAAAGTTCAAAACTTGACACAATTTTTAAAGGACAAATTTTAGTTTTTTCAAAATGAGAATCTGTGTCACAACACTTTTGAGAAACTCTCGGAATATAGGTAAGTACTCTGTACTATTTTGACCTGAATAAAACTTGTTACCCTGCATTTCATAAAACTCAGATTTAATGGTGTCTTAAATAGATAAAGGAAGAGAATGGTAATAATCAGTGGGAAAACTTTCTTGGCCAATTAGGGAACTTTTTAGTTCGAATAATTTCGTCCTTAAATAAAAACATTTCAAACAAGAGACCACTACAATAACTGACTCACAGTTCATAAATTATAATTGCACTATACCCGGAAGGCATTTTTTTGTGGACAAGGATATAATTCAAAAAGTTTCCTTCAGACAATTTGAGGATCATTGACATTGTTTCTTTCATTTATTTCATGCTGTTCTCCTGCAAGTCTGAATTGCGTTAACAATTAACTTTCTTCAGGCTGTTAAGGAAACCAACAACATCAACAGACGCTTTTGATAAAAGGGATATTCAAAATAGCCACGAGATACGAAGTATTCGTAATAAATAATAACATCGGCCAAAATGTTCCCTATTTCCTCGAAGTCGATAAAAGCACATCCACGTATTTCATTAACCTCTCCCGTAATGAAGTGATATTCCATAAGCAATTAAGGGAAACTTCAAAATAATTGTCTTATCCACTTCTCAGAAATTAAAAGCTTTGCCAAGGTAACGCTTCACTCTCTAGGGAAGCTGCTTCGGATTTAAGAGCAGCGCCATTAGTAAAAACATAAAATTTAACCATTTTGGCATGATTGAGGATAATTTAACTTTCTAAAGGGTAAAGGAACGTGTACATGATGTTCCACAAGGACGACAATTTTTAACAACGAATTACGTTAAAAGCAAAGATGTAATGGAGGATAAATTTTATCCTGAGTGTTGCACGCAATTCCTTTTACTTGAAATGCATAATACTTAAGACACTGATTCTCATGAAGGAAGGTGAATGAAGGAAGATGAAGGATTTCATTATTTTAAATCTTACGTACATTAAATGGTTGTCATTCGAAAGTGCCCTTGTTGTTCTGATTCTTTGCCATTAAAAATGCTTGCCCTTCGTAGCAATCGCTTATGAAAAATAATAATTAAGGGATTGTACATCACTCTGGACAGTTGGGTAGGAGCAACGACACGTTGAGTAAGAATTACAAGTTCCTTAGTAGAATTACACACTAGCACATACAGTTGGGCACACAGGTCTCAATGGAGATAAAAGTGCAAAGATAGCCAAACGCACGGACTACAAGTAAGCTTGGTGCATTTATGACGCGGCATTGAACTTGATGTGATTAAGGCCAGCAATGTTTGTAACAAACAAAGCCACATCCGCCAAGTTAGTTGCAATAGACACGATTTAATATAAGCCGTGAAGCAATTATTGACTGATTCTGCCACTTAATCAAGATAATTACAAGCGACTACATAATATAACAGTGGCCTGCAAGCTTCTCGGTTAAGGCTTGCAGCCACAGAAACAAATGATTCGGGATAAACAACCTGAAGACAACTAGATTTATTTAAACTAAGGGCAACAAGCATAAGTGTTTATGTAATGACACAGACACAGACACAGTCCACAGGATAAACCTTATCGCACTAAAATAATAAAAAATATCGTTTCCACAATTTTCCTCTTTCCATGAAATATTCATGCAACTTTGGATGAAAAAATTTTCCTTGAATTTATTTTAAATTTCAAATTAAAGGATATCCGACTTCCTGTAATTTTCGCGAAACTGTGTAATAAGTAAACTTTCCAGACACTACTTAATAAAGTGCATTCAGTTGAAAAAAGCTGGTGTTGATATAATTGTTCCTTAAATTATACAGTCTGCTTTTCTGGCTTTCAAAGTTTTTATATTTTTAAGCAAAAACAGAAAAATGCTTTAAGGGATTTGATTGTGGTGATTCATTTTATTAGAATGCAATTTCTTATCATTTGTTGTGGTGGATACTAACCGGCAACTTCTTGGTTATTCGTTGCTTTAAAAAATTTTTGAAAAAGTTTTGAAGAATTTTGTGTACTTGTTCCTAGGAAACTAAATTGTTTAAATGTACTTGCTCCTACACAAAATCTATCCTCACAATCCCGAATTTATTTAAGGAAACTTAATTAATAGTTTTAAATTGTGTATCGTATATATTTTCCAATCAATATTGTAGTGTAATACAAAAAATACTTTGAATTATTTTTCAGAGAAAAGGCATTTTTACTTTTTGATTAACGATCACCTGCAAATCGGACTTTTCAGTGTCAAATAAAATTCAAAGTGATGGAAATCAAATAAAATTCAAAGTGGAAAATATATATCTTGTCAAATGCGTAGAACTTTTCAATAAATTTTGATCTTAAGAAAAATGGCGAAATTAGTGGACAATCGGTCATAATTATAAATTAAACGATAAAATTTGGACTTGATCAGTAGCAAACTAGAGGCGCTAATTGATCTTCCATATTCAAAAACACAGTTTTGAGAAAAACGTGGTTAAAGTTTTTAACTTACAAGGAAGCTCAAGTAAGTTAACTCGAAAAATGTCTGTTTCGGACGACTGCCGAAATAGTTTTAAGTAAACAAATTTTCTATAGTTAAATACTTGGGGAATCATTTTAACTCATAATACAAATATGGTTATGTGGTTAAAAATTTATCACATAGTGATAATAATCCCAAAATTATAATAACCCAATCACTATGTTCATATTTTCATAACATGTTCACTTTCAAGTTATTACCTGTGTATATCAAATATAAAACTGACTCGGCTTTTGTCCTCCTTCTGTGCATTCTAAGACTCATTGAAAACTTTGAGGGGCAAATAGAAATTAATTTCTACGACAGAATATGGCAAAAAGCTTATAGTAGCTTGTGGAATGTATTTGATAGCTTCGAAACAACCCTCTGAATTATTCCAGGAATAAATAGTATTTAACCTGTACATAACCTGATGCAAACAGAAGCAACTAGTGGCATTTTCATTGAGAACTATCCAGGGAGACTTTAATCAATAAACAGGATACAAATTATGAATATTTTGTTTATCATGAGACTTCCAAATTGGAGTTGTCGAAGAAGAAGTTTGGATTGGAGCATTCGGATGCCTTTCTTCGTGCCAATTCACACCATGTGTCGTTAGAGCTCCACTTCTCATCGGGACAAGTTAGAAGCATCTGCCTCTGGACGCACTTCTCCATCAGGTATGGAAATGGGCTGCAGTTTTTGAATGCCTGCACCTCAACCATTTTCTCCTTAGCTATTACAAATGGAAGTGAATGATCACAATGTAAAAGGAATAAGATTAATTTCACCTAAAGGAGCACACCGTTCGTACGCAGTTCTCCAGTCTTCATCAACGTTTGTCAGATTCAGAACATCTCCAACAATAATTCCTTTGGCTTGCAACTGGCATTCTATGGAACACTTTAAGCGCACTTCACAAAATGGAATATCTTTCAAAATTATATGTCTTACCGGACCAGGAATGTCTGGGTGTCCCATTAATACATCTTTCAAGAATGCATTACTGCACCCAAACACAGGAGAGTTGGGCAGAGTTTGCTGAACATTGCAGCAATATTTGATGTGCTTTAAAAGAATAACGTATTGATAAATGTTTATAAGGATAAGTAGAAATTTCCTTACTACTCGTGGACATCTCACATTGCATCCTTTCACAGTTTCCAACACAAATATTGCAACTAACAAAGCAATCCACTGACATACTTCCATTAGACCAAACATTTGTGACAAAATGCTTTTGTGGAAATTTGTCTATCCAAATGACCGCTACTTTTTATAATATGCTAATGAGATAAAGATTGTTTTATAATTTCCATAGCACTTTTTGTCGTATCAATGATAGCACGAACTCACAAACGGCACCAATTCTCTTAATGCATCACGAATACAAGTGTGTCGTACATCAAATAATTTATAAGCTCAAATTAAGCTCATAAACAATGTCACTGACTAAAATTTATGGACAACATGGTATGCTTATATATCTGCCGAGATTCGCAACATTCTTTTCTTCTTTTTGCGCACGTGGAATTACACACGTTTAAGGATTATAACGTGACAAAATTTCTTTAGTAGCTTCTGTTAGAAGACAAGTCAACCATACAAATAACCTCGTTTTGATTTATACCCAGTTTCAATCGGGGCATTTATCACAAACCCAATTTAGGGCATGATTCGTAGAAAATTATGAGGATCATGTACGACCCAAAATGCTGTTTGAGATTTTCCCTCTTGACGGTTTATAGACTTCTACAAAGCTCCTTTGGAAATAAGGTTAATAAGGACGAGAAATTTTGAATTTGATTTTATGAAATTTGATAAACCTGCAGGTGATAGTTGTATCCTTGAGGCGAAACAACATTTCACATGTTTCATAAAGGATGTATGAAAATCACGGAATCATTTTGTGAGAGCGGAACTTAGAAAGGACTTAAGGAATCCTTTCTGTCGTTTGACAAATGTGAAGTAAAACTTGCATTTCCTCCATTGTTGCATTTGTCACATCATTTGTCAGGAGTTTTTTCTTTTTTAAATAAAGTGTTGCAAAATTAAAATTTGATTCAAGAGTCGTTGACACGAAGGATATGACTGCCTGTTGCATGAAATCGTTCCCTTGGTGCTATACTTGTAGTCACCAGCACAGTCTGGATGAGTGTTCATCTTTTCGCCTGAAGGAAGGAAGTTAATGTCCGGAGTTATGCACGAAAACTCGGAAGTTGTTCGGAAGCACCTGTCAGCGCTTGCTTGTATCAAGTCCTTGTTTCATAACGTTCTTTGTTCATATTTGGGCTAAATGTAACTTATTACGTGAAGGACTTTAAGTCGCCCGATAGATGAATGCAGGAAACGTTGATCGACATCAAGATACATATATTCTCCTTCAAGCAATCAGGGAACTCCTTTCTTTCAATTGAATTCAATACGAATTTTATCCAAGTACATATCTACTATTTGAATTGTTTAAGGATTTTAATTATCCTGTAGTGTTTATTTGCAGTTATTGATCAAAACCAGCTAACAAACTGTCAAAACAAATTTCAATCTTGCAAATCGCCAAACGTAAAACCGGTTTGGAAAGTGTGTTTCAAACTGACAGAATGGAACCAGGAAAACAGCAGAACGCTACTGATACAAAAAGGATAAAACAGAAAAATTTTAAAATTTCTCTTCTGTAAATAATGGAAAACATTTTCATACACCTACTATATCTAATAATCCATAACAAAAATGTAATTTTAATTCGTTCGTTAAAAGCTTTCTGCAATTTGTAACAAAACAAATTTTCCGTTGACCTGATTTTCAAGTATTTTTCCATTAATATCTCGAATCATTGTTGATATGGTAATGGATACATATTTTCTGTAGTGGAAAAATGCATTTTTACTTTTTTAAGAAAAGGTTATTTGATTCTAAATACTGAAAATTTTTTAAATTCTTTTAATGTTTATATTTTTGCTAGTAACTTTTTTCAATGAATATAAATTCAAATGGGGTTATCAAATTAGATACATTTAAATTGTAACAAAAATTATCCATAAAATAGACTTGTGCTCGAACAATTCACTGCTTTGCTTTTTATAATTTCACACCAAGCGGATTTTCTCCATTTATCCGAAGGACACGTAAGGATCAATTCACGTTCCGTACAAATCTTCAAGAGGTATGGAAATGATGAACATCCACTATACACTGGAAGATTTATCGTTCTTCCTTTGACTTGAAAGAGAGTCTTGCTAACATTATGCTATATAAAAATTTGATGTTCCCTCTCACCAAAACGCTCGCATTTCTCATAGAATTTTCTCCAACCCTTTGGGACATTATCAAGATTCAGGGATCCGTTTACAATGATCCCCTTGTGTTTCATGTGACACTCCACCAAGCACTTTAAAATAAACACGTTATAATCAACATTGTCATTGTATTCATAAATGACAGCCTACAGGTCCTGGAATCACTCCTCTCCCGTTAATAAAATCTTTCAGAAATGGAATTCGACATTGTGGTACTGGCAGCATGGGCATGACATCGGTCACATTGCAACAGTAAGTGTAGTCCTGTAAGATTTGCAGATAATTAAAGTAACCGTCTTAGGCGATCACTATGCATACCGCACGTGGACATCGAACAAGGCAATCTTCAGCAGTTGGTGTCATTGTCACAAAGTGAATCTACAAAGGAAGTTGTTACAGTTTTTTTTATAACCATTTTGTCTATAATCTGTACCAGATGAAGACAAACAAGCACAGCGTCTAGAAGATACATTTTTATTTGAAACATTCACAATAATGTCATACACGTCACAAAATTTGACGCAAAGCTGGAAACAAATTAAAAGATCATTTTGCTCTTAAAAGTTTTTGTACTTTTCAACGTTCATTTTTGTGTCAATCATAATTTTGCGAATGAAGTGATAAAAACAAAAAATGTAACAAGAACCCAGTAACACAAATTTCCCCTGGGGACAAAAAAGTAATTGACAATTTCCCAGTGTTTCTTAAATTTAATTTAATTTGAAATTATCAAACTGGAAAGACTTCATCTTAATAAGCTTTAACAATACAATAAACTTGTAATATCCACATCAATTAACTTCCAATTAAAAGTTCAGTGGTTTGAATCTGATCTGTGTAGACGATAATTGCATTTTGTTACAATGCCCTTAAAGTGTTATATGACATATGATATCCGCTCTGTTTGTAGTTACGCTCAACACGTAATGGAACCACTTACTTGCACCAAAATCATATTCACAATTTCAACGTATGAATATTTACAAGTGAATTCTTATAATGCCCCTCATATCACTTCAGATGAATTCTATTTGATTACGTGCTATTCTTTTTGATACTGCTGTAGCTTTCAATCTCCATTGAATTCAAATGAAAATGTTTCACAATCCAATCTGCATTTTCATTGATAGTATCGAAAGTACCAAACAAGAGCTGAAACAGTTATTGTTATTTGATAACCAGATGTCTTATCTTTTGTCCTCGAACAAGTTTGGAAGAAAAGTGTTGATATTGGCATGGTGTCACACTATGGGGAGAAATAAATATATACATGTATAATGTATATAAATGTATAATATTGAGGAGAAATAAATATGCGACGTCTTTTTTGTGCGAATCTTCATATACTTTTTCTGTGCCTCTCTCGACGAGTTCCTGTTAACATCAATATTTTCGTAATTGTTTTTGACTAAATTTGTAAAATGCAAATTTTCCAATAAGAAATATGGTACCTGTTTCTGTGTTTGTTAAATTAGGAATGCCTTACATGAGCAAGAACAAGTTCTTAATATAAAAATATATTTCTGTTTGGAGTCTGTCTAATAATGAGCGTAGATAAATAGGGCCTACCTGGTACTAGAGACAACGAGACAAATTTCCACATGGGATAGATTCAGTTTGTTTCCTACAGATTTCATCACACCTCAAATTGCTCGGTCAATATCCCCTGAAAAACATAAAGTTGATAGTTGGTTCCCACTTAAATTGCAATCATATATCATGACTCAGGACCATAAAGGTTTCCAACCAATCTATTCTTGAAAAACTAGACAACAATCTGAATCCTCCCATGCCGTGAAAGTGTCCTTAACGCAATTTCTGTAGTTTGTGAGTTTCCGGTGAAAAGGTGAATTATAGTTTTTCGAAAGTTTCTCAGTTTATGATCCTTAAACTTTCTAGACTTAAGAGTTCTTCTGTTTTCCTGTTATGTACCACTTGTATTGTATGTGTCTGATGGATGTCCTTTATTCACCTTTAACTCGAATTTAAGATGTTCTGCAAAAACAAAACGTAAGAATCTTTTAAGAATTTATCGTTCAACTTGATTTTAACTTCCTTTCAGATGGAGTTACGACTTTATTTTTTTCTATTCATCCTTCTTGCAACTAGAGGACAAGTTTCAACTTCTTACATTTGAACAAAACCTCGGAAACTGCAACTTCGTTACAAAATATCCGTATTATGGATCCTTTCAATTTGATTCCAAGGCAACCACGAGTTGTAGTCTGGCGGGGACATAAAATATTAATTAAAAATTATTTAAATATTCTCCATTCCCCAACTATTTACTGAGGAGCTCCAATAAGCCACTATTAAATTTCGCTTGAACACAGAAAAGGCAGAACCTCAAATCGGAGGAGGGTTTCCAAAGAAGATTAATGACGTTCACCTGAATAAATTCTATGAAATTGCTAAACCCGTTCAACTTGGTCTCCTGCTCGTCTCCAGGTCCTCCAGGACATTTACATCAACAACATGTTGAGTTGCTGCAAAATATTGATTTTTGTAAAATGATATTTTACATTAAAGTCACGTAATGTTGGGAAACGATTTAAATTAATTTCAAAAATTAAAGTTTCATTGTAATTAACTGATTTTGAGGGAAATTAGTACTTGAAATTTTCCTTACAACTTTAAAATACTGTGGATTCATGGAGAAATGTGGAGTCCTCTATCTTTAAACCACCACAAAATGTCGGATCCACTCCATGTCATAATGACAAGCCACCCATTTTGAAAGATAAGCTGGAAAGCCCAAAAAATTGTCACTTTAGCTTCCAGTTTGGGGATGAGCAAATGATAATAGAACAAATTTAATCATACCATCCCTAGTCCATCTGTATATCATCAGTGATTCCCTTGTCATCGTTGTCATAATCCGCGTCTTAACACCCCCGCGCTGATGTCACACAATGTGATGACATTTTCGTTGATTTTGTTTTGCCATTTCTCGGTTGATGCTATTAGCATTCTTCATGAACTTTCAAATTAAGAAGCAGCCAATGGAATTTTATCCTGGTTTCCTTCCTCAAATCCTTGATACTTCCTTTGACAAACGGATTTATCAATGTCGTGATAAGGAAGTTGTACATAATGCTGAATCAGGATATTCAAGTGGAGTCATATTTTGACAAACTGTCAAGGTGAGATTTGTTTCCTTAATAAAAATATAATGAAGGATATATAACTTATAGAAAAATGTTTATCCAATTCAACATCACTCACAAAGTCACGTGTAATTAAAGGATGCTCAAACTGGCAGCCATGACAGATGCAGAAGTTTTCATAAAATATGGACGATGCGTTTTCAATGCGTATCAGTGGCCGACATTTTTTTTAATTATTCAATGCGCTTTCATCGTGTCGTATCCTTGTTTTCAGGATGATGTATTGCAGCCATTAGCGATGAAACTTTGCCGGAGGTTTTCACATAAATCTTTTGAGACACGTTGTCCGGGAAAAGCGTCAAGTTTTGGATCTGAATTTAAATGAAAAATGGCGCCTTCAACAAACACATACATATATAGCCTCCATTCGATTTCGTGTCCTGGTAAATTATCCTTTTTAAATTAAATACCACAGTCTGAAGTTTTTAAAGCTTTTGAAAAGGGATTTCTGTAAACAAAGGATTAAGAATCTCTTTTTCCGAAGACAAACATTGGTTGCTATAGATCCTTGCAGACCAGTTCTATCAATATTTACAAATCGGATTTGGCTCTATTGAACTCCGCAGGAGTTTTCATTAACACAGCATTAGAAGAAGTTTAATAAGTCAAAATTGAATCGTTCCATTCCGTACAGACACAGAATGTATGTGACACTTCCATTACAACACTCAAAGTAATTATCATGTAGATTGTGCAGAACTTGCCAAATATCTTACATGTTATTTTCATTTGATTTTAAGGTGATGAAGTTGTGGACAAATAGATTTATCTCATACCATTAAAATTCAGAAGCATATGAATTTTGAACTTTGATTGCAAACTCATTTTCATGGCTCTTATAACCTTAACATGTTCATAACACCAACCACATCTCATCATAGTGTGGGCTATCATCTTCAAGGATTTTCTAAGAAACTGAGATTAGAAACTCAAGTGCTAAGAACTTCCGAATAATTCCTGTGTTATGAGTTTGGAAACTTGCATAATTTAGACAAACCATCTAGATGTTGAAGCCTGACTTAGGAAGTCCATATGGTTGGAAGTTGGTTTACCTATGAATGTTCTTAAAAATCCTGCATTGCTCTATGGTAAATAAGTTTCATATAATACTACCCTTAGTCCAACTTTATTAAATCGGATTTTGATTATTCGTTCCAAGAGTAATGCAGGACAAAGATGGAACACACTTGTAACTTATGAAATGTTCAAAGTGGTTGATTTCGTTTGACAAGATGTCGAACTAGGTTCAAGATGCTTACAAGAAAGATTAAATGTTCAGATAAATTATTGTAACTAATATCTACGTTGACATTTGTTAAATATCTTCGATCTTGCTTGTCCGTTTATAGCAGGGTTGGGCAAACTTTTTGATCAGAGGACCATATGCAGCATTTATTACCAAGACGCGAGCCACACTAGGAAATTCTTTGAACGAACTGCCGAAATCTTTTGATAGCCAATCAATTTTCCACAAATTGATTTGGCCTTGGTAGGAGCAATCATAGTTATTACTCTGCAGCTGTGTTTGTTAACAACCGTGCCGAACAGATTTACTAACGGTTTTACTATGATTTGTTTTACAGATAAATATTACAGATTTACAGATTAGTGAATAGGAGTTCTGCGGGAAAAATCATAGTGGCGCATCTGAAAAACAATTGGGCCACAAAAAATCAGGCCGTAGTTTGCCCACCCCTGGTTCATAGGGTTATACATCCTCAGATTTACAAAATAATGCTATTTTAAACTGTTTATAGTTTGGAAAATATTTTGAACTTGAAATTGTTTCCAGACACATATTATTTCCGATGTTTTGTAACTTAAAACAACATCTATTATTAAGACGCTGGAACAGTTCCTACTGTTTATTTTTTTGCGTTTTTCTCGAAACTACGTTTTTCGATCTACTGTATAAAATATCTTGAAATCGTTTCAACCGACTTGTTTAAAAATTTTAACTTGTATTTATAACAACAATACCTACTCCAGAGCAAACGTTTTGACGTGAAAATGTTTTTCCTCTGGTTAAGTATGTACATTGATAGGCAGTCAAACATTCTTGTGTTACAAATACCGTCATATTTCAAAAGCTAATAACTACAAGACTAGTAATGCGATGGCAGCGATTGAGGTTACAGTGGATAAAGCATATTTTTAAGTATTTATTGTGCAGCGTTTGTTTTGCCCGGGACGTCATCGGGCATGCGTGGTTGTTGCTAATTAGTGTTGGGTAAAACTATAAATTAGTGTAGCGTGAGAACGCATTAAGCTAGGGCGTGAATTTGGGTGTCATTGTAGATAGGTTGAAAAGAACTACCAGGACCTATCTTTAAACAATGAAAATATTCGCCGAAATATAAGTAAAAATCAAATTGGGTATTAAATTGAAAACTGAATAAAATTAAAGATATCGTCTCATAAGTGTAAAATATGCGCCGAAATAAATAAAATGTAAGTCAGAGAAAGCTCGCATCAAAACATATTTAAAACACCAAAAGTATCCAGTGCCGAACAAATGTCAGAGCTACGGCAGCATCGAAGAAGAAATTGAAGAACGACGCAAAACAGTGAACTTGTGATTTATCTATTCTGTAACCGTACTAGTCTATACAACTATTGTGTTCAAACAGACTGATTGAAGTACATATTAATAAGAAATACTTATTATAATTTTACTCCGACGTTTTCACGGAAAATTGACGGTGCGGACCTTGACTACGCCTTTCGTTTTTTTTTCATAGGGTGTCTTCCCCAAAAAATATATGTAATTTTTTTATAGCAAATGTTTCTTCAAAAAGCTGTTATTTCTACAAAACCAATTTTAAAAATTTCAGCTATCACTTTTCTTATATAATATTGTAATTTTATTTTTTTGAACCACCCGTTAGAGAGTAATAGAGTACATGATCGGCAAAATTTTCAAAATATTGCTCTATTTGACTGTCAATATCTACGCCAATTTTAAATATTTTAATTTCAATTTCTTTGTAAAACTTTGGTTATATACGTCAATTAAAAATTATGAAATATTATTGTCAGAAGAAAGTATTATTTTGTACCTATTATGTGGATTACTATGTACGAATATGTACTTAGTTTCCCGTAACCCTTTAGGAAGTTTCATCAAGAAGTTTAAAATTATTGTAAGAAACTTTAGAATATTTGGTGTTGCAGGTACATCCCTGGTGCCCTCAATATGCTCTGCGGTTGGTTTTTATCTTCCGGCACCGTATTCAGTTGGGGCTTGAACCACTCTTCGGATCGTTCTCTGTCTAAGCGCTTTCGTCGTCTTCGAGATCGCGTTCTTTGGCAACCAGGATTTCGCCTTCGATGTTTTGGGCGATTAAGTACGGGGGCGTCACCGTCGCGACGTTTGTTACGTAATTTCAATTAAAATTTTCCGTTGACAGATCGAAAACTGTTTTTCACTCGGTACTGCAGTTTTCAACAGACACAATTCCATACACAAATTTCCATTTTCCTTCGGGATTTCAGAGATGGCATTGCGACGAACTTGTGCCTGGCAATTTCGCGGTACAGTCTTTATTCCCTTTAAATGGGTTTGGCCTTTTTTGACAATGTGTTCAAAATTTAAAAACAAAAAAAAGCATTTCACAATCGGGTGAATTATATTACCAAAGTAAGATTTGTAATAAAATTTGTTAAATCACTTAGAAACTTGTTCAACTACAAGAAAGGATGTCGGTATCAGGTTTTAAATTGAATAATAAATGCAACGAAAATTTTTATAACAGCCCATTAGTGAGTGAATAAAAATTCAAACTTGAACAAAGAAAAAACCAAACGATTCCTTGAGAAACATCCTTTCGAACAAACTCAACATTTTTTCCCAACTAACAAGCAATACGAGAACACTCCAAAGGAGATGATTACTCCTTTAAGGATCTCCGTTCATAATACCACCATCTCTTATAACGATTTCGCTTTACAACTCCTTTGAAGTACTCAAATAATAGTGTAAGAAGTTGTGCAAAAGTGCAACCCCGTGCCGGGGGCCGAGGGTGGAAAGGATCAAAAGTGAACAAGTAAAATGCATAAAAAATTGCATTCCCTTTTTTCCTTGTTAGACGACAACGCGGCAAAGGACGATTCCTTTTTTGTTCGGTTAAGATTCCATATTTTTTCAAGATTACATCTTTTCTTTATGGTTTTTCTTAAATACTTCAAATACTTCAGAGATTTTACGATTTCAAGTTAAAGTTAGAATTTTAAATGAACAGTATTTAACACTTCAGTTAAGCTATTGGTTAGATCTTTCCTATGTTTTAAAGAAAATTTGTTAAAAGTCTTGTGCATTCAAAGTTTTGCAAAATGACTGACATTTTTCTCACGAATTCAACGAATTCATATATCGTACATATCTGATAGCCTTATCCGAAAGAGACTATTACAAAGGAGCATTGATTAAAATATGTCTCTTATTCAATTTGTTAAAATATTGGTTTATCCTTGTATCTTGTTTCCTTGGGAATCTTCATATCTTTAAAAATGGCGGACAATTCTCTCAAGAATATCTTGCCTTAAAATGGATTAAAATGCCTGCAATTATAATTATGGTATTTAATGGGTTAAGATATTGGCTAATCTTTCTATGTGGTTTCTGTGGAAAGTTTCTTTATCATATAAAACTGGCTTACGTTTCTTCCACGAATGGCACAAATTCTAATATCCTGGAAGCGTTAAATACCTTCCTAGTATCTATGTTTAATGGTTCAGAAATTACTTAATATTTGTATCTACTTTCTTAATTTCGAAAATCCTTACGAATGTCATGAACTCAAGTATTCTCGAAACTGATAACTTCATTTGAAGGAATATGTATTTAAAAAACATATTTAGTAATGCTTTTATTTGTTTTCCTTGGGAATTTTATTAACCTTATCAAAACACTGGACATTTTTCCCATAAATGCAACGAATTCATACATCCTGCAAATTGATAATCCCAACCGAAGGATGGTCATTCAAAGGAGTTTTGATTTAAATGCCAGCATGTTTTGTATTTGAAATTATTCCATTTCCGTCTAACTTGAAACTCAAACCTTGTACACAAAGTTATCGATTCAACATTCTACAAATGATTTTGTGTCTACTCGTATATCGCACAGATAGGTATAGAAATAGTTCTTTCCACGAATCCTGAATACGTGAATCCTTCTGTTAGAAGTGAGTTCAATCAGTGTGGGTGCTGACAGTTGATAATAGTTCCGGAACAGATACCACTGTCATCCATTACGATGAGGACACGTTGATGATAGTGGATTGAAACGTGTTTCTTTGTTTTAATCCTCAAGATAATCTTTCTAGAAACTTGTAAGTCTTCATTAAACCTTATTGTACTGTCTTACATCACAGAATGATTTTTCAATTACGCGTGGAGTCGTGATAGCTTCTACATGCTCCCTTCTTTGTTCTCAGACTTCACAACTGTAATTAGAATCTATCCTACTCCACATCATCAATATCTTCAACAAAACTTTTAATCAACATCGTCCGTTGAACTCATTCTAAAGCTATCCCTGATCTTGTATGTAACATACACACATATATCCAGATTATACGAAAACATTGAATTCGTCAAGTGGCATCAAGGAACCACAACTTTTAGGGCTAAGAATCCTCATTGATTTCTGACTTTCAATTTTGTATCCCTTTCAATGATCCGTATTCCAAATATTTGGGATAAAATTTTTCTCTGGAATAAAATTTACATGATATCAATAAAATTCAATCATATTGTTCATTCCCAAAATGTAAATGCTCCTTAGGAGATATACCACATCTATATCCTTTCAGTAAAGGGATCTCTCCTTTGTGACTGTTTTGTCTTAGTAAGGATAAGAAAATATTTTTATTTTTAACGTTTTCTTGGAATTTGTTGTGGAATTGGTTTTATCGATTCGTCTGAATATTTAAATTTTCAACGCAAATACAAATGAATCTCAAAACTCTATTGGGTTTTATGCTTAAATTCTTTGGAATATAAAGTTTATTATTCATTGTCTTCATCCATGAATTCATTAATTTAAATATATTTCTATTATCAAGTAGCATGAATAATTTAACAACAAATTATTATTTATTATTGAAAAGTAATTGAGTGAAATTTCGTGGAAAATGTGGTGTAAAATTTTAAAAAATTCCGCGGAATCCATGAACTTCGTAAGGTTCTTCAAACTTTTCTTGAATTTGGCCGCGTATCGGAGTTTATATTAAACCTTTTTGACTAGCATTTAGGGATTAAAATCCCGATTGCTTTTGAATTCATTCATTTAACGACTTCCATGTAATCCTTTATAGGACTCGTAAAACGCATAAATAAATCTCTCATTATGAACTGAGGATTACAAGGAACCCTAGCTTAATCCCCTTTTTGCCATTTTTCAAATTTCGTCTGGCACACTCTAAAACCTGAGTAACCTAACCTAGAGGGGTGTAGTATAATACTTGTTTAAATATTTTTTTGGGGAGTATTTGAATATTCCACAAATGCTTCATAACCCTTCACCGGGTTTATTACAAGACAAAGCTTCGAATATAATTAATTAGGGAGTAAACTGTATGGAGCTTTGTTTTAAATGGATTAATAAACAGCAAGGCTTTGGTAAACGCAAATAAATGAAAAAAGCTGTTCTTTGGGTCATGATTAATTACAGTTTTGGCAAAATTATTTATTTCCAAATAACACCAGGATCTGGGCTTTATTGTTTTATGTTACAAAGCTAAAATGTTTTATAGAGTCCTTAGCTTAAATCATATTTGGAACAATAAAAGATTCATTTCGTGACAAACGATCCCCGTGACAGGTTCACGTGACTAATCTTTCATTATCAATCTTTTATGATCGTTATCTACTTAGATCCTTAATCCAAAACTTGATAATCCTTATACGTACAATATATATCCAAACAAAAAATTAGTTTTTACTTTTCAAAACCATTTTGAAATTGCAGCTAAATCTTGTGCATCGATCAACGCGTTTGTTTCATATGGTTATTCCACAATGCGATCTTTATAACAGTTTACGATAACTTTATACAATAAAAATTCGTAATTAATTACCAGAGTTACAATAATTAAACATATTTTTATTTTATAAGCAAATTAACCATAGTAATAAATTATGTGCGCGTATTTATTTTACCTCTTCATTTTCTGAATCATAGAAGGTTAAAGGGAGAATACTTTTATTCAAACTCAATTTATAATAACAATCGAAAATATTCCATCAAATTTGAGTTAAAAAATATTCTAAATTCAGGCGTTGCAAAGTGATTTTCGGAAACGAATTTAACAAAATATATCTTCAAATTCGACAGGATATTTGTAGACTGCTTTATTTTAAAATTAATAACTAAATATATTCGGTAAGGTCATAAATTTAGCTGATGATTCAATGAAGTATTTTAACATAATATTGGAAAATGTTGTTGGCTGCATTATATACATACAAGTACAATTTTGGGAAAAGTTTTAACCACATATTGCTTTGTGAAATAATTGTGGGCAAAGGACAAAAACATCCTTTATTTATTCACTATGTCTTTTTTTAAAGTGTTTATGTCCTTCTTGAAAGGAGTGCGCAAAATTTCATTAAGATTGGTACATTAATTTGTGAGATATCATGTCTACTATCTTCAAAAATTAAGTATTGAGAAAAACGCGTTTAAAGTTTGCAAGTGCAGTGTGTTCTCTTTGCTAATCCATCCCTTCCAAAAGCTGTATCTCCTGAAATTTAACTCAAACTGAGTACAAACTTTTATATAATATTTCTAATATATTTTGTTATTAAATAAACATTTACAAAAAAATTAATTTTTTGAAACTCGTGTAACGGGTAGAAATGAAGAAATGCTTTAACCAAATAAAGGTGGGTTGAAGGTTTTCCAGCAATAAACTCAATAATTTTAAAATGTTATTCAACAAAACTTTTCATTAACCTTAAAGCACCCTGAAGTGATCAGAAGTTCAAGAACATTTCAACCCTTATGGTTTTGAACTTGTTCATTATGTCAACGAGGTTTTATTTGGTAAAACTTATGACTTTCATTCGTGTTAATCATACCAAATCATACTAGGCCAAAAGTCTTACATACCTAAGTCTTTCAAATACTTCTGTGTACTTTTGTAGCCTAATAAATTATGAAGACACCAAAAAAGGGCTTAGAACTTTTTCATATATTTCTAAAGATTTTAAAACATTCTTAAAAGTTTTCTCAGTTGAATGGTAAGATAAGGGATTGGAATTTCATGAATAATATTTAGGGAAAAATATATTCAACTTGGTAACCGGAAATAAATTTCCATATGTGAATTTTCACCCTCTTAAGGAGATAAAACATTTTCTCAACCATCCAATAACTTGATAATAATTTGTAGCACTTCAACCGTCAGAACTTCCACTTTAAATGCTATGAGATCTTGAAAAGGGATGAATAAACATTCTCTCCACGGACATGTATATGAGTTACTTCTTCTTTAAAGGATGGTTTTCAAGTTTCTGGGACGTGAGACTTTAAATCAAATCGGGAAACCAACTCAAATGTGGGTGAAACCTTGTACGTGATGTAAACATTTTGAAATCAATATCTTGTGATGGTTCACGTCTTACCTGATACTTTCCGTGGGGAATAAACGATATACGTGCCATTGACTTTTGTGCGGACCTGGCAGTATTGGACTTTGTCTAAGGTATTCAAATTCGCAACTTTTACGACTTGAAGCGTTCAAGAAATTAATTTTCTCATGTATGTTAATGAGCATTGTTAGGTATGTAATTTTGTATTTTTGTTTATCCTGGAGACCATACGACAAATGTTACATAATCATCAAAGTAATGAATGTAAACACGGCCAAAATATGCTGGATGTGTCAACACTAGAAAATTTTGTAAATGAATACCTATTTACGCTTCGGTTCAAGAGTAAATCCAATATTTTGTTCACGGTTTATATTTTCATAGGTAACACTGTTCCTGAAATTTTAGGTGAATGTTTGCATTTTGTCGCCGAAATCAGCAATTTTGGTCGAAATATGGTTGTAATAATTTACAGGACAGTATTCCATTCTGATTCAGGGTAACTTTTAAATCTGTGATCTGATTTGTTGTAAGGTATATCATTAGGTAGAAAATTGAGTTTGCTTTCAAAATAATATAATTAATTTTTTGAGAACAATTTCCTCTTGGATACGACCGCATCTTCCATGAATGCCTGTTCTGTTATTATTCGCGATAACTTTTTAACAGATAATCCATTAAGCTTTAAGCAATGCACAAATAATTATGTGGTATAGAGTAAAGTTTTCAAGATTTTGTGAAGAATGCCGTAATTTTAATATCATATTTACGCAATTCCCGAGTTCCAGAGTAGACAAAACGCACTGCTTATTAGTTCCATAGTTTACCAGTTCCTCAGCTTATCAGTTACTTAAATAGTTCCATAGATAACCAGATCCATAGGTTACCAGTTTCAGAGTTAACCAGTTCCAGGCATTGCAAGGCGAAGCCAAGTAAGTTAAACCATGTCTAGAGGAAACAAGGTACAGGAAGATGCTGTTAAAAATGAAGTGTGACAAATCGAAACGAAAAAAGAAGTGAGGCAACAAAAATTGATCAACAAACTTTGATCAACAAAAGTAGACCCAAAGTTGGAAAAGTTAAACTTTGCAAATTTAAAACAAAGTTATTTCAAAACATGAATATCCTGGAGGATTGAACAGAAATTTTTAGTTATCTCTGAGATCCAGCTATGCAGCTCAGGTAGTCACGTTGATTATTGGGAACATTAATTTCAATAGAAGTTTGCTTAAGCTTAGTAGCGTCTAAGGAATTACGACAAAATTTGCTGAGTAACATATACTCAAAATTTTCGATTTCAATATCAAAAAATTGTCCACTTGTTTTGAACATGTGATCATAAACTGAAACGTGGATGGACGCATCAACAACCTTCTACTTCTCAGAGCTTCTCAGACACTAACAGATAAATCGGGAAATTAAATGACACGGACCCTTGATTTAACTCTGAAGCTCGCATCCCCATGGAAAAGGACATATCAGTGTCAGGGGACTTTCAATCAAGTGAAATAAAAGCTTTTTAAATGGAGAAAATAAAGAGCATTGAAAGTTTCCCCCCCAAGTAAGCTTTATGGATGTTTGTGGAATATGGATCTGGAAGGATTCCCCATTCCCCAATCTGTTGCATCCGTATCCTCACATTTTTGTAAATGTCCTTTGTACATTTTTGTTGACAATCATGCACATGTTTCAAGTAGTCCTTGTGCTGATTTTTGAATGAAAAAATTTTCTACTCTTTCAAATGCGGATCATTTTGAAAATTAACATCAGGATAATATCGTGTCGTGGATTCAAAACATTTAAAATAAACTTCTAAGGACCATGGTCAAAGACGCAAGAAGTTGAATGATTTGAATTCAACACGTGCTCCAAGTCAATTGCTTAAGTCTATGAATTTATCAAAATTGTTTCTTTTTCCTTGAGTTTCCAAGTGGACTGTCCTTGAAAGGATATTTAAATCACAAAATCATTTCGTAATAAAAATTTATTTAACTGAAACTTAACGAAAAAATAAAGTGAAATTTTCCATTACAAAAATTAGCTAAATAAACGTGCAGATGGTATTTGTCGACTCCATCAACGTTTCAGGGAAGTCCTTGTTTTGTTTTATTTTGAGTAGCACAAGAAAAAGGCATTTTAAAAAAGGACCAGTTATCAACAACAGGAACAGGAAGTAAGAAACATAGGGAAAAACGAAAAAACAGACAGAACTTTATTCCGGAAACCCACAAAATGTTTGAAAGTTGAATAAAAGAAAGAATTAAGGATAAGAACTATCTGTATTTGAGCAAGGATATAAAAGGATATCTTCACCTTATACAGCTGAGATAAGATAATTGAATTTTATTGATACAGACGTAATTTAATTTCGTAAAAAGAAAATTGAAAGGATATCGATACGAAAAATGAGACAAAAAGGATATACAAATCGAAGGATTGGAAATCAATAAGTCTTTGTTTCTTTGCTTTTGAAACATGTGTCTCATGGCAGAATTTAATCCTTTAAAGTTTTTAGTATTCCTTTTTCTTGAAAGTGAACATTTTTCTTGAAGGTGATTGTAGAAAAATTAAGCGCAACAATTCAAGGACATGCCTTTCAAGTCTCAGATCTTAGTAGAATGTATCATTTAACGATCCTTGAAAGTTTTCAGAATAACTTCTCTGTGTGAAGTCTTCTGGATCAAAGAGAAGGAGTATTGAATTGATTACAGAAGACACTGTTACGAGTCTTTTCTGCACACAATCCAAGGATTCACGTAAGGACTTATTTTTTTTAATATTAAACGAATCACGTACTTGTAATTTAACGTTATCCTCTTGAGCTACCCACCTTATCTCGTTGAAGATCCTGATACCTCAACAATATTTCCTTTTATTTGTATCCTTCCGCTTCCTTTGGCTTTGGGTTGTGTCACGTTTGCACTGTTATTTTTATTTCTTTTTTTTCTTTGTTTTACTTGAAAATCTGAGTCACAATGTCAGTAGTCTCACTTACATGGAATGGCTTGTTGTAATGAGTTTCCTGAGGTGAATCCATTTAATCAGGATTCGTCCTAGAAAAACCGATTTATCCTTAAAATCTTGAGACAAAACCTTTAATCACAGATAATCCAAATTAGAACTATGGTTGACAAGTCAAGGATAATAAAATTTTACTCTTAGCGACAAATGACGTCTGCAGGTTTGAAAGCTTATCCTTTGCCTAGAACTGCTGAGGACATAATCGATGTAAATAGGGACTACAAATTAATGAATTATTCATTTAACATTATTGCACGAATTAGTCGGATTCATTTAGAAGTCTGAAGAGATTCGTCTGCTTTTCCTAATAACAATTTAAGAAAGAAAACACATTAAAAAGCTGATTTTAATCTTCCACACAATTTTCTTAAGGTAGATAAAATTAGTTGCAATCTTTAAAACTTTGTTACCACTTTTGTAATATTCTCAAGTTTAACTTTGTTTTTTTCGAAAAATTCCCAGCAAAAATGTCATTCAAAGTCTTCCTCAAATTTGATCCGTTGAAAAAATTCTGTAAACGTCACAAATTCTGTAGACAACGATTTGAAATCAATACTTTTATATTTTATATTAACAAGGTTTTCTTACAGAAATTTGATTAATTATCCAGGGAAAATATTGAAAATTTTATGTTTCACATGTATTTGAAGAACATTAATTTCAATTCTGACCACGTTTTTAAAAAATGTAAATTAAACACACTTTGAATGCTAACATCAAAAATAAAAAAAAACAATGTTCTTAATTGTAATTCATTGAAATTATATCCTTTTTATTTTATAAACATAGGTTGAAAACTTTTTGAATTTGAAAAAAATTGTTTTGATTAAAATGAAGTTAACTGTGGACAGACGCGTCTCACTGGGTTTATTCGGTTTCTCTCGTTATAACCCAGGAATTAATTCGATAACCACTTGGAAAGATAAATAATAGTACAAACAACTTGTAACAAAAAATAAAAATCACTTTTTGAATTGTATGAAGTGAAATTCTACTGTGTTCCTTAATAAACATTCATTCTTATGACTTAGTACTGAAGTATCATATAAAATAACCCAACGCAGACTTTTAATAAAACTTCCATGTCCTGTAATTTAAAAGAAATTTTCACCGACAAATCCCACAAATTAGTCTCAAATTTTCAGTGTACTTTCTCATGTAATTACAGTCATAAACATGTAAAATCATGATTTCCGTGTTTGTCTGTAAATTCCACCACATACCACATACCCGGATATTACATTCCAGCCACAAAGCTCCAACGCACAAAATACCCTAACACAAACCATGCAAAAAACAGGACGATATCGTATGCATTCGCACAGGGATACAGAAGAACACAGGATGTTATGACATTTGTGCTATACACGTGTCCTGGGATACATCCTGACATCAGGATTCGTACAGTCCTTGTATATGTTCGCGGGTGTTATCCTTTAAAAGATGGTCACCACGAAGCGTGTGAGAGGGTTAAGGACTTTGGCACTTAAAAGGATTTTATGATTCTATGTACACACATTCACATACAACATCAACATGATTATTAAATTTGTTAACTAATTGAAAACTAACGTCGTACTCGGGATTCATGATGATTTTTAATGAAAATCTGACAAGGGTTTAATTAGGGAAAACTTTTATTTTGAAAAGGTTGTATCAGGTCAAGGTAATGTGGTTTAGTAACGAGGGTAATTTGTATTTTGATGATCCTTCAAAGCCAGTACACTTCATAACCTTTTCTCGAGTATTGTCGTTGAAGGAAACACAAGATGAAAGTGGTGTCAGTAACTGGTTCACACTAACTTGTCCTATTTTGCAAGGTACCAAACAAAATGCTTAAAGGAAGGTCAACAACAGCTTTCTTAAATTTGTGACAATTCTGAGGGTAATTTCAGTGAGGTGTGAGTGTAAAAACATTTTGACTTGATGTGACCAAAAACTAACCAAAGAACAGTGTCACAAAAAACGGCCCACTTCTAATGGAACATTCGTGTAACTTTCAAAAGAAACTTCCAAGGTGTTTTCCTAGATTGCCACTTTGAACCCTCAATCAAACTAATGGAAAAGTAGAAAAGCATTGACACTGTTACATTAATAGGGAACAGTTCTTACACAAAAAGGACGAAAGTAACAATCCTAGATTATCTGGAACGTTGCACGACAATGAACTGTTCAACGAAAATTGACATTTGCTAGACATTCAACATGAAAATCCCTTTAAGGAATCTACTGAGAGCTCATGTCAAATTCAATTGTTCTTTCAATCTATTTTATGGTTGAGTCCTTATCCTTGATTCCACGTCAAATTGATAGACAACGAACGGATTACTCTTGAACATCTTTACAAAAAACATAAACTGCCTACAATGTGATACCACAAGAACATCTTTCATTTATAAGGATTATTCACATGGTTATCCTGAAAGACTAATAATACTCGTTGACTATAAAAGGATTCGATTAATATTCTTATGTGATATTTTCACCTTTCCTACGTGCAATCCGTGAAAACATGGAATTGCAATTTTGAGCAACGTGAAAAGCCCATTTTGAAAGCTTCTAACTTTACATGGCTATTAGATTTCCACAAATCTGTATCAGACGCTAGTTGAATATGAAATAAAAGAAATATTTTTGAAAAAGTATTATTTTATTTTGAAAATCAGTACAATGCTTGTGGGACAAATGAGTTAATGAAATAATTTCTGCATTTAAATGCCATAGCACGCATGGAACAGCATTCTGCGGTCATATTAATTGGACAAGTGAGTAGCATCTGATATTGAGCACATTGATCTAGGTAAAATGGAAGTGAAGCACATCCACCTAATGCTGGACGGAATCTTTGAACTAAAGTCTTTGTTTCATGAAAGATAGGAATTAAATAGGGATGTAACACATACCAACTGCGTAGCAGAGTCTGTAAGCAGGTCGCCATTCCACAGGGACAGCTGTCAAATCCAAGACGCCAGACCTTAAGGCTCCAATTGCTGCTAACTCGCATTCCACATTGCACTAGATACGAATACATTAATTTTGTACGTCATCAACGATAGGTTACTCACTGGACCAGGGTTTCCCGGATTCGTCACTAACAAATCTTGTATGAGTGATATGATACATCCAATTTGGAAACTTGTCACAAACTGTTCAACTGGACAACAATCTTGATTAATGTTTCTTGGCACTATAGTCTCACATGTTTGACCCAAAACTAATTTCTGCAAAATTTATAATTATTAACAATGCTTATATTATTAATAACTTGATAACTTTTCTAACTCACAATTCCTAAAAATGTTACAACAACTTTCACAAACATGGCGACCAGTCGCACTGAATTTGTTGGATTTCTAAAATCGTCATTTTAGTAAAAATATTATACAATTAACCTAAATGATGGAAATTAATGAAACCATGTACACTTGACCCTTTCAACTAGACCGTTTTCAACAACAGATTTATCAGATAACATGGTTTATGATTTTGAAATCGAAAATTTCCATTGAGGTCAATGGCGATATTGAGAGGTTGATGATCCACGGTGGTGAAATAGTTTACAAAGTGTTTACTTAACGCGTCACTGTAAATTCTAACATATCCTTCAACATTGTGTCCTATATAATCAGAAATTTTCAAATTCAAACGAATGAGTCCTTGTATACTAAAATAAAAATAAGAGGAAACCTTTGACACAGATAAAACCCTCTACAAACAGTATGGTAGTATCGCAAACACGTTTTTCTTAAAAATAAAAAATTACAGCAGGATAAAACTGAAAACCTTACAAAGAAGGTTATTATAAAGGTTGCCTAAAGTCAAAGAAAACTGTGTCTATGGCTTTTAACCCTTATCCACATACATACACCGAAGCAAACAAGTTGAAAGAAACTTCATATCTAGATCATTTAACACGTTTAATTATTTTATGACACTCCAATGGGGTGATGTCTATGTAAAGGACCCATTTACTTTTTTGAATCCTTACAGAGGAGTCCTTACACTCGTAAGTGTGCTGTATTCATTAAATTTTTTTTTATTCTTGTCAAAGATATTAACAAACACAAGACTCTTTCTAATGAAGTTGTTAACATGTGGATATAAAAGGAAAATTTTCATCCTGCGGGATCAGGAAATATGTATCCTTTGAACACGTAAAATGACTTTTGCCTAATAAGCCTCTCATTGTCGACCTGGATTTTTCCTTTGTTGAATTACTAGAACGAATTTAGCGTGAAAATAAGATTCTTTCACAAGGAATGAAGAAATGTAAGGACGAGAGAAAGTTTGAGTCCTTATGGTAATTATGCTTCAAAGCAAGAGATGCAATTATATTTATAAAGTAATTTAATGCTTCAGAGCTGTGGAATTGAAATTACAATTATAATTGGAAAACCATATTGTTGATTATATAATTCACTAATTAATAACATTATTTTAATTAGCAGAACTAGATTTTTCTAGTAATAAGTTGTCAACAAATTCTGTTCTTAGTTATAAATTAAAAATGACTGGTTTTGGTCCTCTTCAAATCCGAGAAAATAAATGTTTATAGTCTGTAGGAAATTGAAACTCCCTTTAGAGAGCGATCAAATTAATTCATCTACTGTGAAATATTTCGCATTAATAATTCTTTTGTTCACAAGTTAGCATAAATGAGAGTTAGTTACGCGTCAATTGCAATCTGCATATTCTCTTTGTGCGGACGTTCGCATGGTTTTGATTTGTAGCATCTTTTCTCTCGCTTTCCTTCAATATGTGGCAGTGATTTCGTGAAATGGGACGGAAATGTGTAACAGGACGCCGGGGAAGCGCACACTATTTATCAGTTCGTTGTCTTAGATTGTAAAACTAAACGAACAGTAAAAATTAAAGACTGAAAAACAATCAAGGAAAGCAAATTAGAATCTTTTATTAATCAGTTTAAATACAAATCGAAATGTTTCAACAACTAACTGTTGTTTACGCATTTTTTCAACGTTTTTTAGATACTTTGAAATCACAAGAATATGCCTCATATTTTAGTCATCATGAGTCTTTTGTCTCTGCTCTCCCCCGAATTGAAGAAAAATAACTGTCTTCAATAAAAATTGCATTACTTCTAGTGTTCATTTTAAATAATAAATGAATCAGTTTTTAAGGAAAGAATGTAATTCTTGCTTATTACCAAGGTGAGTGATCAGATGTTTCACATCATATGCGACTACTGTAAGGCTCGCTCATTTTACATTTTCTGTCTCCCTCTTTACAGCATTTTAAATAGAACAACAACCAAATAGTTTCACAGATTTTGTTAGCTCGACGAATTACTCGTAGTGTTCTATCGGTCGCGTCTCTGTCAACAAATGACATACCCACGTCTAACCATATGAAACGATGGTTTTTTACAAACTTATTAACAGTCTTTAATTTTTGTCTTTGATGTGAAGGACAAAACGAAAAGTGTGACATTTCTCCTTACGAAATATGAAAAACGAATAATGGCGGATCTTTCTCTGGAAGTATTTTGTGATTGACATTTCTGCAATTTGCTGAATTCCATGAAAATTTCCAAGCGCGGAGCTAAAGTCTGTTTTTGAACTAAAATTTCCAAGAAGCAAAAATATTTTCAAACTAAGCACAACATGTCAAAGAATTTCCAGACACATAGTTCCGCAAACACCAAAGAAGGTATTAAAGTATGAAGTGTGCAATATCATTAACTTTTATAAAAGCAACACCAGGAAAAATACCTTCTAGGCATAATTTCTTAATTAACTTTTTGATGAAAACTCTTAATTGAGTTGTTTAATAAATGAAAGGTTAGAAAATATCCTGGAAAGTCAATTCCAGAGCTTTGTTGTTTCTACATAAACGACATATCAAACGGAATATCCTGATTTGTAGGTATTATGAAATCACTGACATCAGTCTTCATGGTTTTTATATTGTGGGTTCAATGCACAACTTTACAACAAGTCTCAACAAAACAAAACAAAAGTATCTTATGTATCTAACAAGGACTGGTATCTGGATGGTCTAGAAGTGATCACTGGCTGTGTTTCTCTTGATCCAGTCCAAGTAGTACGACACTCTTGCGTACACTGCTGGATAACCTTTGTCACATCCGAAAATACTTCCAAAGGATGTGATACCCACAAGAGTCTTAGACTTATGGCCATCCAGTACGACAAGAGGGCCTCCAGAGTCACCGCTACAAGTTGACTTTTCGTAGGCGCCACTTGTGCAAATGTTTGAACGTCTCAAGATTTCAGGATACGCCTTGGCGCATTCACGTTGCTCCAGAATCGGCAGTTCCACGTATCTCAGAGAGTTAGCAATTGCTTGTGTTGCTGGAAACAAACACAAAAGGGATAATTTGGTTGTTACCTCTTTGAGAACTACTCACATTCAGTGTACCGTCCCCATCCTGAAGCCACCGCCGTGTGTCCTTCATAATCCTCATCCTTCGAGCTTGGAAGATCAATTGGCTCAATTTTGTCTGAAATCATGAAGGACAAATGCAAATAAATAAAACCAGGTAAATTTAGAGAAGCATACCACTCAACTTCAGGTTTCCAGGCAATCTCACCAGGCCAATGTCGTTGGCAAACCGTCTGGGATTCCAATGCGGATGAATTATGAAGTTACTCCGATCGACATGGATTCTAAGTTGTCCGTCTTCCTTAGAATTTCGGATCTCATGTGCTCCAATGAAGAGAATGATTGACTTTGAACTGCAAGAGGAAAGTCATGAATCACCGTTTTTGTCAAAATCCTAGCGTTTTTACTAATCCAAGCAATGTGCGGCAGTCAAGACGTATTTTTTCGAAATCAGTGCACCACCACACCAACTCAATCCCATCGGAGTACTCAGGAGGATCCCAACTTGGTAAGGTAGTCCATGAGGGATAGCTTCATTTCCACCAAAGATCCGTTTCACTGCAAGATTCGAATGAATCCTAGTCCTGCTGTGGAACCGGTATGTGTAGTGTCCCAAGACTTTCGGTACCTTCGTGTACAGTCGAATGGAACTCCAGTTGATTCTACGCCCAGGTAATGTGAGAACTTTCGCGTTCAACGAGATCAAACAAACAATCACTAAAAGCTTCATCTTACAGGAACTTTTTTCCTTATTTACCGACACAAACTAGTTCAAATTTGTGATTTAACAAACATTTTATAGGCTTTTCCAAACCCAGAGAGGGGCAAGATTAAAAAAATTCAAATCAATTTATAGTTACAACAGTCAAAGTAGAGAATTTATATTTTCTACGTTTGACTTTTCTTAGGTAGATACAATTTTTGTTCCACTACTTTGAGCAATGAACTCTGAAATCTTAAAGCCGCTTGGTCAATCTTCTGAGGAAATATTGAACGTTTTCTTTGTCTAGTACCTACTATTTCAGTTACTCTACGTTAATGTCGATTAAGTAGAATGTAATCAATTTTCTACGTTTGTGCTTCTATCGCAAAGATGCAAAGTACATGAAAATCATTACGTTTTTCACATTGATCTTGATCTCGATTCCGGGAGTTACATCATTTCAATGTTGTTCCACGGACTATCTATGGAAACGTTTCTACTCACCTTTAAAATAAAAACTCATTAAGTTGGTTGGTTTTTGGGAATATCTGTAACTGCGCGGATTTCAAATTCTGATATTTTGGTGTTTGAAAAGAAAAATGTTCCTTAATTAGCGCTGTTTTTATTTTAAAGCTATACAAATTTGTTTCGACAACCGTTTTTTAAAAAACTACTGATGTAGACAACATATGGTTGTCGAAAAAAATTTGTATAGGTTTAAAATAAAAACAGCGCTAATTAAGGAACATTTTTCTTTTCAAACACCAAAATATCAGAATTTGAAAAACTCATGGTCAAAATCAAGAAGAAGCTGTATTCGTTAGATAATCGTGAGAGAAAACATATCCTCTATCTCGTTATTTTGGCAGATCAATCTCTAATTTTCGATCGTAAAAACAAAGAAAAACTCTTGTTGATACAGCGCAAAGTGTCTTACTTTAGTCTGGCTTGACTGGAGAACTCGTATATATGGAAAATTCTCAGAAATATATTTTCAATACTATTAAGCTGGCAAAAGTGACTTAGATCCCTAATTCACTATTGCTGATCAAAATTAAAAAAGAATTTCCAGTGGCTTAGTGACGAAGCAGCATCCTGTGGCCAGATTTGTCAGATCTGTTACATCATTTCATTCTGAATCTACGGTTACATTTTCTCAATTTAATTACATTGGCAGGAGAGACTCATCTCCAATGTCATCCATGTCATCATCAAAATCAAGAAGAACATCTATCGGCATTGTGTAAAAGCTGCTCCTCTGGCCAGAACTGAAAAGGTTAGAGGGCACATCATCTCAATGTAGATCCACGTAGAATCATCTGGAACATTTTCATATTTTTATAACGTCGGCAACACCAACTTCTCTTTGAAATCTTTATTTTCCCCAACAAGGAAACGAAGATGTTCTGATGTCATCCTTTGGTCAAACAAAACACCATTTTCCAATCTTATAACGTGTTCAGCATTGTCACTTATCTTTAATATCTATCGATTCCGGTGACACTTGGAAAACTTACTCGTCAAACTGAATAAAACTTTTGAGAAAAATCAATCAAGCTTCACGACACCGACGTAGAAAGTGAAATTGAGTCAAGGCCAGAAATAGTTTCTTCATGAACAGAAAATGCAAGAAATTTTTGGTGTCTTGGGAATTGGGCAAGTTCAAGAAACTTAAAAATGCGGAAATGATCAATTATTTCAACACAAAAAATATACTAGTATTTTATTTTTATTGAATTTCAATTCCAGTTTGTTGGGAAATCCAGTCCAAGTAGGGAGCAACTGCTGTGAACACAGCTGGAGATCCACTTTGACATTTCTCTGCTCCGTAGGACGTGATTCCAATCAAAGTGCGACCAGATGGATAATCTGTGACCAATGGTCCACCAGAATCTCCATCACAAGTTGACCGTCCTTCTTTGCCACTAGTGCAAATGTTCGTAGACGCCACATAGGGATGATAACTGGCACAGTTCTCCAAGGATACCTCCTTCAGCCAAACGTAATTAAGAACGATTGACATATCCATTGCACCTGAAATTTGACAAGATTAACATCCATTCACACATGAGTTTCCAGACCAGTTACTGTCCGAAGTACGTCCCCAGCCAGACGTCATCAAATCCCGTCCTTCCAAAGACTCTTCCGCCTCTGATCTGCTTTGAAGTCGAATAAGGTCAACATTATCTGTTCGAAATTTAATTATTTTATAGCTTCCCTATTTGACATAACGAAAATCTTTTACCATTCAAAGTTAAAGCCTTCGGTAAGTGAATCAATGCAACATCGTTCCTGTTCAACCTGGTGTCGTAGTCCTTGTGAATGACAAACGATTCTCGTCCAACCATTTGTTTGCTTGATCCTCGTTCAAAATTGTCCATAATATTGTGTGTTCCGATGAAGATAAATGCTGACATGGTGCTGTTAAAATGAAACCATCAGAACATTTCCTAGTTTGTTTATTCCTTTGACACTTACTCTTCCAAACAGTGAGCAGCTGTAAGAATCCACTCTGGATGTATCAAGGAACCACCACACCAGAACTGCCCATAAGGGACTGTGTACATGAATCCCACTTGGTAGGGTAAGGAATGCGGTTGCACCTCCTCTCCTCCAACAATTCGAGCATCTGGAAGATGAGGTCCAGGGAAAGCCACAGCAACTCCCAAAGTTACCACAAAACAAAGCAACGACTTCATAGTTCTACGTATTCCTATAGTTCCAAACAGACAAAAGCTTGCTTTTATACACAAAACTGAGGTTTATCACAAAATCAAGTTTTATCAGTATGTGACTGAAGTGTTTTGTGATAAAAATACCAGAGATATACCTACAATGGTTGAAAAGTACCGTTGAGTGATAATTCTAAGAAGCTTTTGTTTTTTAGAAAAATTTTATTAAACAACTAAGCTTATCACTATCATCCTAACAATCATCTATTCAAACTCCATTCCAGTCTTCGATGAGATCCAATCCAAATAACGTTCCACTCGTGTGAACACTGAGGGCTTTTCTTCCAAACAGGACTCACTGCCGAAGGAAGTAATCCCTACCAAGAGTGGAGCGTTGTTCTCATCGACGACAAGAGGTCCTCCAGAGTCGCCATGACAAGCAGCCTTTAAGCCTTCCCCGCTAACGCAAATATTTGTTTCTTGAACGAAAGAGGAATGATCAAGGATGCATCTTTCGTTTGAGATCACTTCTGCATCGACGTACAACAACACGGACGTGTCACCATATTCTGTAACAATAATCAACTCTTAGATATTCTGATGGCACCAAAAAGCTTGAAGACTTACCAGTCAACCCCCAACCTGACAGTGTCCCAATACGTCCATCGAAGGCTTCTAGCCGTGTATGGTGCTTGGGCAGTGCTATCGTTTGAATTGTACCTGAAATTGCGAATTGAATCAAGAATCTAGAGAGAGTTTTAACGATAAACTTACTGCTCAGATGTACAGGCTCTGGTAGTCGGACAAGTGCAATGTCGTTCATGATCGTCATCGGATCCCAGTCTTCGTGCAAAACAATATTTTCTGAACCAATCTCAACTTCGTACCTTCCCTTTTCCTCAAAGTACAAATGATGCGCTCCCAGAACCATCCGGACACCAGATACACTGAATTGAATTGTTGAATTGTTACCAAAAGTCAAGTATACGAGGAAGATGTCTTACCCTTGCAGGCAGTGAGCTGCTGTCAACACCCATTCTGGAGATATGAGTGACCCACCACACCAGGTCGTCCATTCTTTGTATCTGATCCACATTCCAGCTTGGTATGGGAACTGGTGTGGAGTCGCTTCAATTCCATTAATAATCCGACCTTGAGGTCCGAGCCTGCTCACAGCAGAACTACAGCAAGACGCAATCAATAGACAAATTCCCAAGAACACCTTCATCTTCCTTGTACAGTTCTAGCTTCAGTCACAATCCTCTGAACTTTACCTGCCTTTTTATGACTACGCTGAATGTCTTCTTGACTGATAAAAAATGGTCAGTTGGAATCATTTTTATGATAAGATAACGTTGTGTGGGAAATCCTTCTTTGATACTTAATACAGAGGCTTCAAAAAACCGGGTGATATCTTTTAATAACTTAAGCTCCAGTTTTTAGAAATAACACAAGAGATAAATGATCTCTTCATTAGATAAAGGGATTTCTTCGAGTTTCTTAACGGGTGTCATGGTTTTGCGGGAATCATCAGACCTAACTTATGAGCAGTACAAAGTTCTTTAAGAATCTAATCAAAGTAGATTTATCCTTACTTGTGGTTAGGTTTCGAACCTTGTAGCAATCATGACGGTGATCGGCTTAGTTCTTTGACCAGCGTACTAGAGTGCTCAATTCAGTTCATCATTTTACTGCAAAACATTTGCTCTTATATAGTTCCTTCCTTCACAAGTTGATGTCAAATATAGTAAAGGAAATGTAAAGAAGTAAGTACTAGTCAAAAGCTAACGGCATTGGAAGTGATTTTTTTTATTGAATCACCAAACTGTCAATGAGGAATCAAACAGTGATCGGCGACTGTTATCAGTATCTGCTCTTTGTGCGTATCTTCGTATATTATTTACTATATTCAGGTATATGATTGACTGGCGAGTTAACTTTCAACCTTACAATAAGAACTAGTAGTGTAGTGTCGCTTACAAAGTATAACAGTGGGGAAACGTTCGAAAACTCGTCTGGCAGTTTAAATATGGAATAATAAAGTGTACTAACGATTTGATTTATTGATTTTCTGCGAGTTAATTCTAGTTCGGGTTCGCGGGTCCGCGAAGTATCCAATCACACCTTATCACGTCCTCAATTATAAACATTCATGCATGAAGGAATCACACCTGCAGAAACAATCATGCAAACCGCACCCGAAAACTTTCGTTGATGATAAGCGTCTGGGATTATCTTATCAACTGTAAGAGGTAACTCAAGTCTAGGAAAGTTTCTTATCTTCCTTAAACGCTTGTTGATGGTCAGTCGTTAAATAGAATTTGGTTAAAAGTTTGTTGAAAATGAAAGGGTTACATTTAATATCCTTGTTTCTTGTGAATTGTGTTGCTTCGCATTCAAGGATTATTGGAGGTGACATCGCTCCAGCACATGCATATCCCTACCAGGTTGGTATGTGGGTATTCGCCGGTCGTTACAACTTGTGGTGTGGTGGTACACTGATCTCGGATCGATGGGTCCTGACAGCGGCTAGTTGTTTGACAAAGTGAGAATGTGTCATGGAACTAAGAATGAAATCAATGATTCTCTCATTGACAGGGCAACGGAGGTGAGTTTGCTGTTTGGAGCACACAACATTTACCGTGACGAATACGGAAGGTACGAAGTGAACGTAGACGCGGATGACTTTATTCTGCACGATGGTTTCGATAGTAATTCGCTTGTGAACGACATAGCTCTGATACGGCTCCCGGAGTATATCAACTTGAGCAGTGAAGTTTTATTTTGTGAAACTGTTAAAAAACTTACAAAAACTAATTTCAGACACTATTCAAATTGTCAGATTACCCAGCCGTTTCAATGACATCGCTTCGGTTGGAAAGATAGCCACGGCTACTGGATGGGGAACGACTGGTAATTCAAAAATGAATATCTCAAAAATGAAGGACTTATTTTAAATTTTCTTTGTAGAAATTGGTGACATTTCAACTTTAAAGTATGTAAATGTGCCCATTGTATCCGATGAAGTATGCACGGACAGCTTTCCAGAATTGGACGTGACTGCAAAGATCTGTACGAGTGGATTTGATCGCAAAGGAACATGTCACGGCGATTCTGGAGGACCACTTGTTGTTTATGAGAATCACACTCCTATTCTGGTTGGTGTTGCATCTGCTGGAAGTCACAATTGCTTCCTGGCTATGCCGTCTATCTTCACAAGGGTCTCTTATTATTTGGAATGGATTTACTACGTTTCAGGTGTTGAAAGTGACAACTACTATGGACAGGACATGTATATCATGTAAAAGGCGATGCATTAAAAGACAATTTTTATATGCAAAGCGTTACTTTATTGATCTGAAACTGTACATAACCTCAATTTCATTGATTGTGCTAAACTCTGATACCGGTATGCTTAGCTATCCAGTCCAAGTAGTATCCGACTCTGGTGAAAACGGCTGGCCATCCTTGCTGGCACCCCTGATTCGATCCGAAAGAAGTGAGTCCGATAAGTGTGCGTCCAGATGGTAGATCGGCTACAAGTGGGCCACCAGAATCACCCGAACAGGTTGATTTGTATGATCGGCCACCTGTGCAAATGTTGCTCGGTTTGATGAGATACTGGAAGTATTGACTGCATACATTTTGCGAAATGACTGGAAGACGGACATTCAAAAGTCTGCTTGGAGTTTGTTCATCATCTGGAAATGGAGAATTTGAATTGAAATCTTCGGGATTTTAACGATCTTACAATCTGAGAAGCGGCCCCATCCAGATGCAAGGAGTTCCGTCCCTTCAAGACTGAGTGTAGCCTCACTGCGGGCTGGTAGTCGAACCGTTTTTACATTTGCTAGAACAACAAATATTATTAAAGTCGTATATTATGATCAGTTATGATAATCAACGCTTACCACCACTCTTAACAGTTTGGGGCAAATGTATCAATGCAATGTCATTCCGAACTAGATCAGAGTCCCATGCTTCGTGGATTATGAAATTCTTCCTTTCAACGGTGTATCTCTGTTGTCCACGTTCGTACTTGTTTGAAATGTCGTGAGCACCAACAAAGACAAGAGCACGATTTGCCCTGAAAATTTTAAGTTTAAACAAGATTATGTTCGAAATAACGAATTTACCTTTCCAAACAATGCGCGGCAGTAATTACCCAATTCGGGGCGATGAGTGAACCCCCACACCAAAATGTCCCTTCAGGACACTCAGTCAGGAGACCAACTTGATATGGAAGAGAATGTGGCTTAGCCTCAACTCCTCCAACAATTCGTCCTTCTGGTCCTCTGCGCACTGATGGTCCTCGGACTTTGCTCAAATCCACATCCTCCAAAGCGGATGCTACAACTACTGTCAGAACTAAACACAAAATCGACTTCATTGTTGGTACGAAGAAGCAATTTCGTCAAATGATACCTTCAAACCATTCCCACTTGGACTTATATATCAAAAATCTTAGTGAAAATTGGCGATAAGAATACCCTGTTAATAATGGGCGATTTGACAATAATCCCTGAAAAGTGAATCAAAGTTGACGGATTAAAAATGATGGATTGCGCATATAAGACTTTGCACGGGCGAAAATTTGGTTCTAGAAAAATCAGGGACTCCCCAAGCGTGTTAACTGACAAAACATTCATTTCAAAATATAGTTCTTTATTTAACCAATTTTCCTGTTTCTCCTTAACCTATTTAAGGACTGATCTCAATTCCAGTGTGAAGTGAGATCCAGTCTAGGTAAAAGCCAACTCTGGTGAAGACAGAAGGCCAACCGATCTGGCAACCTTCATCAGATCCGAATGATGTGATTCCAACGAGAGTTCGTCCAGTGGGAAGATCCATAGCCAGTGGTCCGCCAGAATCACCCGAGCAAGTAGATTTCCGGGCACTGCCGTTCGTGCAGATGTGGCTTGACAGGATGTGACCATCATAGTACTCGTTGCAAAGGTCTTCAGAAATGACGGAAAGACTGACTCCCATTAATCTTGATGGTGTCCTTGTGAGAACTAGAATGAAACGTTTTTTAGATAGTGATTATTCTGCATTCAATTGTCATACTGTCTGAGAAGCGTCCCCAGCCACTGGCGAAAGCATCTTTCGCTTCCATGGATTCCGCAGCTTCAGATCTGCTTGGCAGACGAATAGTTTGGACATTTTCTAGGAAGAGAATCAAATTTCAGTTAATGAACTAGGTTATTTTGTATGTCCTCGATCTCACCATTTGTTTCAATTCCTTCTGGCACATATATCAAAGCAATGTCGTTGTCTGCGGTGTAGGGGTTCCAGTTATCGTGGGGCACAAAGTTCTCACGATCTAAGATGAATCGTATTTGACCTTCTTCATATTCGTTCTCGATATCATGAGCACCAACGAAGACAAGCACTTGATCAGCACTGTAAGGATAATTGACTGACGCCCCTCCATGAGACAAAAACTTTCGACACTTACTTCTGGATGCAATGTGCAGCTGTAAGGATCCAGTTGGAAGCAATCAAAGATCCACCACACCAGAACATTCCTCGAGGAGTATCGGTGAGGTATCCAATTTGGTATGGCAACGAATGAGCTTTGACTTCCTTTCCGCCGGATATGCGACCTTCTGGGCCGTTGGCTGTCTTCAGATTAACAAAAGAGCGCGCATTTACAGCGGCTGCAAGAAAAGCTAGAAGCAGGATTGTCTTCATTTTGAGTAACTAAATTTACATTAGTCTATTTGTAATGTGTTTCATCTTTATATACCTTCAAATGGCGCAATTTGATAAGATCCTCGTCACTCTTTAGATAAGATATTCGGCCATCAAGTGCTCCTCTTGAAATTTTTGCGTATGGGTTTATCTTTAGCCAGCCAATGGGGAAAATATTGGACAGACAATCTGTAAAGATTTGTCAGGTGACTCCATGGTCATCACTTGATAATGACACCAGTTGATATGAACATTTATTGAGAAACTGTAGTGACTACTTATAATTCGCCTATTCTGGAGAATGTGCGTAACATCCGTCCACTTCAATTAATCATTTAACAGAGCAAAAACATAAATGCATTGCTATTGTCTCCAAATGCAGTAAGGTTATTCTTCCAATGCATTCCTTTATTTTATAATAAATTACGAAACTAGTGATAGATACAAAAATAACAATTGATTCTTAATCTAGGGACTACTCCTAATTCCAGTGTGGTGTGAGATCCAGTCCAAGTAGTATCCTACTCTAGTGAAAACAGCAGGCCAGCCAACTTGGCAGCCCTGATCTGAGCCAAAAGAAGTCAGTCCAATGAGTGTTTGACCAGCAGGCAAGTCAGCAACAAGAGGACCACCTGAGTCCCCAGAACAGACGGACTTTTGAAATTTCCCACTCGTGCAGATGTTGCTCTGTCTGACCAGGTAAGGGAAGAACTGTCCACAAGTCTGGAGAGGAATCACTGGCAGAGCCACTTTTAACAGTCGTGTTGGTGTTCTTTCAACATCTACAAGGAAGACAATTTTAGTGAAGCTACTCTACTGGAAGCAAGGTAAGACTTACTGTCAGAGAAGCGACCCCACCCAGAAGCGAGGAGTTCCTTTCCCACCATTGACTGGAAGGCCTCGGCACGACTTGGCAGACGGATAGTCTGGACGTATTCTATGAAGGAAAATTAAGTTATCAAATGATTCATGTATTATGTAAGGTAGATTTGTACCATTTGTCTGTATAGCCTGGGGAATGTAGATCAAAGCAATGTCATCGCGGACAACTTGCATGTCCCAGTCTTCATGAATGATGAAGTTGTTGCGTTCCACCACGATCCGCTGCTGGCCTTTTTCGTACTGGTTGGCTATGTCATGAGCACCAACGAAGACAACTACTCGTCTAGCCCTGAAATTCAATTCTTTAGTAATATAGCACAAAAAACTGTGTTTGTCAAGACTACCTCTCCAAACAGTGGGCAGCCGTGATGACCCAGTGGGGAGAAATTAAGGATCCTCCACACCAGTAGTTTCCGTCAGGACAGTCTGTCAGCAGTCCAATTTGGTATGGGAGCGAGTGTGGTTTTGCTTCTGTTCCTCCTGAGATTCTTCCTTCAGGACCTCTTCGCATTGATGGTCCTCTCACTTTAGTCAAATCCACATCTTCTAGAGCAGCTGCAAGTGTAGCGATGGTTATCAGGCACAAGATCGACTTCATGGCTTTAAGTTGAATTAATTATAATTTACTTGATTCTGTAAACAAGGGACTTATATATCCCAAAATGAACGGTTTTGACTGATAAGATATGAATTAATTTCGTTTTATTCTTAGAACCACTGGGCATGGGTTTTCCACCGTCCCCGATACGCAACTTTAACGATACGAAAATGATAATCGGTCGTGCTTCAAACATACTTCCTCATGAATTATATAAGATTCAAATATGAAGAAAGACTTATGCCTCTGGAGATACTTGAAAGATAGCCAAAAATAACTCCGTTATCGTCCACTCGAAGTGGATACTTTCTGGAAAGCCATAACCAGATTTTAATGTTTCGAGTGGTCCCTGCCTCATGATACATTATTGTGAAAGGTACAGGGCAAATGTATGGCTTCTATGGCACTAGCTTATCAGTCAAGGGCTATATTGTATATTTCGGAATATAGAAGAGTCCCACATAATAAGAAACAACTTCATTGAGTTCAGAGGAGTTTTCATTACTTTATAAAAACGTAAATCCACCTTCGAACTATTGCGTAATACACCGAGGAACACTCGAAAGTTATAAATCTAGTCCAGGCGATTTCGGGAGATATACTCTTCGAGTGGAAGATAAGCAAGTACGCCCGGCTCTTCTTGTTCAGTTATCACTTCAAGTAGCGTTGACATGAGTCGTCCTTCACAACTTAGTCTTATACAAATCATCAGGAAGTCTCTTCTTAATTTCTAGATTTTTGATCGGTTATCTCCTTCGAGTGCCAATTGGTGACGGTGGAAAACCCAAGCGCAATGTTTCTAGGAATAATATGAAATCTATTCATATCTTATCAGTTAGCACCGCTCATTTGGGAGATACTATATAAGTCCCTTGTTTACAGAATCAAGCAAATCAGAAATAATCCAACTCAAAGCTACAGCCATGAAGTCGATCTTGTGCCTGATAACCATCGTTACACTTGCAGCTGCTCTAGAAGATGTGGATTTGACTAAATTGAGAGGACCGTCAATGCGAAGAGGTCCTGAAGGAAGAATCTCTGGAGGTACTGAAGCAAAACCACACTCACTCCCATACCAAATTGGACTACTCACAGACTGTCCTGACGGAACCTACTGGTGTGGAGGATCCTTAATTTCTCCCCACTGGGTCATCACGGCTGCCCACTGTTTGGAGAGGTAGTCTTGATAAACACAGGTTTTCTGTGCTACATTACTGACGAATTGAATTTCAGGGCTAGACGAGTAGTTCTCTTCGTTGGTGCTCATGACATAGCCAACCAGTACGAAAAAGGCCAGCAGCGGATCGTGGTGGAACGCAACAACTTCATCATTCATGAAGACTGGGACATGCAAGTTGTCCGCGATGACATTGCTTTGATCTACATTCCCCAGGCTATACAGACAAATGGTACAAATCTACCTTACATAATACATGAATCATTTGATAACTTAATTTTCCTTCATAGAATACGTCCAGACTATCCGTCTGCCAAGTCGTGCCGAGGCCTTCCAGTCAATGGTGGGAAAGGAACTCCTCGCTTCTGGGTGGGGTCGCTTCTCTGACAGTAAGTCTTACCTTGCTTCCAGTAGAGTAGCTTCACTAAAATTGTCTTCCTTGTAGATGTTGAAAGAACACCAACACGACTGTTAAAAGTGGCTCTGCCAGTGATTCCTCTCCAGACTTGTGGACAGTTCTTCCCTTACCTGGTCAGACAGAGCAACATCTGCACGAGTGGGAAATTTCAAAAGTCCGTCTGTTCTGGGGACTCAGGTGGTCCTCTTGTTGCTGACTTGCCTGCTGGTCAAACACTCATTGGACTGACTTCTTTTGGCTCAGATCAGGGCTGCCAAGTTGGCTGGCCTGCTGTTTTCACTAGAGTAGGATACTACTTGGACTGGATCTCACACCACACTGGAATTAGGAGTAGTCCCTAGATTAAGAATCAGTTGTTATTAATTGTTACAATAGTTTCGTAATTTATAATAAAATAAAGGAATGCATTGCAAAGAGTATCTTATCTTGTTTCTATTAATCCTACATGTGTTGAACTGTTCTGGTTGAAGATGGCGGATGTGTCCTCCTCGCTTTAATTGATATAAAATTGATTTTATTTACGTTCTTTTTGAAAGCTATAAATATGGGATCACCAAATCCGGTTAAACTCGTGTACAATAAATGAAATAAATTGGCTGGTTTTTAAATTCTTTTATTGGTTCAAAGTTCAGCAAAATTTGCTCAGTCAAAAGATAAGCCGGTGACAGTTTCAATCCAGTCCATGAATGAAGTCACTCTCGCAAAAACGGAAGGCCATCCCACGTCGCACCCATCAGGACTCACAAACGATACAACGCCAACCAGTGTCGCAATTCCTTCTTCATCTGTAATGGTCAAGGGACCACCAGAGTCTCCTTGGCATGTTCCTTTTATACCCCGTCCATCGATACACAAATGGCTTTCGACCAGCCCCAGGAAGAATTCGCTGCACGCTTTGTTTGAGAGGATCGGAAGCTGGACGTATTTCAGCCGTGGAGAGGAACTTGTGCGATCTTAAATTGAATCCTCATAAAATTTTATTGATTTTGATTTGAATATTGCTTACTGTCAGAGGTTTGGCCCCAGCCTGAGACAGTTCCAACTCTGCCAATGAACTTCTCGCCTAACTTCACTTGTTGCAGTGAAGGAAGTTTCACGATTTGAATATTTTCTATAAGTAACCTATAAATTAAATGAAACATCTAGCAAACATCGTATTTTAACCATCTAGTTCGACCGGAGACGGTAGTTTGATGAGAGCCACATCGTTTTGTATAAGAGGCAAATTGAATTTTGGATGGATATGAAGACCAGATAAGTCCACGTCCACACTCCGGCGAGAAGTTTCCAAATAAGTCATGTCATGTAGTCCAAGTATGACGGTTACTTTTCCTGCTCTGAAAATGGATTATCAACATATTTCCAACCTGTACAAAACTCATTCTTACCCTCGCACACAATGAGCTGCTGTCAGCACCCACTCTCTAGAGATGAGAGAACCACCACACCAAAGAGTGTCATTTGGCATGTACGAGAGCATTCCAACTTGATACGGAATGGAATGAGGAGCTGCCTCGAATCCCCCAACTATACGCGCTTCGGGGCCTCGCTGAAAGGGGCTACTTTGCACCAGAACAAAAATAGCACTCAAAGCCAAAAGAGACCTCATTCTGACTATCAGTAATTCTAAGAATCAAGGAAAGTACCCAATATTCTTATTTATAGCCATTTCGAGTGATTTAAATTGCGTTTTTAGCTTTTTATCTGTCAATAAGCTTTCGACGCCGAATTCCATGATAAATTTTTTGGTTTATCCAAAATTTTACGAAGATAAAGCAATCACTAATGGAATGTGCTAATCCGGTGAAACTATCTTTTGAAAAATGTTACTAAAAATTGGTTTAAGGGAGTGTTTAATAAAATAGAAGCTTTTGGTCACAAGGACTCATGTATAACACTGCTGCAAATCACACAAATCTCTTGTATCAGAAATCTTCATCGAACCGTTATCAGAAAACTTCAGAAACTCCACGAAACTTAACCGATATAGATAAGTTTCCAAGGTGACTCAATTGAATCCAGCAAGTTCTAGAAGTGCTCTACAAGCTCGTACACTTTAACCAATTCCAATTCACAGAAGATAATTTTGAAGATTTCCTTAATTTTGTACATTTCGGAAAAACTCGTCCAGAGCTCATGGCGACGAAAATGCAATTCAACGTTTCGAAACATAAAATTCTGAATTTTCCAACTAAAATTTTAGTCTGTATAAAAATAGAAATTTTATCTCGAAATGAAATCTTTCTAATTTTGATATCAAAACCGAATTAATCCAATTAAATCAAGGAAAAATCTGTGATCAAGTGTTCTCGTGAAATCAAGTAATTTCGAAAAAATCTTATCAATAAAAATTTGGGAAATTTTCAATTGTGATCTCCGAAATGGCGGATGTTACTCATTCAGGCGTGATAAGGATATGTTACTGATAAGTTTGCTATAAAAGCTACAAATTTACACTTCGGAGGATCAGTAACCAGGAGTCTTCTAAAACGAAAATATCATGAAGTGTTTGATCGTATTGAGTTTCGCAATTTTACTCGTGCAGGGTTCTCCTGTCTCGAGGGGACCTGAGGGTCGCATCATCGGAGGACATGAGGCGAAACCTCACTCCCTACCACATCAAGTAGGACTGTTGATCGAGACTTCTGAAGGACCCGTGTGGTGTGGAGGATCGCTGATTGCAAGAAACTGGGTTCTGACAGCTGCTCATTGCGTTGACACGTTCGTAGCAACCTGCTTCACATAAGAATCGTGCTAACGTTTTAATTTCTCACAGCGCTCGAAAAGTTGTTGTCGCTCTTGGTGCTCATGATATCAGTGTACCTGAACAAGGAAGGATGTCCATCGAAGTAACTCCTAGGAACATCAAAGTCCACAAGTACTGGAATCCTGATATGGTTCGAAATGACATCGCTCTCATTAAGCTTCCTTACGCGGTCACATTGACAAGTAAAATTTTCTAGTTTCAGTTTCCATAAACTTGCATTAACTTTTCACTTTCATTTAAGGTCATATTAAAACCGTCAAGTTGCCAACCCGTCAACAGAGAGTACAAAAAGAGAAGTTTGTGGGTCTTGTTGCCACAGCATCAGGATGGGGAAAAACGAAAGATAGAGAAGACACCAGTCCTGCTCGTCTTCAAGAAGTTCAACTGCCAGTGATGACCACCTCAAAGTGCAACTCATACTTCTACAACTTACAGGATCAACACATTTGTGTTAGTGGACAAGGACGAAAAGGTGCCTGTAATGGAGACTCCGGTGGCCCTCTTACTGTTAAAAATCCAAACGGGTCAGTCACTCAAATTGGAATTGCTTCATTTGTCGGACCTAAGGGCTGTGAAGCCGGTTGGCCTACAGTCTACACTCGAGTCACTTACTACATGGACTGGATTGAGCAGAACACTGGACTCAAATTCTAGTTCCCAACAACTAATTATCATTTTGTAACATTATTTATTTTTGTATTTCTATTGTCAAGTTTGTAATAAAATGTTAACTCATACTAGTACATACCTACTTATAATTACGATCGTAAAATCGCTGTTAGAATTATCTTCTCTCTTGAGGGATTCTTCAGATTCCCTACACATTTTGACGAATGGCTTGGAATGTACATACATAATAAAATTTCCAAGAAGTCAGATACTTGAAAATTTTTAAAATATTTCATAAACCTACAAAAGCTCAGTGCTGCGATTTATAAAAGCAGTTCCAAGCTACATTGTTTTATGTGTACACTCACCATGTTTCGAATCAGTTTTGTTATTTTGATAACCTTCTTTGGGTTATTACAAGGTAGAATTTCAACCTGTAAGAGTTTCTTGGCTCACATCAGATATTTTGATTCTGGAGTGATGTTCATGTGTACAGGGGCGTTTATAGAACGTCAATTGATAATCACATCCGCTAGTTGTTTTCACAAGTGAGTTGATTATTGCTTGACAAACATAAATTAAATTTGTCTTTAGTCGTAGGCACGATCTTTACATTATCACAACGGCTGGTGAGAACGGAAATCTAGAGACATCAGTCAACTTTACCATACAGGATGTTTCCGTTCACGACATGTTTGACCCATTCACTGGACAGAATGATATTGCAATAATAAGGCTTAATGAAAGAGGTAAACCGAATTTGTCATGCAATCATTATAAAAAATGATTAATTTCTTTTAGCAAATGTTTCCAAAGTCGTACTGGTTGACAGTAACGATTATTTCACCAACGATATTGGATACGTTCCACGTTGGGAAATCCGAGGAGGTAACATGGTTCACTTTTTTCTCAAGGCTCATAGTTAATCTATTCTTCAATTATTTTCAGATAACACGTCATATATAGAATCGGATATTAATTTGGAAAAACGTTGCTTCAAATGGTCAGTAACAGAGTCACCTGCCTTCGAATGCTACACAGACTTCGATTTGGACAAATTTTTTGGCGGCTGTGGTATTCCACTTATTAGATACGATTCGAAAGGTTGGAGGCTTCTTGTTGGCATTGGAACTTATTCTGCTGAACGAAAATCCAAACTTGAAGATGGTTATCCAATAACATTCTTTAGACTTGAGTCGTACATGGATTGGATTAAAAGCAACATGGGGAATCTTACATTATTTTAAAGCTAAAGAATACGTAATAAATCATTACAAAACACTAATTTTATCAAGATAAAATATACAATCATATCCACTTAAGCATGTGCAAAAGTGTTTAAATTGTGTTTCATGTCCAGTCTCACAAAACTGATTGAAATGCATTTATAAACTTCACTCTGATAAACATGAAATGTTTCTTGTGGAATACTGGTTCATAACTCAAATCTTGTCATTTGTTACGCAACACGAACTGACTTACCGAGCTTTGCACTGGAGTCAAATGAAATTTACGTCAAAGCAACTCCAGTCTTCCTAGAGATCCAATCAATATACGATCCGACTCTGGTGAATACCGAAGGAAACCCTTTCTGGCAACCAAACCTCGAGCCAAAAGATGTTATTCCAATAATAGTAGGACCTGTTGGAAGGTTACCAACGAGTGGTCCACCGGAGTCTCCCATACAAGTGGATTTGAAGGACGTTCCACTTGTACAGATGTGAGATGGTCGTATAGTCAAGGGATAGTAGCGACTACATTCGTTAAGAGGAATAACTGACAAAGTAACACTTCGGAGTAGATTAGAAGTTTGAGTATTATCTAAAGATATTGATCACTAAATGTAAACATAATTGAGAAGGTGTGCACCACGTTTCTTACAATCTGAAGTTTGTCCCCATCCAGAAGCTAGGAGAATCTTCCCTTCAAACGACTGGACTGCCTCTGTTCGACTTGGAAGGCCGATAATTTGAATATGATCTATATAAATATGAATGGAGTACAAGCTACAAGTATCTACAATGATAAGGATTACCATTTTCCCGAACAGCTATCGGCAGGATTATGAGGCCGATATCATTAGCGATACTTCGAGGATCCCAATTTTCATGAAGGATAAATCGTCTTCTGCTGACCATAAGCCTGATCTCTCCTTTTTCAACTGGCTTCTTAATGTTGTGTGGTCCGCTGAAAACTTGTGCGTAAGCGGAACTGACACATATGGAAACCTAAGCTTATCATTGAGTAAATCATACTGCCTGCTCTATACTTTTGTAAGCAATGTGCTGCTGTTAAGACCGAACGTGCTGCGATTAAAGAGCCACCACACCAGACCCTACCAACACGTCTCCAAGCAAAGTATCCAACTTGATATGACACTGAATGTGGTCGTACCTGGTATCCGCCAGCAACTCGTCCTTCAACTACACCAGCTGGATCCGTGGTGGAAGCTTGGATGCTTGTTACAACAAGTAAGATAGCGAAAGCAAACCACACCACTCTAACAAGTATCTCTGAGATAGTATTTCTTACATACAGTTGGAACAGTTTCTTATATATACCTACATACAATAACCGCGATAAGGTTTTGCCATTAATATAATAATATAATTTCCGTAAAAGTTGAACTGATTGATGTGTTTCAACCGGAATGAGACTCAAGTAAACAATGATTCCTTATCTTATCGTTCTAAGAATCGTTTGCAACTTGTCTCTGATTTATTTCAGGTAATTAGGATTAAGTGGCAAATCGACAATGTACCTTAGAATCTGCTTCTCATGACTATGAAATGCACTGTCTTTATTTCCGCCAGCACCATATGACTAATTTACATTGAAATCTAAATTCCACAGGTGCTCCTGGATTCAATGGAAAAATTGCCGAATTTTTCAACTATCTCTCAGTGAAAGGTAAAAGCTACAATCAAACCCAGCTGGAGCCTCTGTTATCAATAACATTAACACCGTCCCCAAAAACTGGCTTTGAGGGCGCATATAAATTGCCATGGGCTAAAATAGAAAGCAAATCAAAAATTCGTTGACTTTAGAAATGGACGTATTATTGCTGACATTACTAATAGTACCTTTTATAGTTGGATCGCCGTTACAACACATTTCTAGCAGTACAACAAAAGATGGCGAGACAAGAATTGTTGGTGGACAAGAAGCTGAACCTCATTCAATCCCGTATCAAGTAGGTTTGCAAATCCACACTTCGCGTTCCAAACTCTGGTGTGGTGGATCCCTGATCTCCGAATCGTTCGTGTTAACAGCAGCTCATTGTGTGGAAAAGTAAATGAATTATCGTAAATAACACATGATTTTTACACTTTTTTAATGATTCCAGCGCTAAGAAAGTCGAAGTGTTCCTTGGAGCTCATGACATTTTGAAGGACGAAGCGTCTCGTGTTGAGATAGAAGTGGCCAAAGCGAACATACAAGTACATTCCGGATGGAACGCTCAAACTGTTCAAAATGATATTGCTCTCATCAAGTTTCCAGAGAAGGTAGCGTTGAATGGTAAGTTGTTTTTGGATTTATTAGACATTTGATCACTACAGGCACCTTCGTAGATATCATTCAACCGATCAATTTGCCTCGTAAAATCCAAATGACTGAAACGTTTGCTGGGAAAATTGGAAAAGCATCAGGGTGGGGCTTAACGTCTGACTGTAGGTACAATTAGAAAAAATTTCTCCTTAATCTATTCTAAATGGACAAATGCCTCTACAGCGGCCCAGGGTGTAACTCCTCGACTACGGTATGTCGATATCCCAATCATAGGACGTAGCGAATGTGCACGTTACTTTGGAAATGGTATTCGCGATCAGCACATCTGCATTAGTGGAAGTGGTAGGAAAGGTGCATGCAATGGAGATTCCGGTGGACCATTAGCTGTAACAGAGAACAACACAACAATTATTGTTGGAATCGCATCTTTCCGTGGTCCATTAGGTTGTGAGGCAGGATGGCCAACAGTTTACACACGTGTCACATACCATCTGGAATGGTTATCTTCAAGAACAGGAATTAAAATTGAATAATTTTGTTTTTGTTAAGTAATTCATGAAAATTCAATAAAACTTAAAACATATTCTAAAATTAACATCACCATGGCGGAAATAGAATAGAGGCATCTTACGGAAATCTTGCGCTTAAATCTTTTCAGAAATGAAATACAGATGACGCTACTGAAAATCCGATAAGAATGTCATATTAGTGAACAGCACAGAGTAGTTTTCACTGCAAATTGAATATATATGTGTTATTTTTAGAAGTTTTAAAATTATTTTCATATACTCAATGGATAAGAAACACTATAGAGTTTCTTATTCATTGCATTTACCATAATAAACTGAAGTGCTTTATTTCGCAAATGCCGGTGTTGTGTTACTTTCACTCTTCTTTTACTGCTGTCATAAATGACAGGTCGAATGCTAATTAAAATCAAACGTCAAAACAAACTTATTGTTTTGATGGGTGTCATACAAGAAAAATTTACTATTTGTTCGTCTATTAGGGCTAGAAACATTAAAATATATCAATGTCAGAATGAACAGACGAGTTCCACAAAGTACTATTGACAAATTATTTGGTAAAAAGTTTTATTTTCAAGGCAATTGGTACTTGCCGGAAAGTTTACCACAGAAAGACGTACCTGAGTACATCATTAAAGTCTTGCAACCATTAAAGACTCGTCTCAATAAAACAAAATCTAAATTAGATGGCTGTGATATAGAGCTGTGGGCGGCGAATACAAGAGAACAGAATCCTGCTCTGAAGGTTAAACCGAATGTGAAGATAGAATTCAATGGTGAATTTGTTACACAAGCTTGGTGCAAGTTCTATGAGTGCCTTTGTCAATATCCCATTATTAGTGGGTATAAATTAAATAGTGTACACGTTTGCGAAGCTCCTGGAGCTTTTATGTCTGCAATAAATCATTTTCTTAAAACGAATTACAATCATATCGAGGTAAAATTCATTCCATATTAAGAACAATTTTGAATATAATTCTTCTATTTATTTCAGTGGAAATGGTGTGCCAGCTCCTTGAACCCGTATTATGAAGGAAATGACATTGAACAGATGATAATAGATGATCGCCTTATGTTGCACACTATGAAGAACTGGTGTTTTGGCAAAGATTTCACTGGAAACATAATGAATATTGACAATATAAAGTACATTGAAGAAGAAACGCGAAAAATGGGAAGAATAGATCTTGTTACTGCAGACGGTTCAATTGACTGCATGAGTAATCCTGAACAGCAAGAAAACACAATTTTTCCTTTGGTCTACGCTGAAGTATGCGCAGCACTTCGTCTGCTATCGAATGGGGGAAACTTCGTTCTTAAAATGTTCACCATATTTGAAAGTACGACTGTTAGTCTTCTATATCTTTTAAATTGTGTTTTTAGGAAAGTCAGTATATTTAAGCCAGTTACATCAAAGCCAGGAAATTCTGAAGTATATGTTATTTGTTTAAAGTTTGTCAAACGTAGTTGCCCACAAGCTTTACTTGATTCTATGTTGAATAAGGTTGGCGGGCATACTATTCATCCGCTTTTTCCTTATAAGGTTTTACCAAACGATTTTTTAAAACAAGTGGAAAAATGCGCTCGTATTTTTGTCGATGCTCAGTCAAAAGCTATTGTAAACAACATATACAGTTTCGAAACTGGTCACTATCCGTATGGTGTTCCCACAAAAAATTTACAGGCTGCTGTAAGTTTCAATTATGTTAACCGGTATGGCCTTAAACGTTTATCAGATGATCAAAAAATTATTCCCAATACCGAAATAGCAAAATGGTGTCGATGCGGAAAAAGCATATATACAGGATCACACAGTGATCGCATGAAAATGCAATTTATTGAGAATAATTACATAAAAGGCCAATTCTATTTACAAGAAATTGATGAAATAAAAGTTCACTTGTCCACGCTAGAAGAGTTTCAGAAAACTCATTTGGAATACTTATCTAATGATATCGAGATTTGCCACGGTAAATTTATTCCGTTTATAAAAAGTAGTTTATTTATAGATATAAATATTATACGTCTAATTAACCGCTGCAGGAAGCTTACATCTACATCAACTGGTATTTACGCCTGTTTAAATCTTTCTATTCCATGGTTCGGTATATTTGACCTAAATGAATTTTTCAAGACTGAAATTTTCAGTGAATTTGAAAAGTTATCATTTCGTTCCATTTACGATCTAATTCTTCAGTATGGACTTCCGGAAACGATTCAAATGATGAAAATTCCAATTCTTACGCATTTTTCCTCGTCATTTATTTACTATTTATCATCGAAAGTTTACGAAACTATAGAAAGTTTACCAGGATACATCCTTCGTTTGGAAAAAGTTCGAAAAGATGGCCTGCAAAACTTTCTACTACTATACGAACAAATCTTCAAGCAAAATGAAACACAAAAAAATATCTTAAGTTTTATCCCTTTTAAGAAACTCCATGAAAACAAGTATCATTCTTTAATTATGAATCATAATAACCGAATCTGCTTAGAATATTTACAACAGTTCTTAAATCATATTCAAGAATCATAACTACAAGTATTACCAAATTTTTATGTTATTTAATTCAATAAAAATGTACAAGTTTGTTAGAATTTCATAAATATAATATATTATGTATGTCAGTAAGTGTGTATTGAAGAGTATCTACTATAAGTCATGGTTTTTTCATCTGAAAAGCAAGTTCAAGTCCAGAAGAAGAAACATTTCCTAAATATTCAGAGATTTTAAAGAATGCACAAAGGTTTCTACGGTTCTACAAATAATGTCATAACCACATATCCAATGTATGTACATATAACTTGCACGTAACTTCGATATAAAATTACAATTTTGTGAACCAATAAATTGTTACATATCTGTTGCGTATCATAAATTTTTTCTAATTGAAATTGATCTACATGAGCGTAAAAACGCTACTTTAAATCTATAATGTTTCTATTAAATTAATTTCTAATTTTAATCATGTGTTTTTCGGCTCGGTTGATTCGTCTTCACTTGCCGGAGTGTGAAAATGGTTTTATTTCTCGAAACAAGAATGTTTTTAAATTGCCTTGCTACGTTAACTCCACATTTTTATACCCAATGACTTCTCCCCATTGTATTTTCTCCAGAATTACTTTTACTTTGCCGTCAGGAGTATGGCGAAGTCCGTTTTTTTTTAAATTGTATTATGAAGTATACGTATACTTAATTAGTTAAGGAACACAGCAGTAGGTACCTACATAACGATCGCTAGTACAATTTCAATTTTAATTTGTAAACAATCTTTTTTTATGTTTTGATTTCAAAACGTAATACATGCAAAAATAAATTCACTCATAACAACAAGAAACTGTAACACGAACGAACTAGAAACTTTACCTTAAGTAAAGCGATCATCCACTTTCATCATTTGCATCAATGAAGTACTGTGTCAGATGTTATCAACCTCTAATACGGACTTATGATAAAATATAAGAAAATATAAGTATGCCCGTACATTTTGATTTCAATTGACGACAACGACCACGAAAATTTTCCACCCACAACAGTGCAAATAGGTTGCGCTGCCCAGCAAAACACTTAAAAATAATTTGATCTTATTGTATTATGGAGCTCATAAGGCTAAATCACATAATATAGACAGTCTTGAAACGCCAGCCACTGTCTAAAAATGAAGAAATTTTATATCTAGAATAAGTAGTTGTTCAAATACGTTACACCATTCAAGTCAGTTGCAATTTTAATCTAATTTGTGTACTTTTCATAAACAATTCTGTGGAAAATTCAATTCTTAATGATTACAAGGTCTTATTTGAGTTACTACTTCCTTCAAAATGGAAAATCGAACAATAAGACATCAAATAACTGATATTACATAAATATTCGGTATAACTAATACTTCAAGCGATAGTATTATGTTGTGGAAAACTGAAAGCTGATATTAGACTTAATTCTAATTGAGTTTTATCCAATTTCCTACGCGCTTAAAGTAACTGAAAATATGTTATCAAAGTTTTTGTGAAAAATAAAATTATATTTATGTACAATCACTGGTTAAATATACTTTTGACTGTGACAATCCTTATATTTGTGCAAACAAGTAAGACAATTGTAAATAATATTGAAGTAGATAAGGAAGAAACTGTTAGTAATTTATCATCATCTTTGTCAGTGTTAGCACCAACAACATCGTGTAGTAGCTGTTATTAAAAAATCTTTATCTTTTAGATGTTAAAAACTTTAACTAAATGGCGGTATGTGGTATCTAAGCGCCTTCGTTAATCCCAGCTTCCGTCAGATTGCAATGTTTTATTATAAAAGTGAAAAGTTTGATGAATTCGAATCATTTGCCTCCTAAACTTGTGGACATTATCATTCAATTTAAAGAGTCGTTAATAATATAGTATTAATTAATATATATAATATATTCTTTAATATATATAATTAATTATTTGTGTTAAGTATTGTTTTTATATAATAATTAAAATTTTATTGTACCAAAAATATTTCTGTGATTTTGTGAGTAAATTTTTAAAAAATATAAATAAAACAAACGCATACAACATAATTTAAAGTGAAATTATCGAAAATGACTGACCACGCAGAATGTACGGAAGAAGAGAAACTAACGAATCATAATAATAAAACAGATGATACTGATACTAGAACGATTGAAGATGGTCTCTCAAATGGCACACCGAAATATACAGAAAAGCAATATGCTGAAAAAATTACAAATGAAGATATTACAAGAGTTTTGGAGAGTATGCCATTAACTGATGATACAGCATGCGGATTTTGGATATTCCGTGGAAGCTTCTTTCAAAAGTATGAAAATGCAATCATTGAAATTTGTTTAATTCTAATAATAATCAATGAACATTTATGAGTTGATGAACAAAACAAAGTTGACCTTTAATCAAAAGATAACAAACAAACATCATTTATTAAATAAATGTTTAACTTTATTTGAAAATTTACAAAATGTGTTATTGAGCTCAAACCATTCATCCTGCACCTAAGTTTTAGATTATTATTCCAACAAATTGTAATGTATGTAGTTTAACCTGTACTCTTGGTGTTATATGATTAAAAAAGAATTTCTGTGATATTTGATATCTTATTACAGTATGTACGATTTTAAATTCACTCTTACGATGTAATAAAACACTTTTCTCTGTAAGTTGTGGTTGGTTGGAATTTAATTTTTCTTTTATAACTTTATAACATACAAATGGTTTGCATTTTTAGAGTTTGAAGAATTTTATAATAAACCATTCGATAAATTAGAAAATAAATTTCAAAATCCATTTTGGTAATTCTCACATCTTAATAGATCGTACTTGTATCATATGATTGACTGAATACTAATTTGCAATGCAATGTCTTCAGCATAAGTAACATCTACATTTACGTAACGTAATTTACATAATAATTTATTGTCATTACCAAAATGTTCAAACTTTTCTATCTTATCTTTAAAAACAAAATAAACTGAAAACAATTCTTGAAAGAAAAGTTTAAATTGCAACTCATGTGGCATTTGTAAATATGTTTACAAATGCGATTTCGTTAATTTAATGTTTGCATGTAATTAATAAGTGTTACGTTAGATGTAATGTTAACATTTCTGTTAAATTTTTACAGATTTGCAAATAAGAAAGCATACGTTACATTATATGGAATAGTAGGATGCATCTTTGCAATGACATACGCTTACTTCAATGGTACAATTACGACAATAGAAAAAAGATACAAGATACCTTCAAAGAATACTGGTATAATAAGTGTGGGAAATGATATAAGTCAGTTATTTGTGTCGGCAGCATTGAGTTATTATGCTGGCAAAGGGCATAGGCCACGTTGGATCGGAGTTGGTAACTATTACTTAAAATTTCAATCACTTCTTCTTATTGCCTATAATATTTTAGGGCTAATGACGATTGTCATGTTTTGTTTAATGACTGCCTTACCTCACTTCCTTTATGGACCTGGTGATGATGCATTGATGTTGACTACTGAATACGGTGCCACTTTGGATAGCAATTCAACTTCTGAAATTATGCAAAGTCAAAGGCGAAAGACGCTTTGCAGGCATAATGGTATAACACTAGTATAAATGAAGTAGAATTCAATATAAAATTTTATCTTGATAGGTACTGACATAGAGTGCGAGAAGGGAGAAGGCAATTTAGCCCCACAAGTCTTACTATTTGCAGCTCAATTCATTTCGGGAATAGGCGGATCCCTATACTATACCTTAGGAGTATCATACATGGATGATAATATTAAAAAATCAAAAACCCCTGCACTATTGAGTGAGTAACACTAATCAAACATTTAATTTATTAACACGGCAGTTATACACTTCATTTATTGTGTCTTCTATTCACTACCTTCACTTAAGATTACCTTGCCGTTATTTAACCTGAGTGACATGTTTAAAGACCGTTTAGTTATCTTTTGAAAAAATGGAGACCTCATATTATTTATAATAGTAGCAAGTCATTGTAAGAAGCGCGTTTGCTAACACGTCAGCCTCCACAGCACCACATGTTATCAATTTTCGTAAATATTTACTTAACTTACTGTAATCCCAGTCGCTTCATTTTGATTTATGATTTGCATTTGTTGTTAAAACAAATTTCTCAGAAACCGTAAAATACATTCTCCTTGTATTGAACTAGAAATCTCCAACTTTGACTTCCAAAAAGAAGTAAGACAACTCAAAAGTTCGTTGACAAACACCAAACTGAATGAAAATAAGAAATTATGTTTCAAAACTACACATTTCAAACGTTTCTCAGACATACTCACACGCTTCGGTAATTAACAAAAATATTTTATCATTTTTATGACTAGCAAACTTAAAGTTTTTTAAACTTATCGTATTTTGCAAAGAACTGTTTCAAACGAAAAGATGTTACAAATGTCTTTCGAACATTTAATTTGCGAAATTGATTTTTATTTAATTAAAGCAATTCCCTTGTTTCCTATTTCGTAACTATTAAATCTTAACAATTATTTAGTTTTATTAACGCAACAAATCTTTCAGGTCTATCATATTTCCTGCGTATGTTGGGTCCAGCAATAGGTTACTCACTAGCCTCATTCTGTTTGAGACTTTACATTTCACCAACACTGACACCAGTGATCAACAACAATGATCCACGATGGTTAGGTGCTTGGTGGTTAGGATGGATTGTACTAGGCATTTTACTATTTCTCTTTGGTCTTCTTCTAAGTATGTTTCCAAGAACATTACCAAGAGCAGCTGCTAGAAAACTTTTGGAAAAAGAAAAACAGAAACTGAATAATGGAGAAAAAGATCAAGAGAGTGAACTTCCCGCATCCTTTAAAGGTAACTTCATCAAATCCCTTATATTAAACAAATTTTAATAATTTCATTTAATAGATATGATAAAAACTTTTAAGAAGTTACTGGGAAATGCAACTTTGATGTGCAACAATATAGCATCTATATTTTATTTCTTTGGATATATGCCATACTGGATTTTCACACCGAAATACATCGAAATCCAGTACCGACAATCCGCAGCAACATCAAGGTTAATTGATAACTTTATAATGTGGTGCTTTACAATTAATATATTTTATTTAAATTTAGTTTGGTCACTGGTACTGTAGCATTAGGCTTCTCTGCTATTGGTGTTCTTCTTTCTGGTTTTGTGATTTCAAAATATAAACCTCGTGCCAGGTACATGGCTGCATGGAATGTGGCTGTAGGCTTTTTTTCAGTTGTTGGTATTCTTGGATATGCTTTTCTAGGTTGTCCTGGTAATGAGTCTACAATGTCTGTTACAAGTGAACAAAGGTATTAAAGTTCTAACATCACTTGTATAGAATAATGTTACTACAGATTACATTTTTAGTTCACTTATTAATCCATGCAACACAAATTGCAACTGTGATTATGTTCGGTACTCGCCAGTTTGTGGAGAAGATGGTAAAACATATATATCACCCTGCCATGCGGGTTGTAAGGATGAAGTGACTAGTCTGGATGGGAAAAAGGTGCTTGACACAATTGATAAATGTTTTTCAATGTATCTCTATTAGAAATTAATCTTATGTTTTAGATATTTTCAAACTGCTCCTGTGTAAACGGCACAATGTGGTCGAAGGATAATATAAAAGATGATATGAAGAATAGACATTCCCAAATTTTATTGAATTGGACTGACTTTGCTACAAATTCCGTAGGATATAACAAACTCATATGAGATTTTATAATATATCCTCATAAAATTCTAGGATTCTCATGAAGGCACTGCTATCCCAGGAGCTTGCCCAGTAGACTGCTTTAAGCAGTTTGTAATGTTTTTGGCTGTTATGTGTTTCCTTAAGTTCACTGGTGCGACAGGTCGTGCCAGTAACTTCCTTGTTTCAGTTCGATGTGTATCTGAAAAAGACAAACCAGCTGCAATGGGCTTTAGCTTAATGTTAATGAGTTTGTTTGCTTTTATTCCTAGTCCAATTTTCTTCGGATGGCTTTTAGATAACTTTTGTTTAGTTTGGGGTAAAACATGCACTATTAAGGGTAACTGTTGGCTGTACGATGCTGACTCTTTGAGGTAAATCATATTATAAGTTGTTTGATAACAACCATAAATCATCTTTCATAGATACATACTCAATGTTGTGGCTGCATTTTTCGTAACAATCGGAACAATATTCGATGTTGGAGTTTGGTACTTTGTTAAGGATTTAAAGATATTCGACGAAGAAATTAAAGGAACAGAATTGCAAGAATTTGACAAAGAAGAAGAAATGACTGTAGAAAAGAAAGCAGAGATATAGATTTAAGTTATAATATAACAAATAGTTAATAAACAAATTTTTAATATATTATTGTTTGTGATTGTTTTTCTCGTAGTTCTAATAGTTAATATGTGAAACTTTTATATTTTAATTTATTTAAAACGGACGATTATCTCTAACTATTGTTGCATGTGGTTTAGAATAGCACCAGCATTAGATTCATCGTATGGACCAGTATGCGTTACTTTTTTGGAGCTTGTCAGGGTAATTGCAGGTGAATTAAATTTAGAATCATGTTGACCATGTCCTCCAGGAAATTGTTGGAAAATTGAATCAATATTAGGCGTTTTTGCTTGCATAATTCGGTTGGCATTTTGACCAGAAGCAAACTGAATTTTTGAATGAGTGTGGGTTTGCTCCTGCGTTATGAACTGATTGTGCTGTTGGGACAAATTTGTACAATACTTCTCCCCTTTGTATGTTGATGAAGCAGGGTTGCACTCTACTAAATTTTGACTGAAAAATCCAGTACCCAGAAAGATTTCACTGTTTTGTGTTGGAGCTTGTGTGGTTGATCTAATACGCCAGAGATTTGCAAGTAGACTAAATGGTTTCTATAATAAATAAAAGAAAAACGATTAATTTTAAACCTATTTCAAACATGAATATTAACATTAGATGCACTTACAACTGTCGATTTTTCTAATTGCCGCCTTTGACCGTAACTGGCAATAATTGGCAACAATAATCTTTGCGACACTTCATCACTGCTTTTACTATTTGCTTCATTTACAGCAATTTGTTCAACAATTTCAGTTAGAGAAACACCTTTTAGTGCGTATTCTAAAGACAATAGAATTTTGTAATTTATAAATCTTGAAATAAAAAATTAAATCATTACCACTAAATAATGCAACTATTATTACAGCAAACATAATCCTGTTATTTAATCTACACCACATTTTACGTACCAAACTTTTTAAAATCTCACGTAATACAAATTTTAAAACTTATTTTCCATGCTATATTTATATGGATCGATGGTTTTAAACGTGAAAATTTAATGTGAAATTAACTGATCTTAACTTGATTTACGTTTAAACCGCATTAATCAAAATTACATACCTGTGAAATTGCATTTAGTTATAGTTGAATATATGAAGACAATATTTTACTAGTAAGTTATGTGTATGACCACCAAGCCAAATGAAGGTGATGCAAAAGGCTATGAACGATAACAGAGTTACATGTTTTTTCATAATTTATTAAAAACTATTTACAAAACTTATCCAATTATTCCACGAACGTGAGGTTCAAGTGAGACTTGTTGTTATCTTCAAATATCTTAGTAACGTACACTAAGGATTCATTTGGTTCAAGTTATCATCTGGTTTGAACTCCATCGTATGATATGTATATGCATTATTTGATGTCAGAAGTAAGAGTAATTGACCCAACCACGAGGTGAACTAGTTCCACTTGACTTCCAATTTGAACACATCTTTCCCACGATCAAACACAAAGTTTGGTTTAAACTGCAAAACTGTGCGAATATCAAAGACAGAAATGCAATAGATTCTGAAGAAGTCTTTATAGTAAATGTTGTTTAAAATAAAGTAAACGAATCAAAAGAATGTCATCAAATTATTCGCCTGCAAGGTGAATAAGTAATTTACCTTTTATTATGTGCTATGTCTTCACATCAATGTAACAGTGAAACACTGACCTAGTAATTTAAAATGCAAGTGAATTTCAGATGTTCGTCACTTTTTGAAACCACAAATGAGTTATCATTCATTTCATTTCCGTTTAAGAAACTACAAAGTCGGTAATAATGTAAGAAGAAACATTCTTTCATTCATAATATCATTTCTTTTGAGCTCGTGCTGTGGTAAAGAAAGCCATACATACAAGTATATGTATAATATGTTTGCAAAAACTAAAAAATTTCTCTTCATAGTGTTAAGTTTATTTACGTGTCGGAATAAGAAAACCAAAGAATATGATAAAACAGCCGAAAATCTCAACGTATGGTAGAGGAGAACCACCTGTGAGTTACATATAGGTAGTGGGATCAAGAAATGCTACCAATGGTCACAGCGAACCAGTAAACATTTCGTAGTTTAGTGTTAAAGACGTTAGTGGAGTGTTCGATTGTTGAGTGCGCTTGAAGAAGTTATTCTTATATTTATATGTTGCGCTTGATGCGGCATAGGTGCTTTAACTCTGGAATAATCTTAAGAAAACGATAAAAACCACTCGAATTGATATAGTGATCATTGTTTCAATTCTCTAGAGTTGGACAAAGTGATACTTGTACTTGGAGTTTTGATAATTTTGCAGGCCAACATGAAAGTGAGCTGTGGTGTATTGGTGAAGACGTTAATCGTTGTAAGTGAAAGTATATAAATATTTTTTTAAGTGTTTTATACAAATATTCACAATTTCTCTTCATTTGATGTTTTAAAATGTTTATTTCTTCTTAAGAAAATTTCTAAAAAATCATTTTCCTAAATTTGCCGAAACTCTAGTGGAAGTTGTACACAAAGTTGGCCTCAATCATTAAATTAAACATACAACATGAAAGTTATATATGAACTTACATTATGCAAATTAGGTATGATAATCAGATATTGTGAATAATTTTTTTCTGATTCTATACTTTCTTCGATATTTTTCAAATTTCGTAGGCAGTCAATAGTAGGTCTAACTGAATCTAAAAGGTAAATGTTGCTCCCAATTTCAAGAAATTTGAATTTTATAACGATACGACGACTAAGTTGTATATTACGAAGCGGAAATATATTGAAAATTTAGAGATTTTGTGACTAAAACAGGCCAAAATATTTTTTTATTTCATATTTTCATTAAAGTTTTTTTCTACAAATCACTTTCACCGACTAAAACAAATGGAAAGTTTGGTTAAGAATGTGATAAAAATTTATATATGGACCATGGTATATTTAAGGTATATTTCTCATTAACCCGAAGTAGAAACTGTGCCGCAAGTGTGGTTATGAATATTTGCAATCATGGAATCACGGAAACTTACAAAATCTGCAATTTTGGTCAAGATGAGATCAGATGCTATGATGATTTTTCCAGCATTTGCACATAACCATTTCGAGAAAAACTCGTATTTCTTCAACTTTTGCAATCCATGAAACCGAAAAATTTTAAAGTCTGTGATTTTGTGTTTGCATCATTTTCTACCGTTTGACCCTTGTGGCGGTTAAACCGTCACTTTTTCTTGGTTACGGAAATGCTTTCATGAGTTCCGGAATCGCAAAGTAACTATAATTTCAATTATTATTAGCTTTTCATATACACTTACTTAACAATAGTACGTACTAATTTTGTCATGTTTCCATTACAAAAAAAAAAACCGAAGAAGCGGATCCACATGAAGTGTTCATTACAAGAAAGCACGTACAGCCTTTCACTTTTAACTAAAGTGAATGCTAATACTGGTCACTCACTCATATTGTTGAAGTTGAAATACCGAAACGTTCGATTACTCTGCAGATATACATTGCAGAACATAGTTTTAGCCATGTACAACATTTGGTATTAAACCACTTACTTGCATTCAATGTATTCCTTGAGAAATTCAATTTGCGACAAAGAAGTATCATCAATGTACGTGAATTAGATAGTATTATGTCATCATACCAATCCCAAAGCCATTAAAGAGGTAGTAAAATGAAATTATTAGTTTCTTTTTTTGTGTAAATATACGTGAATGCTTTTATTTATGATTATGTATTCACAACTTAATCTTCTTGCTAAAAACAGTAAAGGCCTTAACTTCAATTTAACTCCAAATTGTAATTTTCTGTTACATCTTTAGTGACCCATGAATATAAATCATGTTGTGCAAAACCGCATCCAAAGTTTTATTAATTTCTACGTTACATTATAACAAATTGTCTCTTTATATAGCTTCTTTATGGAAGTTTCAATCCCAAATAGGAAAATGTCTCTTAAATCAACTTCAATCTAACTAAATGAAATTTCACATTTCCACTTTGATCAATTATCGAAACCTTAATTATGATGAACCAATTAACATAAGAAACCAAACAACAAATTATACGTATTCTAAAATTTTTTTGAAAATAGAAATTCATGTATTTTATATTGATATAAATATATGTGAACTTACAATAGACATAAAACCAGATATAAACCCTTTATTCACCCTGATCGTGATTTGTTTTTCCCAGGTGTACTTAGTTTTCACAATAGTTGATTGTAAGAACAGTACAACAGAAGATAAACCACTAGTTTCCAGCAAACATGATAGATCACAATCAAGTAAAGGCGTTAAACGAAGCACTGCAGAGGGAAATTTAAAGAATCATCAAAGAAAAGCAAGAGAATACGCAGGTAAGAGGATGTTATTGGGAATTTTGTACACAGGGTAATTATTACTTTTAAATTTTTAATAGAATCATCATACAATCCATCTGCGCTTGAAGCACCAGAACCTATAATTGAAATTATTATAAAGGAGAGTAACGAGACTAGTCCACATGCGTATGCTCCACTACCAGTTGCTCCAACGCATAAGAAGAAGGAAGAAGTTCAAGTTTTCTACGTCAATTACAAAAAAGACAAAAACAATAAATTGCAATTAGAAACTCCAGTTGCCGCTTTATCACCTGCTGCTTACAAACAGAGTGCTGCTGACGAGGAAGAGGTTCCATCATATCACCATGTTCCAACTCCGCTGCCACTTTTGAAATCTACAACCCTCAGAACGATTATCCATCCAGATTCAGAGAAGTATCACAGCAACAGCGGAATACATGTCACGTTTGGATCGGAGAATCATCAAAGAAGTGGTTACCATTTTCAAGAACAAAATGCCGAAAGTGTTATTCAAAATGTAGTAGCACGACCTGATAACAATGACCAGAGACACCATATTCCTTCCTCAAGAATTTCGTATGAAAGTAATTTACATAATCCGGTTCAAAATACATTACCAAATCCTGGACCACCACCTCATTTCCACACCGATACATTTAACCGTCCATTCCATAATCAAAATCAAAACTTCCAATACCGTGGCCCCACACATCCAGGACAGCTACACCTGCAACAGCAACAGTATCAACAGCAGCCACATACATATCAGCAGCCAAATCTTCATCAACAACAGAACCTTCAACCACAATTTCCACCCCAACAACAGTCACACGTATATCATCATCAACAGTTCCCAACCCATAACTTCCAAAATCAAGCTTTCAAGCAACCAGCGCATAAGACTCAACCTAGTTTCCAACCTCAATCAGAACGTAACAATGCATTATATCGGCCTCATGGTCCACCACATACACAAAACACACAGCAGTTCTACAACCCAATTACACAATATCCAATACTGGGCCCAAAACGTATTCCTACAGGTCACAAGCCTATTCCTATTCCACTTCAAGGAATCAGTTCAACTAAGGATGAACAGCCACTAAATCGGCCAACCTTATTTGACTCACAAAATCGGCCACCATTTACATTCCAATCTGTACCAAATGTGCAACAAAACAGACATCAAACATCGTTATATAATCAAACACATAACAATGCATTTCCTCCACCAATAAACCACGCTAACCGTTTTTCAAGCCAGGTTTCCGGCCAAAGAGATCATGTTAATTTTGCTCCTTCATTGAATTTGAATGGAGGAAATCAAAATTATCAAGGAGGTCATCAATTCCATCAACCGAATCCGGTTTCCGTGTTCAAAGGATCAGAGGTATTAAAATCAGTTCCTAAATTTGAACAGCATATAACAGAAACTGTACCAATAAACCAGCATAATTCACAACTGTCTCTACTGAATGCGCACACAAACTACACAAGCACAGAGTTCCATCATCAGAATGATCAGAATAACGTTATACGTAATATTCCCGCTCCACAGCTTGGAACACCAGCACCAAATTTAAGTAATACAGGACACAATGGCAACTATCATCAAACTCCTGGACCAATTGTTCATCCAAATCATCAATACAATCAAAATCAACCATCGATAGTTTACAGTCAAAATGCAAATCATCTGTATCCATCATTCACATCACAATCTAGCAAAGGAAACTCCCAACCTGGGCAAAGTGTGTCTACCTTCCACACAGAAGCTTTCAGAGATATAGAGCAACGTCAAAAGAATTACTACAACGGAAATTCAGGTCAGACAAGTGTCCAGGAAAGAACTAAAACTCAGCATAGTACATCTCAAAGCACAACATCGGCTCCTCAACATGAGACAACCACCGAAAAAAAACCTGTCGATGAACAAACTGTACAGAAAAATGCTGCAAAACTACCTGATGAGGTTCCAGACGATTTGCGTCAACAATTACTTTCTTCTGGTATTCTAGCAAATGCTGATATAAGCATTTTAGACTACGATAAAGTCGGTGATATTGATCTTGAGAATCTTCCTCCAGAACATTTAGCAAATTTCTATAACAATGGAGGAGAATCACAAATTTCAGCATCCAACAAAGTCCTTTCATATGCTAAGACAAATGGTGAAGCTATCAAATTTGGTCATAAGCACAATAATAAATTGAAAGACACAGAATCTTTGGCACATAAACAAAACATTGATCTAAAAGTAGTACAATTCAATTCCAATACCCAGAAGACTGTATCGGACAGATACATCCAAAACCAATCTACAGTTTTACCCGCCGTCGATATTAACAATAAAAAGTACCACAACTACCTACCTTTCAAAATCGACGGTGCTCTCTTCCCTATCCCAGAAGCAGAAGAGTTGAAAAATAGGAAAATATCCAGCGTTGTGGTACTTGCACCTATAGATACTTTGCATATGACCAATCAACATGAACATAATAAAACCGAACATGGTCAGAAGCCTCGTAATATAAAATTTTTCGCCGGAGATACATTAAATGAGCTCATAAGAAAACCATCAAAGCAAAATTTTAAGGCTTGGCTAGATACCGAATCAAAACATGAACTAGAAGCACAAAGTGTTATTTTGCTAGTGGCTAAGTAAGTATACTCTACTCTACAATGGGAATGATATGAGATAAAGTAATATTTCATTGTAGGAACTCCAATGATGAACAAGATATCTTCATGTACGATATAAATAATAAATCCGTTAACAAGTTGAACGGAAATATTTCCATGACTTTTGTGAAAGTTGCTGAAGCTAATTCTTTACATCAAGATTTAAAGAGTGAAAGTTCATCGGAAACACAAAATACGGACTCAAGCATCTCAACGACTCAATGACCACTCCCTATGGATGACATTTTTTTGTAATTATATAAAGATAATCGTGAAATACTAGAATAATTTATAAATTATTAAATATAAAAACAAAATTAAGAATCTTAATTTGTTGATAGCAAAAATTTTCAATGCTTCTCGAAATTTAGATCGATATTTTTCTTAAGTTAAAGGAAAGGCCAAGTGAACAAAGGACTCTTCTTTTGTAAAAGTTTAAGCATAACCCGTGGGTGATATGATCGAAGAAATCATTGTCTTCGCCCTCTTATCCGGATTATTGATTTTTCAATTGGGATTATGGAGATTTGTTCCATATTCATTTCAATTCCGATATTATTCATTGAAAGTGATTTAGTTGTTTGAAACATTTTTGAGTTTCATAGTTTTCTAATTTCACTCATGTTATTCATTTCTGATAAACTTTTATTTCCTTGCCTTCTTTTTCATCGTATTTTGTCTTAAATAATATTGTACAAATACTTAGCATTTCTGTAAGTTATTTTATACCATAATACGAATAAACGTTTCTGTAAGTTCTTAAGAATGCATATATGCTTGTTTTAATTTTTGTACACAGTCTGTTTTTAAAAGCCCAGATGAAGCAAAATAGACAAGATATTTGAAAGACGAAGTAATATGAACAACTTCTATGGAAATCCCTGCTACGGGTTTCATCTTTGGCTAGTAAATATTTTTCAAATAACCGTTTTAGGAGGAGTTGTTTATTATATTTTTTAAGCTTAATTTCGTGTCGAACATTGTTAGTTACTTAAATCTATTTAAAGTTAAAATATTGATTTACTTCTTAATAATTTTGATTGTCCATGTACAGATTATATAAGATTTTTATAAGCACTTCTTCTAAATAACTTGATTCTATCAAATTTTGCCAAAATTTTATGGGAACCATTAAAGTATTAATATGAACATTATGGGATATATTGTGTAAATATTATTGTCAAGTTAAAAATAATTTAGCGAAAAAATTAAAGCACAGGCGTAAATTTAATTGGAATATCCTAAAATATTTTGTTGAATCAATCAATAGTCGCAACTACAGTCTCTTCTTCATTTTGGTCGGTAGCTTCTTCCTTTGAATCATCAAGCACTACATAATTTTTATCAGGTACATAAACTTCCCCTAGTTCCTCGTTTTGAAATGTAATTATTGAGCAAAAACCATCTGTGCTCGATGCAACTAAAACATGACCATCACTTGACCAAGTTAAATCAGTCAGTCGTGTATAATGAACATTGGCTACTAATAGAAAAGGCATTGTCTGTTGTGTATCGTACAAATAAACTGAATTCTTAGTGGCTACAGCTACTATCATCCGATAAGGCAAATTTATTACTGGTAGATTATTTTCATTATGCGGTCTCAATTTGTACAGAAGTGGAGAAAATTTCGCTGCTACTGTGAATTGGTCCAAGGATTGTAATACCAGCGCAGGACTAAAAATTTGAAAATGTATAAAATATTCAAATTATATTTTATTCTGTTCAAATGAACTCACCTCGACAATGAAAATCTGCTATAAATATACGTGACATAATCAACTGGATCTTCAGTTTCATATTCAATAACACCTGCTGGTGTGACTATCAATAAACCATCGGGACTAAAGCATAATCTTCGGAAGTAACTTTGTAAAGTATCATCATGAAACAATCGGATAGGTTTCTTCTCTGCATCCGTTGGTGGTTTAAGTGATACAAAGCCTTTATAACTCCGGGATAAAGTTTTTCTAGACTTCACACCGAAAACACGGAAAAATCTAAAAAAAATAATTTGATCTAGTTTTCAAATTACAAGTATTCTAGTACACTACTAACCTATCAGCTGAGAGAGTAGTTAAATATTGATTTTTAGGATCCCATGCTACTCCTTGAACAAAACCTTTATGGTCATCGATTATTTGAACTGATTTTCCTTTCTTAAAATCCCAAACTATAGCTGTATTGTCAACAGATCCACTGATTAGAAAATTTTCATCAGGACTCCATGAAATGTCGTATACATCTTCGATGTGACCTCTTAGTATTTTATGAATGACCCAGTCCTCTTTGTTCTGTTCCTCAGTTTCATCAATCATAGTATTGTCATTTTCACCTTTCATCGTCCAAATGTAAATCACACTTTCGTCATCTCCTGTTGCTAAAAATTCTCCAGATGGTGACCATCTTACGACGTTGACAGCTCGTTGGTGCTTTGTCAAATCTGCAGCTAAATCTAATTTTATTGAGCCTACATCGTCAACTTCCACTCGCCAAATCTAAAATGAATGTTTTGATTAGTTTTGACACGCATAATGTTAAAAATAAGCATCATACCAAAACATGAGTATCTGTCCCGCCTGAAGCTAACCGATAAAAACCTATGCAGTTATCTCCTTTATTCGGTTGAATATCCACACTTAACACTGGATCACGTTCATGCCAAAATATTTCTGGTATCCAACATTTCATTTCGAAGAAATATTATTTTCAATAAATTTTCGAGCTAATAGAAATCTGGCGGGAAGCTCACGAACGGCTCAACAGAAAACAAACTTCTGACAGGTTGTGGTTGTGTTCAGAAATTTAAATTTCACCATATCAGTATGGTGAAACTAAACATGGTATATCAATGAGATTACATATATCAATCATAATTATAATTATTATTAACATTAGCATATTATCTTCATTTATTTGATTCGTGCTGAGTACATTTTTTAAGAGATAAACTTCGTTTCAATAGAATTCGAATGAGAACCATTTTTAATTCGACCATTCATACTTGGCATTCATTTGTCACATGCGCACATACCCTTAACGAGAAAATCTCATGCTTTCATTTTGTTGCACTTGCAGACGCTGTCAGTGACTAGAATTCGTGAGATGAGGGCGTGTATCATTCAATGTTTGTAAATAACGTCATTTTACTTATTGATAAATCAAAACTCACGAATAAAAGATGAAAATGAAAATATTGTGTTTAATAAAATTAATATTTCTTCTCGTTTTTGGGAATGTAAATGCAGGTAAGCGTAAGAGTGAAAATTCATAATTAGTATTGTAAACAAATGACTGCCATCAAACAGTGGTCGTTTGGGAAATGTCTACCGTGGAATACGCACAAACATGAAGTGAATTTTAAAAGTTTTACGTGTTACTTGTACAATTTTTTACTTATCCATCTTTATGTAATAATGATTATCATTAATTTAGAACTATAATTTTCCTAGAAACTACTTGCCATCACTTCGTGTTAGAACTCAGATTAGTCACGCAACATATGTTGAAATTCATTTAGCATCATAACAATTAACGTGACTAAGATTAAGGAAATTAATTAAAATAATCCACTAAAACCAATTTGAAGAGAGAATTTTCATAAATTCAATGAACATAAATCGTCTGGAAGTGATTTTTATGCCGACATGAACGTTCAATTGTAATACGAATTCCAAATCAAATCTAGGTGTGGTTCATTGAAACGAAATCATAGCCAATAACTTGTTATTTCTGCGGCATAACATAATTATGTTCAATTTCAACGGTTTATATTATATAATTACGTTCTATTGAACATAACCTGCCTTCTGGTTGACGTGTAATGTCCTGCAGGATACAGGATATTCAATAATCCTTAAAAGAATCCAACTGAAATTCAATATCCTTATGAGAATCTGAGAGTAAAATTCTAGAAAACTAACACAGATTTTATAGTATTAGCCAAATCCTTCATACGAGGATAAAAAATGTTTACAATATTGATAATAAACATATAAATATCAAAATACTGGACACGGTTACAATGTGCGTGTCTTTGTTGTTTGATCATTGAATTGATATTAATTGGCTCAAAATAAAGCTAAAATGTTAAATAAAGTTTTTTGATATTTTCCTTCATTTTCGAAATATTGCTATTTGAAGTCAATTATCCTCGTCTAATATGAGGAAACTCTACAATTTCCTTCTCAAACAAAAAATAATACAACTTTTGTATACGAATATGTATTATAATCTCCGCGAATTCCGTGCAAATCATTGAACTTGCGAACTTTGAAGAGGATAAGAAATGCTTACGACAAAATCGCTTAGAAGATATTTTGGGAACTTTAACTCGTTTCGTTGGAATTTGATCCTAATTGAGCTAAAAACCTAATAAATTATTGAAATTGTACTCATTCCATTTGCAAAACAGGCTATTAGCGTGACAACGAGTAATCTAATATCGTTTTTCTACATCAATGTCTGTTAAAAATATCACAGACTAAACGATAAATATATTAGATATACTTTGTTCAAATCAATTCTTGTGTGAATGAACGTGGTATCATCGTGTTATGTTGCTTAGTTACTCACGAAAGGAAACGTTTTGTTTATTGGAATTCAACAAATTCTAAACACAAGAAATCATTATTCAGACATCCATTCTTCAAATGAACCATTCACTCTGAACCCCAAATATGCAAATCAAACGTGAGCTGTGCTCTGAACTAGGGATAAAGCAATGAAAAATTGCATTGTCCAAAAAGATGCATCATGCTGTGTACGATAATGTTCCCAAAGTAAAATTGAATGGTTTCAAAAATCACAAAAACAGGAGTTTCCTTTGGAAGAACTTTTGACACAGAAATGAACTTTAACCCAAAGATGATTTCGCAAAGGTTGTGGGAAATGAAACCAATGCTCCCCCAGTCAATTTCAGCCATAAAATGGTAATAAATTAGTGTTTGGAAAAACTGCACGCGTTGGCAAGAGTTTTTGGGGTTGCTGTTCTCATTTATTTTAGGTTTTAATTGAATTTGTTGCTATAAGGAAGATATAATATTTGACATCATGTATTCATCTTGCAGGAATTTATGAAGATCCCTTCTTTACGGAGTATGGATGCAACCAACCACTTTTGGGAGGAGCAGTACTAACAGCAACATCGTCATTACGTGATAGAGGACCCGAAAATGCTAGATTAAATGGTTAGTATAAAAATTAGAGAATTTGCAAGCAAAAGTTATTGATAGCAACGAGTGCTTAGCGTAGAGCTTATAGGTCAAGAGATTTTTTCTTTATCACATTACGTATGTTAATGTTTTTGCATAAATATTATTTTAGAATTATTATTTTGATATTTATTTGGTTCTAGTTAAATTATCATTTACCCCTTGAGTTTCATATTTTAAAATTAAACAGTTTACAAATGTCCATCTGTTGTGTGATGATGGTTGAGAAACCATCCCTTTTGCTTCTCCCTTAATTTCAGAAATTTCATCTGAACAATGATAACTTTGAGAATGTGGGATAACAATAATACTTTGGAATTTATCATATCTTTCTTTATAACTCTCATATCATTCTAGGTACATGTATCTATCAAGTGAAAGATTGAATTCAACTATTGATCGTACACCAACGTCAGTAATGTCCATCTCTCAGATATTATGCTGACGGTAATATTTCGTTTATTTTTAAAATTAAAACTTTCGCTTGTTAATGTTGTAATTAATTGATTGCCCTTTAAAAGCTTTGTTTTTAAATTCCGCCAGATACATTTGTCAAGTGCAATGTATCCACGATATGCTTCAATGTACCTCATTTAATGATTCTAAATTTTGTTCTCTATTATGTATAATAGCCAATTGGAAAGTAGATTCTCCAATAATAATTTTCAGACACTTTCAATAAGTCAACGATTCACTGAAAACTTCAATGATTGTACTTTAATCCCTAAGGTTTAGGTTTCCCACACAGAAAAAACTGTTGTTTTAAGGGACGATGTGAAAAAATTACATAGCTTTTTCTTGAGTTTCATTATGGTAGTCGTTTTTACACTTTTATTTTTATTTTTATTCTTGTTTTACAATTTGTTTTTAAACGTGATTTTTTATTTACTTATTTGATTATGTACACGTACATATATGTTATACATATAAATATATATCAACAAAATAAAAAGCTGGAACAGCATGGACGGCTAAAAACTCCGATTTTGAACAGCAACTGATAATAGATTTAGGTGCAGTAAGAAATATATCAGCAATTGCTATACAAGGTCGTCCACATAGTACTGAGTTTGTCACAGAATATTCAGTAAGTTATGGTATAACAGATTTGCAATTTGCTGATTACAAGGAACCTAGTGGACATGTTAAGGTAAGTCATGATACATGTAATGAGTTTGTCGTTATTTGCACGTTGGCTGATGGTTTAATATGTGTTGTAATAATAGTGTAAAATAGAACATTTTATCATTATAAAATAACAATATAAACTTACATATCAATTAACCTAATCGTATACAATTTAATAACTAACACATAACCATTTCTATTATTATTAAATTTGCAATAAAAGGTCGGATAGCATGGACCCCAGTAGAAAATACGTATAACAATTTCTTAACTATTGGCTTCAGTGATAGGAAAATGTTGAAGAAAGTAGCAACATTGGGACGTCCGGGTTCAAATGAATTCGTTACTGAATACATTATACAATACTCTGATGATGGTGAAAATTGGCGATCGTTTATTAGTTCTGATGGAGAGACTCAGGTAAATTTAACTAAATTGAAATCGTGTTGTCTCAGAATTATTTTATAATGATTGTAATGAAACACTTGAATGTGTTAAATTTTATACTAAAACAGTGAGTAAATATCAATAAATTTGGCAGAAACAAATTGCTTTAGATGTCCTAATTTTAACATCGTGAGTGTTACACATTACATTACATTTATTTGGAATGAAATATGAGAAGATATCAGATCCCAAATGAAGAAGAATCTTAAGAAGTTTAGTAATTTTTTGGAAAAAAGAAGGAACTATGTATTTGATTAGTGCTTCTAGTACAGGACTAAGCATAGGAAAGTAAATTCAATGTAGTGAAACTTATAATATAAATAAAGCTGAACATCATAGTCGAATTTAGAAGTTCATAAAGACAGTTATTGCAAATCAATAATCAATATGAATAAATATTTAGTATGGTGATTTGGGTATTAATAGATGCACAAGCATATTAGGAATTATGTATATACACAAATAATTAACAAAGAATCAACATTTACGCTTCAATATGGAAATTGGTGCACTTAACATGATCAGTCCATGTCTTTCTGACAGTGATATGAACTGAAAAACAAACTGCCTTTGGAATATCAATAATATCTGCGTCTTCATAATGGTTTTGGTAAAAGTAAAGGGATAATGGTGGAGAAACTTCAGTCATACTTCAATTGAAGACAAATTACCTTCCAAGTTAAATGGATTGGTTGTCTATAGTAAAAATTTAGTTCAACTAAACACAAACTACTCATGTCATATAGGTTATTATAAATAATATTATTTTTTAAGATGTTCAAAGGAAATACAGATTCTGATTCAATACACTACAACATCTTCGAAGTGCCGGTGATCGCTCAATGGTTCAGGATCAATCCAACTCGGTGGCAAGACAGAATATCATTGCGTGTTGAATTGTTTGGATGTCCGTATGGTAAGGGAATCAAACTAATTAATAAAACTTTTTAAGTAAATGTTTATTTTACAGAGGAATATCAAATTTACTTCAATGGAACCAGTTTAGTACGTTATGATTTATTGAGAGAACCAATATCATCAACAAGAGAATCACTTCGGTTTAGATTTAAGACTTCAAATGCAAATGGAATTTTACTCTATTCACGAGGAACACAAGGAGATTACTATGCTCTTCAATTGAAAGACAATCGAATGGTGCTTAACTTAGACTTAGGTTCAAAAACTTTAACATCACTCTCAGTTGGAAGTTTGTTAGATGATAACAGTTGGCATGATGTAGTTATCTCAAGAAACAAAAGAGATATATTATTTTCTGTTGATCGTGTCAGTATACGAGAACGTATAAAAGGAGAATTCAATAGACTTAACTTGAATCGAGAGGTAATTTTGAAATAAAAAGAAATGAACCTTTTGTCAAAAGCACTTATTTTCAGCTTTATATTGGTGGTGTCCCTTACATTCAAGAAGGAATGGTTATCACTCAGAATTATTCAGGTTGCATTGAAAACTTATACTTGAATACGACAAATTTCATTCAAGTAATGAAAGAAGCATACGCTCTTGAAGAAGCTATTGGATATGAGAAAGTCAATACAATTTTCGCATGTCCATCTCCACCAATTTATCCTGTTACATTCAAAACAAGAAATTCATATGTTCGTCTTAGGGGATATGATGCGCAAAGAAAAATGAATGTATCATTTTACTTTAGAACATATGAAGAAAATGGTGTTATGTTACATCATGAATTTGCTTCTCGTGGATATATAAAACTTTATCTTGAACTAGGAAAAGTTAAAATTGATTTAAAAACAAATGATCGGCCAAAAATAATTTTAGATAATTATGATGAAAATTTCAACGATGGAAAATGGCATTCACTTGTTTTGACAATGTCAACAAATCGACTTGTTTTGAATATTGATCGAAGACCAATGATAACCAGTAGAAGTATGTCAATTTCAACTGGTGTGGACTACTTTATTGCTGGACATCCTGACCAGCGTGATGGATTTGTTGGTTGCATGCGAACAATATTAGTTGATGGAAATTACAAACTACCTCAGGATTGGACACTGGAAGATTATTGTTGTGAAGGAGACGTTCTTATGGACTCTTGTCAAATGACAGATAGATGTAATCCAAATCCATGTCAGAATTCAGGAATTTGTCATCAAAACTCAATGGAGTTTTTCTGTGATTGTAAAACTACTGGTTATGCTGGAGCTGTGTGTCATACTTGTATGATAACATCATTGTATAATTTCTCCTTATAAATTAACAAATTTAAATATTCTAGCTCGCAGTCCATTATCATGTCAAGCATTGAAAAATGTTCAATCTGTTCAACAACGCATTAACACAAACATTGATGTTGATGGCAGTGGTCCCCTCAAACCGTTCCCTGTGACATGTGAATTCTACGGTATATACAAAGATTTTCACAAATTTATTCTTCTTTCAACCACATATCGTCTTGTTTTTTAAGCTGACGGACGAGTTGTGACTGTTGTAGGACACAGTCAGGAGCATACAACCACAGTGAATGGATTCCAAGAACCAGGATCATTCGAGCAGCGTATTATGTATGATGCTAATAAACAACAAATGGAATCTTTGTTGAATCGTTCTCACTCATGTTGGCAGAGACTAACGTATGCGTGTCAATCTTCAAGACTATTCAATTCACCATGTATGGGATCTTTTTGGTTCAATTTAATTTTGAATTTTATAACTGTATTCTCTTTCAGCTGATCCAACTAATTTCCGTCCATATTCATGGTGGGTATCACGTCACAATCAAGCTATGGATTATTGGGCTGGAGCTTTACCTGGTTCAAGAAAATGTGAATGTGGTATTTTGGGAAAATGTAAAGATCCAACAAAATGGTGTAATTGTGATGCAGACAGTCTTGAATGGTTAGAAGATGGCGGTGATATTAGAGAAAAAGAATATCTGCCTGTTCATGCTGTTCGTTTTGGTGACACTGGAACTCCTCTGGACGAAAAGCAAGGAAGATACACTTTAGGACCATTGAAGTGTGAAGGAGATGAATTATTTAGTAATGTTGTTACATTCCGTACATCCGATGCTACAATTGATCTACCAACATTTGATATGGGTCATTCTGGAGACATTTATTTTGAGTTCAAGACAACCGTTGAGACAGCCGTTCTCGTTCATTCAATTGTAAATTAATGAAGGATTTATTCAAAATTTCTTTCTTACGCTAATATAACTGCAGGGTCCAACTGACTACATCAAATTGTCGTTAATTGGTGGTACAAAACTACAATTCCAATATCAAGCAGGAAGTGGTCCATTAGGTGTCAATGTAGAAACAAGTTATCGTTTGAATGACAACAACTGGCACACAGTGACTGTAGAAAGGAACAGGTATATATTAATTATTGTTTTAAATATATTATCTGAGTTTATTAAATCAAATCTACAGAAAAGAAGCACGTGTTGTAGTCGATGGATCTCTGAAAGCTGAAGTACGTGAACCTCAAGGACCTGTTCGAGCAATTCATTTAACATCGGACTTGGTTATAGGAGCTACTATAGATTATCGAGATGGTTTTGTTGGATGTATAAGAGCACTTTTATTGAATGGAAGATTAATAGATTTGAAATCTTATGCTCAACGTGGTATTTATGGCATTAGCTCAGATTGCGTTGGTAGATGTGAATCAAATCCTTGTCTCAACAATGGTACTTGCATTGAACGTTACGATGGTTACTCCTGTGATTGCAGGTGGAGTGCGTTTAAGGGACCTATTTGTGCTGATGGTATATTACATGATTTGATATGTAAAGAGTTTCACTTACTTTTATTCCACTGTAGAAATTGGTGTCAATTTGCGCTCAAATTCAATTATACGATACGATTTCGAGGGTTCATTCAGATCGACGATTTCAGAAAATATCCGAATTGGTTTTACTACAACAAATCCTAAAGGCTTCCTCTTAGGATTCTCCTCTAATATATCAGGCGAATATTTAACGATAATGGTTTCGAATTCAGGTAAATATCTTGGAATATTTTACACATAGAATATGTTCTAATGTAAAACGTTTAGGTTATTTACGTGTTGTGTTTGACTTCGGTTTTGAAAGACAAGATGTTGTTTACCCGAAGAAAGGTTTCGATTTGGGACAGTATCATGATTTCAGATTGTCTCGTAAAAATTCCGGAGCCACTCTAGTCTTACAAGTTGACAATTATGAGCCAAAGGAATTCCATTTTGATATTAAGGCGTCTGCAGATGCTCAGTTTAATAACATTCAGTACATGTACATAGGAAGAAATGAAAGTATGACGAAAGGTTTTGTTGGTTGTGTTTCAAGAGTTCAATTTGATGATATATACCCGCTTAAGTTGTTATTCCAAGAGAATCCTCCAAGTAATGTGCGTTCGTTAGAAGGTTAGCTCACTGATTTATTTATTTTATATGTTATAATTAAAACTAAATCTCTTCATAGGCATTTTAACTGAAGATTTTTGTGGAGTAGAGCCAGTGACACATCCTCCATTTGAACTTGAAACAAGGCCACCACCAATAATCGACCAAGATAAACTGCGAAGAGCATACAATCAAGTCGATTCCGCTGTCCTGGGAAGTATGTGATACAGTGTTGGAATGTTAACATGGTTATGCTTATTACATGCAAAATTATTCTTTCAGGTGTTTTAGCAATTCTATTCCTGTTGTTCCTAGTAATGGCAATACTTATTGGACGATATTTAGCACGTCACAAAGGAGCATATTTGACACAAGAAGATAAAGGAGCAGATGATGCCTTAGATCCAAATGAAGCTGTAATGCAATCGACAACAGGTCATCAAGTCAGTAAGAAAAAAGAGTGGTTTATATAGTGTAGTTTTCCAAAGGACAGTTTGTTTGTTAATTTAATTATGTAGAAATGTAAAGAAAGTCTAGATCTAATAAAAATTGTAATAACTTCCATTTTTCACAAGTACGTAAGCCATCCAAATATTTTTCCTTTCTTTTTTTGTAAGAGACCTGTTAAAAACTTTAAACTTAAGAAGAAACTTGTTGACTGCCAGGCTCAATATAAAGATTTCTTATATTAAACTTTAGCTCAACCAAAAACTTGATAAACTTTCTTTTTATTCTAATTTTTTATACAACTTATTTTCATTTTACATCAAGTTGTAAGTGAAATAAGGGTTTTTGTATGTTTTAATTGATTTTAACATAAGTTCTGTATTACACATTAGAAGAATCAAAATCCATTCACAAGTTGTAATGTGTGGAAATGACGAATGTATGTGAGCGTACAAGAAATTTTAATAATAAAAATATACAAGGACTTCCATTTTATAATTTGAATAAATTTCCAAATTTGACAAATTGTTAGTATGATTATAGTTATCGTCCATTTAAGAATCCATTTGCGCTAGCAGTGTGTAGTAGCTGTATGACGCCCTCAAAATCTAAAACGATGAAAACATAGTGAAGAATAAGTCAAACTTGATATAACGTTGGATTACATTTAGAAACGTGCTAACAGTTAGGTTTATAAAGAAAGCACTTAATTTAATCGGTTTAGAGCTTGTCATCATGAGAAGGAGACAATTCTTTTGCCGTGGAAGTGACTGTTCATACCAGTCACTATTATACACTGCTTGGCTGGTCATCATGCTCTGACAAAAGTAATACCAGTTAAAGTAGTCATCTGAAAACAAAGTGGCATATACCTACCTGTTTATATATTTCATCTGCATGCCAGTAATAAATCCACAGTATAAGAATCATGGTAAATATGTAGAAAACATTGATCACGAGAGTTATTCCGAATCCAATCTATAACAATTCTATGTGGGAGATATTCTTGAAACCACATACATTGTATTTTACCTTCGAAGCTTGAAACAAAAGGGCACAAATTAAAACTGAAAATATTACAAAATCTCCGAAGAGCGGTGTGGTGTTTAAAACTTGAAAGTCGCTTACAAATCTTAAATGAGAAAAAGTTAAAAGCTTCTATTACACGTATAGCAACTCATGTTTACTTCTTCATTTTAATTTGATCATCGACGCACATGGAGAGAAGGGATCGCCTAGTGTGAAACTTCTTTTCGACCTCGTGTAATTCGGTGTCCTTCCAAACAATTTTTTCGAATGAGTCTTTTGGCCCTTGCACGTATTTCTATTTCAAATGGTTAAATATTTTATAACACAAAGTAATATGCTATGAAATTTCTACTTTGATATTTTCCAATCTATAATTGATTATCTCCAAATACATAATTACAAAGATTAGGATCGCCACCATAAAAGAATGCCAACAAGGTACGATGATCATTCCCAGATACATTATATAAAAGTGAATACCATAAACTAAATAATAATTTTCCCACAAATCTTCAAATGGGAACCAGGAGCGGAATATAATCGGAGGTTGTATTGTGAAGTTGAAGGTCTAACAAGTAAAAAATTCTGATTTACGTTACAATTTCCGTTACCATCACAATAAACCTCATTAGTATACGAAGATCCAATTGGGTTAAATCCCATAACTTGAATAAAAGTATTAACGCACATCATGTTTCCTGTCATCCAAGCCGATATCCAAAATCCAATTGTTAGCTTCTTTATGTAACTGATATGTTTTGTATAAATTTGTTTTTCTTCGTTCACGGTGGAGAGCATTATATCTATTAAATTGTCATGAGCATCTTTGATAAGTTTTAGAAACTCTATTTAAAAACCGGAAATAAAATATATGTTTTAAGTTATTGTTTCATATATACTAGATCGTTTAGTGTAGAATATAAACATTCTACAGGAAGTTGTAACAAACAGTAGAGTCGAACTGGCATTTGTCATCATTTGATCCAGATTATCGCACATTACCAAGTCCATGATCTATCAAAAGAAAGAGTCAACCAGATATAAGATATATATATTTTGAATTAAACTTCCAGTAACTTACTTGTGTAACATTAAAGACAAGAAAAGACACTGTAAAGACCATTCCTCTAAAACAATTTAAACGTTTGAACTCCTGATCAGAGAATATAACGTATCCAAATATTTTCAGGCCAAAGAGATGCCATGTTAAAAATGAGTTTTTATATATCTCTGCATTTAAGGTATATTTGGTAATGTCGATTGGAAACCTCATAGTGTACACAGATTACTTTAAAGCTTCAAACCGAACTAATATTTTACCTTTCGACAAATTCTCATCAATCCTTGTAAATGTAATCAATCCGAATTCAGATTAATTAATTAAATCATTGATAGGTAAAACTATCACAATAAACGCAATCATATGGTATTTTTCACGTTTAACTATTCTGGCTAATAGCTTAATTATCGAGTTTATGTCGAAAATAATTATTTTGTCCAAATGTTGACTAGTTGTGATGTGATTTCTTCATAATATATGAATCTGTGGTCGATAATAGACGCCCCAAGCTCGCAAAATTCAAAGAGACTTTGAATCTTGTAGTTGGCAATAAGGACTGTCTTAGGGAAATTTTAATTGATTATTGTCCTTACTCATTTGGTTTTCTTAAAACTATTTGAATAAAATTACTATGCTCATATTGTTAATTGTTGTTTTGTTTTGACTATCATCGACGTCCTGTTCGTCAATGAATTTTATCCCCAGTATCCATGTCCATTAGCTATAACTTTTATTTTTCGTAATGATATCGGGCACACGCCTCTTACACCAAATTCGTCACCAATAGCTTCAAACAAACTTGTTAATTTCATACAAAATATTTCTCTTCCGACACTTTCACTTACCTATCTTCTTTTCAGTTTTATCAACAAATTCCTTAATTTGGATCGGAAAAGTAAAAAACCCAAGAAAGTTTGCACCTTTAAGCAAATATGTAAATTTCTTATTATTCTTCATTTGATCATTTACTTACAAAATATGATCAAGATTATTTGAAGTCTCGTTAGAGCAATAAATTCCATTTCTAAGCGCAGTTTGCATTCCGCGGACCTTATTTTTTTAAATAATTTGAGAACTTAAAAAAGTTTTAGCGAGTAATATTATAAATTTTCCAATTTGTATGCTCCCTACGCTTTAACAGGCTTATCAAGTTACAATTTGAAACGAACCCAATGCAATTGGAGTTATTATTAATGTTTCATTTTCTGTTATTGGATTATTGCGTTCATATTTGACTTCAACATATTGATAATACAATATTATTATGATTTTTAATAACAATGGGTCGGGCCTTCCAGAAGCCCTACGGCACCTCGACCTAAAGATCTTTTGTACCCTCTCCTGCGTTATTTAATGTGTAACTTCTGGGCCTATTTCTAGCCATTAGAAGTACAAGATTAGTGATCTTGAATCAAGGTTTCTCAGATCCTCGTAAGTGGGCGCCACATTGCCGAATGATCTAAATCTTTCCTGTGACAGAGTTTCGCACTCTATCAGCAGATGGTGTACAGATTCTCTGTCTATTTTGCAGAATTGGCAGGAATCACTTTCCACCTTGCCCATCCTTTTTAGGTGTTCATTGACATGGTGGTGACCTATAGTGATTCCGACTAACTGGTTAAGGTCATTCGTATTGAGGAGTAGAGGTTTGTTCTTCGCATGGTACTACCAGTCCAGCAGGTGTTTGGCCTGCTTCGCCTGTTTAGTATTGTTCCAGTGTGAAGATTTAGCTCTTTGCTCCCATTTTCCTATTTCTGCCTTGATGGACATTATCCAGTATCCGGAGAAAGGTTCTGGACCTGTGGATGGTTTCTTCGACCAATTTTTTGCCAGCTTGTTGGCTTTTTCATTGCCGGGAATACCTAGATGCCCTGTTGTCCAGATGAGGCTCACTTTATTGCCTTTTGCCAGCTGCTCCAGGCATTCGTCACATTCTTTTACTAATTTTAACTTTTTGGTGGCATTCGCAGCTTTTGACCGCTTTTATCGCAGCTTTGCTGTCACTGGCTACCTATGTTTGGCTGGCTGGCTACCTATGATTTTTGCCCACTTATATTCCCTATCGAGAAAAAGTTGGGCACATACTACCTATAATCGCCATTATTTCGGTTTGGAAAACTCTGGAGTTCCTTCCTAGAGAACAAGAGATCCTCGTGGTGGGCTCCCAGATCCCCAGTCCAGATGCAGCATTGTCTCACCGAGCCCCATTTGACTGTTCAACAGGTAGAGTAGGTTTCACTCATTCGTTTTTATCCTGTATTTTCGTTGTATAGTTTCTTCCAAATGTTACACTGCCTTCCATATTGTCTTTAGGGACATCCTTCAGATGTTGATGAGACAATAAAATACTTCCTATGGTTAGAATAGAATCAACTATTGATTTCATGGCCACTGCCATTTCTTGAAATTATTAAAAATCTGGAATGATAAATTTTTTTATCGAGTTAACAAATTGAACATAATTGTTGGAGATATCATGAACAAGAAATAATTACTTTCCCTGAATATTGGCGTGTTGAGGTGTTTTGATTGATATCGATTTGTTGAGTTTGAAAATCCCGCGCTAAGAATTCACCACAGCCTGTGTTGTCAAAAAACCTTCCAACTATTCTTGGAGGAGCAGTGAATTAGCGCCAAAATAATAACAATGTTATTATATGTTATTCTATTAATTTAACATTTTTAATTAATTCTAAAATCAATTCTGGCACCACATACAATAGAATACACATCAAAATATTTTATAATATCTCATATGAGGTAAAAATTTTCAGGTTTACAAAACTAATTCTTGTGTCGAAAATCTAGTGTGAATTCATTGATTTAAAATTTGTTTATAAACAAATAGTTTCATAATTAATAGATTTTTATTTTTAAAATTAATACACTAATGGGGCATTCCAAGTGCTCACTGTAGTGAAGATGGCAATAATGAATTCGCCATAGATATGGCAGGTATTGTATGTTGTACAATCCAGTCAAATAAGATTCAATTTAAATTCGATTTTAACCCATAAAACAGGTGTTTTTATATGTAAAAATATAATTTTATTACTTTAATCATAACAATCATTGTGTTGTAGTGAATATCCTGCTAATTATGTATGTATTTGATGTAGATAACTTGAAAAAAAGCAATAACAAAACAAATTTTATTACTGTTTCATCTACTCATCGTTCACTCTATGCACGCAGACCGTCTTCACTAGAATGAGAAAAACATATGTTCAGTCAGTGAAGAAATTTGACCACTTTCTTGCCGTTGTTCGTGTGTTTCTTAAATGACTTGAGATCTTCATGTCGACATATCTCAGTAGTGTATATTAAAAATTTCGTGTTATGTCGTCAATAAAACCAAGGAGAACATAGTAATTTGTTCAAAATTAGTTAATATAACAAAATATTTCGAGTATGTGTAGTTTGATGATATAAAATAAATGAAATTTCATTAAATGTGTCTCTGGAAAATAATAGAAAAAGCTAAGCAAAAAGATGAAAATGAAATGTGATTTATTGTGCCAGTGATGATTGAGAGAGAATATTTTATACGTATATAAATTAATTGCGAGTACATATATATTTTGAAAGTGACGTAAATCACACTAACCAAATTAGATAGTTACAAAAGTAATAATAATAATAATAATAATAATAAATGTAAATGAAATTGTTCTAGTGCAAAAGAGCTACCGACGAAAAAGAAACACTATTTTCTACAAAGAAGTAAGAAGAATTTGAAGAGAAATTCCATGATGAAAATTTTATGCACAATAATACACATATTATGCATATGTTCTATTTACGAACAGGTTTTTTAGTACAGTGCGTTATTTGGCGTTATAATTGTATATATTCTCGTATAATATAGTCTGTTGTAGTTGAAATGTAAAAATATTTAATTTATTTTTTATTCGTTTTTTGTTATTTTAAAGTGATTATGTGAATTTCTACTGTTTTAAATTGTTCAGATAGATGAATTTTCGACAGAGAAACGTTATATATACGGATAAAAGACAGACGACAGAGCTTGTTTGAGCTATGTCGAGCTGACGGACGACGAGCTGTACGTAAAGCTGTGTGATCTGAAATGTGTTTGTCTCATGACGACTCGACTTGACTTGATTGTTGATATGAAAGCTCAAGGGTCTTTTGCTCAATATCAATGGCATTATATATATACATATATTTTAAAAAACACATGCAAAAATTTTGATACATTATATTTGTATGTACAAACAAAATTTAATTAAAATTGTATTTGAAAAAGAAATGCAAAGAAAATGTTAAGAAAATTGAGTGAAATTTATCGAAGTGATGCATGGCTTTGTTGCAAATTTTACTGGCTTTTACAAAAACCTTCTTTAACCATCGAAGTAACCACGTCATTGATGTTACGGTATAATTTCTTGTTACGGGTTTGTACACTTACTTTCATTGAAAACTAAAGAGTTGCTTCTTGTGTGTAGTTTTGGTTCCCCTGGTTTGTCTTGTCTTGTCTTGGCGACTTTCTTACATGAAGTCGTTTGTGAAATTTTTTAATACATATAATAAATATAATAATAATAATGATGTGAAGTAAAAGGAAAGAAAAGCTCAAAGAAACTTATGTACAATATATATATAAGTAGGTATATATAAAATTTTATCGAGGTCGATTGTACATAACACACACTTATATAAAAATGCTTTTATTTTTATTTACATATAGAAATTTTTTAAAACTTTTATACATTTGTGAAATTTCTTATTAATACAAGCTAAATAAAAACGATGTATTGAAACTGTTATTCGAAAATTTTCACGAAAAATATTTCAAAAATTTTATTTTATTTGAATTTGAATTTAAATTTTTTAAAAAAAGTATATATTTTTTATTTCTCTGTCTCTCTCTCTCCATTTCTTATACAATTTTCTTGTTTTTATCAAATGAAGTTCGCCAGTGAAAATCTCAGACTCTTTTCGCTTCGCGTCGAGGTGAAAACCTTGTTTTATTATTATTTATTTTCATAGCATATCATATAGGTATATTATATACACACACGTACTCGTATATGATAATAATATTTTCATCGTCTTATAGACGCACAGCACCGTCTTATATTGATTAGTTTAAGTTCAACAACGTCGTGTATGTTGTATTATTTCTCAGTGCTTTGTGCAATTGCTTTTAGTTATACCTAGTTGGTTGGGAACTCCAAAAACTCGCGGGCTTTTTCGTTTTATTTGATTTTTGTCTTCATTGTGTTTTAACCTTCTCCATCCAAGACAAGAAACAGGTCTATTCGTTTACCTTAACTAGTTTTTTGTGTCTTGATCTTAAAATTGATGTGATTTTTTTGTTTTAAATTATTTTTTCTTTCGTCTTTATATCGTGTCGTGCCCTAAATCTTTGAATATAATTTCCGTTTGTGCGTTTTGATTTTATTGTATTATGTATCATAATCATACTAGATGGAATTCAAGGTCTTTCTTAATATTCAATATGTGTACTGTACAGTATAACATTGAAGTCAATTCCACCCCCAACATAGCAATTTCCAGAATGCATTCTTGATATGGCCATGATCTCTGTCGGTATCTACCCCACCATGATTCCATTCCATGTTGTTGTTGCTGTTGGTGTAGTCAAGTCAAATCTAGTTTGTGTGGGAACGAAATAACCATGCTGAGGATGAAGATGAGGATAGCACAATATAATATGAACCTGTCCTTTTGACAGTTTACGCCTTGTTGTGTATAACAAAATCGAGAAAAACCTTTTTTCCCATGCCCACAAACGTCCATTCACGTATTATCAGTGACAATTACTGCTTAGTCTAGACGGATTCGATGCATAGACACGCATACAGATAAAGGAGTTACTGAATTTTCGATACCACCTCCTGTCTGTGTCTGACGAATTTTCATTTTGTTGGTCCTTAAATATATTCAATTTAAATTTGAATTTAAATTTAATTTTTTAAGTAATTGTAATTGTAATTGTACTCATGTTGAATGAATGATTTTACAAGAAAATATTAACCGCAAAATTCGAATGTTGTAATTGGGCATGTTTTTCCAGTTTTTTCGTTATTTTCAATTGAAATTCTCAATTCCTGTCTGTTGCCACGCTTGGTTCTGTAATTCTGTAAGATTTTCTTTCGTAATGACCTTGTGGTGGGTTTGGTGTTTTTTTTCTCTCAGCAACATAAAAACATAAAAACATAACAACATAACTTGGTGCACACATGTTTGCAATGGAAATTTTCAAGGAAACTTGACTCCTTTCAACATTTTCTTGATATTTGTCTTCAATTTGCTGCACTTCAGGGTTATGTACATTTATGCTCCCAACTTGAAAACAAACTTATTCTGCCACAGAATGATGATATAAAATAAGAAATATTTTCGTTAATAATACATCCTGGTGTTGATCAATATTTGACCAATATTTTGTGGACCTTGAAACTTTTCCTTCATCATGTCCTTAGTTAGTCACCTTGACCTTAGAATTTTAAATCAAGGATGTCTGAAATGATAAAGGACACTTAATATCGTTATTGTTGGTTGAGGTGTTGTCTGGACGAAAATCTGGCAAAACTTTGAAAAATGAATGAAAGGTGGAAAAAGTTTACCAGGATATTTATTCAAATTAAACTTTATTTTTGTTGAACAAATATCGATTTTCATTCCACAATTCAACAAATTTTGAACCACTTCCAAAAACAAACGTTTCCAAATCCTTATCATGATTATCACTGCAACAAGTTAATGAAACCGAATTAATTTAATCTTTTCACAAGGTCGTGTAAAATAGGGCAATTTTATTGATTTGAACAAAATTTAATTTCCGTAAAATGAATTTTCACTGCTGATGATTTCAAATTACAATTCTTACAAAATTTTGCTGAATATGTTAAAAATACAATTGACGAACTAAAAATAAATTAAATTAAAAATGCATTTTCAAATTTTTAGATCACTAAACAAAGAAAAATCAAATTGAAAACCGCGTGGGCATTTTGATCGTTTCGTGAATGAACATGGACGTCATTTAGCACAAGTCGAACTTCTCATTATATTTTTCGCAATTTTCGTTCGTGTGGCCACGTGTAGTTGTCGGAGCTTTTCTTCGACGTCTTCAAAGTTATTTGATAATTACAAGTCTTGCTTAGAAGAATTCTTAGTTTTTAAATAGTTTGCTACGTCATCTTCGGTACATGAAGGCAAGACGAAGCACTAATAATGAGAATTTGAAAGTTTCTTCTGTTTTGGGGAATGTTCTGCTAAATTGACTTGGTTATTGTTCGAAATAGGTCTGGGCCAATTATATTACATCGTATTCGATTGTGCCTAAAATTTAATAATTTAAAATTCTACAAGGAGTTTCTTTTGCTTGCTATGTATTTCAATTAGGAAATAATTATTCAAATAAAAAAGGATTTTTTATAATGGTTTGAATCTTACAACTATTTTCATTGCTATTAAAAATTCACAATCACTTATTTCCAGGACAATTCGTATTAGGTACGGATACTGTATGGTGTTATAAATCTGTATAGGGTTAGGAGAAAATATTTTATAATTTTTAGTTCATTTTAAAAACGTTGTATATTAAAAAGCTGTTTTTTATTTAAATGATTATTTTCTGCTTTTTAGTCTTGTGTGTGAAATTTTTCGAATTTTTGAATTTGAAAAAAAAGTTATTCACTGTTGCATTTCCTTCCAGTTCTGAGCTATGTTTAAAGTTTCAAGTCTCTAGCTCATCGGGAAGTTGACAGACAGACAAGAACAGACAGACAAGAAACCGAACTAATAGAAACGTTATAAAATCTGGTCTTGATTGCAATTAGATAGGTTCCTGAATTTTATTTGCATAAAATCAGTTGATGAGAGAGCAAAACTCTCTCACAAAGAGAAGCAAATCATACGGGCACAAGAGCTGTAAAAAGTACTCGAAAATGAGTAATCGAATATGTACATTCGAATCAAATCAAATCGTTACTTTCGTTTTCATTTCACATAAAAATTCCCATACAGAAGTACTCAATCGAATAAAAGTAACAAATAATACCGAATATGTATCGGCATTCATATTCGTTACTCTGTAATCGAATATTTTCCATACAAAAATAATCGAATAAATGTAACGAATCATACCAAATCGATTTGACTCATTCCTATACGTATACGACCGAACGACTTGCTATCAGCGCACTCAGTTACCTCCATACTGTATGGGTGTAACATTGTGCGTTGAAAGCGAATCGTTCTCTCGAATACGTAGCGGCACTCATCCCTCTGTCATCGTAGATTCATAAACATTTGTCTCAGAGACGATTGGAGATGGCAACTTTGTTACTTTTTTGGAATTCTGATTATGGCAATAGTCAACTCATATATAATATATGTACATAATACAATGAATAATAAGAAGTCCCGAAGTTCGTATATAAAAGAATTATCCACAAAACTGCGTAAAAATTGTGTAACAATGCAAAAAAATTCATGTGGATGGATCGGCGAGGAATATTATATGTTGATTGATCAGAATAGCTTCTTTTCTCATATCTATTTAATTTAATTATTGATTAATATACAATTAAAAAAATTCAAATGTTTTTTGTTGTATTTTATATTTATAACCCAGAAATCTGAAATCATCAAAAAAATATATACGTCTGAGAGGCGAATGTTAGTGTATCTGCCAAGTATGTTTATGAATCTAGGGATAAAGGAAAGATTAATCGGTAACGATACGTATTTGAGAGTAACGATTCGGTACTTCGAATCAGAACGAGTATTCGGTACTCAGTAACGAGTACTTGTGTTTCGACAGTTCGACAAAATTTTTACCACACGAAGTTTCTGTTGGAGAAATCCGCATTTACTTCTCAGTTCCTCGAATATTGTTACTCAGAGACGGAAAAACTGTAAAAACGTAGTGGATAACAGACCTGCTAAAAATTAAATTTGTGATATTTCAAGTTCTTTGACACTATGAATAATTCACAAAATTAGTAACTGAACTGTTAAAACGTAGAAATTTTTATATAACGATGCCATGAGTTTGACATATAACAAGCAACGGTCAAAATTTACGCATTGAAATAATTAGGTATCACTCATGCACTTGTACTGTACTTGAATTAAATGAAAATTTGTTATTAACTATACTGGAGGCTTCTATCTATTTTTCTACTCAAAATATTACTAGTCCAGTCATAAACTTGCTATGGGTGAAATTTGATCTGCTTGTATTTGTGCCGTTATCAAACTATCAGTTCTGTTGTTTTGATTGGTAAATTTGATATTTAAATTCTACTCAACTTTTCAATTGACTTTCTATTCCTGTTGTTATTAGTTTGCTAAGCTTTACACACACTACCGATCAAAAGTATTCGATCACCTTGTCAAGTCTAGCCAAACACATAATTTTTTATACTATTACTGGAACAAATTAGCTCTATAGCCTTATGGCTAGTTCCTATAGTGTCAGCAAATTAATGACGTATGTACATACTATAATTAATTAATTTTTTATTTCATAAATTTCGATTCTTCGAAGAATTCTCCTTTGGCATTAATAAGGGCAGTTAACTTTGGGCAATTGTGCCACAAGAATTTTTGATTTATAGTCTGAAATTTGCCTCTAACAGGCTAATAGATACTCCCAGAGTTTCTCTCGACCTACTCTGAGCAATTTTCTTACGTTCCTATCAAACAGTAAAGAAATACTCGAACAATATGACGCTGATGTTGTGTGATCAGACTGTATAAATACTGTTGCGTGCATTTTAAGACAAATCGTCTAGTTTATTCATGGTCGTTATAAAATGTCGTCATAACACAATTTCGAGGAAGCGATCGAAAACTTTTGACCGGTAGTGTATACGTATTTGCATATAAATTGAGACCCAAAAACGTAACTGTTACCTGTTCTTATTTCCATATGTGTATGTTATAACTTAAACTACAAATTTATGTTAATAGCTGGAATGATAAAGAGTAAAAATTCTATTTAAGCACCAATAAATCACGTTGAATTCCTTAAATTAGAAATGATGTTTAAGTTTTGCAATAAAAATACTTAATTATTTGCTGAATTGAATTCATCTCCCCGAAGTTCGCTCCAAATCGTCCTTAACTCCACGAAATAAATTCTTAAAGCTTTAAACCAACAAATTTCATAAAATATTCTAGATATCTTCCGTTAAATTCTAAATGTGTGCTGCTGCTAGCTTTGAAACAAAAAGAAACATTTGCATATGATGTTGTTTACGTTTTTTCGATATGTTGTTTTCTTTACACGGAATGTTTCCTCGTGCAAATTTTATCTCGAGTGTGATAACCTTTATATAGTATTCTCCATTGTGTCCAAAATGTTTGTTATACAATTCCATCTGTAAGGTTTCACCACAATTGAGTCTGTGTAGTGTTTATCTTCAAATTCGTACATATATTTCTTTGCAACAATAAAAAGAATAAACAATCAAAATATGTTTTAAACTGCTAATTTTGTGTTTCATCTAAACAGACTTTCTCGAAAGTTTTTTATTTACACTCAAGGTATAAATTTATTTCGCAAAACAGTCAAAGAACTTTTGAAGTAGAGAAGGCTGTTTAAAGTGAGTCATTTATTCGAAAATTCTTTTTATAACTAAATTATAGATGATGCCATAGAAGACAAGCATTATTCGCATTGAAGATTTCTTAAAATTAAAACACAAAAACATTATTAAATTTTGCTAGTAACATTTTTCTCGACAACATTTTTGCTATATCGTTTAAAAACGTTGGAGAAGGTCAATCTTCGACACAAATACCCACATTCTACAAGTGGTTGAGAAAATTTTTTGATTGCTTAAAGCTAAAAAATTCAAAATAGTTTTCAAATTGCGAATAACTAAAACTAAATTTTTGTTAAAAGATTTTCGGATCAATTTGAAAATTGAAATTTTAAAAAATGAAATCAGCAATGTGTATTGTGGTTTTACAGCAATTCAATTCTAAATTTGTTTCGATGATTTTCATAATATCGCGTGATTTTCAGTCTCGTGTGTTGTAGTTTTTACTCGGAAAGTAATTTTAAAGCGCGTTTGCGCTGTTTCTTCAGCACTCAACCCCAATTTTTTATCGTTTGAAGCTAAAAAACAAATATCGTTATCATATTTTTGTCCTAATTTAAATCTTAGCTTTGAAAAATATGTGAATCAAGCCACGTTCCTGTTCAGTTTCTGTTAAATATAATTTGCGTCTTTCTGAAGTAACTATTTTCGGTGTCATTATCTTATGCCAATTTTGTGCAACAACTAGAATGTCAAGGTGTACAGTTGATGTTCAAGTTCATGAACCGTTTTAAGTGCACTTTATCCACATTTCCATCGGTCGTTTATCCATTTCAAATATGTATAACTAAAAATACATTTAAAATTGTTATCTTTGCCAAAACTCTGATAATGAATAACTTGAATAAAATCTTACACTGTTTGACGGTGTATAGATAATAAGATTCCCCCACGTGTGAATAATGACCTCGAAAATCTCGTCCCACGATCCACGTGCCACAATCAATCGCAAATCAGCAAAACAGTTGTCCACACGCCACCCACTATTGGTTTTCACTGTTTGCCGACTATTTGCTTTGAGGTTCGCCTAGTCAAAGTGACAGTCAACCTTTAAACTTGTCAAATGATATCCTAGATGATATTTAGTTATTAGGAAATTGTTTTTGTGTACACTAAGAGGATATCACACCCATGAAAATATTATGATGTCAGACTTCTATGAAGTCTTGTGTTTGGTAAAGAATAAACAAGTTTTTCTTATGAAATTTAATCGTTCACCTAAACATGAAAATTGACATTTACCGAGAAAATAATAATAATATAAAATGATAATAAGTGTAAAAGGGAAATAAGGTGATTTCGATAAGTGTGGCATTCGAAGAAACACAATTTTATAAATAAATCACTAACAAATCAAAGTCGAATTGCAAAATGAAAATTTATATTATTTCAAATTCTTTCAATTGCGTGACACAAAAGTTGCATAAAGATTTCGCATATTTGCATGAATTTACAAACGAGAACTTTGCGCAATTGAATCGTGCAAGATTTCAAATTCAAGTTCATTTTTAAAATAAAAAGTTTTGTTTAAATTTTAAATATTTTTCGTATGAATGGAAAATGAAAAATTCGAATTAGTTAAATCAATTTGATCAATTTATGGTCACATGTATTTTTCTCTGTGAAGTTTGCTGCAATTCGATAACTGACAAGTCACCCGTCATTTTGAACTATTGTTTGCAAACGTTTGTGGAACGTTCAGCACATTCTCGATTTTATTTGGTCGTAACTATGACTGAAGCATATAATTAATAGACGTGAACGTGGTTACTTCGATTTTTCAAGGTAACTACTCCTTTCAAGGACAAGGTTTAATGCTGCGGTCATGGTCGAGCTCTGATAATTTTCAAGAAAACAAAAAGTATACTTATTTGTAAGAATAAATGACTTTATGAGTTGTTAAATACCACGATCTATGTATCTAATGATATCTCTCTCACGACTTTATTATCCATCACAGGTGTTTATTCCAGATAACCTTAACTTCTTCGTAAATTGGTATTTCCTGAATGTTTGTTCTAATCGATATCGATAAACTGACCTAGAAATTCATTTCCACACTGTGCGGAATTGATTTTCTTGAATTGGATAGGATACAATTTTGGATGATAAAAACTAATATAACTTCTTGAAGCTAAGTATCGTTTACTACTCAACTGCCTGTACTTTGAAATTGATATGAAATACCAACAATGAATAACACGCAATGTTCATTCGCTATGTAAGAATTGTGAATCTGAAATTCTTAAAGTCTTCGATTACAATTTACGTGTAAAGTGTTGTTATTAACAAAAAGTATACACATAAGACAGTAGAAAATCAAACAAAAAACGCGTAGAGTTGTTATTGTTTACAATACTTGGTGAAATATATTTATGAGAAATATTTAATGTTTTAACATTTGTTCCTTAAATTTTTGGAAACTTGGAGACTTGTCAGTCATTCTCAATCGGTTTCCTGTCTAGAGAATATATCGCACACCCATTGAAAAGTGTAGCAACTGAAAAAACCTGTTTTTCGACAAAGTAAAAGAAACTTGCCATTCATTCTGCCAGGAATCCAAATATTGACTTAACTCAAATTCTCATATCGCTTCTCCGGTAGAATAATGACGCAAGTGGTAATTATTCGGTTTCCCAGAAATTGTTCCATCGAATATACTTTTGACATTTTCAACTTACAGAAATTAAATTTTGCATTTATAACGTTGCGATATGTTTTGAATTGTTACACTTTTTATCTAGTAGTGCGATATGTTCTTAATATTCACTATTAAAAATTTTTGCATAATTAATAAATATTTTTTTTTTCAGGCTATCTTGGAATGATTTTGTAGAGGCAATATAAAAATATTTTCGGAGAAATGAATGCAAATTCAATATAGTTTGCAATAAAACTCAAAGACTTTAATGAAATAATAGCCGTCTAATGAAGCGTTCTGTGTTAAACTCAAAGAGAAATATAGACCAATACCGTTTGTTTTTTAATTTATTATTGTTAAGATATAGCAAGATGAAACAATGTGCAAAATGAAAGTGATAGATAAAATGTCTTAGAAGGTTTTTTGCCTCTCAGACGAAAAATTTTATTGGAGAAAGAAGTTCAAAATGCTTCCGAATTATGCTGTACATGAGCAAAGTCAGTTTGTTCATCCCAATGACTTAGAGTCAAATAGTAGTAACGTTAATCTTGTTAGAAACGTAACTAATGAGGATCAGAACGAAAATTCTGTGACTGATTCAAATGTAAATAGCAGTCATACATCAAAACTATGCAATACATTTGACTATGATAGTGATAGTAACAATAATCACGCATGTACCACAAGGAAAATGTCTAATAGTAAGGACATAGATGATGTTAGTAAAGTAGATAAAGATAATGAAATTACAGAAGATAGAAATAAATCAGAAGGGATTAATAGTAACAATACATCTGTTATAAAAATAACTGAAAACTCTGATTTATTGCAGGATAAAAATCTCCCACAGAAAGATCAGTATTTACCCGAATCATCAAATGATTCAAATACTAAACTAGGAGAAATTGGCACTTCGATGACACCAGACTGTGCCACTACAAATGTAGCAGATAAAAATAGAAATGAAACTGATCATGTTTCCAATGACGATCGGTTTTCACATGGAGCTAAAAAAGATGATTGTCAACGGGCACACGAGACCGCCACCGATAAGAGAGAAAGTAAAGAAAGTATTTCCAACAACAACAATAATACAACACCATCAACAACACCAACAACACCAGAAAAATGTGACCAACATGATGAAGATACTTTGAAAGTTCCAGATATCATGAATACCGAAAAGGCAAACATAGGCACAATTAAAGCCGGGGATTTTAGTGTCAATAATGTTAATGAGAACAATTTATTTAATGATAACATTAAAACAGTTTTAAACAATAAATTAAATAGTGATAGAGAATATAATGTCAATAATTGTATTAATAATTTTAATAGTAATAATGACAAAAAAAGTGAAAATAACAATCAAAATGAAAACAGTTATGATAGGAACAGTAATAACGTAATATATAACAATGAAAATAATAGCAATAATAATAATAATAATAATAACGATAGTGATAATAAAAAGAAAAGCAACGAAATTCTTGATGAAGACGATCATGAAAGAAACAGTAACAATGATAAGAAGATGTGTATAAAGGATGATGAAGAAAGTGAGAATAAAGTGGTGACAAGTGAAAATAGTGTAAATAATAATAATGTTTTTAATGTTAATGTAAATAGTAATAATGGTGCATCAAGTAGTATGTACCAAAATCATAATGTAAATGATAAAACTTATGATGGTAATGTTTACAATAAGAGCTATGAAGAAAATATAAGATGTAATGATGATAGTTATGTAAATATCAGTAATAACACTTTGATGAAAAGTAACAATAATAATATTAATAACACTAACAATCGTTATGAAAACCATAATAATATAAGTACAATTAATGAAAAAGGTAATAATAATTCAAGTAAAAATTTCAATGATGAATGTCAGAATTATGATAAGATTTATGGTACAAATAATTGTGTAAGAGATTATAATGCTGGTAAAACAGTGATCAGCAGCGCAGCTACTTACAGTGGTAACATTGATAATGAAAGAACTATTGTCAATTCAAATGTTAATCAAATGTCAAGAAGTGGATATAAGAGCAGCAATGATATTGATACCAATAATAATACAAATGAGAACATGAATAATAGATTACGTAGTAATAGTGTGAATGATAACAATAATTTTGATAGAAATGTTAACAACAGTAATGTGACGAAAGATAACAACTATCATGGATCTCAGGAAGACAGGAAATATCCTTTGAAATCTATGGATATACCATTTTATAACAATAAAGGCAGCATGTACCCATTGGATGCTTCACAAAAATATGGTATCATTGATCGTGATTCTCCAATATTTTATACTACTCAACAGTCAATTGTTGCATCCACAATTACTCGGATGTATGGAGGGGCAAATTTGAATGTGAGCAATTCTCTGCCAAAACCACACAATGAAAGTGTTAGTAATTTATTCAATCGGCAACAGAATACTCAAATGACGGTAGAGAAACCTGGTGTTCCTGATGTTCAAAGCAATTCAAATAGAACTGTTCAACGTATACGGGAACATATTAGTCCAATGTCTAGGGAACATGAAAGGACACCAAAAATCCAATATGAACCGAAAGAACATCGAAACATATCAACTTCAGAAAAATCTCGTGTAGATCGTCCGTCAATTGATAATTTTAAACGTTACAGTCCATTAGATTCAAGTTCTCGTGAAACTCAGGCTATAAACTTATCTCAATTTAGTGGTTATTCTACATCTCCAGCACATGCAGTTGAAGAATCACATAGAAATAATTATACCAGAAACATGTACAGTCCTTATGGATCATCATATCAAAATCAGCATGGAAATTATTCCAGAAGCAGTACACAACCAAACGCAAATGCCGAAAATCACCGAATCAAGGATCAGATTGAACAAAACTACACAAAGGATAACTGCATGAAAAATTCATTTCATTCATCAACAGAGAATTTATCCAACTACGTAACTAATTCAAGAATAGAAAAGCCAACAAGTGCGTATTCATATTCTCCAGATGTTTATAATAAGAATGTAATTCAACAACATCCTGTAGAAACACTGAGACGATCAAATAGTGATATACAAATTGAGTATAACACAAAAAGTAGGCCGAAACAAGTGAGTCCAGCACGGAGTTTAACACAGTTGCATATGAAACCACCAGATTTTAGTAAAGTTCAAACTGAAATGATCGTTAAGGAGCAAAATAGTACAAAAGAAAACAGCAGATCAGGTTATTATAATGAAATACCTCGTAGAAACAGCAAGTCAGAAGTTTCTAACAGTGATATAAGATATTCAGAATCGCCCAGTAGAAATGATTATATTAATTCTACACGGGTTCAACATCCATCATCGAATCCGCCACAACCATATAGTAGTGTGTACGTGAAACCACCAAATTTTGCACAGTACGAAGAAAGAAGATTGATTCAACGTTCAAATTCAATGACCGAACAAAATGAACGAATTCCTGTTGCCCCAATTAACAAATGTTGTACTGAAACTCCACGACAGTACGAACACAAACATCCACAACTTTCATCCGATGTTGTCATGTCTGTCGTTCCATCACCGCGGCCACAACAGAATACAACACATGGGCATTCATTCAGATATCCCTCAACACCATCTGACAGTAGACGAATGATGGTAGAGGCAACGAATACAAATGTAAAAGATATTAGCCACGATAAAAGGAATGTTAATACTATTTATGTTGATCAAATGGATCATATGAGGAATTTAAATCAATATGATGGATGTTGTATTAAGGAACCAGTATCATCCCAAAAACCAATGCAATCATCTGTTGTTCAGAGCAACGATAGTAGGTATTCAAGACCATTTGCTTCTGAGACATCACCAAAACCTTCAGACAACAAATTTTACAGAAGTCCATCCAACGAGGTTATTTACACTAGAAATGTGGAGACAAGCCCATTTCAGAAATCTGTCCAAATGCACTCCACAACGCCTCCAATTCCAACTAAACTTGTGCATCAAAGGGAATTTACAATGCCACTTCCGTCAGAAAATGAAAATGCTCTACATAAACAAAGATCAAATAAACAAGTGTTCTTATCACGAAGGAATGAAGATTCAAGAGACAATTGGCCACATCAGCCACCTCCACAACCAATGAGAAGGCACTCTAATGCCAGTTCTCCATATGATGCTTATCAAATGGGATACAATAACTTACCACCATCACCTTATTCCAACCAACCAAGTCCTACAAACATGCAACCAATTTTAAAACAATCCCCAAGTCCGATTCACACCATACCAATGGCTACAAGTCCAGCTGATCACCATCAAAATCGTCCATCACCGTGTTCAAATATCAATTACAATTGTACCATGTCTACACCACCTACTCAAGAGTTGTATCAAGGTCCACTAAAAAGTGGGCCAATAATAAGAGAGCCTGAAAAATCCTCACCTGTGCATAATTCTGATCGTCGCCTTAAAGAAATCAATTACTCACTAGGTCATAGCTTGAAGAATGAAATGAATCAAATTCCTTCTGTGTATCCAGCAGCAACAACGGTTTCTTACAAAAAAGTTGAAACCACAAGTTTACCACCAAGTAAACGTTACAATCCAAACACCCAGGTAAACTCCTCTTTAGAAAACATTAACCGTGGGCATTCACGAAGTGTTAAGTCAGAACATAAACAAGAAAAAAGACCTAATTACAGAGATATGCTAAACCATGCGATTCGTAATCCCAGCTCTGAGGCTGATCTTAATTATCAAATTATAAAACGTACATTAAATAAAGAAATTCCAATACCAAATACAGACACGGATTTAAGAAAGAACATATTCGATTTTCCTGCTGCTGGAAGTCACAGTACCAGTAAAAAATCTAAAACTGAAGATCTTAATTATTACAATTCTAAAAAAGATCGAGGATGGAATAGTGATCTACAAGTTCGACGAACATCAGCGGAATACAAACAAAATGAATGGAAACCAGAGATCAAAGGTCAAGAAATAAAATCTAATCGTAGTACTTATCATACAAATCGTGATTTTGCTAAAAATGACATATCAATAACTATTACTAAAGTTCCAGAAAGTCCAGTTGAAGTCGTCAGAAGTGGCTACTCTAAGAAGGAAACTCAAAGTAATCAAATTTTTCCACCAGTCTTCACAAAACAAGAAGCAGTATTGAATGACGTTAAAATAGAGCCAGCTTCACCAAAAATATCACCAATGTTGTCTGTGAATCGTATTAATTCATTGAACTCACCAATTGATGCGACTATAAGAAGAGAATCACCTTTGGATTTATCTGTGAAAACTGTCAAAACTAAAGCTGATTCGACTGGTGTAGCTGAAAGCTTTCATTACAGAAATTCAAAGTCACGAATACCATTACCTAAATTTGAATTTTCTCCAAACTTTTCTAGACATGTAGAAAAGGCACCACCAGATCGTACATCAAATTTTTTCACCAGAGCTTCAACATTACCTCCAGACTGTGAAATAACACCATCAAAACAGCCATCATTCTATAGACAAAGTTCTCATGAATCATTGGTTAGAGAATATCAAAGTCCAGATTCATATCAAAGTGATCCGTTACGAGGTAAAATCCATTCAAATCACATTACATTTAATCATTCATCAAATCCAGAAAGAAAGCAAACTTATCCGACACCAGAACGTCATGTGGAGATAAAACCACTTCGTCCGTCAACAGAACGTTCTCACAGTTTATCTGATATCAGTTATAAGGGAATTGAGAGAGTAGGTGAAACTCGTGTGATAAACACAACAATAAGGCATACATCACAAAACAGTGATACGCAAATTTACGAAATGACTCGTGACGATCGAAGTTTACCTTCTACTTCAATTCAAAGAGGAGGATATAACAAAATTGACTTGGCTGCAGAAGCTCCTTTCCGACCAACTGACCCAAACACGTCCTGTTTACCTCTAATTAAATCCAATGAAAAACAAATCATTGATGTACGTATTCCTGCAACAAGTCCTATCTACGCTCCTAGACATTTACCACCAAAGGATATAAACTGTGTAGCCTGTGTTCAATGCGTTGATTGTGACAAAGCTGAGACCAAATGCAAACCGGTGAGTTCAATGCCATGTCAATCTGAATGCTGTACACGTCAGTATAATTCATATCCATGCGAACCTGTAACGTGTAAGGACAAAGATGTTTCTTTCAAAACTACTGTGAAAGATGATGGAAATCGTTACTATCCTCACGTGAAAGATAAGCCACACTACCAAAGAGAGTATCCACCGAAGATAGGTTTGCTTAAAGGTAAATACATTTATGATGAAGCAAGTGTCAATCTTAAAGCCAATGACGCTATTTACTCTGTAAAATCTACAGCTCTACCGTATGAAAAGCAAGTATACATTCAAAATGTTGCCCAGGCTTTGGTGAAGCAGGAGCCAATGGAAAAGAAATGCACAACTTCTGTACTAATAAGCACAAAGGAACATTTTCTTCAAGATTGCAAGCCGTTAATACATAAAAATTCTCAACTCGTTAACGACAATTTATGCTTCAAAAATATACCAACAGCAAATGGACCCATCCTAAGTCATGATACAAAAGTAGAGAAATCAAATTATGAATCTATCGTTCGTCCAGTTCATCATTCTAAAGTGGAAGAACCAGAACATTTGCCATTTAACCAATCATCCATGAAGGCTGTTGTGGGACAAAAAGAAATTTACGTACCGCACATTGATCCTGACCACAAAATTAAAGACAGTCGTTTACAGGCGGCTGCTCCAACTCCACCTCGTGGTATTGGACAGGATGTTATTTCAAAATTAAAAAATAGTATCGAGCAGAGAGGATTAGAGAAACAACGCAATATGGCGTTAATGGAAATGAAGAATGAAAGTCAGAAAGATAAAGAAAAATCCTCAGCATCAGATATTGCTTCAATTATAGCTGCTCGAATAAGAACTAAAGGTGAACTGAAGGGTTATTTGCCGCTTCCGGAAACAACGCCACCATTAAAAACTCCACCACTGAAGGAAGAATTGAAGGATGATCCAGTACAACAACTTCCTATGGTCGAATCTGAATTTGTTGAAACTGAAGAAGTGAAAAATTTTGATTTATGCAATTGGACCAGTACATGTGATGATTTTGTTGAGCAGTTACAGACTGGTTCGAAGAAAAGGCGGGCTAAGAAAAGACCAAGTGACAAAAGTTCTCAAGGAGACAATGATGTTTTGGAGAAAAGACCCAATCATACTACCCACCAACCATTTGATATTTATTCTTCTGATTCTCGTAATGGTAATTATCGATCGTATATGGACAGTTCGAGTGAAGATGATAAGCCACTTTTACTTCTGAAACAAGCAAGTGTCAGTGGAAGTACATATGAAAATGATAGTGCTACAAGTAAGGATGTTTCCAGCTCGAAACACTTAAGTTTTGAAAACAAAGATGATTTCGAAAGGAAAATAGAAAGCAATATGTTATTTGCAAAAAAACCAACTGAAAGTGAAAAATCCAATAATAGTTTTGGTGAGGATAAACAAAAACGTATTCCACCATCAAGAAGTGAAACTACAGATGTGGACAGTGACAACGATAACACCAGAAATCATATGAGACGCCGTAAATTTACAAAAAGGCAACGTCAAAGACCGGTAAATGCACAGCATGCTTATGACTTTTCAGATTCAGACAGTTGTAGTGGACTTAATGATCGCATTTCTGTAAATTCCGTAGTGACTGCCTGCCAACAACGGAAGCGTTTTCTTATGAAAACTTCATCTGAATCCGATACATCGAAACCCAAACGGAAAATAATACGAACATCAATAGATTTAGATTTAACGAATACTTCATCTATTAAAACAGAAATTGTTTCAGATAATGAAAAATCTAAACCTTCTATTATTGAAGAAAGCCTTAAAAAAGAGACTGAAAACGAGCAAGTATCTGAAAATAAGTGTTCAAATCTAATCTCCAATGTGCATGCTAATTCAGATAGTGAACAACATCAACCATTGTTTCTTTCTAAAACAAATGATAAAACAAATAAATTGTCTAAGGATATTAAAAAAAACTTACAATCTTATGATAATTTTGAAGATCAGAAAATGACTCGTTCCAAACATAGAAAAGAAATTGAGAAATCCTTGGCACACAGTAAAATTTTAAGAAATGACAAAATTATTCAGGATCCTTTTTATGAAAAGGGTAGAGCTCTTTCAAATATAGAAAGAACTGGAAAGAAAACAGTTAAAGATGTAATTAAACAAAAAAACAAAATTTATAAAGAGAACGACAGTAAAAACATGAAAGATCCTGTAGATAGTGAAAAGAAGAATGCTGTAAAATGTAACGAAGATCCAAAAAAGGAATTAGTTTCTAGTGATAGCATGTCTGATCGTGAACAATATTCTTTACGAACTCGTCTTCGATCGAGGGATTCAAGGTTACCAAATGAAAAAACACCACAACTAGAAAGTAGTCAAAAATCTAATATGAAAAATGATGTTAGGAATAAGGAAGAGGGCAAGGATAAATTGTTGGAAAGTATTAAACGTGGTAAAGTACCTAAAGTTATGTTAACAAGAAAAGACAAATGCTTGGCAAAAAATTTTGTTCCGGCTAAAACCCCATCGACATTAAAAAATGATACAGAGTTGAAAACTTTTCCTCCTGGTTGGGAAATGGAAGTTTATCAGTATAAAAGATCACTTAAAATTCCAGCACGTTTAATAACAATCAAAGGTCCTGTTCATCATAGAGTTTCAACATCTCTACCTGATTTAGACTCTCATTCTGGTGTGGATTCTGACATTTGTTCCGAAACAAATAAGAAATGTGCAAAACCGAAAGATGTAGATATTCAATCATCAGAGGTAAATCATAAGAGGAGCAAGAAATCTGGCAAAGTATCATGTACGCAACAGGAAACTACGAAAGAAGTTAAACCATCTGTTGAGTTAAATCAAGAATTTCCAAAGGAAAGTACAAAATCAATAATCGATGTTCTACACCAGCGAGCTCTTCGACAAAATAAATTTATTAAGAAGTCCAAGCAATCTACTGTATCAACTACACCAAAAACCCTATTACACCCTTTGTCCAGAGAAACTGAAATGCTCCAAACACCAGATACGGGACGCAATGAAACACAATCTTCAGGAGTAATTAATGTTTTTGATACGGAAATCTTAACGTCTAGAACAAGAACTGAATCTAGAATAATGAAAAATAAAGAACTTATAAGGGAAGTTTTTGGAGGTGATGAACGTCCAGCATCGGCGCCACCGGGAATTCAAACTGATATCAAAACCGAACAGGTAACCTTTGATGAAAAGTATGAAGAATATATGCAGAAGATGAATGTCGACTTTGGGGAGAAAATAAGAAAAAACCGAAAATTATGTATCCTTACAAATGAAAATTCTATCATGGATAATGTTACAATAAAACAAGAAAAGATTGATGATGAAAGTGAGAGTACGATTGCAAGTAAAACTGAAAAAAATGAATTTTCATGCAGTACAACACCTGTTAAAGACATTCAATTCAATGCAGAAGTTGGTGTAACTGAAGATATAAACGTAGAAAATAAAGATAGCATAAAAAAAATTTTATTTAAAAAGAAAAATAAATACAGAACATCAAGACGAAAGGGTAGTTCTGGTTTTGATTATATTCGTAAAAAGAAAAAACCAATTCAACATTCATATAATGCACTCGCAATTCGTAAACGAAAGAAAGCTCTTTCAATTGACTTATTCCCAGCACGAAACGAAGGAGATATATGTAAAGAAATCCAGAAATGGGTTCTTAATAAAAGTGTTGGTCAAAGTGCACTTCATAAAGCAGCTAGACTGGGTTATTTAGATGTAATTGCTTATTGTTTAGAGCGTATCGGAATGAATCCTGATCTTAAAGATAATGCTGGTTATACACCGTTACATGAAGCCTGTTCAAAAGGTAGAATCGATATCGCACGTTTATTACTGCAATATGGCGCTAATCATTCAGAATCTGCGGCTTCCGGAATTCGTCCATTACATGATGCTAGTGAAAGTGGGTCAGTGGAAATCGTTCGATTGCTTTTATCATATGGTGCTGATCCATTACTAACAACATATTCCGGTGAGTATCAACAAAAATTGTATTGTAAAATTTTGTAACTCATTTCACATGTACGTGTATCATCTATTTTCTATCAATTTCATTACCGTAGAAAGTGATTAAACTTTGACACTTAAATCAACTGATTCATCTTATCAACGAATCACAGTTATTTAACAATTTATAAAGTTTATCTTGTTCCGGATTCAAAGTAATAATTTTAAATATTATTCACAGGTCAAACACCTTTAATGCTTGCTGAAACTAATGAAATGGAACTTTTCTTCAAAAAGCATTTGGAAGATGTGCAAAGTTGTGGACCTTTTAAGCAACCATGGAGATTTGAGGGAGCTTGGAGAATCTATGGTATATACATAATTAAAATTTCAATATTAATAAGAATATTGTTAATAATATTTCATATTACATGCAGATCCGCACGTTTCTGGATTTGACAGTTTAGTAGGAGCATCAAATGAAAAAGACTATACATTGGTTGGTTGGAATGAAAATATGAATGTAAAACATCAATTTGAAAATAACATAGAAAAACAGCAAAATTTTGATAGTAATAGTCGCCGGCGACTGGACGATAGAATCAAAGATGAAACAATATTAACAACAAGAAGTGATCATGATAGGGAAACTCTAGATGATAAGTCTGATAGAAATGATAAAATAACAAATGAAAATATGCAAATTTCAATGAAGTGCTCTGTAATGCTGAATAACATTGGACCAATAAGTTGTTTGAAAAAATTTGAAAATAATATTGAAATGAAAAATTATCTTGAATATGGAGAAAGTAATAGTGATGGAAAATGTAGAACAAATGTAAATAATATGTCAGATATGGAAGATAATTTATTCGAATTCGAAGAAGCTGACATACCTCTACCTCCAGTGTATCTTTTGAATGATGAAGGAAAGGAAAAGTGGATTTTGCTCAACGATTTGTGTAATTTATTAAAAGTTAAATCAAAGGATACACTCTTGAAACAAGTAAGTGTTTTATTTATTTTCAATATGAATACATAATTGAATAATATTCATTATTTATTTTTAGATTTGTCCTTCAATGCCACCATCAACAGTAAACAAACAATTATTGCGCGAATTGAAAATGTCTGATTTCTTGGAAAAAGCAACATGTCTTCAGTTACTTTGCGCAGGTGAAAAACTAAATATACGCTCGTCAAAAGTAGTTTTAGTGAAATATAATGATAAAGTGAAAAGTTTGCTGGGTGTTAAATCAATTTTAATGCAATTTTAGTCAACGGTACGAGTGATATTTTAAGGTGCTAATTACAATTTTAAGGGAATGTATATATACTATACATATATGTATATTCACGTATGTATGTATATTTAGTTCCTTATCTATCTAGTGTTTTTTGATAAATAAAACGAAAATTAAGTTGAACTGTTTTGCATTTTTTGAAATGCCTACAAGTTTTCCATTATTAAATGTTTTTATAATGTATGTAGCTAAGGCATTGATATGTATTTACTGATATTTTTCAATACAATTAAAAATATAGAATATAATTTAATTATCATGAAATTATGTTTTACTTTCTACTAGTTTTACTAGTCAGTCACGATTTATCTTTACGGAACAATGGATTATGACCAAACACTTATGCATATCAAACTGATTAAGATTTAAGGAGTAACATGATTAACAAGAACATAAATCTTACAAGTGATAATTAACTTATATAAAACATGTATTATTTACATGTGCCTTTTGATATGATAATGTTGCGATTAATACAATCGTCAGACTAATATTTTTCATTTAGTTCAGCAGCAGAAGGAGTACGACATTCAATGGCAGAGAAACTAGTTTCAGTTGATGAAGCACACGAAATTGATTTTTCAATTCCTCTAGGATTGTTAGCAACATTTTCAATAGCAATTGTCTCACCAGCACGCGAACGTGTACTAGAAACACTTGATTTAAGTGTTGACGTCCGTTTATTAAGTGGAATCTCACCAAGGAATATTCTTCGAAATTCTGATCTAAATCTTGGATGAGTTACTGCATATACATATGGATCGATACATCCTGCAATCTTGCAGAAAATTGCTGGCACCATGGAGCCAGTTGGTGTGATCAAATGTTCATACCCTGATATTCCCAATAGCGAGACAACAGCGTACGGTGTCCAAGCAATGAACCATAGACCAATAATGCCAATAACTACGGCGGCTAATTTAAGTTCAATTTTCTTTACATTCTTACTAGATTGTATTGAGTTTGACGTGACGACTACCCGCAATATGTAGAAGTAACAATATGAAATAATAGTAAATGGGACAAACCACGCAGCAATGAAGTATAAAAAAATAAAAATTCTACTGTTCTTATCTTGCGTCAAGTAGTCAAATCCACAAGCAGTTAAATATCCTTCGGGAACAAAAGTAGTGATTCCTGTGTCGATTGCAGGGATTATAGCAAAACTGAAACTATATATCCAGACTAGTACAATCGTAGCAATTGATTTACGAGTAGTTGTTGACTTTGAAGGATCAAGTGGATACATAATAACATGGTATCTATCGACAGAAATTGCTGTTAGAGTTACAATTGAAGCTGTTCCAGTTATTCCTCCTAGGAAACCATACACACGGCAACCTGGAATTAGGACAATACAGTGGAATCAGTAGTTGAACTCACTTAGCTAAATAACTTACCAAGGTTACCCGTTGCTGGACCAAACTGGAAACTGTTGTATGCAAATATAATTCCCATGCTTAGCATTATAAAATCGCTTATTACCAGGTTAATTACGAGTATGTTTGCTGGAGTACGTATAGTTTTACATCTGTGAATTTAAATAGCTTACTGCATTTTGACCAAATATAATAATATCAAAAATTGTGGGAATTTGCTGTGATTTTAATATACCTAATGAACATATATATAACAAAAGCATTCCCAGCACATCCAATGATTGTCATCAATAAATATAATATTCCAAATGCATAGTGGGTTGTAGTTGAAGGTGGAGGAAATTTTAGCCAGAATGGATTTATGGACCCGATGTATTCAGGATCAACATAGCCCTTATAACCGGATAGTTGTAAATAGTGCCTGGAAAATATAAAAATCAGATAAAGTTGTCAGCATATTAACAATTTGTTAAAAATTTTAGATGGTCGACAAAAAATGAAAGTAAAATTCTGATTAAATTATAGCTTCTCATCTTAGAATCTTCAAGATTTCTGAAACCATGGCACTAAAAAAACGCTGCACATTGAAAACATAACCGCATAATTAGTTATAATCCCTTTTAACTTACCATAAAGTTGAGTTCTCCCACTCTGTTTTATTAGAGTCAGTATTAGAATTCATCTTATAAATATTGTTTTACTCAAGTATTATCAACTAGGTGAAATGTAAGATTTCAATTTAGATTAAACGTTCGTACATTTATCTTTTCAAATTGGATTATTACTAAACTTACTTATTTTCCCTGATCTTTGAATATTTTTCTAAAAACCATAAGGACTTTGTTTATAATTATGAACACGTTATCGTTTGAATCGCTTACAATTAAATCTTCAATCGTAAGTGAATCATACTAAAATAAAAAAGTAATACTACTTCGAAGAGATTATCAATATTACAAAATAAAATGGATTTAACGCCCTAAGTAATAACTATAAAAGCATTTGGTATGGAATCATAAGATGATGTGCTCTGTGGATAATAACAAATACTGAATGAAATTAATGGGTTTTTTTTTAAGTCCTGAACTAGGAAACTAAATAAAATCAAATAAATAGAATCCAAATAAATAAATTTTAAGAATGATACAAATTTACGTTTTCAATTTTGGATTTACGGAACATTAAGGCAACGGTTCACTATTCAATTTGTTTTCAGTTACACAAAACAATAAGTGAAACGTTTTACACTATACTCTTATCACAATTATATCGTTAAATTCTGAATACAAAAAATGATTCGATACAATGTACGGTAAAGTGAATAATTTGTTTTAAATATATAAATAACTATCTCGTTCAGAACGACTGCTGAAATTTCGACTGGCCCTCAATAGCCTTCACTCGTAAGACTAACCTTTCATTCGTAAGATTACAGAAAATTGGAAGGAAATTTTCATTTTGCATTACTTTTAATTGATTTTAATGGAGGAAATCAATAAACTGTGTTTTTTGCAAAATTCCCCAAATTATTAACTTAATTAAACTCTTATGCAACTTCACAGACCGATTGGAGGACATCGCTTTGAAAGCAACGGAGCATAAGCAATTCCTTGGAGATATGTAGATAAAAACTAATAACATGTCTTAAGGGATAGTTGAAGTCTTCATGGACGATTATTAATTTGTTACGTCGATATTTTACCCAACATATGTGTTCCAATTTTGAGCATATGTAGTCTTACACAAGAGCTGAAATAATTTTTGACTTTGGGAAGCCACAAGGCACATAAAAGATAAGGCACTGTCAGTAAAAAGGTTACCAAATAAAATTAATAGTAATTAATAAAAACAAGCCACGTGCTGAACATGAAAATACATTGTATGTAACCTTATAAATGAATTTTTCAGTTACAGGAGATAAACTACAAGGAACGAGGCGAATCCTTATGGGAATGTATACTAGCAATTGAATACGAATTAACTACTTTAGTTCGACTATTCAAACACAATCTGGAAGCAAAATTGAAAATAGAAAGAATTCATGTTATTTACTCTTCTGCAAATAATTAAAACGCTAAGCTCATTGTGTAGAAAACTATGAACTTGTAGGACTCGTATGCAAAATTCTTTACAGCAGACACTTCATTGGATTCTCAACTATTAAGTCGTAAATGTAAATGAAGTTTCTAGAGAAGGATTGCTAATCCTGTTTGTCTGTACGCAATCGGTGAACATGTAAACGCAATAACCGCAAGAAATATCCGGGAGATATATGATATGTCCTTAATTGCATTTTTCTCTTTGAAAAATCATTGAGCCATGCTCGCTGCTTTGGTGGAGAAGCAACAGGTGGCAGAACTTACGGAAACGGAAGTATGTTCAAACAATTTTAAGAGAAAACACATTGTAGATTTTAATTTTATTTGATCAGCATTCAGAAATGCTGAAGTGTTTGATATACAACAGATTCCGATCCCTGTTTGTGTAGAGCAAATTTTCTTTACAAAACAAAATCATATATCCAATAACTGATTCTAAGCTACAGGAAATCAGGCATTACCAGAGCTACGGATTTATGATTGTACCTGCGTACAATCGTGCGTTAAACTGTTCTAACATTATCGATTATTTCGGAAAGTCATTTGAAGGCAAGTCATCCCGTTCCGGGGAATCTGTGAGAAAATTTTCACATTGAGTACGTGATAGTTTAGTGTTGCACATCCTGATAGTCTTGCACGCGATGATTACTCGTCGCATTGTCAGCTTACTACCTCAAGTATCATCTTTAGTTTCCTGTAAATTAAATTTTTCATCTCTTGTTCCTGGATATGTAAAAGTGAACTGTTTAAGGAGGAATTTAGGTGATGGAACTCTATTGAATCTTCCACCAATCCGGTGTTTCAATGACAAGGCAAGAAACAATAATCGCTTATGTAAAATCGAGTCATCTTTGATGTTATCTGGTGAATATTGTGCTGTTTATTCTCATCAAGTAGCATGCAATCATTGTCCTTAAATTAGTGACGTACTAAAATCATTTCCATAGAAAGTTCTAAACCTACTTTAGTGTGTACACGTCTAAGCATGAATAGATTATTTGTTCCCAAGCAAATTATTCCAATTAAGGGTTAATGATCTCAATTTTCTCGCAGACTAATACGACAACCTCTGAACTCCATTCAAACTTGCAAGGTGGACGTGCATCATTCTATGATTTGGACGCCCCCACAGATTGCAGGTAATGTTAACAGAATACAAATCTTTTAAGAAACGTTATTAATGATATAACGATCAAAACCATATAATATACAGTTCCCGTTTACGTCAAGCCCCTACGCAATACTTTTTCGCGTAAAACGACTTGCAAATTACTATGATATGCCCCAAACGTATAACGTTGTACATGTAACGTAAATGTTTAAAATAAATATTTTTAAATACTATACTGTTATCAGGTGCTTCACATCGCATCATATTGTTAAAATAAATTCTTTAAATAACACTGACTTTGAACATTTTTAACGAATCATATCTGTTTACTTATGTTTCACGTAAATTTATCTTATTCAATCTACATGTTATCTACATCATAACAAGTTGTTTGCAAAAAATTGCTGTGTTTCTAATTGCTAAGTATAATCTATTTTTCTCTCATCTATTTGAAGTGCATTCTTAATTTTAGTTTCCATTGTAAATGTCGTATGCGTTATTGATAAAGTTAATCAAAGTTATTGAATGTATTCATTTGCAAGTTCATCTTAAAGATCTAAAGATGTGATCTATTCTTTGCTATAAGAACAAATATTTACCTAGTAAGTAACCTAGTATACAGTGATGTGTGAAAAAGTTTCCCATTTAACATTTTTCTCTTATTTTATACTGACTTTTCAATTTTGGACTTCGCAGGACATACATATAAGATTCTTCGAAACCCAATCTATTATATTCCTCATACATATGAATACGTTTTTGCACATGATTGTTCAAGTGATTTTCACATTAAATGGGCTTGTTATTTGACCGCAGACTGTATATCAAAAACTGATATAAAGAAGATCTTTTCTTCTTATAGTAACAAAATCAGTATACGTGTGATCTAGTCAAGTTCAACGCTTAAAAATAATTTAAATGGAAAAATATAACGAAGTAACCAAAGCTGATCTATTTAGTGGTGATGTGATTCACAATTTAACATCGAAACAAAAAGAAACTTTAGTGAAAATAATTGCAAAGTTTATTAGGTAAAAAATAATAAAAAAAAGTTCTTGCTATGTACCTCAATTTAAGACCACTTCTAGTTACTAACTCTAGAAGTAAAGAATTATAATAAGCTGATTGTGGAATGCATTAGATAGAATCAACATGTTTAACGGACTTTACCAAAGTCGCAATCAGCAGACATGATTCAATTTTTGTTCTTCGAAACATTGTTCTAGTTAAACTAAAAAGTTTTCAAAGTTTTAAGATGGACATTTTAGAAAAGTTTTTAAATTTTTCTTTGTTTGTTTTCGGTATATTTATCTTAAATAAAAACATTGTCCTTAAATAATAATCTGTGATTTTAGTCTTTAAAATGTGAATGGAATATGTGACACATAAATGATGCTTATTCTATTATTTCCTAAAAGTCTCGGGATAACTTTCCTCAGTAAAATAATTAGAAAAATGAAAAAGTCGCAACTATATTTGACAAAACCGTTCTCTGGGAATGAATTCAGAGCAAGCATATGAAATGTCTTTCATGAAACCCCTAAATATTTGCACAATTGTTCAAACGATAGTACAAAGTTGTTTACTACATCAAGTGCTCTTACATTCACTGATTATAGCGATTCATTTAGGATTTACAGATCGTAAGAGATTTAACAAACTGGAGACTACCAATGAAATAAGTTTTAGATTTGCAATGTAACAAGCTCGTTTTCATTAAGCCAACCTTGCTCTTGGAAACATTTCTTACAATCATATGCTAATCACACTAATATGAACAATTCTTTTGAAAGATTTAGTGTTCCAAATATTTTTTTATAATATATAAGTACTGTCAGCTAAAATAAGCTTCCCTGGTTGTTAGTCTACTATAAAAATTTATCTTTTCAGCATACGTGAACATGAGCAAAAGAATGCCGAAGATGTTCTGTTCGAAATGTTTCGCAACGAAGATACTGACTTGATTCCTTTTGGGAGATTTCTGGCAGTAAGTATTTGTTAAATTCTAAATAATTATCAATAAGCACAACCATTGTTTTGTACATAAGGCTTTGAAAACGTGTGGAATTCGTAAGACTGATCCGAGAATAAAAGAAATGACGGAAAATTTGAAAAAGGTTCACAAATTATCAAACTTCGAAGGTAGTTCTCCAGAAACTCAAATTCTTAACCGTGAGACATTCAAAGCGTAAGGAGTTGGTTTTTAATTTAATATTCTTTCCAACTTTTTCATTTTTTTTTATAGAATAGTCTCACCAAACATTGTCCTTATTGCTAAAGCTTTTCGAAATCAATTTGTCATACCGGACTTTAACAACTTCACCAAAGACATCGAAGAAATATATTGGAAATGTAAGAGTAACATTGAAGGAAAAGTAGCTGCCTACATTCCTCAATTGGCTAGGTATAGTCCGGATTATTGGGGTGTCAGCGTTTGTACTGTTGATGGTCAGAGGTTTTCGATTGGAGACGTAAATATTCCGTTTACACTTCAGAGTTGCAGGTACGTTAGTTATATAGAAATTAGTTGATGTAATATTATTTTGAATTGTATGTCTACAGCAAACCTCTAACGTATGCAATTGCCCTGGAAAAACTTGGACAAGACATAGTTCACAAATATGTCGGTCAGGAACCCAGTGGTAGAAACTTCAACGAGTTGGTTCTTGATCACAACAGTAATATTTTGAAAATTTTATTGTACTTATTACTAAATAATTGCATATTTGCAGAAAAACCTCATAATCCAATGATAAATGCTGGAGCTATTTTGTGCTGTGCGCTTTTGAAAACGCTTGTTAAGCCAGAGATGACATTAGCTGAAAAATTTGATTACACACAGCAATGGTTTAAGGTATTATTTTGTTAAATTTATTCACAAAATAGACTAATAATTTCAATATCACTTAGCGTTTGTCAGGAGGTGAAAATTTCGGATTCAATAATGCGGTTTTCCTCTCAGAACGGGAGGCTGCAGATAGAAACTATGCTCTTGGTTTTTATATGAGGGAACACAATTGTTATCCTGAAAAAACCAACTTACGAGAAGTTATGGACTTTTACTTTCAAGTGAGTATCAAGGAGTTAATTGTAAAACAAAATGACGCTACTAATGTTTCGATTGCCTTTCATAGTGCTGTTCAATGGAGGCCACTTGCGACGCTATGTCAGTGGTCGCAGCTACATTAGCCAATGGTGGGATATGTCCAATAACTGAAGAGAAAGTTTTAAGGCCGGGTGTTGTTAGGGATGTTTTATCCTTAATGCATTCTTGCGGAATGTATGATTACTCAGGTCAATTTGCATTTAAGGTAGGTTTACCTGCAAAATCAGGAGTTTGTGGTGGAATGCTCGTTGTAATTCCGAACGTTATGGGAATATTTACTTGGTCGCCACCATTGGATCCTCTAGGAAACAGCTGCAGAGGCGTGCAATTTTGTGAAGTACGCCATTTATTTTCTACTTAAATTCAGCATTACTATTGATATTATTTACAGGAATTGGTAGATATGTTTAACTTCCATCGGTATGATAACTTAAAACATGCAACGGACAAAAGAGATCCTAGAAAGCATCGTTACGAAACAAAAGGTCTGTCCATTGTTAATCTACTATTTTCAGCTGCCAGTGGAGATGTTACAGCACTTAGAAGACATAAACTTTCCGGAATGGATGTAACACTCGCTGATTACGATGGAAGAACCGCACTTCATCTTGCAGCAGCTGAAGGTCATTTAGATTGTGTTAAGTTCCTATTAGAGCAATGTCATGTACCACACAGACCAAAAGATCGTTGGGGAAATTGTCCTGTCGACGAAGCAGAACACTTTAGCCACATGGGTGTTGCCGAATACTTGAGAGCATGGGACGAAAAAATGGAAACGAAAGCCAAAGACAGTTCAGTACCTCCTTCTGACGAAGAGGATACCAAATCTAACAAATCTAATTCTGATTTCAAAAACTCAAATTCAAGTCTTCTTCCAGACGATTCAATTGAATCCGAAAGACCAGGATTTTAAATTGAAGCAATATATGTAATCCTCATGCATATTTCTGACAATAATTTACAAAAATATTTCAATTCTGTGATTAGTAATGTTTTTCATGTAAAAGACTCTGCGTTTTTGAGCAATGTTACTGAATATATAAATTCGAAGAATTCAAGATTCTTGATGAGCAAATATCAGATCAACATTGCTAAAAATTAGATAAGCTTGTTTAGTGCTATTACTATTTTAAATATTTTAGCGTTAACTTATTCCACTGTTTTGCTTCAAAACAGCATAAAAATTTAACCAGACATGTTGGAGAAATACAAAGTCAATTATTGAGATTAAACGTTAAGTTAATGTTATCCTATTTTGAATATTTGTGTAGTGATATAGATGTGCAACCAAATATGTATTTATGTCTAATTCGTGTACTTATTTTGCATCAGAAATTGAACCCCTTAACTTCAACCCAAATCTCATTCCAAAACTTTCTTTAATTGGCAAATTACATGTTTAATTATAAACATTATTTGTATTGTATAAAAGATCCGTTTTTATTTGTTATATAAAATTTCTATGACAACATGAACAATGCATATATTAGTTTGGTGAAAAACTTCTAAACTAAATAATGATGGCGTGTAAAAATTAATTATTTGAATCAAAAAATTTTTAAGGTTCTAATCTCGAACGTTTATAACAATCATAAGGTAATGCATCTGCAATGGCTGCGATATTATCAACTTCCAATTGTAGGCCTTTTATTTGGTTTTCATAGTCATTTATAAGTTGATTTTGTCGGTTTTTCATTTCAGTTAATGCTTCCAATCTGCCGCCTAAATTTGATTCTCGCAACTGAGTTTCGGTATCGTTCAATCGCTTCTCTGTAATATACATTTAAAAATGTTTGAAAAGATTTAAATACTTTCTGTGAGCAAGTAAGATATTCATTATACCAAGGTTATGAAGTTCATTAGGGTCGATGTCTCTTAAGTTGTTCAAGTCTTCTATGATTACTTGAACTTCATTCATGGCTTTTTCAACAATATTTTTCGTGCCAATGGAATCTGCTTTAGCTTCGCCAACCTGATCAATTCGAACGTCAATAAATTGTAAATTTATTTAACATCACACTAACCTTTTTCTTTGCACCTTCAATTGTCTTTTCATCTTTTTCAAGTGAACCCTCCAACTTGTCAATTTTGCTGCTTGTTACTGCTACACGACCGTTTAGCTGATCAACTTCACCTCGTAAATTTCTAGCGTTAACTTTCGTATCGTTTGCTTTACGTCTTATGAATGCCGCTTCCTAACAGAAAAAGATGTTTTTTTCATTTCTTTTATGCATTTTATGCTTAATGTAAAATATCTCACCTTCGAAGCTTGTGCTGCGTACTTATCTTGAGCTTTAAGGGCATTTTCTAACGCATCTGCAGCATCTTTATCTGCGCCATGTAAAGCCTTTGAGAAAATATTTATTTTATGAATAACATCAAAACTCTAAATAAAATTTTTTTTACATTTTCAGCAGTTGCAATCATACTTTCTGCATTACTAATTTCGTTTTGAATCTGAGATACATTCTGGAGTGCATTTTGTGCTTGAGCAGACAAGTCAGGTACCTTTGACTGAAAACCTTTTGAAATTGAAAATTAGAGGATGATAAACAAACTTGTTAACAATCCAATTTACCTGAAAGTGTCTGATAGGTTTTATTAGCATTATGTAGAATGTTATCTCCACTGGCAACCGCCTGCCGAGCTATTGTGTATGATTCGTTTACATGTTTGTACGATGCTTGTGCGTCTTTCTCTTGTGTCAGAGCTCTTTTGAAGTTTATTTGTTAGTTATTAAAATACGTAATGTTTTTAGACAAACCTTTCTTTCATGACATCTGCTAGTTCACCATGTTCTGCAAAATCAGTGAATATGCTCTTATCTTCAACTAAAGCATTAACACGTTCTTCCAGTCGAAGTGCCTTTTGGAACGCACATAGATTAAATGAGGATAAGACTATCAAAAGCAATAGATTTACCTGATCGTGAGCACCTGTAGCCTCTCTCCTAAATTTTTCAGTGTCAATTTCTGGGATTTTCATTGAATCTACACTGGTGAATATTGCCAATGAGGTATCATAAGCATCTTTGGAATTTTTGAGGGCTTGTTTCGTTTGACGAGAGGTTTCATTTAGCTCTTTTTTCGCTTGGTCCATTGTTAATTGCAATTCGGAAGTTAATTCATTTCTAAATATGAATACATATATTTGATAAACTGTTTTAAGAAAATTTTGATTTATAAATTATACTCCATTTGTGTTTGCAGATTTAGTGTGTTCAATGCCAGCTCATATGCACCAGCTGCGGACGCGTTAGCTTCTTTTGCAGAATTCAAGTCGTACGATGAAGTTGATTCAAGTTGATCAGCCAGTCCTCTAGCTTCACGTGAAATACCACTGATTTGATCTGATTGAGAACCAATTTGATCAAATTTATCTCGGGCGTTGTTCAAGGCTTGATTTCCGTCTGTCTTCAGAAGGTTCATAGCGTTCTAAAAGAACACATTCAAAAATTTATTGAATACATTTAACTCGAATCTCCATGATTCTAACCGTTAATAAATTACGCGCGTTTAGAATAGTTTCATCTGCCAAGTTTGTACTATTTCCAGCCTTCTCAACTTCATTATCAGCCAAGAGTTGTAGTTTTGCAGAGTCATTTAGTGTAGTTTCTATTTTTTGCAAACGATCTCGAAGATCATTCATATGTTCAACTAATGTAAGACCATCTCCTCCAGCACCGGCTTTTGCATCGTCTAACAATATATCAACTTTCGATTGTACTCTCTTCAGTTTGGCTTCAAAATCTTGATCGTTGACAGCTGGTGTTTGCGTTATACTCTCTAGGGTCTACCAAATGTAAGATCGTTTAAATATCTACCTTAATAATAATATACATTAAGTTTTCCAACCTGACTTAGATTTAGCAATTTAGCTCTGTGTGCATTTGCTGCATCTTGAACTAAATCGTAGCAATGGGGACAATTAAGGCAACCTTGATGACGATCATATTTATTTTCCTTGCATCTGTTACATTGTCGACCTTCTACATTGTCATTACATGGGCACTGTCCAAATTGATCACACTGCAAGCTCTTAGATCCACTTTCGTCGCAATCACATGGTTTACATCCTAATGATGAGAAACCATACTGATAAGCTGCACACTTATCACAACGTAGCCTAGAATTATAAATGAGTGAGAATTCTTATAAAATCCTTTAAAAATGTTTATCTACCCTGTAACTCCTGGTTTACAATAACATTGACCACTGTATCGATCACAAGTTATATTATGACTTCCCACTGGATCACAATCGCAGCTTTCGCAACCATTTCCAGAATCCAAGTTGAAGTAACCCGGTTGACATTCGTCACAATTTTGGCCTGTGACATGTACTTTGCATTGGCAATTACCTTAAATTTGAGGAAATATTTTTATTTTTAAAAATTCATTGTAACTGAAATTTTGTGTTTTTACATCAACGCAAATTTACCTGTTAATTGTTCACATATTGAGATACCATTCAATGTTTGTTCGGTTCCAGGTGGATAACATGAGCATTGTTGACATTTACCATGTGGTAATGCCAATGGATTACCAAAATATCCTAAATTAATAATACTTGATGGTATCTAGATGTAGTTGGTTAAATTTTCAAAGGTATACCTTCCAAACATGATTCACAATGCGATCCGGCCGTATTATAAATACACTTAACACATTCGCCAGTTGTACGGTTACAATTTCCTACAGCATTCGGATCAACGTTTCCATTACAATCACAAGCTTTACAAGGTAAATTTTCGCCGTAAACAATTCCAATTGGATCACCATAATAGCCATCGGAACATTGTTCACATCTATGTCCGAAATAACCTACTGGGCAGTCTAAGCACATAACAGAACCATCCGCCATTTCTAAGCATGATCCGTTGTTCGGACATGGACATGGTTTGCAATCATTTGGTGTTCCGCTTAGAGCATTTCCATAATAACCTCTAGCACATTGATCGCATGTATCGCCTGCAGTATTGTGGTTACAAATGCAACGACCCGTTTCAGGATCACACATTTGCGCATGTCGATTGCAATCACAAGGAATACAAGGCATGAAAGGTCCACCTTTAGCTGGACTGTGCCGGTAACCAGGAGAACATGATTCACAAAATTGTCCAACATATCCGTCTGGACATGTACACTGTTCGATCCATTTAGCAGGTTGACCAGCTGCACCACGGTGTGCAGTTTGTAACTCAAAGTCATCTAAAATAGCCTCTCCTTGTGAAGAGTAACTTGCACGAATCTTAATTGATGTAAGATTGCTCAAAATTGACAAATATCCTCTCGCTGATTGCGTTGGCTGCCAAGAGTATTCAGGATGTTCATGTAGCCTAAATACATATTCACGCATTTGCTGATCAGGCATATCATTTCCTTGTGCAAAAATAGGTAGTGATACTTTCGTTCCAGCTCCTTCTAAAATAATATCTTGAGACGATGGATTGGGGCCTATTTGCCCAGCCAACTGAAGTTTGAATTTCATCAGACGATTATAAGACGCTCGTTGATCTCCTAAAAATCTGTCAGCGGCAGAGAAATATACATTATCATTTGGACCAGTTATCGCGCCCACTGTTTGACTATATTGATTATATTTTAAATCTTGAAATTGATTAAAGCTATTCACTGCCTGCCAACGCTCTTTGTGCTTATTAAAATTTGAAGTTATGGAAACGATCGAGTAGCCTTTAAAGTAAAATTGATTCAAATTCAAGTTTTTATATTATATTTAAGAGAATATTTTACCGTCAGCACTTTTACACTCAGAAGTGTGGCCGTAACAGAAACAAGGGGTACATCCAAATTTGTTGTCTAACGCTAAATTGAAGAATCCTGGCTTGCATCTGTAGAATTAAGTATTTGTGTAACTTATCAAACGAAAATTCTTGCAATACATACTCTCTGCATTGTTTTCCTTCAACATTTACTTTGCAAGCGCATATACCTGTTTCTGGATCACATGAAGGCACATTGTCTAAAGAGCCTCGAGGATCGCAGCCACAAGATTGACATCCGTGGGTACTAAAATGATAGTAGTTTACTTCACAACGGTCGCATTTTTCACCAGTCACTCCTGGTTTACACTGACATTTTCCCTCCGAATTACATTGCAACGATCTGGAACCTTTTCAAGAAGATATTAAGTATGGAAAGTTTCAATTATTACTCAAGAGTGCATACCAACAGAATCACAACCACAATGAATACAGTAACCGTCCTCCCTCATGTAATAGTTTTCTTTACATTTTTCACAATTAGCACCATCACGATTGTCCCTGCAGTCAATGCAATGACCACCATGGCCAGTTGCATTGTAAAGTTGTCGATCGAAGAAACATTTTTCAGAATAGTGATTACAATTGCAAGCTAATTGAAGAATAAAAATTTAATTTTAAAAACAGAACTTTCTCAGTAGTTGAAGAAAATTTTACGTTTGCATTCATTAACATCCTTAGAAGTAGCACGACGCCATTCCACATCATTGTAATTGGGTAGACACCTCTCACAATCTGGTCCATCTGTGTTGTGCTTGCATTGGCATACAAGTTGACGTTCTCCATGAAGACCTTTCGATTTTTTTACATTTTTTAAAAGAAGTTTTCGTTATTTTCAAACAAACATTACCTGTACTAAGAACGCATTTACTAGCATGACCATTGCACTTGCATCTGGCACCGACTGCAATATCAGCAATTGAGTAGAAGTAAGACTTCAATACTTGAGAGTCGCCAAATACTTCGTCACCAAATGTGTTTAACCTGTCGAGTGTGATTTTGATGTCTGTGGCAGTGACCCAATCCTGTAGTGCAGGACTGTTTTCGAAGTTAGTAGCACTTGGTCTACCTTCCAATGAGGAAAACGCTACATTTCCTAGTCTCAATGGTGAAATATCACTGTATTCGCTTGTACATAAAGCTCTAGATTCATTTTCTCCTTTCTTAATGAAGTTGAAGTCAGGTTGTCCATATGTTGAACGACATGTAGCACTATAGTACTGATAAGGAATCCATGGACCATTTTGTACCATCCGCTTGTAAATGGCAAACGACTCCGGTCGTGGAGAGTTGAATACAAGACGAATGTACGTAATATCGAATGATTTTCCTTTAAACATTTGTTTATTATTAGTATATAACGTGGAAAATGAAAATGAATGAAATTACCCAAATGCAAAATTAAATTAACTTGCGTTCCTTGAATTCCTTCATACATTGTCTCTGATTGCCACCATGTCGGGTTGTGTGGGTCGTGTAAATCAGTAAGATAGCGAGGATGGTGATTACCAGGTCTACCAGAAAACATTACATTATATATTTTCATTATATTCATATATTAATATAATATTTTATGATTTTATACTCTACCTGCAAACCTCACAACTTTTCCTGTTCGAATATCCAGTTTGCACACAAAATGTCTGGTCACCAGATTCACCGCATGTGTTTGATGCTTCTATCTCAATTTGGTACGCTGCATTTATGAATTCTGGGATGCATTTCTGAAATTTTGGGTAGTTTATAAATTTTTTATTCTTAAATTTTTAGAAAACAAAGTGATTATCAACTAGATTCTGTTGAATGAAAAAAGTGAAAATGTAACTAAGCTAAGCCAAGCTAAGCTAAGCAATCATAATTTTGAAAATTATTATTTTAATGAGAGCTTTGAGTATCGATTGCATGTTTTCTAATTTTAGTTTGATCAAATTTTTAGTAGCACTGGAAATAATTTGTTTCCTGGAAAAGGTACATGTTTTTATCATTGGTTTTGGTATGTTTTGTCGACTCATTAAAACTGCATCACAATTCGTGGTTTCACTTAATAAGCAAGAGTTTCATATTATTGAATTGAACTTGAAAATATAATTTTGCTGATTGAGTTGTTTTATGTTTTCAACATATGTATTTAATTCATACGTTAACTCTTTTAACCAGATTAGTCTTAGTTTCCACTGCTAATAATTACAACTGACGATTCAGTATAATTGTGTCAGTTTTACATTTTATTACTAAATTCTTCACGCTTAAATAAGAAGTTCAAAGGCTATGTCTTGTTTCTGACGTAATTTAATATTTTTAGTAATTAAGATTAACTTAAGATTTCATTTTTACAAAGATTGTTTTATCAACAAAATGACGTGAGCTTTTATTTTAGTTTTGAGTTTTTGACTGAATTTAGTGGCACGATCGTTTGTAACGGATCTATGAAATATAGCGTGAATTGCCCAGGATAGAATGAATTAGGTCATTTCCTAGATATCTGAAACTACGAAAAAGTGATTATTATGGGATTGAGGGTTAACAAAATTTGTTAATCCACTTGTCCTTTTTTACATATAGACTTAACTCGTTGAGATAACGGAATCTGTTAAACTATGTATTTGTTTTTTGTTCTATTCTATTTGCTGTATTCCCAAATGTACAGTGGGTGCCAATGAATTAGAAACAGCGTAAAATTTCTATTTTGGATGCTCAGATATGGAATCACTGTTTTATTTTTTTGACATCAGCTTCACTCTGATTTCATAGCGGAAAGACAGAAGATAGTCTTTTATCGAACTATCAGGAGTCGATCGAGTGAATTTCGCGGTTTTATTCAGTTTGTTTTAAATTTAATGTAAATTAAATATTATTATGTTGTATTTGTTAATGTATTATTGTTATTATATTATTAGAATAATTGGGAATTATATTATATTCAAGGAATTTGTTCATTATCTAAGGTTGTAAGTCATTCAAAGAAGAAATTAATAGTTAGAGTGAAATTCTCGAAATGGGGCGAAAAAAGTATATAGCCGCAGAAAAATAGGAGGAAATTCTTGCTGAATTCTTGCTGAACGTGTAAATTGTAAGAAAAAAAAACTGAAGCTTGCGTAGTTGCGGATTCTTAAACAACAAGAGACAAAATTTTCCTGCTTGTTTCTTATTCACTGGCCACCCACCGTTGATAGAGATAGAGAGAGGCAGAAAATATATACGAAGATGCGCACAAAGAGAATATGACGAAAATAGACGCCGCGATCTGTTTGTTCCCCAATGACAGTTTTGCTATTTCATAAAAAGTTTCACTTCTAATGCTGTTAGCTTTTGACTGACGGATAGTTTAACTTGTTTGGTGCTTACAAGAAAATAATACATAACTATTAGACTATGTTTTTGGTATTTCAACTTGGTACTTTGCAAAGTCGTTGATCAGATGATACGACGAGAGAAAATGGTAAATAAATGGAAAATGCTTATTTTAAAAGAATTCATTAGAGTTTAATTAAATATACATTGGATTGCGATTCGAATTGCTTCCCGCACGTGGACACTATCTACTCGATAGGTTTACTGGAATCAAATCTCAAAAGAAATTACTGTCCAGCTTATGGTAGCACATGATAATTTCAAAAAATGTATAATTGTCTCGTCGCTATTTGGTATCTTTGTGTTTTATGCTCATAGCTCGTTTATTTCGAGTCATCGTTTTTTTCCAGAGTTGCTGATAACAGCACCAGAAAAGCTTTACATTTTTTCAACGGAAACCTCCAAGTGTGTGTTCTTAAATTTGTAGACTCGATTGTTTTGAGAAGAAACTAAGGAAATTGTTAACAATTAAAGACAGTAAAATTGCAAACAACAATTTCGAAGAAACACCATCTCCATACTTGGGCGGGCTCAGTAACAAATCTCATTCCATACTTCCTAATCGATTTCATATCATCTGTAACATCCGGTTAACTTTATCAACTAAAACGCTCGTTTCGGAGTTGTGTATGTGTCGCCAGTTTGTCCATTCATTCATTTACCATATTGAGATTTGGGTATTTGATTAAAAGCTTTGATTCTAAAACATTTATAGAATAATTCTTAAAAAAATAATAAACCGGCGCGTTAATGTACACAATTTGCTCTCAAAGTTGAGGTTTCTTAGGGTCGACGGCACCGTTATCAAGAATTCTTAGTGATATATGTAAAGAAAGCATGTGAATTGTAGCATGTAATCAGAAATGGGAGCCTCGCAACAATAAGAGAAAAACGTAAAATGAATAAATAATAAAAATACATAATGTAATGTAATGTTTTTATTTTATTCACTTAATTGTTAATTAAGTTTACCTGTGGTCTTCCATATGGATCGTAGCATTCTAAAGCAGGCATAAAGTGCATGTTGTCACTACAATGAACGAATGGTAGGATCAAGGTGATCACCGGAATCAGACCGAGAATATGTATCCACTTAAGTTCCATTATTTGCATTTAAACACTTAAATATCTTATTATTTTCACACAGTTTTTGATGATATTCCACCGTGTTTTAAAGGGAACTCACATAAATGCAGTCCCTTGGCGAAAATAAAAATAAATTTCTTAATACTGTTTCTTCAACATAAATCGAATCATATTCACTTATTTGAAATGTATTGTAGGTTCACAAAATCTTTACTTGAATACAATGAAGCCCTCGAACTGTTTACACTGGGCTGTGGCTAATTTTATACTGAGACGGGAATGGAAAATCGGGAATTCTTCTGATAATAATGTGAATCAAGAACGAAGTTTAAAGAAAAGGAAAAGCTTTAAAGGGTCTTCTTATCTCGGTTAGAATTTTTATTTTTCTCTGTATTTCAAAGTGATATTTTATCAGAACCTCTCGACCCGAGCATAATTCGAAATAATTTTTTTGTGTTTTTTTGTTTTTGGCCCACTTGTGTGACGATAATTCTCTGTATGTCTTCAGTTTGATCTTCACATGATCAATAAACAATCAATATTTGCACAACATGAGATCATTTGCCGGAAACTATTTTTAATTTAAAGATTTCGTTGAGATTTCTTGAACACAAATTTTATTTTAAGATATTTGAACACATGAAATTTACCAAAACTTGTCTTAGCAAACACTACACTACACAAGTCCACTACAATTCACTGCTTCTGCTTCACATCCATTCCGGAAGAAGAACACCATTGCAATAGCAATGGGACTGGGAGCGAGCATAAATGCAGCATCGATTTTACATATATGTGTTCGGTTTTGTTGTTTACTTTCCCTTCGTTTTTGTTCGGCTCGATACAAAAAATTGACAGCCTGTACGGTAGCATCATGTTGATATGTGGATGAGAGGCTAGCGCCATCTTTCACAAGTGATCGTGTCAAGTACATCATGTTCAGGTACGCAGCCTAATTTAAGCTCCAGTATGAACCGATTTCCATTGAAGACTTCAAATTCAATCATAAGTTGATCAATTTTAAAATAGCTGAATCTGCTATCGACGAAAAATAGCTGGAATCAAGCAAATTCAAAAATTTACCATTGTCAAATGTCAAATAAGGTCTGTTACTCATTTTTACTGAACTTGAGTATTTTGCGTTCTTGTACGGAGAAAAGTAGCCAAATTGTGAGAAAACTGCTCTCACAAACTAGTTTCAGTTTATCGGTAATAGTGAGAGGATTTCGCCCTTGGTACGTACCAAAATTTGAGAGAAAGTTGATTTTTACTGCAAAATTAGCGAAACGGACTTATCATTTGAGAGTTGGTCAACTTCTTAAGGTGCCTACAGACGATTATATTTCTATGATGTTTCATCATATATATGACGAAAAAATATGATGAAGCTGTACACACGGCATATGACGAAAAAATATGACACATTTCTATGATGTTTCATCATTTATATGACAGAATCAGAAAAATTTTAAATTTTCGGTTTCATCTTTTAATATTTTTTTAATTTCTCTATGTATCTTGTTTCAGCCGAAAGAACGAGAATCGCAAAAGGCGGTAAAAGCGGTGCAGTCAATCTTCGATACAATCTTGAAATACAATAAGCGTTTGACAACTTCACAGAACATTAAAAATATATGTCATATGAAATTGTGTCGTGTGTACAGCAAAAATCGCTTTGTCATATTTATTCATCATTGAAAACTAACATCATATTTTTCGTCATATTTTCAAAAACGTGTGTGTACAGTTCATCATATAATATGTCATAGATCTGACATGACACAAATATGTCCTATAATATGATGTATTTTTCTATGATCGTCTGTAGGCACCTTTACTACACGAAATTTGTGCAGTAGAAAATAATACGAAGAAAAAATGTTTGTGAGAGTAATTTTCCAACAATTTTCCTACTTTTCTCCGTACGGGAACGTAAAGTACTGAACAACGGTAAAAAGCAGTATGATTTTCGAGTAACGGAACAGACCAATAATGAACGTGAACCACAAAAATGAGCCGCTACTGAATCCAGAACGGAAAGGCTATTCAATTAAAACCACCTTCAGACGGTTCAATTCAACTCTGACGACATTAATTTCCATATTAATAAATGAAAGAAATGTGTTGATTAAATTGGAATGAAAATTGTGGTGCAATTTTAAGTGAAAATTGATTAAATGGGTTTAAAATATTGATTTATAATAATTCATCGAAAATTAAAGTAAAAATAAATTGGCTCATACAATTATTTGTGTTGTTTCATCGAAAGTAATTCTAGTAGAAAATTTTCACTCCCAGCTATAAAGTGAAAAATATGTGTTTAGAAGAGCTCAGCCCTAAACTGGATTTACATATTTTGCGAATTGGGGTACAGTTTTTGTTAATATTTTCCACTTTTTAGAGTATATAAACCATTTTAAGTGCTATTCGGAGTTGACAATTAATTCCCAAGATGTCTGAAAATTGTCAGCTGTCACAATTCATCATTAAAATTTTTTTTTTTTTAGCCAAAATTATGACAGATGTTTGTTTGTGTGCGTTCATTAGTGTTTACGTTTAGATATATTTGGATGACGTTCAAAGAAACAATCGTCTGTTTTGATTTTTATTTCCATAGTGTAACTTTCGAAATATCTTAGCATTTTATTTAAATTTTTATTTCGAAATATATTGAAAATTTTAATATGTACATGAATTCCAGTTTCCACTCTTCTGTACGAGCACACAAAATCATTGCAACACGTTCGAAACTGAATCACCGAGAAGTCGAAGAAAAACGTTTCTAATTGATTAATATTATGTCTAATAGACACGAACCAAGATACACACAGTTTCATGCAAACTCTCCGGCAAGAAATTTAACTACAAATTTAATTACAAAAAGTATGTTACCTCAGCCACAACAGAAAGCAAACAACAAATTATCAACATCATTCAAACATCAATTTACCACCTCCAATAATTTGTCAGATTCTGAAACTGATATGTCAACATCAACTGAGAATCTTTCTGTTGAGCAAAGGTATGTTTTGAGACATACACCAAGAGTGGAACCACAAGGGCAAGAAACATTTCAGGAAGTACAAAATAATTCCGCCGAAACACAATGTAATTAATTTTTCGTACAATTTTAAATATGAAACATGATTAATTTCATTTATTTTAGGTCGCAATCCGTCCGAACAACGTTACTCTTCCAATATTTCCTCAGATTCTACAAGGTATACGTCGAGTAATAGAAGTGTTTCCGATCCACGAACCCCTGTATACACTCCCCAACCAAACAATTCTAACAGCATGTCAAATCGAAATTCATTTAAAGAAATGAATTCAAATCGATCCTCTATGGATGTTTCAACATGTTCGTACAATACATTAATCATACACAATGATGATAGCATTTATACGATTGGAAATGGAGATTTCACAAATTCTTCACCTATATCGGATAAACATCCACACAGAAACTACGATGAAAAGGAAATGCAAGAGATTACAGAAATCCCTGATGATTATTTGAACCAAAGCCATGTACTGAAGCATTTAGCTAAAGAAATAAAACTTCCAATGAAAGGAGCAAGTAATGACAATTCAAGTCCAGTAGAGATAGATTGCATCAACCCTAAAGAGCACAGTAAATTCAGTTGTATACTAGAGGAGAATGAGTACTTAGTGAAAACTAAGAGTAAGAGTCAACCTGATTTAACAAAGTGCGTTAAATATTAAGAAAATATTTCGAAAAGGAAAGTTTAAAATAATTTTCAAATTTTAGGTTCACGTATAGCGATACAGAAACTATTGCAAATCTTCTAAAAGAAAATGCTTCTCTCAAAAGGCAACTACGTGTTTGTGGAACAAAAGTTGCAAAAACACAAAAAGTATGAGAGAACTTTAGTTGAGATTCATGAGTATAAATATTTATTTCATTTTTAGTTGGAAGATGAAGTGGCAAACATTTATCGTGCATACGAAGAACTTGTGCAATCCTGTGAAAGAAGGGAACAATTGGAAAGAGTGGCAAGAATGCGACTTCAAGAAAATCTTCAAAAAGTACAAACTTTGAACAGAGCTCTCAAGGATCAAATTGATATATTTCAAAGTCAGTTATCAGCCCCATCTGAACATCAAATTTTAATTGCTCAACTGTTTGCTCAAAGTAAATTCAGTGAACTAAAAATTAATTATCAAATATTGAATTATCTGTTTTGTCTATTTCAGATAAGGAACTCTTATCAGCCAAAGAACGTCAAGATGTTGAGCTCGCAGCGCAACAAGCAACGCTACAAGAACAACGTACCCACATTGGTATTTTGGATACGGCATTAAACAATGCTCAGAGGAATCTACGACGACTAGAAGAAGAGTTGAGAAAGAAACAAATGTTCATTGAGAAATTAACACAAATATGTGGAGCCAATGCTTTGAAAGCAAACGAACGCAAATTGCGTTTAGAATATGAAAACGATTTGAGTAAAGATTCTAATCGAAGTGGAAGTAGTACTACAAGCGAATCCAAGTGGCATTTACAAGATAAAGAATGCCATTTACGAAGGCAAATAAATTGAATTATTTAAGTTGATGCAATTTTTCATTCTATGTTAATTTTATTTATAGGCTCGAAAGTGAACAAAGACACTTGGATGAGCAAGCTATGCGACAAAACGCCTCAAAAACATCTCTGGATAAAACTTCTCAGGTTTGATGATGTGATAAACCAGCGATCAATTTAAATTTATTTCCAATTTTTCTTATTCAGGAAACTGATCTTATTATAGCTGAGGCCAAGCACGATAAACTTCGTTATTTAGAAGAAGTTCAGTCGGCGCAGCGTCAAGTATGTGAATTACAAGCCCATTTAAAAGGTCTCGAAAGTCGATTAGCAGAAAAAGATGCACATTTGAGAGCACTACAAGCACAGAAAAGTAAAAAAATAAATTAACTTACGATTGAGAGACATTAATATAAAAATTTTAAATTTTGTTTTATAGTTTGCGGATCATCATTTGATTCGTATAATCTTTCTAGTGATAGTTATGGCATCAACCAGTTACGATACAACACACCACCGTCATTTAACGTCTCGAATTTTAATACAAATACGAATTCTTCAATTTTGGAGCAAACATACGCTTCGAATACACAACATTTCAATGCAGGCACAACAATGGGAAGCATAACAAGTGGCACACATTATGGACATCCAACAGTTACGTACAATCAAAACGCATTGAATTTACAAAGTGTTTCAATACCTGGCAATTATTCACCAAGTAGTTCGAATTACAGTGCCAGTTTTGACCCAAATTCAAATTATACAGCTCAAAATTCTCCAACATTTAATACATATAGTAATAAATATGATGAACATATAAGTAAACAAATTGATGAGCAGCTGAACAAGGTAAGTCAGCTGTCGCTGTTGCACCATAACGACAATGCTTCTAAAATGCTTGAAGAATGGAATGAATTGAATTCCCGAAATAATATTTTAAAAAATATTGAGAAAAATAAACCAACTAGCAAAGCTTCTCAATCAAACCTATTGAATAGACAAGAAACTTTTTACTAATACATGTGTTTGTTTTGTTTATTTTTTGTGTTTTTGTTTTAAATTTAATATTGGCCCAAATTAAAAATTTTCAGAGCATCGCTAAGTGAATTAGCTTCAGTGTTTGTTATATAATTCGTTGTACTATATTTGCAAAGTAACTTATGACGAGCTGTTAATTCGGGCTTTACCATCTTAAAACAATTGATAATTATATTCTTTCCGTGATCAGTTGAAAAGTCAGGTTGAACAAAGTGACTTGAATCCTATGGACTTATCAAAATTGATTTCAGTTTAGACCAAAGGTAAGTAAGCTTTAGCTGGAAAGCCCGAAGCACCAAATCACTTTATTCTAGAAATCAGGATCTAGAATAATATTAAATCTTGGATATATTATTTACATTCCTTTTGCTGGAGAAAATTGGTTTTCGAAAACTCTGAAGCAACAAATTCATAATTCTAGGCCGTTTTGAACATCGTAAATTTAGGTTTTAATACGTGCGCTAGAAAACTTCACACAAAAATACCCAATTTGTGTTTATGAGTTCGATACTATCTGCATTTCTGAAAAGACAAAGTGTTAAAGTAAGTAAATATACAATTTTTAACGGTAAGTATTAAAGTATTTGTATTTTTGACTAAAAGGCTTAACTATTTGTCGTTACTTACGGAGTTCTCTTCGAGTTTTGTTTGCACAAACATTTTAAGCTTAATGGAAGTGATACATGTAAGTATAGATCCATGGTTTGAATCTCAAAAATTTTTTAATATCTTTCCCACACAGCTTCAGACATTACAAAGGGGACTATGCTGCTTCCCGGGTCTTAATAGCAAAAAAGCAAATCAACCACTGCTTTCGGACGATATATCTGTCCTGTCAACTAACAATAGTGACGGCTATCTACAGGTTTGTAAAAGTGATTTAGAATTATGCTGAAATAAAATATTCGTTTTAAAAAGAAACTTGCTGACTATGACCAACGAGAGAGAGATCGAAAGGATCAGGACACACAATCAATTAAGAATAAAGCTGAAGATATAATTCTTTTGGAAAAACAGGGTAAATATTCTCAAAGGAATCGCAACGGTAACACGAGCAATCTTGTTCAAGTCACACAGACTGTAGGACAAAATATGACTGATATCAGCCATATCGGAGAGCCAACACAGGTGAAATTTGCATTCGAAACTTTTAAACACAAAATCGTTAAGTATTGTCATAATTTTAGAACTACAATACACTTGCATTATCTCCGCGAAAGGAAAGAGGATCTTCACTTCCTCCCAGCGCTTTGCCTCGTCCACCAAGAAGTTTGAAATCACCACGAAAATCTGATTTTGAGCATTTAAATGGACAAGATGTGAAAAAGCGTCTTGAGACTCCGCCAAGAACTGCATCAAGAATAACGCGTGACGTGAATAGTCACACTCTACGTGAAAATCGTTATTCACCAGAAGAATATACGGTGCAAAACGAATTCAATCCAGTAAAGCAAAAGCTCACTTTTGGTCAAAAAGCAAGTATTTTTGCTTCGAATGATTTTCAAACGACAAATCCAGTTGGTGGTATGTTTACCTGCAGTGGAGAATCAAATAAATTATCGAAACCGAATTTTCCTTCAATAAAGCGCTATCAACGTTTATACGACAAGGAAGTGAAAACATCTTCACCAACCACAGAATATGGTTCCCTAAAACGTTCGTTTTTGCCAAGTGCTAAAAAATCTCCAATACCTAATGGAAATACTAATTGCAATAATCCGGTTAATAATGTCAACAATAATGGGAATATCAACCCCAATGCCATGACCAATAATAATCCGAATGGTATGAGAAAACCAAGTGTCGAGAGCAGTCCTAACATGAAAGTTCGTAGTAACAGTAACAGTAAGTGTAACTTGAATGGCACCCAGGAAATTGTTAATGTTAACGGAAGCACTATGGCCAGTGACAATAATAATAATAATACAACAAGAGCAGGAAGTATTTATAAAATTGGTCCGAAAAGTCGCCGAGATTCAATGAACTCCAGTGGCTCCAACAATTCGAATCACTCCAATGCTAACACTCAGTGTTTTGTTACATACATGAAATCCGACATTAATGCTGTACAGCGATCTCATTCAAAGACGCCACCAAAGTTCCTACAAAATACTCTGTCTCCAAACAATAACAATATAAATCGACATCCACGAATGCACATAAATGTTAAAAGTGCTCTTCCCGTCCCAAGCAGTAATTCATCTTTGCCACCAAAACCATCTGATAATAAAAATTTCCGCAGAAGCAATAGCTCCAGCAAAAGCAGTGAAAATCGTTATCGAATTCAATTTTAATTATTTAATTACAATTTTTATTTAAAAGGTTTTAGAATAGCATTTGAATTGTGTTCATTCAGTTTTTTGATAAATTATGTTTGAATATTGATCTTGAGAATACTGTTCATGGTAATTCTATGCGAACTTTTGATACAGTATAAGTACCAATCCGTTTTTAACACAAATCAATTTGCGGCCAACACTAAAATCCAAAGTTTTATAGATTTATTTTGAATTCACTTTAATTATAATTTTATTTTACCTGTGTAAAACCTACTTTCACCTACTCGATTTGAATCAAATCAACAAAACCTTCTCTATTCTTTGTTCTTTTTAAAAAAGAAAATTTATTATTTTATATTTTTTAATTTAGTTTTCATTTAAGGAAAGAAAACCCTCCGCAAAATTGTAATAAGTTTCCAAAATCTTTGACTTCTTCACTCGAGCATCTCTTAAATCTAACATTTCATACTATATTCATTGTATATTCTCAAGATTAACTGTGTTTTCCTTGTTTTTGTAAAGTAAAAGTGTACAATAATATATTCAATAAACAATTTTAATGTTATTGAACAAAGTTACTTTTGAAATATCGTTACTTTTATATCACCCAAGAAGTTTCTTCTCCAACAAGTTGCAAAGATTCAGAATGATTCGTTCGAATGTTTGTAGAATGATTTCGTTCTAGGTTAAAATCAGTTTGCAGAATTTGCAGATGAGTGCTACAAATTACTAAGGAACTACCGCATGCGAAGGAAATCTAAAGAAGTGTAGAATTGGAGTCTTCCTTGATTGATTTGCCTTGAAAGTTACTTTCGAAATATCGTTACTTTTATATCAGCCAATAAGTTGCAAAGATTCAGAATAATTTGTTCGATTGTTTGCAGAATGATTTCAGTTTGCAGAATTTGCAGATTAGTGCTACAAATTACTAAGGAACTACCGCATGCGAAGGAAATCTAAAGAAGTGTAGAATTTGGAGTCTTCCTTGATTGATTTGCCTTGAAAGCTACTTTCGAAATATCGTTACTTTTGTATCACCCGAGAAGTTTCTTTTACAATAAGTTGCCAAGATTCAGAATGATTCGTCCGATTGACTGCAGAATGATTTCGTTCTAGGTTCCAATGAATGATTAGTGCTACAAATTCCGGAGGAACTACCGCATTCCAAAGATATCTAAAGAAGTGTAGAGAATTTGGAAACTGAATACGACTGACTGACTGACTTCCTTGATCGATTTGCCGAATTCGTATAAATGTGACCCAAAGTACCAGGCGCACATATTCAAAATTCGAAACGATAAACTTTACCGAAAAGTTTTCAGGTGTGACTTACATTTTTAATGGTAAAATTTTTGCATTTATGGAAAAAAGTTGAACAGTTATTCAACTTCAATAAGATTCTCGAAAATTAATGAAAATTAAATAAAATTAATCAAATATGAAATTTTGAGCAGGAATGCTTCCAAAGCCCTCCAAAACCATGTTGGGCGGAGTTAATTTGCGGTCATTACTAGTAACCACGTGGTTATTTGTTAAGCTGGGTGAAACAACACCAATTTGAATTCAATGTTCAGTTTCTGTTCTGAGCATGTTCAAGGTAAAATATGTTCACTTTCATTTAAGGAATCAAGAATTATAATGTACATAAATATTTAGTTCTAAAAGCCTGTCAATTGGAAAAACGTTTATCAATATTATTTTTGACATATTCCATAGCGGACATCTACATGTACCCCAAAGACTTTTTCTCACTTTCATGCTGAAGTTTTGATCATCTCTGATGGCGAAGAATCAAAAAACATGTGTAGAATCATTCGGGTCAAGTTTGTACACTTTGGTAAATAAAAGCTCACCACGCATTATATATAAACATTAGGAACATAAGCTCGAGGCTCTAAGGTAAAGCATTTATCAGCCTCTAAATTGAAATAAAAAAAAAACGAAGACTCTTTTAGTTTTTTTCTATAAGAGTTTAATTACAAAAGTTCAATATGCGCTCACTTGACCAACGTTGTGGGTAACTGTGCAGACCCTTGTGGGGCAGTGCTGCCAACTCCAAAAAATTAAACATGCCAAATCGGGGTTCAAAAAGTGCTAAAAATATGCTAAATGGAAACAAAAAGTGCTAAAAAAAATGCTAAAGCATACGAAAACTGTAATCTCTACCAAAATTGGTCAAAATTTTTCAACTAAGAACTAATCTACATCTTATTGAACATCTGATCCCTATCCCAAAAAATCCTTATCTTTACAAAATATCTAAGACAATGAGTTTGAATTGAACGAAAAAACGCAAAATATAGCAAAAGAGTTTGGCCTTTTATGAATGATGGACGAAACCGAAATTCCTTATCCCGGTTTGTTTTTTCAGGTGCATGTTAGAATGTGTCTTTGTGTGCATTTGTTTCGTAGGCATCAGGAAAAAGGAATGTACGTCTACTAATTGAATTGAACTGGTCACATCTAGTTCTTTTTCCCGTTGTTAATTTCCTAGTACATTCTCAAACATTTTAAACCTCTCAAATATTCAAATTCAGTACTTTCAGGAACGTCTTTGGTTGGTAAGGAAGTTTAATCAGGAGTAAACTTCATACATACATAGTCAACAAGCAACAATGCATCAAAATTTGTGTTGTGTTCTGGGGTTCCCACATTTTCATTTTCATGATCTCGATAACGGAAAAAATGCTAAAAAAAAATGCTAAATGCTAAATTAAATTTTTTCATGCTGCGTTGCTGGAAAAAGTGCTAAATTTAGCCATAAAAATGCTAAATTGGCAGCCCTGTTGTGGGGTAAGCATACGCATATGTGTAAGGTAACCGAATTAATACATCTGTTCCCGCACTTTTTCAATAAAAATCAGTAAACTCTCAAATTTCGCTTAAAAGAGCGTAACTCTTACGGTGTGAGCGAAAAACTGATAAAAGTACGGGAACGGAAATTCAGTAACTTTCAGTAAAAATGCCATTTATTGCAATGGCATATAAACTAAACATAAAAAATTTAAAAAAAAATTCAAACATCAATAATTTATTAGTTACTAATAATTAATTTACTCATAATTTAACAAAGTACCTATAAATAAATAAACCTATAATAAAGTCAAATTAACAACTGTCAAATACATGCATTTGACAGTTTTCAGATTTTTACTGTCAAATTTTGATATGGTCTATAAACTAAACATAAAAAACTTAAAAAAATTTTCAAAAATCAATAATTTATTAGTTACTGACGATAAATTTACTCATAAATTTCCAAAATACCTATATAAAATCAAATTAACAATTGTCATATGTGAAATAATGCATGTGACAGTTTTTCAACTTTTTACTACACCAAATTTTTGTAGTAAAAAGGTCTGTTCGCGTACGTGCTCGGAACATATTGCAATATATTGCAATATGTTTCAATCTCGAGATTGGCGTTCGCGTACTTTCTCAAGCATGATTTTTGAGAGAGTTTCGCGTGACGTCAAGGAGGGGAAACGAGCTCGAGCTTGAAAAATGTTACTAGACAAATTTGGTCGAGTAAAGTCGAGGTGCTTGAAAAGTTCTTTGACAGCTGTCAGAGTTGTCAGATTTTCAAGTGAACATGCTTGATGTTACTCGAAAGCGTTTTCTTACTTTTCGAGTAACAGAGCGAAATTGTTCAAACCTCTCATTTTTCCTCGAGTAAAGTCTAGTAAAGTCTAGTAAAATTCAAAAGTACGCGAACAGACCTGTTACTCGAAAAGTAAGAAAACGCTTTCGAGTAATATCAAGCATGTTTGTCAAAGAATTTTCCAAGCACCTCGACTTTACTCGACCAAATTTGCCGAGTAACATTTTTCAAGCTCGAGCTCGTTTCCCCTCCATGACGTCACGCGAAACTCTCTCAAAAATCATGCTTGAGAAAGTACGCGAACGCCAATCTCGAGATTGAAACATATTGCGATATTTATATATGACGATATTATAATTTATATTCACTGGAAGACTTAAAGGCATAAAAACGGTTAAAATAAGATATGTTACCCTTCCAACATCCAAGAGAAGACTGGCGAGTGTGCACTCAGAATAAATCCGACACACACACACACACTAAGAAAACGAACTCTCGGAATCCACATCGGGACAGGGATTTCTGGTCGCTGACCACTCCTCTCTTCAACTCACCTTACCATCACTTTCCTGGATTCCACGATTCCAGACTTATATGTGAACCCTATCTAAGAAGCGCACTGCTCGCGCCAATTTCTATTACAATATCCGCTCTCTTTCCCCAGAATACTAAATTGATAACAAGTGCTCATCAAATAATTAAAAGCACGTAAAACTGCAACATTTTTTTGTGTATGTAGCGTACATATGTTGTTATTCAAAAAACAATTTAATGTTGCATTATCAAAAACATTGATGGTACTACAAAAATATTAGGAATTAAACACATAATAAAATAAAAAAAGAATGGGTTAATAATTTAGTGCACGTCAATATTATACGTCTAGACTCTTTCACTGTGCAGTGACTTCTTTTTGCCTCAAACAAACTATCACTCCCCCGCTCCCTGTTTAAGAAGTAAACGGGCTGCGCTCAGTTACCCCGAATGACTCTATAGTTTATAATAATATATAAAATCCTAATGGTCGTGAAGCAGAAAATGAATTTCATTCACTCTCTGAAAGCGGGGAGAATTAATTTTATGTAGATCAAACCGAGAATGAATTTCTCCCCGTTTCCTGGAAATGAATTACATTCACCGGAGAATTGGATTCACTCAAGCGGGAAAAATTCATTTTCTACATGACGTCATAAATATCTATCAATTTTTATTTTTTGCCCGTTTAATGGGCTTTTCTTTCTAGTTACAAATAAAAGAATTTCATTCGGAAATCGAGTAAGAATGTTGCTCGTCGTTGAAAATACATATATTTTGTTCTGTGTAATCTTAAATTTATTTGAAGGACAATGAAAAACATCATGAAACTATTCATCGCCTTCGGCATCAACTTGGAATTGTAGCAAAATAACTAAATAAGTGGTTACACTTGCCACAATCTGCAAAAACATTATTATAAGACTAAGGCATAGGCGTAAGTTTTAAAAATCTTACGTTATAAATTAGAGTAAAATCAACAACAAAAAACTCAGCAGCTGAGCATGAAAGCTCTTCCCCATAAAGTTTATCCATAGGGCAGCCAAGGAGGATTTCGGATTCTTTGCCATTGAATCGTCTGTGGTAGTTGTCGCTAATAGCTTTGTTTGTATCCTCTATCTGGAATTGAACAAATAAGATTTCATTGAAAATTAGTTTGAAGACAATGTGTAACCTGCGATTTAAGGTATTCTCCAGCAAAGATAACCATTAGCATTTTGAATACGAGAGGTGCTGTCCAACAAACATTTTGTATAACGTTGTCCTTAACGAATCCGCTGCCCTTTGGAAGGAAGATGGTGTAGAGAGTCAGAAAAACTTGGATTGTAATTAGGATGGTATCGCTGGTTAAATTCAAGAACAATTGAAATCCCTGAGAGTCGTTTAGAAGAAACAAACAATTTCGTAGGATTTTATTTAACTCTAACATTTTTGAAAACTGTTCCAGACTAAGTGGTTTACCACAAATCGTTTCAACAAGCTTAAATCGTTTCGTAATCAAAGCGCACATAAGTTGGTAATGACACGAGAAAAGATATGTTGTTAAAGTCAAGGCAGCGTATGTTCCAACACGAACTATATCCTTCAAAGAGCTTTTAATGTATAGCAAATTCGCATAATTTATAACGCTAGCAAAAGACACGTACAAGAAAATTCCTAAATGCATTTTCAGATTGAATTTTGCATTCAAATCAGGTGAAACCTCTGAACTAAAATTCCTTAAAATCATTGCTTCTGATTGTACAATGCAGGACATCAGTTCCATGTGTTGGTACTTTTTAAACATTGCAAACAACAAAATAACACCATACGTTGTAATTGCAAATATTCTTTGAATATACTCAGAAATATTTGATACTTCAAGGAGATTCGTTCCATTGCTGGTTAGTTCTTGATCAGTAAGCATATTAGCTGCACTTTTAGCAAGTGTTAATGACATTAATGTTATTACTGTAGAAGTAATGACGTTCACCAAAAAGTAAAAATTCGTTAAAAAGCTAGTTACAAATTTCCGCTTTTTGTTAACTTTATATGGAGCTAAACCAAATATTCTCTGAATCTTTAAATGAAAGTTCAATTGCTTGACTAAATCCATGTTTACTCCGAGTCCACTTCGAAAATGATTGAAGGACGAATTCTGTAATTTTGATTCGATAGTTTCTCCGACCAGCAATACACTCTGAAGTTAATCAATTTATGAAAGTCCTAATCTTCTAGATATTATGATATTTATCCACTTTCATGCCGGACTTAATCAATTATTAATGCAAAGGACTATGTATGAAGAAACGGATATTGTATTGCTTTTGTCAGATTTAGAAGCACATACGAATTTTTAGCTGACACATCTATGTGAAATCAAAATGCTTGGCTTGTCTCCAAACTTTGGAGGATTCAAGAGTACGTCTTATCTTTCCAACACTACTGTGCCATACACCTGCCTGAGTACACAACATTGTCATTCACCATGCGATACTTGAATTTTTAATGATTCTTTGAAAAAATCGTGCTTTAATTCCATAGATCGCTACACTTACTCATATCACGATAAGATAACCTTTATCAAAACTAAGATAAATGTTTGTTACGAGGAGCGAGAGAATTAGTTTTTTGGCAGCTATACTAATCTTAGCAGGAAAATAGTTGTTATTTTTTAGTTTTAACATTATTATTAAAGAGTCTTTGTATAATGTAAATAGAAAATATTTGTATTGATAATAGTAAATTTGTTATTACATTACGTATCCTCACTGGCGTTGATATTATATAATTTTAAAATGATGTGAACATATTTACAAATGCATCTAAGACAATATTTTGTGAGTATTTTTGTGAATTAAAGTTATTCATTGATTTATTTGTGGTTATATACATATTATGTTTGATATGTTACTCCAATACTTACAAACCTTCCGTTAACCTAGTTATGATTATATTTATCTTTGAAACGGAGTGACTTCAGTGTGACTAATTGCACACAAAATTACCAAAATTTGTTTGTTTTTCTTGTGGTTAAAACATATCTTAAATAAACTTGCAGGTGTTAGCATGTGGTTAAGTTTTGAATTTCCTTTTTCTCTGAGTATAACTTTAATGAAATTTTGTATGGAAATAATAAATCTATTTCTTCTTGCAGTTCCATCAAAATGCAACAGACCTGTGTCCACATTCTTCTATCGTTCACACTAATAACAATTCATGCCGCCCAACTCACACACGCAGTTTCTTGTCCAGAAAACTGTTCATGTTCTTGGATTATGGCTAGTCTTTCAGTGAAATGTACAAACATCAATTCAAACACAATTCCGGATTTTGGAGACTTGCCAGTTGAAATCCTCGATCTTTCCAACAACGAATTGACAGTGTTTCCTACAGATTTGAGGATCAAACACACGTTAACTGATCTGGATCTTTCGAACAATCTTATAACTGGCTTAGACTGTTACGATCTTTTGGATTTCGCATCATTGAGAGTCCTGAATTTGAATTACAACAACATAACAAGTTGGCTACATTTGTGCCCCAGTGTCTCACTTTTGCCTGCCAGCGGTCTTCAAATTCTATCATTGGTTGGAAACGATTTTAACGATTTCGGTGTAACTGCTGAGGGAACCTCATTGCTGATGAGCACAACTCTTCTCAAACTAGATTTGAGCAACTGCAACATCAGGAAAATTACTGACAGTTCTATATGGGAAGGTTTAAAAGCACTGGAAGAACTTCGGTTGGCGAATAACTTTTTCCGCGACGTGGTACCACTGGAGATAAACTCTTTGAAAACTTTGGATCTGAGTAATTGCCACTTGGGCCATGTGTATTCGGCAACATTCTCAACATTACCAAGTCTTCTGTATCTGAACTTATCCAAGAACTCCCGCCTGAAGCTACTAACCCTAGAAGCGGATAAGGATATAACGATTCCAATCAAGAGAATCGATCTTTCGTACTGTAACATGGAGTTTGTAAATCTTGTCAACTTTCCCAACTTAACCAACGTTATCCTGCGCAACAATTTGATTAAAACTATAACAGCTGATACCTTCTACCGGAACTTGTACATCGAAAAGTTGGATTTGTCCTACAACTCGATTGGTCATGTATACAGGGAAGTATTCGCACATATGAAACAGTTAAGGAGTCTTGACTTGTCCTACAATATAATCGCATATGTGGAACGTAATACCTTCAAAGATAACGAAGTCCTCACTATACTCGATCTGAGCAGCAATTACATTCAAACTTTCAATAGTTTGCATGCAAATTCCCTAGCTAGTCTCAATCTGAGCTCATGCGAGATTGTTACCATTGCTCCAGATGCGCTTTCGCTATTACCGCACCTGGTCAGCTTGGATTTGTCTAGTAACATGGTCACAGAGCTTCCTGAAGGCTTTGAATCGACGTCATTGGAAAACTTAGACTTGAGTGGTTGTAGGTGGGATGTTGTTTTAAGTATCTAGACTTAACATTTCACCTGATTATTGTTTACAGATTATCAAGGATAAACAACAACACGTTCGCACAGATACCAAGGCTATCTCGTTTGAGTTTGAGGAGCAATAGATTCACTAACACATTCCGGATAGAGTACTTCAGGAAAAACCGACTTCTTCATAAGATATGGCTTGGAGACAATCCATGGGCCTGTGTTTGCAATAACCATGATTTTTACACTTTTCACGCTTACGTAGTGGAGTATCCTGTTAAGGTAAAATATCATAAGGGTATATGATACTTCAGGAATTACCTCTCATTCTACAGGCAATGGATCGTGATACCATGCGATGTGCTAGTCCAGAGAACTTGTACGGTATGTCTTGGGAGGAGGCTTGCTACACTGAATGGTATCAAAAACATGACACAATGCGACCAGCGGAAAAGGTGTGGACAATCTTGATGTCATCAATTTTAATATTGTCTTTAATATTTTGTGGAGGCGTTGGATTGAGGAAGTTCATTTATGAAAAGAAACTGCAAAGAGATCAACGTGAGTTAGAGAGCAACATTGAACAACAAAGGAATATGTAAGAAGTTTCATATCATTTTTAACGATAATCAAACTTTTGAAATGTATAAATTTTTACAGTGCAAGGTACAATAGAACTATTTTAGAACAAGAAGCACTGCTGAACGCCCCGGATCCAAGAGAAAGTAATCCGCCATGCTACGAAGATGCGATCCTTATGCCAAGATTGAAGAAAGCATCAAAGTCTTTGAATGACATTTCCAATAAACGAAACAGAAAAGGCATCAGTGCTTTTAGAAGCGAAGAAGTACTGGATACAGAAGCCAGATCTAACAAACGTGATGCACATACACAAATCGATGAAGATGATGAGATTTCTCGCTTGCAAAGCTATGAACAGAGCCCGTACAGACGTCGTAGGAAGAAACTACCAAAAGGCTGCAAGTACAGAGACAGAGATTCATGGGCTTCATTAGATGAAATGATGCACTTCCAATTTCCACGTCATAGTCCATATTTGAGACGTGACAGACGACACATTAAAAACGGGAGTAAGGAACTCAGTTCTCCTGGCGCTACAACTGTTCAAGTGGAAGGAGCCTCAAGTAACGATCTCGGAGCTGCAGCTCTTAGTTCTGATGACAACGATTCAAATGATAATAAACATTTTAGTGAACAAAAAGCCAAACCTGAACCATCAATTACCAGTGAATCAAGTCCATCTGACACTTCAGATGAATTCGACTTTACATCTAGTTTAGAAAAGGAAATAAATTTAAGTGAAAAAAATTTAGTTATAGTTCATAGTCAATCGGGAGAAAATAGCTTGTAACATGACTTCCAATTGTACAAAACCTTTTCACTTGACATTTATGTAAAAGAATAAAAATTATTAAATTTGTACAATATTCAAATTCAAATTTAAAAAACAAACGATGTGTCAAAACTTAATGCCGTTAGAAATGAAAGTTTAATGGAATGACAAAATTGTCAATTGGGCAACAACTCGGCACTTTCTCTTTGTGTGGATTTTCGTATATTTTTTCTGACTCTCTCCAATTCTCTACGTTTGAGCATACAGTAACATGTGGTGTAACACTTCTTCAAAATATGCATAATCAATTCATTATCATGATACGTTCAATTGTGATTTCTCAGAAAATTCAAAGAAAATGCCACACAATAATTTGTCAATAAATCTTTTAACAAATTATTGATAATAGCATCTACAAATTATTGATAATGAGTCGACCAAAATAAGAATAAAATATGAAAATATTCTCAATGGAAATATGAGAAAAAGATTTAAATGCTTTACACACATTGGTTATATCAATTTTAACCGAATGTGATGAATTATGAATATCAAAATGCATGTCGCACGAAATCATTTGTCATTTGTTAGTGGACAATAATTTTCATATCCTCTTCTCGTATCGTGCATTTGCTCATATATGAAAAGGATAATTTCATATTTATATGACCATATGTACATGAATATTGTTCTGTGGTCTCATTAAATAAATCGATAAAATAAATAAAATCGGCTGGGCATCATAAATGTAGTGTATTATCATTTAATATCCTTATGATGTTATATATGAGTAAATGTGTAACGGCAGTGGTTTGTAGTTAATTGACGGACTGTTGCTCGTAGACGTTAGCGTTCCTGGTAAAAGAGTTTCACTGATAGATAGTCTGTTTTTAGCATGTGACCTAATATGAAGGGTATCGATTTGCTGCTCGCAACGATTTGCGTGAATATATCGTGTGATCCGAATGAGGTACCAGTTACTAATTACACAAATATAAATGATCCGTTTGTCCTTGATGGACCTCAAAAGTCTAAATTGTATTATGATACAATTAAAAGTGAATTAAATGGACGGAATTTGTTAATTGCAACACTAGATGATTATCCACTAAGTTATACAGTGATGGAAAATGGCGTTCGTGTCGGGAGAGGTGTCGCTTTTGAAATTATAGACTTTATGGCAGAAAAGTTTAATTTTACATATGATGTTATTGTGCCACAAAATAATATAATCGGCTCTTCTCAAGACATGCAAGGTAGCTTGCTTGAGCTTGTTAGTACAAAGGTGCTTCGAATAAAATAATATTGCTTCAGTGATTCATTAAGGACAATATTCAAAATTTTAGGATGTGGATATTGTAGCAGCCTTCATACCATTAATTACTGATGCAAGAAAATATTTATACTATTCCGCTACAACTTTAGATGAAGGCGAATGGATTATGATCATGCTACGGCCTTCTGAATCTGCTGCTGGTTCAGGATTACTTGCACCATTTGAAAAAGAAGTTTGGATATTGATATTAGTATCACTTGTTTCTGTGGCACCAATTATCCATTTGCTAATCATTGTAAGAACAAAAATGGATGGAGGTAAATCACAAAAGCCGTATGGATTAAGCAATTGCGCCTGGTTTGTCTATGGAGCCCTTATGAAACAAGGGAGTACATTATCACCGGTAGCAGGTGGGACCCAAAATATTTTTGAAATTGAATATAAATAAGTAGCCAACAACTCATATCAAAAATATTATTTGATTATTTTAAAGATTGTTGTCATATTTCATAAAAATTATTCCTGTATGTGTGAAACGTCATTTTTATCATAGTATTGGTTATTAGTCAAAGATCGAATGTAAATGGAAATTCCTTTTAGAACTCATACAATGATTAACTGAACGACAGACTTTTCAAATCCATAAATGAATGTGAATTTCTTAAAAATTATTTTTACGTCCAATCGAACATGAAAAATTAACACAAATGAAAATTAGATTGATTTTTGTGTCGCATCGACAACGATTTAATTTCATCAATATTAGAATTATCTCACAAAAATATATTGATCATCACAGAATAAATGGTTTCAATTAGCACTTTGGAATCAATTATATATGTAGTTTTCAGAAAACATACACATATAAAACGCCAAATGGTCACGCCAAATGGTTGCCCTTCATTTACACATAAATCCGAAAACCTCCAAAATCTAATATAAAAATTACTTGTGTACATAAACGCACTTTAGTATGTACAATATTTTAGTATAGTGACTAGGCAAGTACATAGTTACACAGTTTAGCTTCATTAATTTTACTTAACGTTTATCCTTTTGGATTGTAAATGAAATTTATAAACCTTTACCTTGATTTATTGACACCAATTTCGTTTATCCTTTTGGATTGTAAATGAAATTTATAAACCTTTACCTTGATTTATTGACACCAATTTCAGTTCAAGTTCATAATGAATGTTTGCATTTTGTTGTTACTTTTATTGCGTTATTATGTATTTATAATTAATCAATTGTAGTCATTTTGATTTCGGACATATTATCAAAAGCTTTTACGTTTTTTCAGCTAATTTTCTTATATCACCTTTAAGAACATGAATTATAACATTAAGTAAATTCAAAAGGAACATCTTTCAGATTCAACGAGATTACTCTTCGCAACGTGGTGGATTTTCATAACAATACTAACGTCTTTTTATACAGCCAATTTAACAGCGTTTTTAACTTTATCTAAATTTACTTTACCTATAAATAATGTTGCGGATATTTTAAAAAAAGATAAGCAATTTGTAGCACAAAGAGGTGGAGCTGTTGAATATTCTATCAAGAACGTATACAGTTTTAATTAACCTATTAAAAATAACTTTGTTTAAAACATATTTTTTAGCCCGATGAGGCACTCAACATCTTGAATCGAATGGTTCAGAAAAATCGAGCTATATTTTCGGAAAATAAGAATGAATCAGACATTTTGATTTCGCTTGTAGAGAAAAAGAACTATGTTTATGTACGAGATCGTCCTGCAATTAATCATCTTATCTACTCAGATTACAATTACCGCAAGACAATTGACATTAAAGACGAAAAAATACATTGCCCGTTTGCAGTATCGAAAATTCCTTTCATGAAGAAGAAACGGGCATTTGCATATCCACTAAACACAAATTTAAGTTACATCTTCGATGTCGAGTAAGATTAGAAGAAAACTGACTAAAACTAACAATCCGCTTACATTAGTTTATCTTTCCAGGTTACTCTACTTGGTTGAAGCAGGTATTGTTATGTATATGACTTGGGAAAAGTTACCAGAAGCTCAAATATGTCCACCAGATTTGGGTGGCACGGAACGACAACTAAGAAATGGGGATCTGTTGACGACTTACTATGTAATGTTCGTGGGTTTTGCATCGGCTACAGTAGTTTTCTGCTCAGAACTCTTATTCCGACAGTTTTATAAGCGACTCAAACATAAACCTAAAATGAATACGGAATTAAAAATATTTAAACCTCCAATTGCTGTTAATAAGAGAAAGATTCAAAATTTACCTAAAAATAAACCCTCACCTATAATAAAACCTATTAATGGAAGAGACTACATTGTCTACAAGGGTTTCAATGGCCAAAGTCTATTAATTCCAACACGTGTTGCTTCAGCAACACTGTTTCAATATTATTTGGAGTGAACTATTATTTTCAACTAACTATGTACATAAAACTATTTCTGTAAAATATATCTTTTTAAGCTAAATGTTAAAATTGTATTAACCTTATTAAAATGTATGTATGAACTTGAGAAATGAAAACATTTTCTTCATGAAAATAAAACATTTCATAGATTTATTATTTAAACATATATTAATAATACATTCTTTACAGCATCATTTTGAAATCAAATTTTATATTGTAATCAATTAGCTTTTCATCGTGTCCGTGGCTGTCCATTACGAAGTGACTTAAATATAAAATAACCAAGAATTGTTGCTGCAGCAATTCCTACTCCAAATTTCCACCAAACCACTGAATCTTCCGTCATCAAACTAAACTGCCTCAGTCTTCTGAAAATTAAAAGCGTTATTTATGAAGTCATTAAAAATTTAAGACTTCAATTTTACAAAGGTACAGTCAAGATGTATTTCAAATTAAGTGCTTAAAGTGCAAGCATAATTTGTGCAAAAAGAAATATAGCTAAAAATAGTTACAACAATTTTTCATTCCATTAATTGCGATCAAATTTTTTTAAATGTTTTGGGCGAACTTATATCATAAAGACAGATTTTAAATCAATAAAACGTGTCATTGATTTTAAGTATTTTTAGAAATGAATAATTTGTATAATTAGATAAATAATCGATTCTGGTAAATAGATGGTTATTAACTTTAGAGTTGCATGGTTCAAATTTATTTCATTTGAGATGGCAGACCGAGACTGCAATGACAGACTTAATAGAATATATAAAAGAATTTATACTATTAAACTTTACAAAGATATTTTTAGTTGTATCTGACGAAAAAGAAGTTCAATCCAGTTGTATACACAACATTGAAGGGAGAGCAAATAAATTGAATCTGGAATGTTCACCAGTGAAAATTGTGTTTCCCATTAACAACCAATTATTACAATTTTAATGATGTGTTACAACTAGTTCACAAAAATCAGTAATTCATTCGATTCGAACATACTAGCTTAGTACATACTTTTACGAAGTTAATCACATATACTATATGAGGTTACAAAGGATCATTAATAACTGCATGCCTTCAAACATCAGGAGATCAAAACAAACTAAAACACAAGAAACAAACAGCAAAAAGTTAATTAAAAAAAATGTTAAAGAAGAGATATCATGACGACTAAACAAGATTTATATTCACATGTACGAACCTGTGTTTATAGAAAAGAATCCAGGCTGCTTGGAATCGGCTTCATGTCCAAGACAAAAGTTTGCAATTAAATCAATTTAAAAATAAGAAAAATAATGTATTAACGGACTTGACATATAAAATATTCTATGAAAATATGTTAGTCACTTCGTAATAAATATTAAATGACTAAGTTAAATCATTGTTGAGGCTAAAAATGGTATGGAAACGTTGTCGTACTTAAGACTCTTATAAAGTTGAAATTTTGAAATTGTTAAGTAATCTACTGATGCACAAAAGTGCTTTGAAAGAGTTATAAATATATGCGCTTCATGATCATATAAAATACTTACGGGAATGCTGCCATTGTAGCCAATTTCGTATATAATTCCTTTTTGTTTTGTTTCAAACTGAAGACTTGAGGTGGCATAAGCTTATACTTTTGACAAAATTGCGCTGGTTGCAAGAGATAGTCTTGCCTTTTTTCTTCTAAATCTCCTTTCGTACCGACAATCATGACTGGAATTTTACTTTCCGCATAATACTTGACATATATTCTCGCAATGTATTCGAAAGATTTTGGATTGAATTGATCGTATATCAAACATGCAACATCACAATTCACCTCTTGCGGTTGCAATGGATCTAGAACTTGGTCAACATTGACGTCACGTAATATTAAATGTTTCTCTTGTCCATAAACTTGAACGGTGTTAATACAATGACTAACACGTGTTCGAAATTCTTTATTCATCAAATTTGTCATGTCATCCGACAGAAACGCTCTGCAGAACGCAGTTTTACCTGTTCCTTTCTGTCCTATTACATGACAAGCGTATACAGAACGACTATTTTGTCGTTTAGCTAAATCAATACGTCGTTCCCTTGTAACATGAATAGCTGCCAGTTGGGTTTCATTTTCGTGCACATTGAAACCTAAATAACCCAAATATTCCAGTGTTTTGTTAATATCTAAATGTGTCATTAATGTCCATCGGCAAATCCAACCGTGCAGTGTAACCCATCCATTTTTATTTGTCGGAGAAGATTTCCTAATATCTGTTGAATAAGACCATGGTGGATTCGGACATACACTAAAAAGTGTTCGATGCTCTTCTGATGACAATGCGCCATCGCAATCACGATCATATCTTTCGAATAAAGTAGCTAGAAATTGATGACCACGATGTGATAATTCAGTACTACTTCCAGGCGGAATTTTAATAAACGGTTGTAGGTAATCTTTTGATATTTCTAAATTTTCATTATAACCAAATTTACGTAGTACTGCCCATGTTGTTTCATTTCGTCCTCTTTGAATAAAAAGGCAATGTAAAAACAAAAATCCTTTAAGTGTTACAGCATCATTTGTAATTCCTTCAGGCACATTCTTTAAAATCACTGCTTTTACTTCGTCTAAAATTTGTGGTTGCAATGGTGTATTGAAGCAGCGTCTTTGAAATAAGTTCAATTCATAATCATTTAGTAAATTGTCACCATCAATATCACATATTTTGAATATACGGACTAAAGCTTTTTTGCATTGTGGTGTTAGCTGAAAAGACCAAATGTAACATTACGTAACATTCAATGTTGATATTGAACTTAAGTATAATTTTAATTCTAGTAATATTTAATCGTGTTAAATATAATACATTGCATATCATATAAATCGCCTAACAACCATAATGATATATTATTCAAAAATTTGTATGTTGACGATACATAGTGATTTTGAAAACTTACATCTTGTTCTTCCATTATATAAAGTGGTAACGTAGGATGTAATACAGCTTTCTGGGCATAGTAAAACATCTCCGATATGTTATGAAGAGTTTTTGCAGAGCATTCAACACAACTTTCTACTTCGGGAAAGTCTTCCATGATCGTAAGGACATTCTGAAAATAAACCACGTCTAATGACTGTTAAGACAAATAGCGTTAATTCTGCATTACATCGATTGTTGAATATTCAACAAGATCTGTTTTATTTCCTACTAGAACAATAGGTTTACGTTTATCCTCATTGCAATAGTTTCGTACAAGCGGTAACCAATAAGAGGTTATACGAGTGAGTGTGTCATCCTCTTCAACAGAATAAACAATACAAACAACATTGGCCTTTTTTATTTCTTCTGAAAGGCTCTCTTCACTCTGTTCTAAAGCTAAAAGTAAAAGTTTTCAATGAAATTAAATTATTGTTCTTAAGGTATTCATGATTGCGAACCGGAGTAGTCCACAATATTTGTTGGTACATCTTCTGGAGTCACGTTGGCAGGGATTGTGATTTCTTCAGCTTTACTTGGAACCTCTTCTGGGAATTCTTCACTTACAAGTGATAATATTAAGGAAGTTTTCCCAACACCAGCGTCTCCGACTAAAAGTATTCGAACATTGTTCCGCAATGCACTGACCGTAACCATTTTATACAAAATATGATAATCAATAATTAAAACACCAAACTAATTATTAGTCACAATTTTTAAAATGTTTCTTCTAGTTCACAAATCATTGCTCCAATTTTCAATTTTACAGCTACTTAGCCAAAGATAATCTTAAAACACCCTGCCTAGCAGCAGACCAGAGCAGACCCACGGCGAAGTTCGTCTCATTCAAATGTCAATGTGACAATTCAATTCATTGAACAACAAAAACGAATCCAATAAAAACAAAGGAAAACGGAGCAAAAACTTCAAAACACTGGGGGCCGCGTCAACAGTTTGAAGTTGTGGATTCCAAAATAAGTGTTACCAGAGCATACTATCGAGAACTATTTTCAGGTAAATTTGAATCAATCACCGTCCTATTAAATAAGATTTAATTTCTAAGAAAATTTAATAAAATACATCATATCCGCTATTAATTCATGTAAGTATGTATCCTTTTATTTTTTACTCAAAGAAGGGTAACGCATATCAGCGGAGCACAAAGCTATCATCAAAAATATTCATTAAACAATGAACTAATCTCATCCTAAACATAATAATAAACGACAAGGGGATTCCTTTAAGACACAGAAAGATTTTCATAAAAATTATTTAATCTTTTTGTTTTAATTGATCTTAAATTTTCATATTTGTGCAATAAAATTTCTACACGCTAAACGACTTTAGCTTATAAGTCTTCTTTTTTTGTTTCTCCTGCTGGATTAATCTGAAAATGAAATTTTTGTTATTAATGCAAGTAGAAAGTAAATCATGATTTACTGTATATGATCCCGGTTTCCAATTTGCAGGACAAAGTTCGCCATGGCTATCAGTGAACTGGAAAGCTTGAACAAGACGTAGAGTTTCATCGACTGATCGTCCTACAGGTAAGTCATTCATTGTTATTTGACGAAGAACACCTTTAGTGTCAATTATAAAAAGTCCCCTCAATGTATGTCCTAGATTGTCCAAATAAACACCATAGTCTTTGGCTATTGTGTGTGATGTATCGCTCAAAAGTGGAATATTGATTTTGCCTAGACCGCCTTGTTTACGCGGTGTATTTATCCATGCTAAATGAGCAAATTGTGAATCAATGCTGCAGGCAATGACTTCTGTGTTAATCTTCCTGAATTCTTCAACTCTTTCGGAAAACGCTAAAATTTCCGTTGGACAGACGAAGGTACTTAAAAACAGAAATCAAATTGGGTTGCAAATCAAAATTCAATCTACTTACAAATCAAGTGGATAAAAGAAGAATACCACATATTTCCCTTTATAGTCTGATAGAGATATTTCTTTGAATTCTCCATTTACAACAGCAGTTCCTGTAAAATTCGGAGCTGGTCGGGAAACTAAACAATAAAATTTTAGTAATTACTGAAACAAGTCGTGTATTATGTTGTAGTGACTTACTGACTGCCTTAGTGTACTGAAGTTTGTGTTCTCCTCTAACTCTTTCCGATGGGTAAACAAGTCCACCACCATATGAAAAGCATGCTGCATCGTCAGAAGAATCACCGTAAACACATATTGTTAACAAGGCAATTAAAAACCCAAGACCTGTGATTGCTCTACTCATTATGCTAAAAAGTTGGTCTGGAAATATTAAATAACTTTGATAAGCTAAACAAATGACGTGTAAAGCCACATAAGCTACTCTGTGAAATTTCTTTCTTTACCAACCTACACAATTCACTGAAAGTTTTTAAAGTTATCTCGAAACTACTTCGATATAAGTTCAATAGCTAATCTGCTCCAACTCATCAATAATACACAGACGTAAGCTAGCCTAACCGGCGAAACGTGATGTCTTATTACCGCCCAAGTGTGTATAGAAAATTGACCAAGCGATAGTGAATAGTGATAAACAAAACGAACAACTTCAAATACTTTAAGTTCAAATTCAAGCAAACCTGACTCTCTTAAATTCAAAGGAGTACAGAAAGAGAGAATGTTTTGAGGAGTTTTGAAGAGGACTGATTAGGCTGAAGTTGTATCACATTCATTACTGTACAAGTCGGTAAGACCGTATACTGCAGTATCGTGAAAGTAAATTGGTTCTTGAAATATATATGTTTACGATAAACATTACTATAAGTTTGCTTCAAGTTGAAAGATACTCCGAGTCCGAGACCAGAGGAAGTGAAATGAGAAGTAGATACTTCATCTTTGACCACTGAAATTTCTAGTCTATAAGATTATGTTGCATTGTTAATCATTCTAAACATAATTTAGTTTCATTGATAATTTATTAGATCTAGAAATAAATACTATAGGTACTATGTTGTTAAAACTACATAAATTTTAATTCAATTTTAAATGTATGAATAATAGCATTTGGTTTAAAATAATATGCTTTACTACTTTGGTGTCAAATAAATTGATCAACATTGATCAATAATTGTAATATCAACGATACAAATTCAATTGTTGATTGAGTTCTTCAAAATCAAGTTGATTTGTATTTAATTCAGCTTCTTGTGTTTTCAATAGTTCGTAAATTGCTGCTAGCTGTTCTCGTTCAATCCTGAAACTCATTTGATAACATTTAAATGAAAAATAATAACTAGAATACCTTCTTTCCTCTTCTTTTTGCTCCTCTGTCAATGACTCCTCCAGTTCTCGAACACGAGCTGATTTTATTTTGGAGACAATTCCACCAAAACCATCATCCGAAGTTGAATTGCTTTTGTCATCTTGGTCGGTTAAGCCAGTTTTTTTGTCCTAAATGGATTTAAAGAATGTTTTATTCTACAAACAAACATTGGCTTGTTTTACTTACCCAAAATATTTTTCTAAATGACTTTTCTACAAAGATCATCACTATTATTGTAATAAAAATTGTCACCAAAGAGAATATATATGTATCGGAAAGATTACTCAGAAATAATTTGAAATTTTCCATAGTCTCTTCCAAAATCGTGAAAACGAAACCAATAGTTATGGATAAATACTCCAGTGGGTATACCAACAAACGTCGTAGTATCTCCAGCAAAATTTAATAAAACACCATCAAGAAAATGTTGATTTACTTCTTTTCTATGGAATAATTGTCTACGTAAATTTATTATCACTTTTATATATACCAATACGATAAACCATTGTCAACAAAAAATGCTATTTTGAGACTCGTCAGTCGCCACTTTGTCAATTGCTCGAAATGTTTTTTATTTGGCACATTGGTATGTTATGACATTTTCAGCGCCACTCAATGTGACGTCATAGCACGAACACACCTGCAACAGAATTCGTAGTGACATTCACCCTTTCCGGCTTAAATATTTTGGAGGTAACCGGGCTTTTTTTCTTACGTAAGTCACCTGCAAATGTGTATAAACAAAATTTATGGTTATTCCTCACGGATATCATATAGTTGGAGAATGACTAGACAATTTTAGCTTGGATACATTGGCCAATGCCAGGCAACTGCGATTTTTGTTGGACAGTCCAGTTGTGAGAGAGGTCAAGACCGAAGCGAACGTCTACTAGTATTTGGACGTCATTCATCAAGTCCGGGTTAAATTTCAGTATGGCAAGTTACGAAGAAGTTAAGGATTTACCAAATCATCCTGATAAATTGTTGATCGATGTAAGGAATTTGGATGAATTGAAAGAAACTGGAACTATACCATGCAGTATCAATATTCCATGTTAGTTATTTAAAAGTATTTCTTACTTTCTGGTTACTAAAATGATGTTGATTTTCTACAGTGCCTGAGTTGGAAAAAAATCTGAAACTGTCCGCTGATGATTTTGAGGGAAAGTATAAAGCCAAGAAACCAGAACCAAATGCAACAATTATCTTCTCATGCAAATTGGGGGGACGTGCACAGAAAGCTGCTGACTTAGCAAAAGGTCTGGGATTCACAAGGTAAGTACATTTTAAACATATAGTGAGTCAGATAGTACCACAAGACCATAAGTGCCTGTTTTATTTAATTTGGAGCACAAACATTTGGAGCTTATTTTGGAGTTAAGTCAATCGAAATTTCTTGCTACCTGTTATTTCTATAAATCTCTCACGTGATTCACGTTCGAATTAAGAAGAAGAACGATAATAATCATTGAATTGAAAACGACGGGAATGACCTAACATACGTTGTCATTGTAATAATTTATTCAATTTGTTAAAATTTTCCACCTTTCAATCATTCATTTTTGGTTATAAAGAATATCGTAATGAACTTTGGCTTTTATTCTTGAGAAGAAGAATGAGTGTTATTAGATGGGCGTTTGACTTGTCACGATGGCGACCCGATATGAAGGACTTACTAATTGCCACAAAATGCATACAAGCAGAAGAGAAGGACCGGCTCATGAAGTTTCACTTCCAAAACGACTTTTATTCGTCATTGATTGGACGTCTGTTAATGAGAAAGTTTATTAATGAAGCCACTAAAATTCCATACAATGAGGTACTGTTTAAAAGAAGTGACCAGGGCAGACCCTATCTAGCCAATCGGACACCGGAAATTTATGTCGATTTTAATGTTTCACATCAAGGAGACTTTTGTGTTTTGGCTGGATACTGCTCTTCTACAACTACTCAAACGACTAAAATTGGTGTTGATGTTATGAAATACGACACAGAAGATCACAATAGAAATATATTTAGTATTATGGACAGAAACTTCTCAACTAGAGAAAATAATTATGTAAAACAAAAGAGTACTCCTCTTGATAAAAATCATGCATTTATGCGAATTTGGTGTTTAAAAGAAAGCTATGTCAAGACACTTGGCTGTGGAATTACAGTAGATTTAAGTAATATAGACTTCCATATCAAATCGAAAGCCCATGAACGGGTGGTTATTGTTGACACTGACTTACAGGTCAACGGAACGTTTCAAGAAAAGTGGAAGTTTGAAGAACACACTATAGGAAAACATCATTGTGCAACTATTGCAATATATGACGGGTCTGATCTTATTAAACCCGAGCCTTTCTCAATATTAGACTTTAAGAACCTAATAGAAAATAATATTCCATTATCCGACAATGATGAAGAATATTGCAAAGATGTTCTTGCAAAAGAAACAAAGTAGAAAGTTGTGAAATTTTGTTACGATTTATAACTGAAATGATGTTAGGTAAACTCATCACTTATACCCTGTTTTATTTTCCAGTGCTAAACCCTACAAAGGTTCATGGAGTGAATGGGCTAAAAAAGAAGGATTGTAAGCTTATGACAAATGGGCAATTTCTTAAATAAAATATGATTTAAAATTAATCAATTATTTATATAAATGTATTTTCCGATTTGTATGAAATTTTCTTACAATAAAGATGTATAATGCACAATCGAATGAAGATGTATAATTCCTAGACTAGATTCACATTAGATTTACACTAGATTTACTATTTAATAAAATCAAAAGGGTATGTCCTTCATACAACCCCACGACTGACCACATTTAAGACGTACAGGCAATGGCACAGATAGCTGAACACAATTTTCCATAGTTCGTCCCACAATTGAAGCTACTTTCGATACATATTTTTCATCTACTTCGAAAATCAGTTCATCATGTACATGCAATACGAATTCTGCTCTGAATTTTGCACTTAAAACGGATGTTTCGATAGATCGATACTTTTGCAAATTTTGAATTATTTGCAAAATACTACATTTCACTATATCTGCAGCAGATCCTTGAATTGCACTGTTAACTGCCTGTCGTTCGGCCTGACCTTAAAATATTGAACATGCATAAGCATTTTTTTAATAAATTATTGAACAGTACCTTTCAAAAATGAGTCTGAATTGTTTATATTTGGCAAATATCGGCGACGTCCATTAATTGTTTCAATATAACCATTTTCTTGAGCAAAAGCTATAATTTTAGAAATGTGTTTCCTGCAATAAAGATAACATTTGTGAACCATCTTTTCAGCGATTTTTTTCTTATATTACCTAATTCCCGGATATTTCTCGTGAAATTGATCTACTAAACTGCATGCTTCTTTTTCAGTGCATTTAAGTGTCTCAGATAAAACTTTTGCACTCATCCCATAAATTATACCATACAAAACTTGCTTGATACTATCACGTAAGTTTGGTGTGACTTCCGATTCTGTTAAACCATTCCACTCCGCTGCTATCTCTTGGAAAATATCTCCTGGTTTGGTCATAATTTTTTTCAAACTCTGATCCTGTTGTATATGAAAATTAAAATCATAAATATAAATTGATATAATACATACATTAGATAAATGAGCTAAAATACGAAATTCCAACTGGCAATAATCGGCTGAAATGAGCACGTTTCCCGCTGGTGGCTTAAAAACAGATCGACAAGATATATGCCTTCGACCAAGGTCTATTAAAGTCCATATGAAATTTCAAATATGAATTTATGTGGAAAATGAAGAATTTTACCATCTACATAAATTTCAAAATTTTTTGCAACGTTCTGTAGATTCGGTTCATGCATTGATATTCTTCCGGTCGAAGTGTACGTTGTGCTATTTCCATGAATCCTGCAGTAGAATATAATTTCGTACTACAATTTTCTGGTACCATTCTGTTGCTCTTACCTTTCGTCAATTATTCTAGGTATCAATGGTTGTATATTCTGCCTCAAAATATAGTTGAGCTTCCGATAGGTAACAATTAAAATTGATAGTGGGGACTGGATTTGTTCTAATATGTGTTTTGTGGTTTTGTACCTCTTGTTGCTCTTTTTTTCTAATTGTAATACCTGTTGGGAAAATAAAGATTAGTCTATTCCCATTTAACATACAATCCATTTAAATTTCACCCTTCCAACTGATGCAGATGATAATAGATTGAACTTAGACCCATGTATTTTATAAATTTTGGTTTCGACTTCCTTCATTGTTAGTTTTATTTGTTCACAAAGTTCAATCATATCAGTTTCGACAACTGGGAATCCTGTAACCTCCATTTGTAACAATATACTTTGAATAGGCGTTTCAATATCTAAAAGAAAATTCAAATTATTTATTAATGGAATTATAATATTTTTTGTGATATTAGAATTTTAAATTCTAATGAAAAATTTGACCTCCTTATTATTATCAGGAAAATAAAACTGTTCGTACCGTGATAGTGCTTCAGCAGACGTACACCATCAATCCTTTCAAAATCTTTGAACACACCTTGAAGCAAGTAGTTAGTAACAAAAGATTCTATGCAACTCCTATGATTGGTTGAAATTATGAAAAACATTTATGACAAATTAATTTACATACCTATTTCTTCCAGTTATGCTATTTGGATTTATTCCTATACTCCCATCAGTTCTACATTTTCCTGCTAGGCAAACAATATTTAAACATTGTGGAGCATGAGTTTTGACCTGATAACATAATGATAAAAATTTGTAAAAATTTTCCTCAATTTTTCATTTTCACATACCAATTCTCGAAAACTTTTACCACCATCAGGATGTAGGAGCCACATTGCTACTTTAGGATCATCTATTTTTGCTTGTAACTTTAATGGTTCGTTAATAATTTTATGAATAATTTTAAGTTGTTGACGGGATTCAAATATTCTCAACGTAAGGTTAGTTCTATTCAATAAAGTTTTTAATAGATTAATTTTTTGCTCGGTTGTAACCGCTGCACTTGATCCTACTTTCTGCAAATTAATGAAAAAACAAATATCGCTAACACAAATAGATACACCACTCGCAAAAGCTTCATCGTTCAATGAAAAATCCATTGGTTCACATTTTGATGTACTTTCCCCTATGTATCGTTTCATACTACTTCGTAGATTTTCAACTCCAACTGATAAGCTTAATTCATTGCATGTTAGTAATTCTTTTTCGAAGCTCTGGAAGAGTGACAAGTCTGCGCAAACATCAACCATCTGTATGGATTCTATGTCTCCTTTACTGAACGTCGAATCAAATGATTTGTCCACATTTCCATTATTTGATCTAGGAAATGTCTCATCAGAGTTTACTGCTATGTTCGCTGATTGTGTGGATTCATGTTTGTTGATTTTGTCTTTTAATTCGGTAGTTACAATTTCATTGTTGGTTGGAGTTTCACATAACTCTTCTTGAGGTTTGACTTGTGAAGAGTCCGGGGTCCATTTAATAGCAATTCCACCCATATCCCGTTGAACATAATCACGTGCTGTATCTATGAGTAATTTCGCAGCTTCACGAATAGAAACACCTTGTAACAGTTTTAAATACAATTGTTAATAGACGAACTTCAAATTTTTGTAAATATTACCTTTCTGACCTGTTACGAACAAATTTCGTAAAAAAACCTGCTTTTGTATGTCATCATCATCCGCTTCCGTTTTTTCGGATTCAAAACTTGTTGAATCATACAAAACTTTTTCAACAATATTGACTCTTGCATTTGCTAAATCGACCAAATTTCTAATTCCTCCTTCATACAATGCTCTGGCACGACGTGGAACCAAATCAGGGAGACGCATTAAATCCATTAGATCTTGATGTATTCCAAAATACAATCGATCTTTAAATTGCGATAATATAGATGCAAGCATATCCCATTTCAGGGATATACAAAACGATGTCATAATTCCAGCAAAAACTGACGCCATTTGTTGAAGGTTCTGTAATAAGCCTCGATTGCAATTGAATTTTCTTGCAACATGATTCAGTTGAGATTCATTTATTAATTCCTGCAGTGCTAAAGAAATGTAGAATCTGAAAATTATAACAGAAAATATATATTTCATATTTAATATTTACTGTTTGATATCATAAGTTTACCTTTTATGTACTTGTACATCCTGTGGATCTAATTTTGTTTGACCTCGCATTGCTTTGATGAGAAATGATTCTTTGATTCCAATAATTTTACCAACACGTTTTGCAACTGGTGAAAGACTATCCCACAAATCTATGTATTCTAACCAATTAATATCTCGCATCTGATAGCAAACTGAGATTGGAGTTACAAGATATATTGCATGCAGCTCAGTTTCTAAATTAAAATGCTGTCTAGCCTTTTGTAATTCAGAAAATAAAATGAGGCCTTCGGTAGGTGGAATCGATGATGCTGTAAGTGCGAAAACGTTTGGTTACATTTAGATGTTGATCGTAGTATTAACATACATAAACATGCTAATCCTAAACGTGTTGGAATATAGTTCCAATCTTTTGTGTTCTCATCAAGCTGAAGACGAATAAATTCATATTCTTCTAAGAATTTAATAGAGCTGGTGAAAAGTTCATCTTCTCCTGCAACACTGTCACCAGAAGCTTTCTCCACGTTTTCAACATGTAGCAAAGTACATTCCATAAAGTTTTGTAATTCAGTTTTTGTAGTAGCTATACCAGAAGCGATAATTTCGAGAAGTCCTCTTTTAAAGTGAATCTGCAACGTTTTACAAAAAAGCGTTAAGAGAATATGTTTAGTACTCATACTCATATAGATTCACACATTATTCTCAAACGCCATACAAGACTTCATGGTTTTCAATTGACTTGAAATCAGTTCCAAACCCATTTTCGAATTTTTATCATTACAAATTAATATTGATTCGCCAAGAGTATCCTGAAAACGAAGACAACAGTCGTAACATTATGTGCTAATGCATTGATATTCAAACCACCTTTCCAGTCCTACCCGCTCTCCCTATCATCTGCTTGTATGTTAAGCTGCTCATAATTTTACCAGCAAACATTGGCGAACGTATTATCACTCGTCTTGCGGGTAGATTTACTCCCGAGCTTAAAGTGCTAGTAGCAATAAGAATCTTTATATCACAAGTTTTGAAATATATTTCAATTATATCTCGTTCTTCTACCGTCAGACCAGCATGATGATAAGCACATCCAAAAGAAATTGTTTTCTCAAGAACAGAATCCAAACCTTCATTGCAAAAAGTATTTTAAGGTTTTTTTGAATTCATACCAGAGTCTAGAAATCCATATAATTCCACCTACCTGCAGGACAATTTCTTAGTTGCATTTTGATGTTGTCTAGTTTTTCGCGATTTAGATAGTCCTTTATTTTTGTTTTATATTCACTTTCGCTTTCTGATCGCGCTAATATATATATTCCACGAGCTACGTTTTGACAAAGTGATTCACACCAATCTTTAGATGGGCAAAATACAATTGTTGAGTTTCCTTCGACAAGCGTTTCAATACAAAGTTGAATTATGTTATCTGGATCATTAATATGAGTGGCAAATAATTGAACATTAAGTTCGCGAATCAAGCGCATTTCGCTGTTGTATATTGATGCTCCAATTTTTAGCATTTCAGATAAAACAACTGGTCTAAAATTTGTGAGGTAAAGCTCTGCTTGTAGCCATTTAGCAAGTAAGTCAATATTTGGCAGTGTCGCAGACATTGCAGCGATTTGTATTCTCATATTGTATTTTTGGCAAACAAATAGTACTTTTGCCAACAACAACTCTAAGATGTAACCACGTCCAGGATCAGATATGAGATGAGCTTCATCAATTATTATCAAACCGATATCATCTAATCTTTTTTCTTCGAGTAATCTATTAATTATTGTGTTTGATTTCTCAATTGTACAAATTGCGAAATCAACACCATCAAATCCACGTGGGGGTGAATTTCCACCAAAAAATCCATCAACTCGATATCCTGAAGATGTTAATAAATCCTAAATCTTTAATTATATGTCGTTCAAGTCAAAATAGGAATTCATACCTGTAAGTAATACATTTTTTCACGGGCCACAGAAATAAATGGTAGAATCAACAATACTTTTCTTTTTCTTTCTTTAAGTGTTTTAATAGCGAGAATTTCACTTATTAGAGTCTTTCCAGCCGATGTGGGTGCACTATAAACCAAGTTACAGCAGCTTCTTAAAACCTAGAATAATATCATGTTAAACAATGTTTTGTGGCTGACATGTACATACTTTTGTAGTCAGTAAGCAATCAACTTGCCAATCAAACATTGTAGTAACTCCTTTCTTTTCGTAAGCATTCAACACAGGAGTTGGAAGATTCCAATACGACAATCTATTTGTGTTCGTTGTTTTGGTGTTACTTTCAAGTTTACCAGAAGTATCCGCAATCTGTTGATTTCTTATGTTTTCTTGATTTTTCTCTACATTCAGGGTAGCAGAAACATCATGTTTCAAGGATATGCTTTTAAATGAATTTTCATTTGGTGCCTGGTCTCCAGAAATGTTTTTCTCAATGGATTTCAAATCATTTGTAACTACAAATGTATGAGCAAATACATTCTGGGTGTTCACGTCAAGGATTTCTCTCGATTTGTCTATCTTTGGCATGCATTTTTGATCCAACTGTTCATTATCAGAAGAACCTGATACTTCAAGTTTGAAATCAGTTGATGTTTCAGGTATTGGACCAGTGTCGTTGAATGTATTCTCAAAGAATTCCTGTACATCACTAGCATTATGTTTACTAATTTGCTGTTCGATATTTCTTGATGTGTTTGGATTCAGCCTTGTTCCCGAAGGATTTTGCTTCCCATTGGCATGATATTTAGACTCATGTGTTATGTCATCTGTTTCTTTGACTGGACAAACAACATTTATGTCTTGTTGTTCTAAGCTGCTTGTTGTACTCTGTTTTCTGAAACTGTTTTTTATTGTCGAAAAATTCTGATCTTTTTGAAATTCATAAATTTCATTATTTTCAAAAAACTGTGAAACATCCTCCAAACATTTTTTTAATTCCTTTTCGGAATATAATTTATCTTCGTTATTAGCAACGTTGAATGTCGATGTAAATGCCACATTTTCAATATCCACACAATGATCGTTTTCTTCATCAACTAGTGCTTTTGATATATCGTCTTCCACATTTGTATCCAGACACGCAAAACTCGAATCATTTATTATAATCTTCATGTCTTCCTCAAATGAATTTTCTTAAAAAACGAAATAACCAATGAATAAATCGATTTAAAAATAACTTCTTATACCATAATGTGATAGCTTCTTCATTTTCAATGAATTGTTTTCCTTTACGCTTTCTGCTCCGTCCAAATTCTCATCCTCCAGTCCTAGTAAAGTACTATTACCAAGTCCGATTGATTGTGAGAAAGCCATTTTCAAAGGTTTGATCTATTCAATAATGTAAACATTTGAACATTTCCAAACAAAAATTGAATCAATAGCAACTTTGATTTTAATTTTATATAAGGAATGAGACACGAATTCTCAGAATTCCTTTAAATTCACAAAAATTCTATTCAACCGTATGTCAAAACAACAGAAAATACCAAATTCAAGATCAACGGATCTTCTGCTTATTTCCAGGGTACGTTCGCTCAATACCAAATATTGAGACCACAATAGGACAGGCAAAAATAATATAATCTTGACCTTATAATTAAAAACGGACCGGATATTTCTTTCCTTTACTTAAAATCGATATTGAATTTAAGTTTTGAATACCACTTTCTTCTTTTCTTGAAGATTTATATGCAATTGATAAATAGTATGCAATGCTCGCCAAACCTTGGCGAGTTTATAGACCACTATTACGGGAAGATTTGCGTCAGAGAATTGTCATTGAGATACCTGCTGATTTGTTATTAGTTCTTATCAGTAAGATAATTCAACAAGTGTTTATAATTTATCACACGAGTGTGATATAAAAATCAACAAATCAACTGCAGCACATGCAATTGTAACTAAATCCCCAAAATCACATTTATTGAAATACATTAGCTTTAACAATGCCACAAACTTTACTTAAATGGTGTAATGTTCTGCTCAAACCACATGGAGCTAAAGTTAATCTATATAAAAGATTCTCAAGCGCTCTACCAGAAACAAAAAATGTCAGTGAAGGATCACAAGTTAAAATGAATATGTTTCAAGCAATAAACAATGCGTTAGATTTAACATTGGAGAAGGACAAATCAGCATTGCTTTTTGGAGAAGATGTGGCATTCGGTGGCGTGTTTCGTTGTTCATCAAATCTTCAAGCAAAATACGGAAGGGAACGAGTATTCAATACACCATTGTGTGAACAAGGTATAATCGGATTTGGTATTGGTGTTGCTAATATAGGAGCTACAGCTATTGCGGAAATACAATTTGCAGACTATATTTTTCCAGCTTTTGATCAAGTTAATATTTTACACTATTTATCATCGAACATGATTGCCAAAATTTACTTCTCGTTTCAGTTGGTAAATGAAGCAGCAAAATGTCGATACCGAAGTGGTAGCATGTTCAATTGTGGTTCTTTAGTAGTACGCGCTCCATGTGGTGCGGTTGGGCACGGGGCGCTCTATCATTCTCAAAGTCCCGAGGCATATTTTGCACACACCCCCGGGTTGAAAGTGGTAGTTTGTAGTGGGCCCAAAAACGCGAAAGGGTTACTCTTAGCGTGTATTAAAGAACGAGATCCATGTATTATGTTTGAGCCCAAGGTGTTATATAGATCAGCAATTGAGGAAGTTCCTACAGAACCGTATGAGTACCAAATTGGCCAAGCAGAGATTGTAAGACCGGGAAGAGATGTTACTTTGGTCGGCTGGGGTGCACAAATTTATGTTTTGAAAGAGGTATGAGTTTTATTTTTGCAATATGTAAAACAGATTAATCCGAATCTGTTCGTAGGCAGCAAAAGAGGCTAAAGAAAAACTAAATGTTGATTGTGAAGTAATCGATTTACTTTCTATACTACCCTGGGACAAACAAACTGTTTGTGATGTAAGATTTTGCTGAAATTGATTAAAAGTAAAAATTTATATAAAATTTCTTATGTTACAGTCTGTGAAAAAGACAGGCAGAATAATAATAACTCACGAAGCACCATTAACAAACGGATTTGGTGCAGAAATTGCAGCTACAGTTCAAGAAGAATGTTTTCTTCATTTAGAGGCTCCTATCAAGCGTGTAACTGGGTGGGATACACCTTTCCCACATGTTTTTGAACCATTTTATTTACCGGATAAACATAGATGCTTTGCCGCTGTTAAAGAAGTTGTTGAATATTAATGTTTGTGTTTAGACATACATATACCTAATGTGCTTTGGTTATCTCTGATATAGAACTATTTTTCTAAAAACAAATTTTTGTTCTGTATTTTCAATCCAATTTATTCCACTTATAAGAAGTATTTTCAAAATTTATAATGACATCCTCCTTGCGTGGAAAACTGCTTTGGGTTCCAGGATGTTGAACAGAAATTGATGCAATATAGCAAGCACAACCGATTATTTGATGAATTTCCTTTTCAGGATATTTGGCTAAGAAATATCCTAAAGCACCAATAAAAGCATCGCCTGCACCAGTAGTATCAATTACTTTATCCACTTTAATAGCTTCAACGTGTATAGTTTCCCTTTTATTTTCCATTGAGTAAACGACACCACGTTCACCCAAAGTTATTATTACACTTTTCGCTCCCATTTTTGTAAGAGCATAAGTGGCATCTCTAGCATCGCTGAAATTTTTAATTACTTCAATAATAAATCGTTTTGAATCCATCGTTATAATACTTTATGGTTTCAACTGTTAGGTTCGTCATGAGAGCAGCTTCAGTTTCATTTACACATAAAATTGTCGGATATGTTATTAGTTCGCTCGGAGTAGTTCTTAGAGCGGGTGCTGCATTGAGTATAGAAACACCTTTAAAGTTTCTGAGTGCTTCAATAGTTCCGTTAATTGGAGTTTCCAGTTGGCATATGAGCACCTTACGATTTTCAATTTTGTGTTAGTTTATGGACAGTGTTATAATGAGTTCTAGTGATTTGAAGAAATTATGTGTCGGATAAAAGGTTTATGGTAAATTACAAAGACCAAAATCTATAGTATGAATTACATTTTACGCAAAAATAAATACCTGAGCTTTGTCCATGTGTTCCTTTGCTTTCTGTGCATTTTGTGGTGAAAGGCAGTTGTTTGCTCCAGGAATGATTACAATTTGGTTCTCACCGTTGTCAGACACGCAAATCTGCGCAATTCCAGTATTCTGAAATAAAATTTTAATATTTCACAATTGTTGAAAAATTAAGTGCTATTAAATCTCACTTCATTTTCAGTTCGTTCTACAAATTTAACGTCAACATTTTCGTTTTGTAAATTTTGTATGTACTTGTCGCCCCAAGAATCTGTGCCTAGCTGAAAACGAAATTTTTATTCCTGTCTTATTACATATTTTCTAAATTTCTTATATACAAATCCAATAAATGCTACTTTTGCACCAAGCTTAGCTGCTGCTACGCATTGATTAGCTCCTTTTCCTCCAAAACCAGTTGCAAGTTTTTTTCCGTGCAATGTTTCGCCAGGTTTTGGTAATCGTGGTACGTAGCTAAGAATATGCACATCACATTTATTTGCTTTAATCCTATTTTTATAATAAATTACCTTATAAAATCTACTATGGCCGAACCAAAAACACAAACATCAAATGAACCCATGGCTATGCTATCTTGTGCAAAACTAACTACTCTCAAATTGGCTTATATAAAATTTTGCTCATCAAGTGTCATTTAACCAAACAAATAGCTTGATAAGAGCTAAATTTTAAAATGCGCTTGTTAGATTTGGATGCGTCTTACCGTACAAACATGATTTTTATAATTTATCTTATAAAGATATAAAAAAACCCTTATCTTAAAAATTAGTTTTCAAAAATAATTTCTTTTATTATTACGCGACATGACATCGAAATTTGATTATATTACATCTTATTTTCCAACTACTTTGTCAGAAAATTCTACTGTATGTACGAAATTGCTAATTGAATTTGATTAACCAATTGAAGACTGAAATAACGTTAACTGGAAATGTCTGGCTTTAGTTAAGCACTGGAAAACACTGACGAGCATCTGTTTTGCACACAAGCAATAAAATATGTGACGAAATTGATCGAATGCATTTTATGTTTTTTAATTATAATCTAATTAAAACGATAAATTTCAAAACATATTTTATCAATTTCAATCTATAACAGAACAATTCTAATTTGTAAGTTGTTAGGTACTTCAGAATTTCAGCGTTTAAACATTTACTAGTTAGATTTTTAATAAGAAAGATATCTTCGAGTTCATTTCTATTTAATATAAAATGTTGTGTGCTTTTACACACATTTTTTGGAAATTATTGTCCAGTATTTGTAGTAAATAAATAAAAAACAAACTATGTTTAATGAAAATTTTATTTAACTAGATAACTTAACAATATCGTCTTCTATTATTAAACTCAATTTTTTACTATATTTTTTAAACTTTTTGTCAATATTTATATCGGTTTCATCTAATGAATAATTTTTTTTATAGTTTTTTAACAATTTCTTCTTAATTTTACTTATTTCAATTCCATTTGGGTGTTTTTGAACAATTTTTTGTAGTTGCTCTTTCCAGTCAAACTTTTGTATTAACTCTTGATTATCACCATTCGTTTTCGTATCTTCATCTGGAAAATGTTAATAATTTAGTGTATACATATATTAAATATTTTTAAGTTTTGTATCCTACTTGGCTTAGGTTTCTTAGTTTGGCTGCTTGAATTACTTTCATCCACAGGTTTTCGTTTAGAATTTTTCTTCTGAATCTTACTTTCAGTCTCCTCCTTAACACCGTTTACTTGAATTTCTTCAGTGGGATCATCTTGCAACTTTTCTGAATGGTTGCTAGCTTCAACGTCTCCATTTGTTTTACTTACACCATTTGTATTTCCGCTGTTTGAGGAATTTTTCTGCCATGCCCTTTCATTAGCTTTTTCCAGCACATCCCAAACGGCATCGGCTAATTTGCCTCTACACTTCATACAGTTCGAAATGAAATTATAGAACTTTGGTTTTTTGCGTGGAATATTCTCGTAACTTTGCATTTTTTGAATAACCGATCGTACATTAGGAGTAAGGCTAAACTCGTTCGTGTCTAGAGCTGTGCGGACAACTGCAAGCCAACTTTCTTGCTTTTTTTGTCCTGTATTTTTGCTCTGCTTAGGAACAAAGTCTTTTCCAGAGTATTTCTCAGCTTCTGTTATACATTTAGTATGAGCCGTATAGTCCTCTCCTCGAAAATCTTTCAAACAATCCATGCATGATAGAAATTTTTTAGCTCCACGACATTTTTGCATGTAGTGCTTTTCAACAGAAGGTTTTTTTACTGATTCACCACAGTGATTGCACGTAAAGTAAACCATTTTTAGAACTAACTTAATGATAATACACCGGTCTAGAGTGCTTTGTTTAATTTACCCACGTGTGCAGATGGCAGTGAAACAGCATCTGTCAGCTTGGGAGAAACGCAAGCTACGTTCGATGATAATCTTCAAATGTGAGTGTCCTACACGCCGCATTACCAAGATGATTGCAAGACGTTGTATATAGTAGATCATTAAATACGAATGATTTTTATTAAAATGGTACAATTCGATTGAAAAACTCCTTCGTTATAGAAAAAACATCAAGAATTTGGGTTTTAACATAAAATAGATTGCCTTTAAATACGCAAATATGTCTTCATTCCGGCCGCCAAGAGTAAAGCGTTGGAGATAGTTTGTGAACGTAAATGCTTACATTAATTTACACTACTATAAGCCAGAATATCATACGCTTCGTATAATTTTTACTTGAAAAATTCTCGATACTTTGAATTTCGTAAAACAATTAAGAGAGTCTTAGAAATATGAATACTTTTTGTCTCCAAAGAGACTTTTGAAAGCGACGAAATTTTACATTAAACTTTTGATAGTCAGATGTCAGATTAATATTTGGCAATAAAATTTCTCAATTTGTGGATAATTGTAAATGTTATTCAATCGCAATTTGAAAATAATAAAAATGATATTAATGTAGTTCAGTGAAATAAACGTAATCTATTATTGAATATCTTGATTATACGAGCACTTTCTAAGGCGCATTCCTTGTTGATTTAAGAAATATGGATGATTTGACGCAAGGAGATATTTGTCGTGTTTGTCGATGTGAAGGCCAGTCAGATAGGCCACTCTTCCATCCGTGCATCTGCACTGGAAGCATTAAATGGATTCATCAAGATTGTTTGATGCAATGGATGCGATATTCCAGAAAGGAATACTGCGAGCTTTGTGGTCATCGATTTTCCTTCACACCAATTTACTCTCCAGATATGCCCCGTGTTTTGCCACTAAGAGATGTAGCAGGAGGTCTTTTGGTATCAGTTGGAACCGCAGCAAAATATTGGCTTCACTATACACTCGTAGCATTGGCTTGGTTGGGTATTGTTCCACTGACAGCTTATCGTATCTATCGTTTTATGTTTAGTGGATCCTTTGATATGATATTATCATTACCATTTAATGTATTTTCAACTGAAAATATAGCTGCAGATGTATTTCGAGGATGTTTCGTCGTTACATGTACACTACTTAGTTTCGTTGGACTTGTTTGGTTACGAGAACAAATCCTACATGGCGGAGGACCAGATTGGCTTGAAAGAGATGATCCACCACAAGCAAATGACCAAAATATAGATGTTCCTGCTCAACCTGTTAATATGGAAAACAATAATAATAATAACAATGAAAATAATAATAATGATATACCACTTGGCGCTCCCTTATATGTACCAATAGACAATGCAGAACCTCCAGCAGTTGAACCAGACGAACGTGAACCAGAACAAGAATTACAGAATGGCAATGAAGAAGCAAACTGGAATCCCATGGATTGGGATCGTGCTGCTGAGGAATTAACATGGGAACGTCTCCTTGGCTTGGATGGATCCATGGTGTTTTTAGAACACGTGTTTTGGGTTATATCTCTTAATATTATTTTCATTTTTACGTTCGCCTACTGTCCACATTCGATTGGTAATTTTGTAATAGCTTCAATGGGATTTGTTCGACCAGAAAAGCCATTACTACATTTTCATGGATTAATAACGACACTGTTTGGATATTGCATCATTGGAATTATATTGGTGTTCTTACATGCATTAGCTGGATGCTTCAAATTAAAAAGAATTAAATGGGTGTTGGGTTTATGTTATATTGTCGTGAAAGTATCTTTACTTTCAGTAGCTGAAATAGGAGTATTGCCATTAATTTGCGGTTGGTGGCTCGATATATGTTCACTTCCAATGTTCGATGCAACTATAAAAGATAGAAAGGCTAGCTTCCGTGCAGCTCCGGGTACATCATTGTTCATTCATTGGATGTTTGGAATGGTATACGTATACTACTTCGCGTCATTTGTTCTACTTCTACGAGAAGTTCTGCGACCAGGTGTTCTATGGTTCTTACGTAACCTTAATGATCCAGATTTCAGTCCAATTCAAGTATTTCGATTCATTTGCATTTCTCTGGTAACAATTTTAATACATTTTGATATTGTATTTTATAGGAAATGATACACTTATCCATATTAAGACATACAAGAAGGCTTGTCGCGTCCGTAATAATATTTGGATCTGCAGTTTTATTAATGCTTTGGCTTCCTATTCAAATACTTAAAACCGTATGGCCAACATTTTTGCCCTACACTCTTTCTGGAGATTCTGAGATGAATGAGCTAAGTCTACAACTGTTGCTTTTGCAGGTAAATTCAATATTGATTATTAATGAAACAAAACGACAAACCATAATTTTTCAGATTATATTACCTGGATTCTTTGAACAATCCCACACAAGAATATGGTTGAAAGGATTAGTACGCGTATGGTGCAATGTTGTGTCATGGGTTTTAGGAATCCGTAGTTATTTATTAGGATCTGAACCTGAAACAAACAATGATGACACTGCCGGCAGACCACCTCCAGAACAAGGACAAGGACTAGGTGCTGCTCATCAAGCGATTGTACAAAGAGATGTACCAGTGGGTTTTCAACCATACGACAAACCAACATTTTTCCCACTGAGACTCTTCGGTTTGCTCGTTTTTATGTCTATAAGTCTGGTTCTCGGTTCGTTGATTACTTTGACAGTACCCGTTTGGATTGGTCGACAAGGTATGGCTTTGTGGACAATCGGAGGTCATATAACATCACATAACAGTAGTCAAGAAGAATCACCACCGAGAAAACACGAGCTATATACAGCAGCAATGGGTACTTACTTATGTTGGATACTTTCAAGAGGAATAGCTCTTGCAGTTAACTTATTTCCACAAGGTCGCGCAGCAGTTATTCAAAAATTTAAACATTGGCTATCGGTTGCGATGTCTTATGCACTCGCTGCTATAATATTTGTTCTTATGTTGGGTGTTATACCCTTATTATTTGGCTTACTGCTAGAGTTAGTACTTCTTATTCCCTTACGTGTACCACTAGATCAAACTCCAATTCATTTTCTTTGGCAAGATTGGGCGCTTGGTGTATTATATACGAAAATAGCATGTGCTTTAACTTTGATGGGTCCTGATTGGTCACTCAAAAGGGCAATAGAACGAGCATATCGAGAAGGCCTACGAGATATTGATTTAAAATTTATAATTCGAGAACTTGCTACTCCAGTTATAACTAGCTTTGGATTAGCTCTTGCTATTCCGTACGTGATTGCTAATTCAATAATGCCAATATTTTTCACGAATCAACAAACTAGAAGTTTGATTGCAAGAGAAATATATCCATTTTTCCTTATAGTTGCAGTACTCATTGCTATAGTGTACTTTCAAATACGACAATTCAAAAAATTATATGTTGCTATTAAAAATGATAAATATTTAGTTGGACAGAGATTGGTAAATTACGAACATCGAAAAAGAAAAGAGTCACCGGCACCTTCTGAGTCGGAACCTAATGCAACTGCGGGAGCGATAGTAAATTAGAAAATTGCAAACAAAAATTTTTTTTTATTTCCATACATTGTTTTATTGTATTCTATTTATTTTTTTAATTGTTAAATTCTACTGAATATTGTAAAAATATATAAGTTTTAATTGAAGAATAGAGTTAAAAATAAGCATCAGTTGTGTTTTTATGCTTTTATTTTTTGAATTTATTTCCAAATAGATCAGCCTGCAGATGCAGTGTTTTTCAATTGTTTACAATAATTGAAATGAATGAATCTTTCACGGCACGAAAATAAAGTTTTACGTTTCTATTGGTTCACTCACCTAAAGTGGATGGTGATGTACTTGATCTCGATGTAACTTCAGGTTACATGTTGCAACAAACTGCCTCTACATGGGAATTCACTTTCATTGCATTCTCAAGATTTGTTAAACTCAATTAGAACCGATGGACTTTATGATATTTTGTTTTTGAAATACATACGTGCTACAAGCCTTGTTCTGGAAATTGATTTAATTCGTTATTTAACGAATTAACTGAGTGCACCAGTACCGTTCATAACGAAGCATACTCAGCAATTCAGCTGAACATATGGGTAACTTTTGAAGTGTCAACACTTTTCAATTTGCGCTTGTTTTAACGTCAGAATTTGTTAGAAGGAATCCGGTGTTTGTTTACTTCAAGTTACTTTGACAAAGTTTATTAAAATTGTTGAGTTTTCCAAAACATCAATAAGTTAACAAAATGTCTTGTGAAAAAGAAAGTACCATGTAGGCATATTATTCTCATAACTATAAATAATAATCAATAAATCAAATTTTTTATTGTAGAGTGGACTGGAAAAAATTGTGGCAACAAACATGTGGAGTTTACTTTGAAGTATCAAATGAAAATGTTCTGGAATTATTGTCTGGTGTATCAAAAGAAATTGTTGATGGAATTTTCCAATATCAAAAATTCAATTTACAATTGAACGATTTGGAGGTTATAATGCGAATGAGAGGATTCCAAAAACTTTATCAATTTACAAGTCGTTTGCAGCAGCTATTGGTGACACTTTGAATATATAGATACAAGATCAGAATAGTCGATGATAACAATGTATGATTGCAGGATTTAGAATCTACCCAATGTCTTGATTTGCTTTGTTGCTACCTTGTGACAGAGTACAGAGGGTCGGTTGGAACTCTGTCTAGTTTTATTGCAACGGAGGCCAATATGATAAAACTTCTAAATGATATATGGAGATATCACTCAATGAATAGAATGATTGCATTGAAAATAGTCGGTAATCTCTTACAATATCGTGGAAGTTCGAAGCATCCATACAGTGAAGAATATAAACAAATCGTGGACAAAGTTACATTGCAAAAATTGAAGAAATCTTACATCAATCAGTTGGAATTTTTGGTGAAAAAAGGGGGACCACAAAATAAATTCTTTCTAGGCGAAATTTTCAGTTTCCAAACGCATCAAAGGCTATGGATCGAAAGACAACTAAAGGAAACAAGAGAAATCTTACATATAATCCTTTTGGCAGTACATTCTGATGGAATTACTTGTGATGAGTTCATTACATTAATTGATTGCTTCACATCACATAATTTTGGTAGACAGCAGTTCTGGCGGGAAAGCACAAATGAACATAACAAAGATTTAGTAGATGCAGTAACATTCGCTGAAGTCGCTTTGTTTTTAGTATGCATGGATCATTTTCAAAAGTAAGCAATTTCCTGCAATTTGAAATACTTTTCAGGTGTAATCTTTTGTTAAAGTAACTTTGCAGATCAAATGTGGTTAACGGAATCACATTCGAAATTGACTAAAAGGATAAATCAACTCTGTCACAATGCTGAACATGGTCCAATTCTTCTTTCTTGGATGATTGCAAATTGTTTAAAAAAAATTTCTAACAATGAAGATGATCTCAGTCAGTTTTTAACTTATGGTTCTCGTGCAGTACAATTCGGCGTCTTCAGTTTTCTGCAAAAAATGATATCCAATGACATATACAAGCAACAAAGTTTGATTTCAAGAGTAGTAAGGACGACTGTTTACCATTTTGTATGCAATTTATGTGAACTTTTTGAATGCAATGACTATCTAACTCAGTATCCGTTCGTGTACGACTTACTTGCAGAGTTGTTAACAACACCAACTATTGCTGCTGATTTTTGCAAGAATGAAGGTATGACTATTTTATAATTACAGAGGTTCTCTTAAACACACAGATATTCATTTAGCTTCTGGTGCTAGAGTTTTATATACTGCAGCTATAGAGCGTTTCCCATATGAGTTTTCTCCACTGTGCATGATTGCATCTGCATTATGTTCATCTGGCGAGTCATCAAGTAAATTTGTAAGTTGAAGCTTGATTTTAATGGAACAATATAATGCATTTATATTTTATTACAGATAAGGGAGCAAATTGAATGTTTACCAGGATTTTGTGAAGTTTTTGACAGTTCAAAGTATTTAATTCGCACAGCCGGTGGTCTCAGCTCAGAAACATTAACTAAAGACTATGTACCATTTTGGGGTGTTAACTGTAAGATACCAGCAGGGACAGAAATTTACTTGCATGATGGAAAAGCTATAACAACAATTCATTTCCGTACAAGCTTCAATTTTTGGAATGCATTACACAATGAGATTAATTGTCTTCTCAACGATATGGCGCAATATACTGAAATCGATGATAAACGAGTGCGACGTGTAAATGTGGGACTTAAATATTTGTGTCCCGTTGTCGAACGTATAAAGGATGTTCAAGAAATATCCAGTGAAATGGTACATCCAACAGAAATGGTCATTGATATATTGAACCGGATGAAGATTTTACAAAATCCACCCATTGAATTACTAGCAAATTGTATTAATGTATGCACAGCACTTGTTCCACTTTTTGAATACGAAATTTTGAAGCGTGTAGTTCATCTTAACATTTTACCAAGTGTATCCACTTCTAAATTTAACTACAAACAGTACGCAAATGGAGATGGTTTTGATTCGAATTTAGTGGGAATTTATTTGATTAACATTGAGAAGAATTTAGAGAAATATCGATTTCTTATCGCTTATTTGAAGTTTCTACAAAAGTATACACAGGTAAATCATAAAAATATCACTTATTTTCAATGAAAACTCGCTAAATTTCAATTATTCACAGCTACAAAAGAATAATCTTTTCTTGGTGGAAATACCTGGAGTTATATTTTTGCTTCGTGAAGTATTTCCTCACTTGCATGTATGGCATTTCAGCTCTCACAAGGAGAAGCTAGAATTGTTTTCGATCACGATGCAATATTTCTTTGATGTACTACAAATCACAGAAGATCAAATGAAACTTTGTCCAGATCGTAAAGTTTTGAGAGACATATGTATCTACAGCCTTCTTAACTTGGATAATGGAATAGCACTTATTAAGTAAATATGAACCTTTGAGCCGTAATTTAATAATTTAAAAACCACTCATGCTATTTCAGATTTGTTTCTATTGGTAATGCTGCTCTTGAAAGTAGTATGGAAAATGAAGTTAATTGGATGGCTGTCGATCGTGCAAATTTACATTCACTAGTCCAAAACTCTATGACAATTTTAATGCAAATTTTACGTCTTAAATCTAGGGTTTTTGATGGTCCTGAGTTGTCACCCTTAGAAAAAGTCATTTACACTCAACCGAAACAAAGGGATGTTTTTCGAATCATTCCAGTTGTCACAAGTTACATGAACAACATTTTTAATCGACGACTACCTATTTTGGCTTGCCGATTACTTAGAAGATTTGCTATAGAATTCAAAATGTCGCTTCTTGCATGCCTTGATATGGAACCCGAGCAGATACGGTCTACATTCCTACAGTGCCTAAAAGATGATTTGGAAACGGACGATTTAAAAATAGCTGTTTTAGACTTTGTACAAGCTTCCATACAAAAACAGCCATGTTTAACTGAAGCTTTTTTCAAAATGAATTATCTGAAAGAAAAGGAGACTACCAAGAAGAAACTACCCGACTTCAGCGAAAGTGTATTAACATATATGGCGGAATATTTGGAGGCAGTGTTAAAAGTATTTTACGTTTAATTATTAATCATATGCATTTTTATCTAACACTTGTCATTGTTTATTATAGGACCCGAAATATGTCGAAAGTCCAATTTTAGGTCGCATCATGTCACTATTTCACGCCTTGTGGAAAAACAACATGCAATTGCTCGTGCGTGATTTAATGAATGAGAAAAATTTTTGGCGATCACTATGTATGCCTTTATTTGGAAAATTTAAATCTGGCGTAAAAGTTTATGGGCAACTTTTTAATATTCTTGGAATTGAAATATTCTGTTGCTCTGTTGAAAACAGAATAAATCCGGAACTCGAAAAGGTTTTGAATCAATTTCTGGAACAATCTTGTTTTTCAAAATGGTTGGATAATATATTCGATATGCCTGAAATAAAACACGAAGCATATAATGAAGAGGTTCCTGAATGGTTAAGTCGTTTACAATCTTTCAAAGATATGATGACACTGGTGCTTCGGAAAAACGTTGAAGGATTAAAATTTTCAACTCAATGCCAACGAACTTTACTCGAAAAATGCTTGAATATACTTGTTAAACGAGCGAGTTATACGGATGACTTAAGACCGTTTATGGTTTTAGCTGATTTTTATTTGATAATTATTACGACTGCCGAAAATTCAGTTAGAGAGTTTGAAACATCGAAAGTTTTCGAGTTATCAAATAATTTAGCAACTTATTACGAAGATATTCATGTTAAAACACGTGAATCGTGTCTAGCAATTATAATAAAACAACTTTCTTATATGAGTGACAAAACTCGAGAGGAAAATGAACAAACAATCGATACGTTGTTGCAGCCAATTGTGGATATAGCTCACTATGAACTTTCAAAGTTAGAGAATATTAATCAAAGTGAAATATCAGATGATATCACCAGCCTGAAATACAACTCATCACTGTTGCTGAGTTTGAATCTTTTGAAATCAATAGCAATTGTTCTTCAAAACAGAAAATCCACTAGTCTGGACACAAAATTTATAATCAACAAAACAATTGACAAAATTTTGAAATGCTTATGTACAATCATTCGAAATCCATCATGCTACAGCGTGTCAACAGAATTACTAGAAATTTTAATCATAATAGCAAAAGGAGATTATGCAGAACTATTTTTAAATCTGCAATTTGGAAACACATTATGGTTGAAACTATTGCCACCAAAAAATTTTATTGATAGAATGTATCAATCACAAAGTACTAACGAAAATGCTTGGAAGCCACAGAATTACTGGGTTTTATATGCCCGCGGAATTGCTCTAGTTACAACCTTATTACAACAGCATAAATATTTCTTTTTGGAGGACGCTTTAAATTTCATTGGAATACACGAAGAATATCTGAAAGATTCTATTTTCTTATGTAAACAATCATTAGAAGAAAACGTTTTGTATCTGATTAAAAACACAGTTGAGTTGATATCTGAAATGGTGGTATATGTAGAGTTTTGGAGACTTCAACATTCTCAAAGTCTCTTTTCATTAATGGTATAAATTCGTTTTTAAGATATGATTCGTTTCACAAAAAAATGTTTTTTTACAGAGGTGTCTTCAAATGCTTCTTCATAATTGTATTTCACTCCTTCACAGACCTAAAGTGTTACACGAATTAATGGATAAGGCGACAAATAGTAACAGAACAGAAATATTTTTGAAATCAATTAACGAGTAAGTGATAAAATTAAAAATATTTTAAATAGTTAATTTCCCTCGTGTTCAGTATTAGCGAAATTATTATTTTGACCACGAAGTCATTGCTGAAATTTAGTCCAAATTTGAGAGAACTTATTGCTGATCCTGAAATATTAATATCAAAGTGGCGTGCGCTAATTGATATTGAGTTTGGAGCTCCTAAAATCAATACAGGGGACTATGATCAACTGAATTTCGGTGGAATGCTAAGCGGTGTAGGATTGTTTGCTAAAGCCTTAAGTTTGGTAGTTACTATAACTTTTCCTTTTGCAAAATTGAGCTTTACTTTATTTTTATTGTACACATTGTAGCAAATCATGCCATTCAACATATTACCAATACTAAAGCTTGATTTAGAGTATTCACGGAAGACAAATGGAGATACGTGTCAAAATCCAAATCAAATGTTGCCAGTTAGCCCCAGAAACACAGACAGTTCTAGTTCCCGTCCACAGTTTTCAAAATCTTTGTCATCGAATTCAACAGCTAGTCTACCTTCCGTTGCACCTAATCTATCTACTGAGCTGGTCACTAATTTGAATGGCCAAATATGTTTGTTGGCTTTAGAACATTTGCTAACACTTTTAGCTTCCCAAAGCTTGCTAGCTTTGAAAAATACAAGTTTATCGAATCGTGAAAAGCAATTGATTCGACGGGAAATTAGCACAGAATTGACAATGTACCACGAAGTTATTCGCAAACGTGTCATGCTAGAGACTAGAGAAATGTGGCATAGGCGGAAAATTGGGACATTTACCATAGGAGCCATACAAAATCAAGAGAATTCCAACGGATTACAAACGCCAAAAGTAAGCAAGTCATCACATTCATCAATGCGTGTTGCAGCTGTTCGAAGATTTCACCAACAGCAACAGCAAAAATTGATGGCTGATCCGCAAACAAATGACGGTACTAATAAACGCATTGCTTTGGACGATTCATTTGTCGATATGGAGTTACGAAATATAACTTATGTAAAATTTGTTGAAGAAGATTACTTGCATTTTCTTTCCAATTTGTTTGTAACGATGTGTCAAAGCGATTAAATTAGACTCTTAAATATATTTGTAATTTATCAGGTTGACCATTTTCACCATGTTTCAATAAATAATAATTGACTAAAAACCTAAACGGATACAAAGTAGATTTTCATTAAGTATGATATGGATATCATCACTTCAAACTAAGATGTCTCCAGTAATATTAGAGTCATATAAATTAAATTTACTTACTTATGTGTTTTTATTTGATTTGTTTTTTGTCTATGATGATTTATAAAATATTAATATTAAACATACTTTTTGTCTAAATTTTAATGTAAACTATACTAATTTATTTACTTTTCCCCATAGCTGGCTAATTAGTCTCACGATCGGGAAAAGTCTCGTTGAATATTTTACAATTTTCTGTAAACATATCGTCAGATAATCTTCCGCAACTAGCTGTATTACTTAAATAATGATAAAAACGCGATCCACGACGTCTCGTAAGTCGACGTTGCTCGGATCTACAAATTTCTCGTAATATTGGTTCTACATCCAACGACGTCCCCCGTTCATGAATTTTCCTTGGTTGAATCAAATCTGATATGAAGGAACTAAAAACAAATTTCTATTATACATATATACTTTTTTGTGAAAAACAAATAAAATACTTTTGACTTTGGCGTAACCGGAGATCATAACTATCCACAGAGGATTGTAAAATATTGTTCGCAGACTCCTCAACCAAAAAGTGTGCAATATCTTCACGCAAATTATCATGCATTGTACTATTATAGTCATAATAAGTACATAGTGATGTCGTGAAAGACATATTCTCATAAAAATTGGACAATTTGCTTAATGTTTCGATTTGATTTCCTTTTCTTTTATCACCATTAGCATTCAAAATCTTTGAATTTTTAAACAAATTTTTCATATTTAACCATAATATATCGCACTGCGACCAAAGTGGCAAAGCTTGATAATCTGCATTTTTGTGAGAAAACGTTTTGAAAAGGTTTTTATGTACATAATTGCCTAAGTAGACGTCATCATAATTATCAATTTGATCAGGAAATTGATGTTCCTCACAATTTATGCCATCTCCTCCACTTCGAATGAAAAACTGTAGCTCTAAAATAGTTTTTCGCAAATTTCTTGCATTATAAAGATATAATTTTATAATATCGTCAAGTTCAACAGGACAGTTTTCAACTATAGATAAAACTGATAAATATTTGGACACGTTTAAAACATTGAAGCTGGGAAATTCTATTGAATTTTGAATTGTTAGCCTCGATAGGTGTTGGCAATTCGTATCACTTGCAGTTAAAATAACTGGTCGTTTCGAAGTTGTAGCTAATTGCATTATGGCTTCAACAAATCCAATATCTTGTTCGAAGATAACATCAGCATCTTCGATGAGTATCAAACATAATTTATCATCTTTAGAATCATCATTTTTGTTTAAACTATGTGGACACCTTTTTGAAAATATTTTTGAGCTCAATCTCACATCCCTTCTTTTAACTAAATGTGATTGTGTTGCTTCATGTAACTCTTGAATGATCTTCTTACCATTCCGTTTCATGCCAGCATTTATTTCTAGAATTTTAAAATTCATTTCGTTTGCTAGCAAATAAACTGCATTTGTTTTACCGCATGAGCTAGGACCTAATAAAACAACAAAGTTACAAAATTCACTACAGCTACTGTTGGAATAGTCTGAAGCATCCGAATCTTCAGTAGCTCGATTGCGTCTATTCTTCCATGAAGACAGAAATTCTTTCAATTTAAGCACAGGAGTAAAATTCACCAGAACCTCTGTGCTATTTGTTGGTTTATATTTCTCTGTATAAAGTACATCAAAATTGACTGTTGAAAAGTGTGTTTTTGGATCTTCTTCCACAAATTGGCTATTCACATTGACACAATCTTCTAAAACATCTCTTTGTACACCTGGGTTTTGAGCATCAAAAAGACGATATTTTTCTTTCAATTGATTGTAGCACCTGTAGGTGGGAAATTTTTCGTAACTCGTTTTCAAATGTTTTATTAAATCCCTTCTGTTTTTTAACGCGGGTAATTCATTGCTGCCATGATTCATAGGAATGTTCTCCTGAACTGAATAGCAAATATTTAGACTACGAAAATTTATTTTTATTTTCTTTCTTTGACCTTCAGTATGGGGAACGTCACTAAAGTTGTTTAAAAGTTTTATATTAATATCAGTAAAAACATCATTGCACGATACTCTTTCAGGGTGTCCTACATGTGATATAGTTGGAAACAACATATATAAAGGTTCAACAATTTTTTCAGATTGCATTTTTTCTAATTTCATTTTCTCTGGAATGCCCGACAACAAGAAATTTCTTCGAGCATTAAATATGCTCAAGTCTTGACTTGAATCATCCGGCACATCCAATGAGCATTCATTATTTTTATTTATATCGGTTTCGTCACAGCTTTGATCAAGATTAATTATTTCAATACTGTTTGTTGAAATGTTTGAACAATTTTTGTCCTGTAAAACGTTGCGTTTACTTTGCATTGATTTAGCACTTTGCATTCCACGTCGATTGCGTGCATTACTTCCTCGTTTTCTAAGTCTTTCACCATTTCCAATTTTTATATTTTCGTTATGCTTTAAATGACCATTTTTGATCGAAGATATCGTTTTCCTATCTTTAGTTGAAACAGAGCATTTTCTTGTTTGGTCATTCTTCTCAGGAGTGTGTATTTTGACGAAGAAATCTGATATATTATTGCGTTTTGTTAGTGATGATAGAATTGGTGCGTTGTTCTTTTGTTTATCAGAACCAGAAGATGCTGTTGAATCAGTCGAAGACAAGCGCATATCCGTTCTTTTTCGAATTCTTGAACTTTTCTTTCTTCTACCTCGAACAGAATTATATGTAATATGCTTTTCAACACTCGTGTTTTCTTTCACTTGCAAAACCTCTTGCGTTTCAGCAGATTTGTGTCTGAAATCATATCACAAAAATAATTATTCAAACTAAATCGTTCTTATTCCTTAAATTTATAACCTTTTTGTTAATGGCCGATTTCCACGAACATCATTAATAATTTTGGGCGAAACATCGGACCTTGTACGTTTTTTGTTGCTTCTAGAATCACACTCCGGACCTTCTGTTAGTATCGTATCAAAGTCGGAGCAAGTTTTTAAACTGCGAACGCTAGAGTTCATCATGATATGAAATGCATTCATTCCATCTCCCGCATTTCTTGATTCACCTGCATCTAAAATGAATTTAGTTTGAAAATGGAAACAAGAACATTTTAAATAATACCAGTAGCATCCGGTTCTGTCCCACACAAACCATTCGTTTTTATAGTCCCTATCAATGATGATTGCTCTTTTCCAGTTACAACACAATTGTCTAGCTTCAAACGTGATTTTGACCCGCGCGGAGGCCGTCCCCGACGCGAAATGCTTTTAGTAACAGGCATTTGTCAAAAGAAAATGCCAAGTAATTCCTTTGCCAACACCATTTACAAACACTCGAGATTTCTTAGAGCTAGCTGAAATTTCATTTTCATTGTTTGTTCTTAACCAAAGTTGTGTTATTGCTTAAATGAAAACATAGTACAAGAGTAGTAAAACACAATATTTTTCAAGAATCTTTATATAAAACTTGAATGTTTACATTCGACTCCATGCAAAACAATTTTGGTTAAATTTTGAGCACTTTTAGTGTTTGGCGGTATTTTTTTCCTGTCAAACATATAAAATGAAATTAGTGCGAAGTACTGCCATATCTATTGTCATGTCTATGCAGATTTGTACATTCTTGCTTCAAGTCAAATGGAGACTTCAAATTCAATTTATTCTAGTTAATGTAGAAATATATTCTTTACAAAAGTTTGTCGTGAGATAGATCCAAAGAATGTGCCAGTTTATTTCAATTTCTATCTGATTCAATATTATAACATTGAAGCCCAGTTATGATCGTAATTTTGCTCAATATTTAGTTATTTCTTAACAGGTACTGTACTTGTCAACAACATAAAATTGAGATAGAAACTGTCAAAAATGTTCATCTACCGAGAAGTCGGAAATTTAATTTCTTAAGCAATTTCCTGTGTCGGCTTGTGTTAACAACATAAAAATAGAGAATCAGGGAAATCAGAAATAAGGATTCAGAAAAAAGTTTCTTATTTTGAAAACTCTGTTTATTGAGACACTGAGTTTTTCGTTGAGAAATTAATATGTTTTATTGTAGAAAGTATTAGATAAAAACAAACATTTTAGTATCAGGTACCCGGTACATTTCAGCTTAATAGCTTGGGCAAATCATCAATATTTTCCATACTGTAGTGTAATGTCGTTTTCGACTGGGCACAAAAATCAATTTTTAAATCAATTTTTTTGATCTAGATCAAAAAATAATGTTCGACTGGTCAGAAAAATTGATTTATTTTTTGATCTAGATCAATTTTTCGAGATCTGGATTTATTTTCAGATTTACAAATACATACACAAAACTGTTATTTGACATTTGTCAAAATTGTGTTGTCAAAAGCAGTTTTGCGGTTGCGAATTTATTAGAATTTTTTTTATAGAAAATATTAATTATAATATCAAGTAGGAAATTTTCATTAAATTAAATTAAGTAAATAATAAATAATTTTCAATAAATAAATACAAATAATTTTCGAATAAAAGTGACGCTTCACTCACACAAAGAACTTCTTACAGATTGACGTTAGCATGTTCAAGATGGGTTAAAAAGATCAATTTTTAAATCAATTTTTAAATCAATCTGTAATTACCAGTCGAAAACCACATAAGATTCATACTGACAAAGAGGATTAATTGATAAAGAACTTAGACTCATTGCCAAACATGTCAAGTTTTCGAATTGAAGTAGATTTAACTGACTTTTTCAATGATCACAGAAGAAGAGCATACATTTTTATTCGACCCGAGCTCCGCACAGTGAGCTGTTTAGAAAATCATATAAGCGAAACATTTGGCTTGGATAGGATAGCGATAGTTGTAAACGAAGAAATATATTTACCTTCCGCAGAGAAAATCGAAGTTGTGCAGAAAAAGGATGTTTTGAAGTAGACATAAAAGATGTTTTCTTAATAATTTTTACTAATAATTGTTACAATTATAGAGTTGTGGCTACAGAGGAGGGTTCAAAGAGGAAAAAAAGTAAGAAAAATCTAAAAAACGATGATCTATTGGGCGATAAAATTAAAAGCAAAGCACAATTGAATGACGAGCATGGTGTTCAAAATGGACAGGAAAACCTCGAAAATAGAATGGAAATTAGTAACGACGATGTAGAAAATTCTATGAACAATTCGCTTGGTGTACCGAAATCAAAAAGAAAAAGGAAGCGATGTAAGAAGACCAAAACGATTCAAGACGAAAGATGCGAAAGGAAGGAAAATACATGCAACAAACAAGTTAATATTACAAACCAGGAAACTGAGGCAAAAGCTAATCACATACGATTCGATGAATCCTTAAATGCACAAGTTGAAACAGATGAAAAGGTAGAAGAAGTTCGATGGGAAAACACTCTAGATCAATTGAATACCACCGAACCAAGAATTATTTTTGCTACAAGTATTTTTTTACTATCTCAATTCTTCTTCACCAACTTATCAATGTTTTCAGTTGTAGAGCCGCCAGTGACTGTTGAAAATATAAAAGAGCAGGATGAAGAACTGCTTCCTGTTGCAACTGTGAATGGTGACCGCAAGAGCATAATGAATGGAGAAGGGAAGGTTGATGTGAATGATATGGCAAACAATTTATAAGACTTTGATTCATGTTAATTAAATATTAGACATATGTGCAGTTGTTGACAAAACGTCGTCTTTTTAGGTTTATTGAGCGCATTTTTCACATTAAAAAATATGTATTTATCAAAAATATAAAGAAAGTAATTTTTAAAAGAAATATTGCACTGCGGCTGTTTAATAAAACCTAAACCTAAGTGGTAATCCTCATATGGCTGTAGTCATTTTGAATTTGAAATTGTACTATTTACCACGTTAAAAGACTATTTTTATCATTTAAAATTGATTCAAAAATTTGTTTAGATCAAGTTTGGAGCAGCACTTTTGCACACAGTTGATTATTTTCAACCCAAACTTCAACATCCAATTCTGTAAAGAGTCGAATTTCCACCTGATTCGTATTTGCAGCAATGATTGCTGTGTAAGGTTTACTATCCATTTTCAGTGTTACATTCTTGTAATCAGCGAATTTTATCGAAATATTGTGGCCAGTTTCAACTAAAATCACATCAAAATATTTATATTTCACGTCGAGAACAGCAGCCTTCATAAGTAAAGTTTTTCGTTTTTTGATGTAGTGTATAAAATAGGAATCAATATTGGCTTCTCCAGCCAATTTCGCATCATATTTCTTGCGATTACTTATTTCTGCTAATACTCCTAACTCAACAGGAGTTCTTTTTGGGACATCTGAATACTTCACAGCTGCATTAAGTAACCTTAAATTCGAAATGCAATTAAAATATTCATCAATAATTAAGATGTTACCTGTGCACTAAAATATCAGGATATCTACGAATTGGACTTGTAAAATGAGTGTAAATAGGTATTGAAAGTGCATAATGCCAAAATGAGTCACTACTCATATTGTTGCTACAAAAATACCTTTAAGAGAAAGTTGTTTATTATAGAAAATTGATTTAATATTAAAATTTTCACCTGGCACGAGTCATTGGCTTAGCAAGCAAAGTGTTTATACAATAAATAATAGCCTTTGTGTTACCATAATCGTTACAAATCTTTTTTATTGAATTAGCTAGAGTTTTGGAACTAGTTATATCGAGTTCAATTTTACTAGCACGTAAGTCATCACTTAGTGTTTTAAGAGAATTTGCTACTGGTGGGGCATGATTTCGTAGAATAGATAGACTTGGATAGTTCTCGTATATGTGCTTAGCGACACTTTGATTGGCAAGTAACATAAACTCTTCAATCATAGAATTTGCTTCTTTTGATTCATAAGATTTGAAAGATAAAGGTTCATTTGTTTCTGGATCAGTTACGAAACACAATTTCGGTTTATCTAGTTTAAGAGCACCATTTTCAAATCTTTTTTCTTTCAGTTTTGTTGCTAGTTTTTGTAACATTTTAATGGTATTGCAAATTTTTTCTGCATTGATGTTATTTTGTATCTCTGGAAAATTATCAGGTACAAAGGATTCATCAGTTGAGTCAATAACTTCTTGCGCATGTTCATAAGATAATTGTACACAAGAATTCATGATTGATTTTACAAATTTTGTGCTTATTATTTCTGCGGATTCGTTGAGCACCCATATTATTGAAAATGAAAGTCTACTTTGTCCTGGTAATAGAGAGCATTGCATGCAAAGCGTTTTCGGTAACATATGATAAACTTCGTTTACAAGATACACTGTAGTTGCACGTTTCTTTACCAATTCATCAAGCTCACAATTTTCTTCCAAGAAATAACTAACATCAGCTATATGTACCCCAACTTCATAGTTGCCATCACTTAATTTATTACATGATACTGCATCATCTAAATCTTTTGCTGTCTCCGGATCGATTGTAAAAATACAATCATTTCGTAAATCAGTTCGTACTTTTAATTCTTTTTCAGGAATCTCAAAAGTATTTTCGTACATTTTTGAAAATTTTTCATCGTATGGTGTTACGTCCAGATCATATTCAAGTAAAGTTGCTTTACTATCCCAGGCTAAACTACATTTGGTAACGATATCAACAACTTCTCCTATCATTTTAGATTTATCATTTCCAGTTATTTTCAATAAATACAAAGCATCTGAATTTCCTTTTGCCCAAGGATCATCAATTTTATCTAAACTACTCAGTACATCAACGAACAAAGTTGGTATCTTTGGATCACGTGGTTGAAATTTCATGTTTAATTCTTTTCTGTTCTTGAATTTTTTTTTAAAACAGATACAAAGTCGTGGATGGACTTTTTCTACAATGTCTATAACAAAAGCTTTGTACTTTACTTTTTTCGAATCATCAGGATTTTCCTCAGAATCATTGGGATTCTCCAACGAATCATTAAATTTTTCTTCAGTTTCAACCGGCAGTGTTCTTACAAATGCTCTAACAGCATCACCATGCAACGCAAATTTACGTCCTATATAGCTTACAATTAATGCATCACCTGTATGGTTTGGAATTTTAAAATAAGCTTCTATGTTGTTTTTTGAATTTACCCTAATAACACTCTCGACAATGATACCAAATCCACTGTCAACACATTTTTGTGCATATTCATCTAAATGTTTTATGTATTTTTCTGTTTCTATATAATTATCTGGTGTGTCTTCCTCTGCATAAATACCCTCAAATTTGAATTCCAACTGTTGCTCCTCAGTTAAACCTTCTGTGGTCACAAAATTCACATACTTTTCGTGTGAATCAAAATATTTTTTCTTAGCCGATTTGGTATCTAAGTTTTCATGATCTTCTTCACTTTGATTTGTGTTATTTCTATTTAAATAACTTTGAAGTTTTGGGTTTGTTTTGAATAAAATAGGATTGTAGTCGAATAAATTCTCTGAATTCTTCACGAATATTCGCCTTTCTTTGGCTAGTTTCACCAAGAATTTTTCACGTTTCTCGTTCGTCATTTGCAACATATCAAATATCATCTTATTGATTGAATCGAGTTTTAAAGATTGACCACTTTCTTTGTTCTTACGATAACTCGATTTTATCTTTGAAGATACATATCCTGGTTTTGAGGCATTTGATGATGTACCATCATTAGAACTCTCACTTGCTGAAGCCAAATTCCTTTTCTTCCTTAGAAAATGATTTTTCTCAGCACTATGATTAGCAGTCACATTTTCGCTGACACAAAGTTTCGGAAATTTTACTTGAAGATTTTTGATTCGAAGCTTCAAATCCTCCGTCATTTGTTTTGTAGTTCCTGCACTTTGAGACTTGCATTCTTTCGGTTGGTGTGCCTCCTGTGCTGAGGAATTTTCATCCATAATGTTTGTACTTTATGGTCTTTTCTTATACCACGAACTTATTTCTAACGTGCTAAACTTTACTAGATTAACAATAATTAAACATTACACAAAACTTTGAAATAAAATAACTTTTTATTCTTACGAAGTTACTCATTTGACGTTTGGAAACTATTTTAAAGCACGTTTTAGACTTTGTAATAAATTTGACTGCAATATTGTACCAGATTGATTGTCAATCTTAGCTAGGGTTCACATCTGTGAATGGAATCGCGGAATCCAGCTAGCCAAAATTCGGTACAGTTCACGGGGACGGTACACTTAACTCCATCTTCTATTTATCAATTTTTCACAAACCCAATCATAAGATATCATATTTGTTTGGCTCTCGTGAGGTGAAATTGTAAATACGTGTTTTATGATTTTCGTAAATTTGAAAATATAGTGCATTGTCTTTCACCTATTATGTTTTGTTCTCAACTCTAGCGTCGAATATCAATTTGATTGATATGTCAATTTTTCAAATTGTTTAAAGACATGTTTGCGAGTCCAGTTGAATTATGCGGTAGGTTTAGAAATTTACATTTAAACCGAATTAAAATTTAGTTTAACCTGTACTTTTTTATAGATCCACTTGCTCGCATTATTTCCAAAGCAGAATGCAAACAATCCGATGAATATGAACAATATGAGGACATTGAATTCTTGATTCCATTTCACACTGTTCAGAAACACCGAAATTCAGAATGCACCGATAAAGTCTGTAGAAACTATGAAAATATTCCATTACTTATAGAAGATGTTCATATTATACAAATGTCCAAAGGATTTCCAAGGACGATGTCAATTTACGGTGTTTATTTTAGAACCGTGACAATATATGGACGTATAGCTCCTCTCAAATTATATCCAAGGAACGAAATTAGAACATATCATGTGGATGATGGCACTGGATCAGTAATTGTTCGTTTTTCTCACATTGCTCGTGATCGAGTTAAAACAATTTCGGCTGTAAACAAATTAGAGTATGAATTGAATCAATTAAAAAAACACACGTTACGCAGAAAATTTTTCAACTATAAACGATCCGATGTATATCACGATTCACAAATAATGCTTCGAAAGATCAAATCTAGAGTTTACATACCTGATGTTTTTTTCAAATTAGGATCAAAAGCCAGTATAATTGGTATTCCATACAAATCGAAAGAAGACAAAAAAGTACATTTATGGGCAATAGAAATGCTTGAGGACTCCAACAGAACAAGGGACAAAGAAATTTCTTTCAAACATAGTGTGATAGATTTCTATAAGGATCATTTTTTATGACAATTAAGTAGGCATAAGTAAATTAGTTGAAAATCATGTAATCTATAACTTAATTAACAATCCATTTATTGCTCTAAACCAACTTCTTTGCAATTTTGCCTAAGCTCAGTTTCATTTCGATAGTGCCCTTTTCATGTTTTAGTTCTATTAAAAATTGTGAAAAATCGTAAAATTTGTTTTTATATAGTATAATCTTTATGTTTATGTTCATGTTCATACGTTTTCCGTTATATCGTACAAATAAATTTCAATAATTAAAATAATATTTTTCATAAATAGTTGCATCAATAATTAAGCATTTTTCGCTCTGATAGCAGCACGTTTACTAGTGACAGCCTGGAAGCCAGATTTAATGCTAGCAACAGAACATCTCGAACTACAAGATTCACATTGAAGGAAGAATAAACGTGTGTCCTTTTGTAATATTGTGTCTGGTGAACGACATGTGTGACATGTAACATATTCCTTAATGTAACGACGCAAGACGTTCTCGATTTGTTTGGGCTGGAAGCGTCCTTTGATAATAAGTTGTTGGTTGCCATCCATAGAACCACTTGTACCCAATTCCGCAAGTAAAAAATCTAATAAATGCTTAGGTTGCCTATGAAGTGTTTTACAAATATCCGTAAAGTTAGCAAAGGATGTCTTTTTAGTTCCAACTCGTAGCACTTGTGGCGGTCTCATTATGAATTTAGGTTTCTTTCCAGCTGCCATATCCGGATTTTTATCATGGATAATTTCGAACACTCGTTTTAAAAGTTCTTCGTACGTGTAGTCACGATCGGAACCAGCCCATGTTAGATGTTTATCATCAACTGGAAAAGATTCGTTTCATTAAATATTTTATTTTAAAAGTATTTTAAAAGTCAGAAGTTTTATTAATTATTCCTTTTACCGTATTCAAATATACTCAAATCCAGATCGGTAAGACATGTATTATCGAAATATTTTATTCAGTTAAATAGTATTCAAAAATAGGAAAATACTTTGAAGTACATGAATCAAGTCTAGCCTTACCATTTTCTTTATCCTCTGACTTTTCATCTTCCAGCTTCTCAGCAACAAGTTCATCCAAGTCCTTCTTCTTCTTTTTCTTCTTTTTTGTTTTGGAAAAGTCCATGTCCAAATCTAAGTCCTCTTCGGCGTTTGCATCTTCTCCACCACCATCACCTTTTGGAGTATCATCTTGCTTGTTTTCATCAACTGGTAAAACGTTTTCCAATTCCTCCAAATTGAAAGGCTTCTTCTTTTTCTTTTTCTTCTTTCCAAAAGTCTCTAGATCTAAAGTATCATCGATGTCATTGACAGCAGGTTCTCCAGCACCTTCCTTTTCATTCAAATCATCCAGATTTTTCAACGGTTCACTGTCGGCATTCAATACGCTGTCTAAATCAAAGGCAGCCTTCTTCTTTTTCTTCTTTTTCATCAATGATGGGTCAAATACCTGCAAATTAAAATTCGTATGCATCAGACACACATAACCTCACTTTTAACTAGCACGCATCGCATATGATCATAATCCTTGACCGGACTTTTATACTTACAGCATCCTCTTCAGCCATATTTCACTGGTTTTTCCCTACGAAAAGTTGAAAATTTTTTGTTTATTTTCTTTACAGCCCGTTTTTGTGGAAAATTACCAATAGTGACTTATTGATAACCAAAGATTGCGTCAGTAATTGAATTGAACACTGGTTGTTGAAATTGAAAGTTCTCGCTGAATGATGACAGGGCAATCGAACAAACCATCCCACACGACTATACTCTAGTTTACCGAAAGTTTCGTTAAAATTTATGTTTACATGCAGTCAGTTCTCATTGTGTCTACACTTGTATTCCTGACAGAAGATAACAAGTTCACACCGTATATGACACTCCATGGTTACGTTACTTTACGCCAATTAGCGTTAATTCAATTTAAAGCACGTACTTTGAGAAATCAACATATATAAGGAACAAGATCAATGACCACAATTTATGCAAAACATTCTTGAATGAAGGTGGGAATTAAAACAATTTTTGCTATTATTTAACGATATATTCTTCAAAATTTTCAAGTTGGCAGTGGAATGCAACAAAGTCACTTGATCTATTAGGTAGGATTCACATAAGAGTACGGAATCGTGGAATCCAGGAAAGCGAGTTGAAGAGTGGAGTGGTCAGTCGACCAGAAACCCCTACCCCGATGTGGGTTCCGAGAGTTCGTTTTCTTAGTTTCCCATTCATCGTGAATGTAGGACGAGTAACATCTCTTATTTTTTGAATTTTAATCATTTTTATGAGTGTAAATCTGTGAGCATTGATTATATGCTAGAGGATCCATCTTTATCATAATTTTTTGGGTTAATGCACTAAATTTTCAAATTTACGAAAATCATAAAACCCGTATTTACAACTTCACCTCACGAGGGCTAAACATAAATGATATCTTATGATTGTTTTTGTGAATTGTACCGAATTTTGGCTAGCTGGATTTCGCGATTTCATTCACAGATGTGAACCCTAGCTTATGATTGTTTTTGTGAATTGTACCGAATTTTGGCTATCAGGATTCCGCGATTCCATTCATATATGTGAACTCTCGCTTATATAAAATCTCTTTGCTTAGGTACTCGTGGAAAATTTTTGTTTGATATAATTTTGATCTAAATGCTTATATTGGAACTGCGTTCCGGGATAATTGGTTCTGGTCCTATTCCACCAGCGTATTTGTATACAAGCATAGCCACTTCATGAGCTAGAATATTTGTGTCCTTAAAAACAAAAATGCAAGTTAGAAGGAATAATACAAATCCATGTATATAAAGTAATACCTCCTTGTCTGCAGCTTCCGCATATACACGTACAACATCTTCGGTGCCCGAAGGTCTCACAAAAGATCTTCCTTTCTTGTATAAACTAACGACTTTGTTAATTTCAGCTTGTAGTTCTTTTGGTTCGACACAAATTCTTTCAGCGTCTGTTGTTGTGATAACCCTTCGATCTTGAACTTTAACTTTAAGTTGCAAATTTGGGAGATCCTTATAAGCGCTGAACCATTCCCGAACATCCCAGTCTTTATCATGTAAAATAGTTTCTACAAGTAACATGTCTGAAATAGCATCTCCAACAGTCTCGTTTATCAAGTCAATAGTGTTCAGTAGTTTTGCTGCAGTTTGTCTCTGTTGATTGTTTGCCCCAGTCGCAGATATTTGTTTAATTAATTGTTTTGCTTGGTCACTGAAAATAACAGTTCCATGCCCATTGGCTTCAAAATAAACTCCAATGTCGTATTCAAGAGCCTTGTGGTGTAGATGCTTTACGCCAGTGGGAACACAAGCTACGGGCACTTTCAACTCGTTGATAATATAGTCGGTCGAAGCACCATTTGCGTATGCCGTTTGTACAAGACCCATTTTCAAGTCAACTTCGCAAACTCGGACTAAGTCCATCAGAAATCCAGCAACAAGCGTAGCTATTCTGTCACCGTCTAGCAATTGGAACGTACCATTCTCGTCCGTGAAAAAGTACACGACTCTATCAGCATCCCCATCCACAGAAACACAACGTGTAAATGGCTCCATAATAGGCATTCCAACTGGACATTTCTGCTGTACTTTTACATAGTCAGCACCACAATCGTGGTTGATTTTTCCTTCACCTTTGTTGAAGACTTCAACATTTAAACTGTTTTTCATTCGTTTCAAAAATTGAAGCATTTTTCTAGCTCCAACGCCGTTAGCTCCATCAAACAATAAACGATTTTTATAACAACTATTCTCTTTTTTTTCTCCACGAAGTGTCTCAAATGCACCAATCAACTTCTTGTAGTATCCCTCTTCATTAGGAAGACCGTAAGCATTTCTACTGTTTGCACATACAACAAAATAATGCATCATTGGCGTGGTTACTATTCCAAACTCTTTAACATTACCCTTTAAAGCAATAACACCATCCGCTACTGCTTTCAACAACCGGGGACTGTGGTATCTATTATCCATACCCACGTAAACGTTCGAGGATTGACATATATTGATTCCTTGACTTTCTATTATTTTTGCTACTTCACTTTCCAGCTGGTCGTCCCTTACATTCACCAAGTCTGTGGCAAGTTTTTCCCAGCTTTGTTCGAGCATTTCACCTTTCGGGTCAATTAATTTCACACCATTATCCGGTTCCGGGTTATGTGAGGCAGTTATCATGACCCCAATCACTTGTCCGTCCTTTATTCTTGATCGCAATGTAGCTAGGAGGCCCATTCTGTACATAACATAATCCAGGTTCTCCGCTCTGAAATATTCGAAAATATTATTCATAAATCCTAAGAAATATGCATGACTTTAAGGTTAAATTTGTTTCTCCGACCGGGTGTTGCATTAATCTTATTCACCATATGACGTCAAATGTTCTTGTAAGGAGCAACCTCCACCCAAGATGACGTTATGCTTTAATGTAAATATCATTAATTGACAATTGTTCATTAATCCATATGTACTGATAAGACATATATAGATATTAAGATTAAATAAACACCTGCAGAATGATTCAAATAATGATAAACGTTTATTTACTTTGTGCGGAAGCCAGCAGTTCCATACTGAATATCAGTCACAACATTTTTTGGGTACATTTCCCTCGCGAAAGCATACACTGTTCTTAAATTCACAGACATGTTCCTTCTTTTCGTTACTGGATTACACTTTTTAAAGTGATCTTAAGTGGAAAAACAATCAATTTAGTATGTTAAACAGTTCGCTTGTAACGTTTAAAACGATAAAACCGAGAAATTTCCCCCGAAACACAGGCCTGTGCAAACCGATTCAATACCCAGATGTACTGCACCAAAATCCTCTACTCAATTGAACGACAAAATTTTCTTCATTACACGTCGCCGCATTTTTCAACCATCTTTTCTCTCGTTTGTTCCAATGAAATATCTCCTGATGATGAAGGGAAACAGGTATAGTCTTCTGATTCTCAATGACATTTACGGATTAATAAGTGAAAGGAAAATAAAATAAACACGATTTAACCCTACAACAGCAAAAACATATTTATATATATATTTAAAATACACCTGCATTACGTATTAAACAGGAAAATAATATTCTACGATTGTCTGTGATTCTACCGCAGATAATTAATAATAAAGTCTGTAATTTTACACCCACACAAAGACAGTGCATTGTAAATTATTGCTGTTGTTTTAACAATTGTAGGGCTCGAATCAGTTCAGGAACTGGTTTATGTCCGAGATGAAAGCGAATTGAAATCTGTTTGAAAATTATTGATCTGCATTAAAATAACATATTTTAATTCTTTCAATCCATTAATTTACAAAGAAAACCAAAAATAGGATACCTCTCAAAGATAAAAAATAAAATTTATTACGTAACAATATTTTGTTTGATTTTCTAATTGAGTTTAGATATCTTAACATTATAAAAAACTTTACAAAACTAGCAAATTTTGGACGGAAGTTATACAGAACAATGGTTAAAAATGGACGGTTTCTTTCGTATAATTAACTACTTTACATAAAATGTTTAATCTACGTATTAAAAATATTTTCATATTGATTTCAAAACAAAAGTTTTGGCGCATTTTATAGTACGCATTTTGCATTACGTAGAAATAATTTACAAAGATGTTCCGATGTCCTAGAAAATAATGTACCGCCCAGAGCAAATCAGAAACGCAACAATAATGTAGTTTATGAATGAACTTCTGAGATTGTTAGCTCCTGCATAGCAATCTGTGATTCTCCGGGCTCTCATAAAATCTCCCCCTAAATACACGTCAAAACGACGATTTTCAGGTTCAATTACTCTAAGTTGTCTAGTAGCATCTTGAAATATCAAGTCCGCATATGGTGCTGGTGATTCAAACAAACTAAAGCTGGAAACATAAGGAAAAAATAAACATTGGTTTTATAAGGAGATCTAACCGGCTCACCTAAAAGTATCAACATCTCTCCGCCCATAAAGTTGTTCGGCGTATAAAAGAAGATTTATGTATGCCTTAATTTCGGTTTCATTGTAACCATTACCGCCTCGAGTGACGATTGCATTTGCCTTTATTTTACCAAGATTACATTTTGGATATTCATGCAATTCTGCTCTTTTGCCTGCGTAAAAATATTTGTGTTAAAAGTATAGAGTGCATATATAAAGTTCCGTGGCATACCATCGAGGCAAAGCAATTCAAAATCATCATTTAAAGTATCTCTAGCCCACCATTCCCTTCTGCGCCCACCTGTGTTCTCCATAACTGTAGTGTGTTTAACGAAAGCTACATCGCCTCCACCTTCAACTAAACATCTAAATGCTCCAGTATGACCATAGTAGTCTTCAGATGCATCCCGCTTACAATACTTGTAGCTAGTTCCATGACACAAATCACACATGTTGTCATAAGGGACACCTGTATTATATTCATAGCTCAACGCTCCCGGAACACAGGCCTTAGTGAAATATTCTGCAGCTGCACGCATGCTATCGCAACCATATGGTCTCATCCAACCATTCGTTATGAGATGCGCTAATGGGTATGTCCATCCAGCTCCTGTATCAATTCCTCCGTGGCAAGTATACTTTCCTTTTAAATATGTTAAGTCAGTATCTGGATCTGCTTCCTTAGCAACAGCTACAACATAGTACTCAGGTTCTCCCAAATTGTACACTTCGGACATAAATGGAACTAAGTCATATCTGAGTCCTCCTGTATATACATCACCAGCGTCGAAGACGGCAATATCAGATATTCCCGATTTTATAGCTTGCATACAGTTAATATGGGAATGACCCTTATAGCAAAGCAATTCTGGTTTCATGAGTTGTGCTTTCAATGCAGTCTATGAATATAAACAAGTCAAATATAAAAATGAGCAGCAAAATTGGGATTCTTAATTCACCTTCATTTTAATACATTTTTCCATTTCGGCATCTGATGTTACACACAGGGACATTCTTCCAACTGGACAACGTCGAATACCATCAATATACTTCAAAGAATTTTGTAAATATGGTCGGTAGCTTTGTTCTTCTTCTCGAATTGATTGTAAAGATTCACTTAAATCCTAAAGGCGCACATATAGTTTTTGACATGTTTAAGATATAAACAACAAAAGTACCTCGAACATTAAATCTAATTTTCCATATCTGTTTGACTGAAACAGTTCGAATTTTTCATAAAGTTGCGTGCCATTTTCATTATACGCTGGAGTAGTTGAACTGAAACTGTTATCTATTCTTCCAAATTTATCCCGATTATCGAATCTATCTTGGTTAAAGTATGGATTCGTATTGTAGTAATTTCGATTATCAGATCCGAAACGATCGTTATAGCTTGGTCGTAATGAGTTCGTTTCATTAGAAACGGGATTTTTGTGAGAATAAAGTTCAGCAATTTTTTCAAAAAATCTTTGGAATTTTCTACGAGTTTTCGAATCTTTGGCAGATGAAATTACAACAGCATCGGTTGGCACAAGACCCCAATTGCACTGACGATATTCTGATATAGGTTGTCGAGTTCCATCTTTACACAGAAGTTCAAATCGATCAGCCGAAAGAGATTCTACAGATTATAAGTTTATGTTAGCTTTTTTAACATTGTTTCGAATTAATATTATTCTTACTGAACTCATCTCCCTTGATGAGGTGTGGAACTGTCGTATGTCTCAAAAATGCAATATCACCTGCTTCTAGAAGGCACCGAAATGCACCAGCATATCCGTAGTATGGATCAGATGGGGTACATTTACCATGCGGTATTTTACCACCACACAATGTACACAGTCTGAAATCAATAAAAATTCTTTATCATTCCGTTACATAAATTATATTTAATAACTAGGTACTACTTGTACTAAATGACTTACTTGTCCGAATTATCGCCGATTGGATTATATTTGTCTATAAGTGAGTTTACAGCACACGATATATTAAAGTATTTTGCAGCGGTCTTAATTTGATTGTTACAATCATGTACCTCCATATTACCTTCGTGTTGCAGCTGGAATAAAACTGATTATTTAACACAAATTTTTACAGATTTTTTGAACTTACTGTATAGATTGGTATAATCCATCCAGCTAAACTTCCAACCCATGGAAAACATATTTTCTTCTGACGTAAATCATGTAGATTTTTCATATCTGGAAGGCTACCACTCTTGACTACAGCCACTGCATAGTAGTTTTGAAATCCACCCTCCGACAGCTGTCGCATGATTGGTATTAGAGAATAGTCACGACCGGCATTGAAGAGATCACCAGCGTCTAAGGTTGTGATTTGAGCTCTGTCTGCATTGATATGGTGAATGCATTCGTCTACATTGAATGCTTTTAAGCATGTTAAATTCAGATAAACTTCGTCAAACAGTGCTCGATCTCTTTCGATTGCTTTTGATAAGTTTCCACACTTGTATTGTTCTTCTAAACTTTTGGAACACCACGTTATGCCCTGAACTACTTCATCGTTGAACTCGTAATATTGACCTATGCAAATATACAAAATTAACGTAACTATTCCAATAATTTGAAGCATCAACAAAATCAGTTTCATTTGAATACAGTACTCTATACAGTTAGTAATATTCAAGTGAAAATATAAATGCAAGTGAGACTGGAACCGTTCGTGTTGAAGTCATTAATTAGAAGATTTTCAATGGTCTATCCGTATAAAAACAAAAGTCGTTAATAAACGACCCACCCTCACAATTAACATCAAATATTTTTATGCCATTTTACATTTAACTTCTTCAAGTTGGCAATACTGCTTAGCACTTGTTGACTCAATAATTCACTTGTCAAATTAATGTAAACAATTGACGAAATTTAATTTTTTACTGCATATTTTTCAGTTTTCTTATCTATTTTGGGTGGATCAGTTCAAACTAAGGATTTTTCCTGCTCTGACACTATTATAAACTGTAGCACCTGTTGAGAAATTTCAAATTATTCTAAAGTTAATTGGATCCTATACTTCGTCGCCCATCCAGTACAGCTGAAATTTTACAATTTACAATTGATTTTATGGACCTTACCTTTAGTATACCCAAAAACCGAAAGAATAATAGTTAAGATGATGCAGATTTTCTTTGGAAAAAACATACTTTTGCTTATAATTTTAATAAAAACAACAGAACTATGCACTTAACATGACACAACTTTTAAGGCACGCCCATAGATTAAAGAACGCATGTCAAACGAATATTGTAGAAGATTGAAGTTGAAAGTACTAGAATTCCACTCGTGAACCATTACAATATTTGTTGGCGGCAATTTCAAACATAAAGTTCAAGCGTACTGGTACTCCTAATAATCTAAATATGTAGTTATAGTTTGATACGCAGTCTTTTATTGCTCTATCAATAACAGAGATAAAGAAACTTATATCCTTTAATCAATTTCCATTTCCGAACTAGAGTCACTGCTAGAGTCTTCATCATCGCTCTCACTGTTGTCTGAATTCGAACTATCACCTTCACTATCAGATCCAATCCATTCATGGGTGTCTAAGTTGCTTGCAATTATAGTTTTCCATTCGTCCATCTTATGCAAGTCTAGCGAATAAAAGTCACTCAATGTAAACTGCTTACTGCCTTCTTCGTGAAGACCTCCGTACAGATATAGATGCCCTTTGAAAACAACAAGACCAGTATTCATTCTAGGAGGCGGGCTGGTCTTGAATTTTGGTTGGTCTGTTGCTGTTGAAACAGATCCACTAGGTGAGTTTCCACCTACTGTTACAGTGAATACTCCATCACTGGTTACAGTAGTTTGCTTTGGTATGTTCTCGGAACTACTTATGTTATCATCTTTCTGTATTTTTTTATTTTTTCTACAGATATCTGGAAGTGACCACTTTAAACTGGAAAGATCTAAAACGTACAAATCATTTCCCATTTGACCCTGCAAATTTTCATCGTCTTCCTCAACGTCCATCACCCCACCGAAGCAATAAACTTTTCCGTTCGGTGCGACGCTGGAAGCTACTCCGCTTCGCGGTGCTGGTCTTATTCCTCCAGTTTTTACGCTCATCCACTTCAATTTGTTCTCATCGGCTTCTGAAAGTTGTCTTTAATTAGCGAGTTACTATTGATGTATATAGAAAATATACGGACTGTCGGGAACTAATGAGTACATGTCGGTGTGAACAGTTCCTTTATCGACATCCTTTTTCACTTGTAACTTGGAATATCCACCCCAGACGTAGATTTTTCCATCTGGCGATGAAGCCATACAACATCCGGACCTTGCCGGTGGAGGACTTCCAGTCAAATCCAATTGAAGCCACGTATATGTTTCGAGAGAAAACATATGTAAATCGTTATAGTAACGATATGATTGATTATTGTCGTAAAATCCACCAAAAATAATCAATTTCTTTTTTCCCAGCACCATTCTGTGACCACTTCTAGGGCTCGGTCCGTTTGGAGCTGTAATTTTTTCCCATTTTTTTCCACTTATGTGATATGTCCATAGATCCTTGTAGTGGTAAAATTGAAGTTGCGAAGGACTAGCGTGCTCACCACCGAACAGCTATAGAATAAGTTATTAGGTATTTAAATTGATGCAATATTTGATAACGTTTATACCCACAGTTGCCCCCCTTGTGAAGCAACAGGTACCATTTGGTGTCCACTTCTTGGTGCTGGTCCAGATGGAGATTTCAATAGTTTCCACTCGTTTTTGGAAATATTATAGAAATAAAAATCATTGTAAACGCACACTTTCTGTCCATTGAAAAATTCTCCTCCGAAAAGTACTAATTCGTCCTTGTCGGGATGTGCACATAGAGAAAAATTTGACCGTGGCGGAGGAGGCCCAGTTGAAATTTCTGTGACTTCTTTTAGTCGGGACTCCTCAGCCTCTAATTTAGCAACAATTTCTTCAATGTCAGCCTATAATCAGGATATTTGTAAAACATTTTATGCAAATTTCAATCCTGCTGTGAGTAAATATAACCTCTCCAATTTTAGCCAACATTTTTTTCTGTTTCGCTGCCAGTTTTCTGTCAGTTTTCATTACTGTTTTTTCTGCGCCTTTGCCTTTCTTCTTATTTTTATCCTTTTTACCCATGGTTCGTTTACTTTATTAATTAATTACAGAAATCCTGAATTCACTTTAAACACCGGAAAATGCGCACTTGTTGGTTGGAAACTTATTTTGACAATTACCCCACCATGAGGATACTTGTGAGTTGCACGTACCAGACTATAAGTCAAGTTTGTACTAAAACTACTACGATCTAGAGCCCTCCAAATAAATAACAGCAGGAATGAAATGTACAAAATGTTTGTTTAGTTAATGGAATGCACCAAGCTTGAAGTTTGGTAAAGCCAAAGCGACCAATCAAAACAGAAGGTCTGACAGATTTAAAATTTTATGAATAGCACTGATCAGTTTCAACAGAAAGTGTCGTTCATGTATCCTTTATGGCAAAATATGTGATGGGCTGACTGATGGATCTCATACGTTATTGGTAAGAGTTGAGTTCGATATTGTTGCTCTTTATTATATTATTTTAAATCAATACGTTAAAAACGTGTGATTAACAAAAATCTAGTTCACAACATATAATTTATTTTCATTTTTTTTCGTTGTTTGAATTTCAATTACCGAATTTTAAGACCGGTACACATCAAGCAGTTCAATAAGGAAGGGAGTTTTCTTAATAACGCCGAAATGAAAATCTTCCTACAAAAACATACTAGGATACTTTATTTTTAAATAAAACATAAAAGAGTAATTTAACCATAGAGCCTGCACATTTTCGAAGCAAATCAAGTTTTATTTATATGATGGGGTTTCTGCTTTTCTGAGGAGCTATCAGTATTTGTCCGAGTTCCGGACCAGTTTTGATCGAAGCCGCATGCAGAGTCAGAATCAGAATCTAACGTTTTTCCAGTTGTATTATCCGATAAAATTCCAATAGGTGCTCTCATCTGATTTGGTGTGGTTGGCATACTATTAGAACCACTTGACACAATATTAGTCGTTCGTTTAGAGTGATTTTTCTTAGTTCCATATTTTGGAGGAGGCATATTTTCTTCATCGTGTTTGATATTGTCTGCAGATCCCCAGGTTTTGTGCAGTTTGTCAAAACATTTACTCGCTGGTGGAGCACTTGTCCTCATGTGTGCTTGTAGACGATTGGGGTTTGCTATGGTCGTCGTCGTCCCACGATAAGGCGCGTGATGGTGGTTTGTTGAATTCTGGTTCGTATTCCCACCCCCTACTCCCAAAAAGTTGCTGAAGGCTTCTGTTGTCTTCTTCACTCGGACATTCAAAGAACCAATCCTTAGGAATCCCAAGTCTTTTTCTGTATTTTGAAGTTTGGTCATAAATTTTACACAGATTAGACATTATAGAATCAGAGGTTTTCATTTTAAAAACTCACCCGAATTTTTTTTCCTTGCCTTGATTTCTGGAAATGGGCACAAAAATTATTTTTAACAATTCACATACTTAGGCATACTTGCATCGCTAGATTCAATCAATCACAAAACTATAACTACTTTTAGAAATATTTGTACATCAGCATGCATAGGAAACCTCAAAAATATATTACTGGTAGAAAATCAGCTAATGTGTGAGAAAAGAAATTTTGCAGAAAACAGTGAAACAGCGACCTGTTTTGTAAATATCTCCTTTAGATATGTTTTTAAACAGCCTCAAAAGATGCTGAAAATACTTACTTGTTTCCGTTTAAACTCATCACAGAATCGTAGAGTTCAGTATTATTTTTAAATAAAAGCAAATAATTGTCAAGGTATCAAATCAAAAATTTAACCTGGCTGTACCCTACTTACATTTTTACATGTCTGAAGAGTCAATGAAATTTGCGTTTTGTTTTTTGTAACCTTGGAATATCATTTACCTTCTCACGTTATGTTCCTTATTTGATAGAAACACTATGTTATGTTTTCAGTATAGCTTAAGGAACAATTGACACGTATTTATCATGAGATTTTGTCTTAAAGCTAATATGACAAAGTACGTTAAAATTCAAATAAATTATCATGCGATTCAAAGTATACAAGCAGTGAGTAAGAAATTCAAAAAATATTCAAATTGTTTTATTTTTTTTTGCTTCTTAATCAAAAGCCTCAAACTCCAAACCTTACACTTGCCTCAATGTAACGTAACTGCTCAAAAATTGCAGACGCATGGCCTGAATTTCTGTTTGTATGCACAAACCGGGTTATATTGGATATCGCAGAATATTTCGTATGCGTGAAAATAAAAAGTGATTTTATTGTTTAAACTTGGAAAAATATTCGGAATGTAATCAAAATATGTATTACAACATAACGACTTGTATTAGATGTGTTTGGACAATTATATAATTTTCACAGCTACGAGTATTGACATAAAAATAAAACATTAGAAGCCAAAATCAAAACAACATGAAATTTTTAAATGATATAATATAGTTGGTCAGTTTTGAATGAAGTCAATAATAGTAAGACAGCTTTTTGTCGGAGAAAAGAGAACATCTTATAAGTTCATAAGTTCTGTCTTATATTCTTACTTTCTTAAGAGAAAGTACATGTTTACAAAACGTATGTACATATATAATATATGTATCTTGAGACTCTAGCTTTGAGCTAACACCTATTTGCATTAGATATAAGTGTCGTGTACAGGTGTATGTAATTTGAAGTAAATTTAGGTAAATTTAGAGCACGAGTCTCCGAATGTGTAAGAATGATATTTTTTGTATTAAATTCTCAGACTAAGATGCTAGGGTCTTTTATTGTCACCAAATTCAGTTAGAGGGGATTTTATAGAATTATGTTAGAAATTTTCTGGACGAACGATATACAAAGTCCACTCGAATATGTGCACCTCTAGAGGGACATCGACGACATGCTGTTGATTTTAATGAACTGGTGGTACTGGAACTGCAAAAAGAGGAAAAATACCAACATCAGACATCAGACACAGTCAATTATAGATAAATCTAATGTTCAAATTTCTTTATGAGCCTTAGAAGGAGTATTAAAACGCATTCTTGGATCTTTCAGTTAGAGATTTTGATCCTACAATCCATTAAAGTCGTCAGTAAAAAGGTTTCACGTGCCAATTCGAATGCATCGATCGTAAATCTATTACTCCTGTTAAAAGTTCTACTATATCCTGGCGATGAAAATGAATTTCGCGCTTGTCCTTCATGAGATGGTAAAATAAAACGTTAGTTTTTCTGTTAAAAAGCCATTTTTTCAGTAGAATCAAAGTCTATAAAAACATGCAAATTTTGACAGTATTCTACTCTAATTGATTATGCGTGCATTTAACTATGTGTACAGGCATGTAACAAATTATTAACAAAAGGAGAAAACTGTTTAAATGATATGATTTGTTAAAGTTTATAAGATACTATAAGATAAGATTAGTCAAATGCAGTTTCTTAGATGAGGAAAAAATTAAATAAGCTGTTTCAATATAATTTAATCTGCGGTGTCGGTATTAGTAGAAGTAGCTTGAAGTCCGATACCAGACTTTCTACTGGCGGTTCTGAATTTCTTACGCAAGATGCTATCCTTTTTACGTAAAAGAACTTCTGAAGACCCACTAAGCGCTTTACTTGTCTCCATTGAACTCGGATTATTGTTTTTATCACTCTTGTCAGTGTTGACTACATATTGGGAACGTTGTCCAAATAAGGAGTGACACGGAAAACTATCCCGCTTGTGAGAATCCTTTTTGAAATCAGGAAATATCAGCGATTGTGCCCTATGAAGAGTTGTCCCGGTAGATGTAGCATAACGTTTATGATTAGGGCGCTTCTTGCGTGACAAAGTCATTGTACCGCCAGCAGACGAATTATATATGGACGAGGCAGCCAACCCTTCGAAGCGTGAATAAAGTTCTGGATTAAGGAGTGCATACTCACTGCTATATGTTGATGCTGATACAGTTGTCCGCTGTTTACGGTAGTCCAATGGTTTGTTCCCACTCCAGTCCAATAGATCTCTATTAGCTTCTGTAAAGATTTGGAATTTTATTTTGGAAATAATATTAAAGTTTCATGACTGTATAAATAAATACACAATTAGTGTTGTGTTTAAACATTGCAATTGTTTTATATAAAACTTACTACTGCAACATTCTACCTTTTTATTTACCTATATTATGATGAGTAAACAAACAAAAGAGTTAAATGAACGATTGCATTGCATGGGTAAATCACTTCATTTACATACGATAAGAAAACTGACCTTAAGTGTTTTGCAAACACAATAACCACTTATCCAGGTTTATCTATTTACTAACCGATCTAAGGAAGCGTAAAATAGATAATTTTCAAGCTCTGCCATACTTTTGTTGTCATCAGAAAACGAATGTTTGCTGAAGATTCAATACAAATTGATCAGAGATTTCTTATGTTAACATAAGATTTTTCTTTTTGACTTCAGTTGCCGATGTTTGTCTTTCCTTATCAACCGTCAATCAAAGTATATCAACGTAAAGTTTGTTGGCACATTTGTTTTGGAGGTGTTTGGTCAATAATGTAGTCAATAAACTTAGGAAACGTAACATTAGGAAACGACATGTTACGAACCGGTAAGAAATTGGGATTTGGTTAACTTGTTGTACCATCGCTCGCGTTTATCGATCCAATAGCTTACACGTAACAATAAATTTTAATCCTTTTTTCATTATGAATATACTAGATATTTACGATTTAATTAATTACAATTGTGTCTTGAACTTACTGTACGTGTTGCAGAGCAGTTCAAATATGTTATCCTTTCCAAACTGCATAGCCAAGTGCAGTGGAGTGTATCCCTGAAAGAGGAAAATAGAAAGAGATTTTATGAATAATATTAAATTTTAACCTCCACCAGTTCATCTGATGTGAACGGGAGGAGAAGTTAAATATCCTTATGACATTTAGGCAAGACCGAATGTTACTATGCAGTTCTCCCCATGTCATTAGATATTCTCGAACACAACATTGGTAATCAATTAACAGGCATGTCTGTTATGAAATTCTAATGGGAACGAATGCTTGAGATGCAACCAGAACCAGGAGCTGGTTAATTGAAATAATTCCAGAGATATAGTCCAAGTATTGAATGCTTTGATATAGATGCATTTATACTGCCCATAGTTCTGTACTTAAATGCAAGTGCTATCAACTGCATCCCGTTCAGAAAAGCTGCATATCATTGTGAACTTTTGCAACCTCAATGATGGAACAAATCGGAATTGTTTGTTCATTTGGACATTAGCTCTGGACTTCTTGTTCCCAAAAGTCTTACCCCAATGCACATACTGTCAAACGAATGTTGTTAAAAATTACATTATTTTCTGGTGCAAGTGCATTAAATGGGCCTTTATAATTTAACTTCGATTCAGAAAATGAAGGGGTTTAAACATTCTAGCCCCGTAACCTTTTACGATTTTAAAAACTACACATTTAAAGATGTCAACAACATTCTTTTTTAAATATATCTACCCACGGATTTAATAAAACTTAAACTTCTGAAATATTAGAGCAATAACAACCTGCCAAATACGAGAAAAGACATTACTAGAATGGAAACATACTGTTTTATATGATGAAATTCTAGAGGGTGGTTATTCTAACATAATATCCAAAAACGTGGAAAAGGATATGTGAAGACATTGGCTCTTTTATTTGACATCGACACATGCACATTGTAAACTCTAGAATGAGCCTGTGTCACTTGGATCCACAGCAGGAATAACAACATATCAAAAAAGCGATTTATTGAAAAAAATAAAACGAGGCAGTATTCAAGGAGACAGTTCAGCAGTTCAGAAGTTCAAATATTTTCAAATACATATGTTCTGTAACAGAGTTGTCATCTGCAAGGATTAAGAGATCCTTTTAAAATATCCGACAAAACATATTTGACATAGGAAGGTTGTTACACAGTTATTGGATATTTCACGAGGATATCCTTAATTTTCACAGTCGTGTAAAAAAAGCGTGGAAGGAGATTTCAAAGAAGGAGAATCATTTCTACCACGTATCCTTTGATAAATTTTGCAAAATGCAAGAGTAACATATGAGAGAACTCATGCATTTTGCATGACGAATCCACACCCAACAAATCCAACAAATTTCATCATACAAAGCGAAAAAAATTTAATCGAAGAATAGAAAATTTCAAACCCAAAGTCAACCCTCATCGAGAAAGTTAACAGCCACACAGGTCTAAGGAATTTTGGGATAAATTAATTTCTAAAATTACATGGAAACGGAAGTCAAATAACATGTCACAATTACGATAAAAATGCTAATTTTTTTTTTTAAAGTACAAGGCATCAACATTCTGCGATTCAATCGTTCTCTTTACCGATTAAAATTGATTTTTTTTATTAAATTTTTGATATTACAATACGCACAAAAAGCAGCGAATCATATGTATAACCTTCTACAACCCTTTTTTAAAATTCCTTTACCTCTTTTTCGGTTGTTGTGCAACCAAGACCGACATGTTTTTTTTGTATGCCCAGTCAATTTGACTTACGCATAAGGCGCGTACGACAAATTTTTCTAATAAAATGCTTCCGTGTAACAACAATCTACGGATGTGTCAATCATTTGAAGGATCGTCTACAAAAGGATAAAGGCAAATCGTAGTCAGAAAAGGAGCTAATTCATTCGATTTAAAGTGGACTATTTCGTTAAATTTTTGATTTACCACGTCGGTAAGGACACGTTTTTGAGGGAGAAGTTGATTCTGTGGTGATTCCGAAATTTTTATGAAAGAGGGTGAATGGCAACCAGAAGGGGTTATGAGTAAAAAAAAAATTTACGATACCTCCATGAGGAAGGGTTCAGTAGATTGACGTGTCTCTGTGTCACTTTAAAGGAGTGGAACTAATGTTGAACATGAACTTTTATTTGTTATGATTCAATTTTAAAATTTTGTGAAATATGTTCGTAATGACGGTGGTCTTGGTATTGTAGTTAGTTTTAAGTGTTGAAAATTAAAACGTTCATTGCATACAGCTAGTGAATGGAATTACAATCGTAAAATTGTTTTGACAATTTACAAAATCCATATGTGAAAATGAAATGCGTGACATTGAACATGGATTTTGTTGTAAAATGTTACCCTTTTCGGCCACAAATGCAAGAAATAAAACTTTTAGTTTTCACTCTTGAACCATGAGTGTTGAAACATTTACATTCAAAGTGATGTAATCACATCTAAATCTTGAAAACAAAAAATATGGGTTTAACATTATATTAACTTGAATTGAAAACATATTTTGGTTTTTTTTTGTTTTTTGTTAAGAATTAGTGTAAGACTATATTTGGATTAAGGACGTATTTCGTAACATTATCAAGGTAACTCAACGTTTTGCTACCGTTTTATGATAGCTTGATGTAACTTGATAACTATGTAAGAACACACGGCGTATTTTTGTTGCAAAATGCTCAGAAATAGATTTTTAAACGCTTATAACTTCTCTTTAGTTTTTCAAATTGAAAATTAATGATCTCATGTGCAAGCTTTATACACCCATCATTAACTCACATATAAAAGTAAATAACCTTCACAGATGTGGTTTGAAAGAGATGATTGTCTGGAAACCCACGTATAAATTTTTCTCTAAAAAATTAATCGAAAGTTAATTTTCAAATGGAAACAATTTGTTGACCTTCGTTAATCACACCAGGACACCTCCAGAAAACAGCGTAAATAAAATTAACAAAATTCTTGATTCGCAACAAAGTTGACAAGACATGTAGTTCAATCTTTAATGCCAACGAACATGCCAAAAACGATCGATCAAACCCAGATCAATTGATTATTTCGTCAAGAATTGAAAGTTGAATTTCTAATTGATTTTTAACATTTAGTATTTCAAGTGTTTGCTCAGCGTTTTACACTCTTTGCCTTTTCATTCTTTGTTTGATTGGCAACATGTCTGAAGCCAACTAAATGATCATCTGTTGTTGGGAGATATCTAAATAATTTCCTCCAAGGACTTACCTTACTAGCAGAATCTTATTAAGACGTCAAATATGGCACGTGGCAATGTTTTTGCGCCTCTTTTTTGTTTCTTAATATTTAAATTTCGAACAGGTGATCAGTCACTGCAAATCAATCAATTTTACTTGCAGATAAACTACTAGGAAGATTCGACTTTTATCAAGATAATGAATCATTAAAAATATATATAGAAAATTGGATAAAGCAGTTTTCAATTCGAATAGTGAGTTTATTCGATAATTAGATTGTTCTGAGACGGAAGTAAAACGTTTATTTGAAATATAGACAAGTAGGTACCTTTTCCGCGATGTCCATATTTACAATTTTTAAATGTGTATAATCTCATAATATAAGACTCAGTTATGTTTTTGTCATTTTTAGGTGGTGATCAAGATCTAAATGAGTTCATGTTTGCCTGCATTTCATATCAAAAGCAATAAAATTAAGTAGAATAAGAAAAATTAAACAACAATGATGACAAAAATACAAACAACAAAACTTAAGAAGGTAACGAAATAAAGATAACAGACGGCGACGAGGGCCATTCTCTAGTCTCTAGAGGACAACAAGCCGCAAAGAAGGAGGAAAACACGACTTAATGGCATTTTGTCAGGTAAATCTAGAGATAAACCACTTCGTTCCATCGACCTACCTCAGCGTCTGGTCAAAGGTTCTACAACTTTAAATAGAGTAGTTAGTACGAATCGAAGTTGCAAGCAGTTATTCTTAAGATACCAACCATTTCTTGGGACTGATTTGTGTTTTGTGGTATTGTTGTATGTTACATGAACGTCTCTCGTTTGTCTCCACGTAGAGGGCTGTTATAAGTAATCGCTACCGTGTTTGCAGTGAAATACTGCTGGCCGTTTGAGAAGTAGGTCATAGTGAAATTAACGGCTGACATGAAGATTAAGAGTTTCCGATGAGTCCATGATAAGGCTTGATGAAAATTCAAAGGATTCTGTCCCTCTACATGTTATTTCCCTGCGCAATGATTTTCCTGAATTAATTAGTCTTTGGTCGGTAGCTTTGACCGTAAAATCAAGAAAAATCATTTTGATCAAGAAACACGGACTGGGTAAATCTTTAAATATCAGGATGGTAAATAAACACTTAATATACCTAATATATACACTAGTAGATAATATAATTCATTAGCATTTTGCGAAAGTTAATTTTCCGAAGCATGCATCTAATTTTTGACGAGCATCTATTATATAATAGATTAGAAATTTATATATTCTAGTGAACTTTTCATTTGCGAAGAGTCAAAAACTATTCAAAAACTCGAAAGGAGATAGTGTTCTGAAATTTTGATTCACAATGTTTGATAAAATTTTTGCTCACAATTTCATATCTATCAGTCAGAGATATCTTTTAATAATTTGATAAAATTCAACAAGATCTAGAGACTCAACCAGTTCGATATATTAAGCCCCAATTAGACGGTCAGTTCCGTCTCAGTCTAAGTCTCCATTTCAGTTCTCCGTTTCAATTTTACACGTCAGGTGAACTCATATCTCAACTGAAACGGAGACGGAAATGATCGTGTAAATGGGGCTTTATATATGGTCATACACAGTGATGCGAGATAAATTTTTGAACGAAAGTCATTATAAAAGATTCAAATTATAAAAATCACTTACCCCATTCTATAAACATGTACGGGAGGCAATTTATGTGAATGTGATGATAACATGAAAAGAGAAATATATAAAATCTCAGCTTCAAATTTCAGAGCTTCCAAAGTAAATTAAATGATAAAGGACTTACCGTTCTCGCATTGACATCAGCTTTGTATTTACCTGCTACCAGTTTAACAACGTCTTCTTTGCCATGTTTTGCAGCCCAATGTAAAGCGGTCTGTAAGAATATGAAGCTTGCATTTAAAATAAAAAGGTAGAGATGAATCAATATCTTTGTTAATTACATGCGTATATACAACTATATTAATACAGAAATAACTTTGAACAGGGAGTAAAATGAAAGTATTAGAGCGACAGAGCTTAAATTCACGAACATCAATTGACAAAACCAAAATATATAATGTTGTCTGTCTGTCAAACCTCTTGAGATTAATTCCTAATACCGGAAGTTATTTCACAAATGAAATACTGCTGTACAAAAGCTTGTGCGGTTCCCCAAGAATACGCCACTAATCCTTACAGTACAGCACAATTCGACTACTAAAACACTTGAACCGACCGACTTGCTCTCGCTTTCCGTGAATGTTGTTTTATTATGTCTTCAGTATTTCTCATGTATATGTTTGTCCATACGGCAGGATATTCAAGTGGTCCATACATAGAATCCTCTACCATATCACAACAGTATCTCATAGAGAGATGACTGTACACAGATGTAGATTAATCAGGCCACATATCAACGGATTTGTGATTTTGTTAAACTCGAGAAGGATTTATAGCGCCTTGTATCCTTGTCGTAGCTGAGGCTTTGTTCAGCATGTAAAGCTTTCGCTTCCATGACCATGAGCTGTACTTATTTTGTCTAATCGATTGAAAAGGATATCACGTTGTGTTGAGAGTTCGATTGAGTTATCTTTTTTAAACGTTGTACATTTGTATCGCTTCTATTGTTAAACCGGAAATGACATTTCACAGAGCTAAACCGGAACATATCTTCAGCTCTTTTATCTCACATTCAAGTTGCATATTAACTTCATATCATGACAAGTCTCGTGGATGTTCCAAACTCTTTTGTATATTTCTTCAGATGGACCTCAATAACCTTTTGGATGTCATGTAAATGTGCCATTTCACCCTGGATCTACATGCTGAAACATTCATATGTTTTTCTTCACTCCTTTTTTCGAGCAAACACGGAGATTCAAACGAAAAGGTGAATTGGGGACAAATAGGATGTTTGTTCCCCGGACATTTGTATGGTGTCATAAATTCTGGTTCGCTACTTGACACTTTGCATGCATGTAAATTTTTCAAAGGTACTCTCAGCATTGTGGACCCTTGGAGTATGTCCAATGTCCTTCTCCTGGGTTTCTTTTTTCCCTGTTTCCTCTTCTTCCAGGAAAACAAATTGTGTTTACAAATGTCGAGTGTAGTTTGTATTGTGAAGTTCAGTATTTGGATATAAACGAAAAGTGTGGAAACGTAGAGGAGAGGTCATTCTTTGTTTTTGGTGTCACTTCTTGATATGGGCCTTTCGAGTGTAGATTTCTCCAAAAGTAGAATGCTTTGTCAAATGAATGTTATTCTGCAAATTATGCGATCAAAGTATTCACGTAAACAAACAAACGAACAGCTCAAATTGTTTCATCTTTTGGATTCTTGTATTAAAACTTTCCACTTTGATTTCAGTAACTTTGCGACGCTTCATACTCTCCCGTCACAGTATTTTTAACTCATTTTAAAATGCATGTTACCATGTGAATCCAGTAGTAACCAAAGTCGCGATGATATGATATTTACTCACAATTGAATTTTATTTTGTACAGTAGCGAAAGTAAATTATGATCTTTTGCGAAACGTAATTGTGCCTTCATGTTAACACGTTTTCACATTTTCACCAAACACACTTCAAACACTGAAGAGTAATGCGCCAACTAAGAGGGACAAATGGTTTCAGTTATGATGAAAAAATGTGCAACTAAAAATTGTTAATTATAGTGACTGAAGGAACCTTTGTGTGCACAACATTTCTTCAAACATCTGTTTGTGCGAAAGCTACTTTTGATTACAGAGTACCGCTGCTACTTCTTTCTACTTACACACTTCCTCTGATGCAGAAGCTCAAAATGTAATTTTATGCAATTTATCACCCGCTTCTTTGCTCCTTGTTCACGTATGAATCACGATTGTTTCACCTGTTTACGCAAAACACCATGTTCATTTTGTTTCTATTTTAATTGAATTATAGTCATTTCAGGGTTTCGATTGTTCAATGTATTGCACGAAAGTGCATTTCTAATTGCAGTGGTATCGTTACTTTGTGCTCGTCATTTCTGTGGTACTTTCATCATTTCTGTAATTAGATAGTGCACATACATAAATATATGTATAAAAGCCAGGACTACGTATGACTATTGCAAGAAATGATTTTTCTTTATAGACCATGAATTTTTAGTGTGTCCTTTAACGAATCCATTCACAATCCAAAAACAGAATTGATTACACTTATAAAAATGCAATTAATCAATTACTTGACTTTTATTCATTACACGAATTTTCAGAACAAAATAATAGTTATCCGTTAAGTTCTTGTTGCAAACTCCAGGTTTAGCTTCCAGGTTTGGCGAAAAGTATTCTATTTGAGATGCGAGTATTAATAAAAGCATAATCGCTCTTAATCAGAAGATTTATAGTCCCCAAAAATAAAGATACTTTTGACACTATATACATAGATAATATAGATATTAGAGATAATTTTAGCTCGTGAATGTCATTTTAGAATATGAACATTTTACATTTTCCATTCCCTGCTTTGGTTCTTCGGGGTAGTACTTAACATGATGTTATAGCCTTAGTGTTAAATTAACAAATTTCTCCTTATACATAAAGTGGTCAATCTAGCAAAATCCCATGAATTTGCTAAGCATGCAGAAAAATAGTCCGCCTTTTCGGAGCGCCAGGAGTCTTAGCCGAAGATATTTTTCACTCCCATCTTGATGTTGAGTGAATGATCCGCATACATTAGCGCGAATCGTGCGTAATTTCATATACGGATCTTTAGTACGCAATTAGCCAGCTACTTACATCATATTCATGTACTTCATGCATAATTTATGGAGACCATTTATACACCGTCGTTAAAAACACCGTATAGTGGCTAGGAGAAAGAGAACCATCATCTAAAGGTGTCTAAGACCTCAACAAGGTTTTATTTACCTTTAAGAACAAATTAGTTTTTAACAAAGTTTTCATGAACCCCATCAATGACGAGGGCGTTGATGATGACGACGAACGATAGCCACATTTGAGTCGTGAAAAGCATGGAAAGCATCCCTTTTTGCACAATTTTTCCAGCCATTTCGTATACAATTTTACGTTTCTTCTTTTGCGAATCGTATAATTTACGTTTTGTTCCAGTGAATGGGGGAGAAATTAAGGGCAGAATGTTCACGAACATTAAAAGAGGAGTATCTGCATGATCAGGGTTAAAGCTGGTATTAACTTTCAGCACAAACGGAACGATTATGTTTATTAGTTTTGTACTAATGTTTACCTCGTTCCGTGCGTTTAATTCTTGTGTTCCTTAACAGACTTTAAGTCCTTTGGTATTCCTTGGAGGCCCATATTTAGCCAGCTCTGTTGCTGTATCTCTGTTGCCGAGATGTATGAGACGAAACGAGTATTTTATCAGTAGCAGGAAGCAAAATTTGCCTTTACCATATTTTCAAGTAAAACAAGTTATTATGCAAAAAAAAACAGGAACAATTCATACGCTTAACTACCAACAACTGCTACTTAATATACTTTGCTGCGTACTTTTAATTAACAAATTAATTATTACTAAGGGAGATACTTCTTACGAAAAACCGTGCGTTTGGCGCCGGTTATGATCTGCTGCACTGCCAGATGTGATTTTGTTTGTTGTTATTTTCGCAAGATTCTAACGAACCCTAATAACCTGGACTCCGTAAAATGGCATGCCACTCATTTACATCGTAAGATGTTTCCAATCAGTCTTCCTATCATATACCAAGAAGAACTGGAAAAAGTGATATGTTTGTATCAGCTTTTATAGCCGATACACATTAAATTTTCTTCTCATCCGATTAGCAACCAAAGTCTGTCAATTCTTCAGTAATCTAGGAGCAAGACTATCGTAAGAAGGATATAAAGTGTGATTCTTTCTGTCTTTAGAATTATGAAAATTCAAGTTTTCCAATAGAAGACATCTTGTCGCCTCTGCAAAGACATTACAACATAAAAAAGGGCCACCATGATCAGAGGAAGCGGAGAATGTATACTCAGTCTAACATCGCCATGCATAACGACAGGATCGAGGGTACGCGTGGGTTTTATCAATTTATTGACGAAATAATAGGATGCATCGACGGAAAGGAATCAATGCAAGACAACGATCACCTGTGCAGGCTAGACCCGTGTCACGATCGTCACAATATAATAGGGAATGGTCTGTAGATATGTGGAAATAAACAAAACCGATGACAGTCTTGGGGTTTGGCCGTGTCATTTGGGTAAATATGGACGATCAATTGATCCAACGCAACGATCAAACATTGTCATAGAAAAGTGAGGGCAAATGGTTGTTTCATGTAATCGGCGTCGGTGAATTTCCCTTTTGTTTGGTTGACATCAAAGCCCGTCAACACGTTCTCCGACATCTTGTAGATATTTGATTTCTTGCATTGTGGAACCACCAATTCATTACTCAAGTGCTCTTAAATTAAGTTTTCCTACGTGTGACACATGCCGCTCCGCCAATAGCAGTTGTTCTGAAGACAACAGATAGGTACATCTATCAATTCTAAATAAAAATGTTAGGCCAAGCCCAAACAACCAATTAACATATTTCATTGTTTATGTCTCTGGCGGTTTGATGAATATTAAGACGTTATACGTGGACTGTAATAAACTGATATCCTTTTGATTCAATGAAAATAAAATGAGCCGAAATTGCCACCGCCACCGACAATGCGACGGCATGTACTTTGTCTCGTGCTGAAAGTACATGGGACTAAATAATGACTTCGGCAATCGATATCCAATCATCCATCCATACAAATTACCCTCGATTTATGATCATTGTCAACGTGTGACTTTAGCCACGTGTTATCCGGTACTTAACACGGTCGAAAAAAGGAAGTCGTGCTCTATACGAGCTTATAAGTTACTGATATCCTTTTCGGCTTTTCTTTTGTCGTTGAAAATGATTTAACGGAAAGGGAAAAAATACGTCAATTCTGGGATAGATTGACTCGTGATAACGTCCAGAATACACAAATGAATAAATCATTATCTACTTACAACGATATCCTGATATACGGATATTTTTTTATTGACAGGTTGAAATCTATCTAGTCTCGTGCTGCCTAATATATAGATACCTCAATGAGCATAATATCACCTACTAAACGACGGCGTTGATTTTATCAATGGGAAATGTTAACATATGACGTGAGGATATACGAGATTGTACCAAACAAGCTTATGATTTATGGATTTCGTGTACGACTCACGTTGGTGTTTTATTTATGATTTTAATAACTTAATTGGATATCGGTGGGTTAAGAATAGGATAATAAAGTTCTTTAAAATTTCCTCAAGTGATTTTTGAATAAAATTGATCTTACAAAATTCCATACCATTGGCAAACGTTTAATTTTCGTTCTCTTTGATACTCTCAGGATTAAGACCAATCGAGTGCACCTGTAACTACAGAAAATCCCACATAATCTCGAAGCTATTGTCCTTTCATCTACAATTAAGTTGAGTAACTAAATCTTTCTGTAGGATCTCATCCACAGAGCATAAATAGCATCTAATCTGATTATTACCACCGCTTTATGTTGGCCATGCTTCTTGATTTCATTAAATCTCCTTTTTATGGACTCCCGAAACGATTTTCGTCTTCATCGCATACTTTCCAGACTTGAAGGTCCATAATCGAAAGATTCAAGTTGAAAGTAACGATATCTGTGGTGGCCGTCTGAGAAGCCTTAACCTTTACGGTTTAGCATCCACAGGGACCCTCCATTCAACAAACGAATAAACACACACCGAACAATGGACGTGTGCTCAAAATATTTGTTTGCTGACATAAATTTATTGGTCTGGGGGACTTACTTCCACCCTGTTTTACCTATTCTGCTCCATGAACGATTCTGCTGTTGCTTCTGTCCACTACCTACGTTCTTTATGGCTTTCAGGCTGGCCGTCAGCTTTCTTCAGTCTGTTGTTGTTTGTTCTTGGATTATGGCTGGTTTTCTTAATGTTGATATTACCTAGCCCCGACAAAAATTTTATGAGGGCCATGAAATTATGAAAATGATAAATTGCTTTTTAAATTGTGTTCCTTTCAAGGAGACGATACTCCTCTAAGATTCAATTCCTCTGCACAAACGATTTGCTCCTGTTGGCAAATGGGTCGATCTTAAATGGTTAGGCAACGAATGACTGACTGCATTTGGTTTTATTGCTTTATGAATTTTGAATTGTGTATTAATTTTTGAGGTTCTTAAAAGGTAATAAAATAAATATTTAATTTTCAATATATTTCTTTCTCACTTCGTTGAGGTACTTGCTTCTCGGAACGAATTGAATCGATGGGTATCTTAACGGCGTGGCACAGCACCGTGGGCTACTGCAAAAAGAAATCCACAACGTGAATACTACGTTTTAGTTCCCAAAATCCCTATTAACGATGACATCAGAAAGTTTTATGCAAATGGAACTGTTGTGTTCCTCATGACATCTAGAGACAATAATTTTTCATGGAGGAATTTTTTCCACAACTCCTGAGTTTCCAAATGAATCGTTTGTTGTAGCATTTTCGAATATCGGTGCATTGCTATTTCAGATGGTGCTGTGCTCACCTTTAGAACTCGAAAACCACAATGCAAGTTATATCTTTGGCATCGAATTTTAGTCGTGAATAAAGATTGCGTAAAGAATTTAAGGCATTTAGCTTCTAGAAGGTTCCAAATTCTAGCGATGAGTTATAAATTTAATGTCTTTTGCGATTTAATGCTGGAATTCCAGGCAACTTGTGAGAATCAAACAAATTTGAAACACTCTTCCCTTTGATCCAAGTGTAGATAGATGTTATCAAGAGGCGGCCGATTTTGATCATCAATGAACTTTTAGCGCTTTGCTTTCTTATAAGGGCTGAATTTATAATATATAGATATATATAGAATATTTAATGAAATCTACATTTTAAAAAGCAAATAATTCCTAAGAAATAAGTAAATAAGTTTTAAAATATATTTGTACATGTAGATATACATTTGCGATTTCATGAAAAATTTCTTTGAGAAACCATGAATATGTTTTATATGTCCTGAAAATGTTGTTTCACAATTTCAGTCTTTGTTTTAAGTATTTCCTAATAACTAGCTAAATTTATTTTATTAATTGAACATTTACAATTTTTACTTACATACTGTTCATTCGGCGCAGGATCACAAAGGTAGTCCAAGCAAATTGTAACAAGTTGTGTATGAAAAGAAAAAATGAAGTAAAATTAATAAAATTTTAATACATACTCGCAATTATCGAAATCTGTACTGTAATGTAAATTCTTCTTGTGTTTTGATGAAACCATATTGAATTTAGTTTTAAGTATGGTGTTAAATATCACACGAAATTATTGAAATTTGTAACAAAATTAGTTCCAAAAAAAAGGAAACAATAAAGATGGGAATAAGAATGGTTAGGGTACAAGAAGGGAGACTAATAAACTGACATTAAGATTGAGAGATAGTATCCAAAATTAAAGATTAGTGATAATTTTCTTTAATTTCCTCATATTAAAACTAATGATTCTTATTTAGTGGTAACACACACATCGCACGAAAGGATTAAAAAAGAGTGGATTCGTAGAATTTCCTGGGATGTGTTATTAAGAAACCTCGAGATCAAGATGCGAAAAATGATTTTTTAAAATCGGACTTGCAACATTCCCTCTGTAGAACGACAAAACGCTATGGAAAGGTAAGAAAATAAAGGTGAAAGAAAATATGAGTGCAATAAATTTTTAAGTCTTGATTGACGACACATGGTGACTACAGACCAAACGACCGCTCGGGAAAATCTTAACACGTTATGAACTCCTTAAGTACACAATCCAATTTGCACTATTATACACTCTGGAGCGATCTCGATAAAAGAGGAGTCATAATATCCGCAAAATGGACAAACTGCATATATATTTGGCTATAATTACGCCATTAATTAGTCATAAACCTGCTAACTTACATCGAGGACATGAGGGGTTGAATGTTTGAAGATTGAGTTTTTTTGGTTTTCATGATGCTCCATTCGTATAGGAAACCTAATGTGTTCCCATGATGACAACGATTTCAGAAATATGCATCGTAAGTCATATGGAGGTGGATGAATTTGATATTTTCATTTAAGTCGAATCAACGAAACATCGAAAGTGCTCGTTTTTATTGAAACAGTAATTGCCATATTATTTTGTTGTCACCTGCTTCTCACAAACTCTTTTTATGGAGAAAAATTTATTCCTGGTTCTTCAAAATGAAAATTGATTGCTCTCGGCGATGACTGATGGTTTGGTATCATTTCGTTCATTCTTTAGGTTGAATTTTTGGTTCGTGTCTGCTTCTCAGTCCAGACAGTGAGACTATTAACGGCGATTATTGGCAAATAAATGCCGTTCAAACTTCCTTGAACTGGCACAACTGTGTACATGATTTTGGATTAGCACTAATTCATGAAATCCATGTATTGATTTTGAAACTTCTAACTTGTGACGAAACCGGTCAGGAAGCTTCATAAAAACCATTTTACGATACAAAATATATATAGATAAGAATCGGCAGGTGATCCTGGTACTGTCCCTCAGGAGGACTTGATAAGTCTTTCATCTTTTTCCTTTGATCTTTCGAATCATAATCCATGTCAAGAAACAAATTTTTATAAGACTGGGATGGAATAATTTATTTACGTATCGCAAGGAAGACGACAACAATCACCAGTCTATGATTATGAGATCTTCTCTGTAGCTGCAGGGAGAAATTGATACCCTCTTATATACGTTTATAGATAGAAAGGAAACGTTTACGTTCGCCACCTTTCCAGCACTCACGATTCGATAGGTATCAGATAAATTTTGCCGACTTGACCAGAAGGCTTAGAGTAGTCATTATAATATTAGATCCTTGGCTTTCGCAGGAATCCGGGAGATGGTCTTCAATAAAGCAACAGATAATTTTAAATCAACCAAAAAGGACTGTATTTGACTCACTTCACTTCGTTTCTTAATTAATTTTCACTAATTAACACAATGCCAAGATAAGCGAAATATTTTGTCGTTTTAATTTATAATTTCGGCTTCCAGGATGCAGGCGCGACAAGACTGTCTTCAGATGGCGCAGTTTGTTGCCTCTGGTCAAGTCACGTTTTGTCCAGACTGCGTCTGTTCCAATGGTATCAAAGATATTTTGTGAGGGTATAATTTACAACTTTGTGTTTTATTCAGTTATGTAGGTTTTACTGAATGCACATCGACGGTCGAGAGAATCCTGGCAGAGTGTGTGAATGCGTTTGGGCAGGTGGTATCTGATATTAATAAATATTCTGCTTCGCGGTATTTCTTGTCACGATGTCTGCTTGAATTGGTGATGATGCTGATGACAAAAATTAATTTTAAAAATTAATAAACTCATGTTTTCATAAATAAAACAATTTTTCTTAGAGCCGCTTCAGAACTTCTTCTCAAATTGACTTCCTTTTAAACATTTTGCTTGTTACTAGATCACAATCTCTGATTACAACTTTTAAATGGTCGCAGTGCAATGAACATAACTCAATTTTATTGATTACCGTCATTACTACGTCCTTCCGGAAGTTATATTTTTACATATAGCGTTTGGAATATGTTTTGCTACTGATCGCAACACTTAATACTTAATTGTTAACTGGTGTACTAGCATAAAAGATGTTGACTGGCACAGTGAAAGTGAAAAAACGATGGGTTTTCAAAATAAATGGGTGCAAATAGGCACAAGTTATCGAGGGACCGAATAATTCATAACTAGAATAATTTAGATGCACAAACACTGTGAACTACTGTGAAAACAAGTTATTTGACAATATAATTATAAAACGTCTGAGACTTCGTAATGTGATCAATCACGTTGATGGTAACCACGAAAAGCGTTAACTTGACGATTAAAATTAATAAATTAATAAAGAACGTTAATAACATGGTTCATGGTAAGCTATAAATTCCATTTATGTTCTGATGCAGAATATTATGATAATATTCGTTTCAACACCTAATCACAGGCTATTGGTTCCGACTCGTTTCTGATATTTCGATATGTAAATAATCGTCGAAATTAGTTTGACTTATGTGCGGTCATAATCATTCCGGGGGTCCAAGGTTCGTGGGGAGCATATTTTGAAACCACAAGAGATCATTGATTTCAAATAAATATTTAAAATATATATAAATAAAAGGTAAGGATTAACAGAAAGAATGAGAGATGTATTCCATAAATATGTAAGAATAGCAAAAAATTTAAGACTCAGTCGAGAACGGGAACAAAACAAGGTAATAATAACATCCAAAGATATCTTCAGCAGGGGGTGGAAGAGCTATGCAGCTTTTGACATCAAGATGAAGTAAATATAGTACACAAAATTAATAAAAATGAGGAACAAAATGATATAATATTAAAGAGGTCGAGAAACACCGACAAAATAAAACTGAAAACAAGATTAACAACAATATGGAGATATACAAGAGGATAACTATTCTTGGCGGTTCTGTGCCACAAGAGAAGGCAGCATGGCACACGTCTTCTTTTAGGAACTGAATCAGTAGAAGAATCTCTTTTGACTTTAATAAATGACAAGTCCATTTGATTTAAATTTTTAATTATGGCAAACAGTTTTATACGCCCACCTCGATAAGGATTTATAGACATTAAATGCCATAGTCTGTTATAGTCGAGACTCTATGGATGCCTACGTGAGATCATGTTGTTTCACATGGAGCATGTAAATTTGAAGTTCTTGTCCAGCAATCCAGTACCAGATCGCCAGAGTTCTGTGATTGAGAGAACATATCATTATAGAGTTTGTTTGAGATTCGAGTTATCCTCTTCAGTGCAACATAATGTTTAGTTAACATTCCCTTGTATCTCATGGCTTGTCTGATTATGCGATTATTAATGATTCTCGTCCGTCTATATAAGCCAACTACAGAACATCACCTATACTCGATGATGCTGTGAGTACTGAGTTGAGAATTTATGGTAAGGTTGATTGAAGGTGAAGGCCCTTTGAAGTTAAGGTATTTAATGGGCGATAGTTTAGCACTGGAAGCTGAATCCAGCCACTTTAGTGTTGAGAGATTTAAGGGCTTCCAGATGAATGAATCTTCTTAAGTATATCGTTTCTTGTAACCGTTCGCTGTACTTAATGAATAATTATGATGTGATTCACTTGAAACATTTTCCATTACAGTTAAGCCATTTGATTGATAATCTCTGGCTCCATGTATGTTTCCGATGCAACAAAATATGAATGAATTTATAAACTACGACAATTCGTGTTGGCATCAAAAAGATAAATTGAATTTGATTCGAAGGTAACACGCTTGAAAAGTTGAAAATTTTTGCTACTTAAAAGTTTTGCACAACGCCTATGCAAAGTTTTATATGCAAATGAAAAACGATTAGTGCCAGTTGTTTAAGATTTACTATCATTGGTAAGTGAGATTCTATTCAAATAAATTTTGTGTAATTATAATAAGAACAACAGGAATTTCAATATTTTTATCAATGGCGAAGCGTTGTTTTTGAATTTTAACACATTTCTTGCAAATTATACAAAAATCATTTGGCGTCGTGGGATTTGTCATGACTTGTTCTCACTTCTGATATGTTAAAATGCAGAATACTTGGAAAATTTAATGCTTCACATAAATCACACCGGAACAAGAGGAGAAATGCATTTGTTTTAGGCCACTGGTTACCTATTTCCACGCAATAGTAGACAACATGACAACATGTATAGCCATAGTGGTGACTGGGATCTGAACACCAACCGGATCAACTTCCAGAGACATGAAATTCTTTAGCTCTAGTTTGGGCGAAAGAACGTGCAACAATAAATTTTCGCCGTAATTTTTATCTCGAACTTCGTACAAAACTATCAGCGCAACTGCACTTGGAGATCTAAAAAGACCCATCCGTGAGATCACGACATTCATGAAATCGGACCATAAAGTCGTCTGTACGTAGCGACGAAAATACACCACATGAGAAGCTTCTTTGCCAAGCAATGGTCTGACTATCACAACAGTTGCCGCCTGTTAGGGAACCAGTTGTCTAACCATAAGCAGCCAAATGATGATGACGACAACAACGTTGTCGTTTAGCAACTTCAACCCCAACAAGCAACGTCTCAATTTTATTGGAGCCTATCGTCGGGATGCATTGAATAAGCCATTCATTCCCAAGAGATCTCAAAGAGTCAAGAACAATAAAGTTTGCCAGGTAGGTCAGAATAAAAGAACGACATAAACAGCAGCGGCTAAACTAACTACCCTGTTGACTGTTTACCTTATTACCTAGCTGGTGATGTCTACATGGATGTGCACGAGTTCACTTGGCCTCAAATCAATAAGTAAAGATTCATTATTATATTCTCAAGAACGACGACAACGATTATCGGGCCAATTTATTTCAGACCTTATTTGAAACAAATGAGAGGCACAATATTCGGACTATCGGAGCAGAGAATCAGACATGAGGATGTTCGCCTCGTATTTTTGCTTCTTGATTCATGGGTACTCTACGTACGTTTCACTATTGATTCCTGATTCTGATGTTACCCAATCGAGCATTATCACTTACTTTGTTTATCGATTGATTACCCATTGATCGTTTTGGCATTTGTCAACCTGACCTAGTAGTTTCATTTAACAATTTGTTATTATTAAAGTAATTGTCACAGAATTTATTCCCAATAACATTTATTCGATCATTAATAGCTGTTTGAAACGAGCATTTCATCACCTGCTATCCAGGAATTATCATTGAATTTTAAAAATGAGCTGGTCATATAATCAAATGCACCTGAAATACACCTTGGCCCTTTTCGGGTATCATGTCCACCTTCGTGAAGAACGTTAACAATCCAAATATTTACCCAAAAATTGGAATGGCTACAATTCCAGTCTATCTTCCATACCTGGTTGCACAAAAAATTAACATATTTCGATCTCTTGATCACTGACTTCACACTCGTTATATTTTCGTTATCTTCAATTCCGAACCAGTCTTCAGGTGTAGATAATCAAATAAAACTCGTCAAGTGTCTCGTAGATCGGAAGACATTGCAACCATCAATCATACTAAAGAATGCTACTTTTTACAGTCTAAAAAAATTGCTAATAATAGACTAAGGGTTAGCCATACTTACGCCCTTTTGAAGGTCCCACGTTTATCGCATTAACGAGTTTGATAGGTTGACAAGCAGGTAGGCAGTGACGATCAAGGCATACCCGTTTTTTCAATTTTCCGTTGTCATCGTTTCATTTTTTGATTATTACAAACCAGAAGGTCCAAGGTTTGCCGATAGTTTCATTAGCCAAAGACGACGTTTCAGCATGCAACGATGACGAGAAGTTGATGTAATGTTGATAGTGTTTCAGGTGAGCAGAAGTAGAGCAAGCAGCCAAGTGTAGCGGCATTCAATTTTCATGACAACCAAATCAGCAACTCCCCAATGACAGTAGGGCACGACAATCACGTTGACGGTAGGAATTTAGATGAATATCATACGAACATGAGATATATGAAGTATTCCCATATAGACAGTACAGTAACCGTATGAGCACAGTCACAGAGACCGGTATATATCCCCAATGATAGATTGTGCATGATAAACAGCCACACATCAGTCGGGAAGGTTTCATGAAAATAGAAAATGATTGAAAAGTTAATTGCAATTTTTCAGATTTAACAAAAACTAAAAAAATAAGAAAATCAAATTAAACAACTTAATGTTACTGCAAGTGTAAGCCACTTTTATTTTATGCGTTTTCGTTTTACTCATACCAATCTTTGGAGATTCACGTGATCTAATGCAAAACGGCGTCACTCTGACAGAAAATGGTTGATAGACATGCACAAGAACCAAGATTCCAACTGATAAAAAGTTCCAAGGCAACATGCATTTAAAGCTGAAATGCACTTTTTCCATTGCATTTGGACGCGAGGTAATTGATTCCATATTACAGTGTTATTTCAAATTGAGTTATTAGTTAGGCTGAAAGAGTAGTGGTTGTGGAAAGTGAGTTTTGTGATTTCCAAAAATGACACACGCATTGTCACTCCGTTAGTTGCTTCCTTTCATTTATAGTTATTTAAGATATCTCGACTTCATGATTTTGTTTTATTCATCCAAAAATTTAACATTCGCATGTTGAACTCAACCTTCATTTACTTCTTGTTACATGATGGATTTACGTTACATAATTTGGTTTGTAAGTAACGCTTTTTGACATGGTACACAAGGCAAGGTTTAATGACGTTAACGGAAAAAGGGTAGCAAATGTCTTAAATCATCCCTGCAGTAGCTAATGACCAGCTCGTTAACAAATGTGCTAACTTGTTAACATAGAAATAGAAATATACTTATATTTGTCAAATAGAAGTAAACCAGAACTAAAAACCCACTTTTGATTTAATCTGAGTTCAAGGTAGTCAATGAACCAAAAGGGAGTTAACAAGTTGTTATGAACTTAACTACCAAATTTAGCGCTTTTGTGGTCAATTAACAGCAAATCATGTAACTTATTACAATTAAACGACTCACGGCACGAGTATGTTAAAATATAAGAAATAATTAGACAAGACACACGCTACTATGTTAACTAGGGGTAGTCAATAACCTTTTTGGACCGGATGAGTTTCAAGTATAAGAAATAATTTCCCACTCTGAGTAAACTAGAACCTTAAGTAGTTCAATTGTGGGCTATGATGTGAAAAGTATCACAATAATCACAATTATAGCCTTAATGAACATCAGAAGATACATTTGCTAAAGAGAAGTCGGAGAATTTTTGAACTGGTGGAGCACATTATCCTCATTAGCTCCAGCCGATATGCATCATAGAATGCTACTTGAAAATCACTTGTAATTATTGTTGCCAGTAATGGATTTTCTTGTTGCTTCTAAGCATAATCTGTCATCGTCAAATATTTAAGGAAATACGGAAGGGGGCGTCGGCAAATACTAAACAAAACAAACACCACTTACAGGAGAACAATTGCACTTTATCAAATCCTAACCATCTTAATGACATAAGTAGTGGGTCCGTGTTCTTGTTGAAACCACAAATTAAGCGGGTTATTAATTTAGCTGTTATTAAGCGAGTGTCTACTTGAGAACCTACCCTCTTTTGCAACCTTAACTTGGTAGTAGATACTAGCACGGTTCGAGGCTATTTTGAAGTATAATTTACGCGGAAGTGACGACTCTGGGAATCTCTTTACATTGACATGTCTGAGGAGTTTTTTAGAAGGCACCAGCCTCTTGCATTATACGACAAATTAGATTAATTGCAGCACAGTGCACCTAAAACTACGATATAAATGAATATGGTAAAAAAATTTCATGTTTGACATGTGCTAGTCATCGAATGCGTCACTTGTGATTACAACTGCTACTTGACCTCTAAAACGGTAGGAAGCAGGTTGAACACCGTTACTGGTGAAAATAAGGAGTCGATGATAACTACAAAATTGCGGGCGCCTCAAGCCTTGTTGGATTTTAAATAAGGGCTTTGGGTCAAGCAAGTTAACGATTTCGGGTAAAATACCCAATTCACTTCATTATCGATATCATTGACGTAGCAATGTTAAATAACAACTGGTTCTTGTCATGAGAGCAACGTTTGCACGTTCGTCAAGTTGTTCAAAGGTGGAAAATTCTGTTTGGCCCAAAACAGAAGCAGAAACGAAGACAGCTATACGCAGGTGCTACTGACATCTACGGGGATGACAATCTGCTAATTACGAAATTCCTCCCAGACACGTGATAACTTACCGTGGTTGGATCCTGAAATAAAAAACAAAGTCAAGTTAATTACATTGTGGATGGTATACAATTTTAACGTGTTAATTAAGGAAGAAGTAGTTGAAGGAAAGATTTTGAACTTGTCGTCTGACTGAACTGAGCATCAAATTATTTAAATACATTTTGATGCCCTTTGATCCATATTTATTTTCCCACATTACCAGTAATATTGAACAATTTCTTTTTCGAAAGACCATCAATATATACAATCATCATTTTCAGTTCAATTACAAAACTCAATCAAGATGATATGAAACAAAGTACACCGATCAATTCTGTCAAGACCGCCAACCTTCATATTATAGCTCCAAACTTTACGAATCGTGAAGATTGCCTTACGACTCCGTTTGTGTAGCCTTTTCTTGTGAAAAAATCCGGGTTTCTCTTTATTTAAAGCCCTTGATCGTGCGAAAATCAGGAAAATGGTCGCACGTCTTGCGGTTCCGCGAGAATAGGGATATGGTTCCGTAATTGCAACACAAATAGTTACGTTAAAAAAAAATAGTTTCTTGTATTATGCGATTTTATTAAACATCCATCAAAGGTTATTGATACCTGTTTAGATCGTGATAATAATCGACCTGAAGTGAATTGCACAGCAGGTGATGCCGGAGGATTTCAAAAACATTTAATGGAAACCCAGAGTTTCAAGTTAAAAAGGAGCAAGACGTGACACACCTTACCCATGCGTAATGAATAAGTATTTGTTTGCCTTCGTTACCATATAATGATCTTATAACTGCAACCTGATAAATTCGAAATTAATAAGTACCTAAGTGTTCAGGAGCTTGTCGCCATCTGTACGTTTTTGCCATTTCCGTAATTACTTGTTAATATTGTAACAATTGTCTGATATTGATCACGCAATTTTATGAATATTTACATAGTTTTATCTACACGCCTCATGAACTTTATATTGCTTTTACCATAAAATATCGAAACACAGTTTAAAGTTTATATTTTGGAGTTGCAGCTTTCAAATATAAAGAATTTCCCACGACTTCAATTTAAAGAGTAATTAATGTGGACACGATCCAAGTATCGATGCGGATGATGAAAGTAACTAATTCACTATCAACGATGCTGTTTGCAATTTATTCTTACAATGCCACGATCGACCGCCAGTTTAGATTACAGGTCGCATGGAGTATGGATAAACATCTTGAGCCATGATGAATTGGTCACGTAATTCTGTGGCAGGAGTTCACATCGTTCAGCCTAATGCAGTCACTATTTCAGAGCAAACCACTTTTCATTATAACCGCAAACCGACTCCTATTGACATACACTAAGCTCTGAGGCTGAGTATAAGCTCAATGTTGATATGGAAGACAACGGGCTACACAGATTTCAAATAGCTCACTTAAGAAGGCGATTGAGTTGCAGGAAATACTGTCATGGGTAGATTCTACTGTTCGCCATATCCTCGTCGAGTAGTCGGTACCACATTTCACGTAACTAAAACTTAGTTCATAAATTGATAGCAATTTATACTTATTAGTATTTTAATGGTATATTAAGTGATTAATATTATTAAAAATGATTAAGCCGCGGATAAATAATGGTGGCAGAATCATTGTACATAATTTGTTTCAGTGAAAATAATGATCTTCCTTTGCTACCCGACGAATTCCCTTGATACAATCAAATTAATATCCAAAACATGAACATTTTTTACAACTTTACCGAAAGAAGCCATCAAAGTGAACACGGCTAATTTCAGTAGATATTCGGATTAAAAGGGAACATTTCAAAGGGATGGACCGAAACTACAAATCGGTGACAAGGAACAAAGGAGGTTTCGATGTATTTCGTCGTACAAATGAAAAACCATGCTCTTACAAACTGTTAACTTCTCCTGAACATGCCGAACAAATGTCTCCATTTATGCCGCTTGATTCTTTCATCCATTGAGGTAACATCATACACCATATGAAAATATCGAATAATTCATGTCGAGAAATATGTAAATCATTAATTAATCAAATCTACCCATCATGACACTTTTGGCGTAAAAGCGAAATAGCATCGTTGCACCCCCTCGACAAAACGTGTCGAGATCAAAAGGCAAACAACATCCCATAGATCCGTAACAAAAAACGACACTGCATCATCTGCAAACTCTTAAAGTTCGCTCTGATCTCAGCCAAAGCGTCAGAGATACTCCATCATCACCACTTCGAAGAACAGAAAAGTGAAGGAACACTTGCAACCAATTTTTCTCCCAATGAATTCCATCGCAAGTTTCGACAGCTTCAATTATTTCGGTTGTCATCACCGCCAACAACTCGAAGGCAACTGCCGCGACATTCTGGTAATGGTTTTGGTGTTAAACTTTAATTAATCATCGCACAATTTGGACATACATGGAGCTGCAATGTCCGCCATCACAGAGAAAATAGCGACCAGGAGGTGGTGAAACGTATGTATGTACATAGTGATACAAATGACTTTATATCAAATCCCAAATACCAGGAGTAAATTTTCAAAACAACACCAACGATCAATATTTTTCTGGATAAGTGTGACGTGGGGGAAAGTTTCCAAATCACACAAAACTACACAAAACTATAAGGAAATCAATGTAGGGAAATTCCTGAAAAACCAATTCTCAAGCCTCGAAGAAATGCATGCAATGCTGATCTTCCAGTTGTCATTCACAGGCCAATTCTTGATCTTGACTCATCGACTTCGACACTTTTGAAAAATATTTTTAAGTATTTTCTTGGCATTTACAAAACAAATTTTTGTCGTTTTCCAAAAATAACAGTCGAAGGAGATAAATGATCCATAATTAATCTTCATTTTCTCTGTCACAGCACACAGTGTTAGAAGGGACTTAACTTTTGAGAAAATTTCGGTAACAAAATGAAATACGTTTCTTTTAAATCAGGTAATTAAGACATTTGAAACTATTTGAAACACCCGTGATTGTCAACAATGTGTTAGATATATCTTTGCTAATGGGTTTACTTGAATATGTTGAACGCAATCGTCTTACTATTTACTATCGACTAGAGCTTCATTAGTTCTAACATCAACCTATGAGTATAACTTTGTCTATTAGCCTAACTTTCTAATTATGAGTAATCAAATCAATATAACGTAGTTATTCTTTCCTCAAATCATGATAATTAAAACCAAAATTAGTATAAGAACTTCATTGACAATATTCATGATACTCATTCGACGTGTGTGGTCTTCGGTTAGTTATGTACATGGAATATAAAGAGCCATGAAATTGCCCTGTCCGAACAAAAGTAAACCCAAAATCTGTGACATCACGGAAAAAAGTGGTAATGAGGGCAGGATGTAGTCGAAAAAGACATCCAGACAGACTATTCCTCTTGCCAATAAGTTAAGAAGGGGAGCCTCGATGAAGATAGCTGCACGATATGATCACCATCGCTGCACATTTCATGATTAATCCCTGCAGTTACTTGCGAACTTCTGTTTAGTATGCTATCATTTTTAGAGACCATAACCAGCAATCTTTCTTGTCGCTTGAGGTCAGTTTCGAATTGTTGGCAAAATGATCATCCCTTGAGCGATCATTGTCACACAAGTGCTTTCTATCACAACCAACAAGGTAAAAACTTCGTTTTCCTCACTCGTCTTCTTAATCTCTGATATTATCTGGAAGCAACTTTCCCAGCAAAAGATAAATTTTCAGGAATTTAAAAGTACACCTAGATCGACAACTGTTGATTATTGATTGCACTTATTTGATCACGCTGCCCTTTTAGTCACACAGCTCAAATATATACAAAGCTCACTGGAGACTTAATGTATATGTACAACAGCTATCCTACAGTTTAACCAACGATCTGGGAGGCAATACCGCTTACCTTCAACCTAGACCGGAGCAGGGCATGCCGAACATCATGATCTCTTCTGCAAGATCAGTTCTACAAAGATGCTGTTCTTGTTGTTGAATCCACTGTTGGACTTTTACTTATCCTAACATTCCCTCTTTGTTTTCTATTTGCATGCGTGATTGGTAAAGGTTTATAACTTCAATGCATGGCAATCGCTTGTTAATTTACTAATTAATTATTTTGTTTGAGATAAGGACAAGTGAATAATTGGCTGATCTTAACGTAATTTCCCGAATGAAAACATTCGCTTGTCACAGAGTCGATTCATTTTATTTGGGATTGCTGGTTCGCGTCGCCCTTGTTGGCGTCATGAGTCAATTTCGAACCTTGTTTTGTTGCAAAAATTCTTAAAAAGGTCGTATTCATTTGAGGAGATGTGCACGAAAAAGTGAAGGTGACTAAAAGGACTAGAGGACCAAAACCGAAAACCCTGACCTAAAACAATCTTCGAAAATTTATTAGTAACTAATTATTATTATTATTTGTATTTTATTCAGAGACATGAAGCAAACCTTAGAACTTTAATCCATGTCTAGAGCGCTTGAAGACTACTTCCTGCTTTTGATTCATTCAATTGCTGTTCTCTTATCTAAGCGACATTCCCAGCCTTCAACGGTCAACCTTCAGATATAGAGAAGCCTATGGGTTGCATGCATATTGGATGAGTTTCTTCCAATAAAATACCACAAATTAGATGACTGGGCAGTTGCCCATAAATAACAATTAAAATCCGATTCATTTGAATAAAAAGTTAATTTATTCATAGAGTTTGTTTTTTACTACTTACTCTTTTTTCGTTAACCAAGCCTTTACTCGTGTGTAACATCTACGTCTGGACAACATTCAACATATCCTCACCTCATCGGCATAAGATCTATGCACCAGCTAAGAAAATTCATCGTTCATGGGATTTTCTCATTCTACTCTTGAATGTGATTTTAAAACAAATAAACGGAACAAGAAGCAAATAAGAAATAAATAAAGCCTCAATATTCATCGTTTTCAACAGCGGAATGCTAAGAGAAAATCCAGAAAACCAATAAAAAAATCAGGACAATACCAACGCCCTAAGAGACGTGGTTTCAACCAGCCAGGGAGCCAGTTGAAAAGTCCATTCATAAATTCTCTCATTGCTGGTCGTGTTTTCGCAGATTTCCCGAGCTATACAACGCCTAACCAAGTAAGCAAGAAGCTCAATTGCTTGCAATCATCCAAGAAAACAAGCAAACATTCCATGCTGTATGGTTACCTCAACACGATATAGCAAAACTGAGGCACGTAGCCTTATTCGCCTTTCTGCCATCACTGAACAACGCTAACAATATCCGAATGCTTCGTTGAAAGGTTTAGCATCAGGGACATATTCATACATGGGTTTAAGTAGTAGGTACCGCAAATAATTTGGGTGACACTAAGCTCTGCATAATTTTCATATCATTCTTGATGTATCTGCGTTTTTTTTTATCTTCAACCCTTGAAATCGATACCATAGAATCTAATATGCTGTTGATATTCTCAGGTGCAGTTCACCCACTACGAGTACCACAACCACTTTTGAGATTTGAAGAGCGATGAATTTATAGAAATTAACTTCCTAACTACAACACAACGAAATGGATATCACTTAATATGGCACCATCTAAGGAAAGCTTTTAGATATAAAAGCATTATCGTCTTACACCCGCCATCTTTGTGCTAAAACGTGCTGCCGGTTTTGGCGGTAGTGCACGAAATGTCTGTGAAAGAAAGGTCAAAGAAATCTCCATACGAAGAGAAAACAAGAATTTTGTAATGTCCGTAGGTGGATTGCCCGCCCCAACAGTCTTAATAGCATTAAAAAGGAGCAAAAATGATGTGAAAAAATGAAGTCTTGGAAAGGTCCGTGTGTGCCAATAAAAATAAACGAGCATCAACAAATGCCTGAGAGTTCCTCTTGAGTGCATTTACATGTAACTCGGACCTTCCTCACAGCGTGTTCTTAAGGGTGTAACAAGGCCAAGACTAAATCCAGTCAACTTTCTGCTCTTATTTCACCCGTTCTTCAATACAATATGGAATCGGCTTTAGTTTCTTCTACTTACGATTGACGTGTTCGTCCTGGCTCTCATATACCTAGTATAATATAACTGAGACAAAGGGTTTTTCTTTTGAGAATCACCGTTTGATATGCAGCTTTATTAAATCTCTCGAGCATCTTAGTATTTGATTTGTTTCTAACTATACATCATACCAATTCTGCTTTTGGTCAGAACCATTAAACGTCTTTTATAATTTTGAAACATATTAATTTTAAAAACCCTCATACTCTGACTTGAAACTTGAGACATAATGTGACCTGTTGATGCTCATTTGTTATGGTTTAGAAAGTCAAAATTGTACTCAAATACAAATTGTTTGCTTATCAGACAAAATGCTGGATCAAGTAACACCAGATTGGTGTCATAATACTTTCTTAAGGAATGTAAGAAATTGGTCATCACAGAAGTAGTTATTCAATCTTCGTTTTGTCATTGATATGTACCTCATTACCGTCTCTGGCACACGTTTGATAAGATATGATTTTCATTAAACCAAATCATTTGTTAGCATGTTAAAAATGATGAAACCCACGAGGACCGGATAAGGTTTTCTAATCAATGGAATTGTTTGGTATAAATCGTCAATTAGTGTCAACCCGTCTCACTGATAAATTGGAAATATTGTTGTGATGGAAATTATTTTTAAGTGTAGTTTGTTGGAATCAGATAGAATTGATAGATGCTATGACTTTGAGCTTCCTAACATGCTATTAAGTCAAAGTCAATATATGTATGAAACTATCAAATCAAAGTTGATTTCTGAATGAAATTCCATTCAGAAGACGGAATCCCGAACATTATGAGTGTCTGAATAACATATTTGAACTGAAACGTGATACCACCGACTAATAACACTGAACTTGAACAGAGGGAGTCCCATAACTTATCAAAATTTTAATTCAAATTTCCAACGTATTTTGAGAATAACGTTTTCCAAACATTTTCAATTAATTAAAAGTTGAAGGGGTGTCTTCACGTGTAAATGCTTCATGGACTTCATTTGATTTAAATATTGCGCCAGGTTCATGCATACATGAGTAACCCTTTGAATATGCACATGTTAATTTCTTGATAATTTTTTTTAACTTTTCAAAGGTATAATATTTTTCGACGACAATCAAAATGAAATTAAAAAGGAGAAAGTCAAAAACAAAATAGAAATATCCTTCGCTGGCCAGACACAGAATCAGATAAAACCCTTTGACGTACGAAAAACACAATGTCCGACATGTTTTAATTATTTTTCGCGTTTTTTTCTACACTTTTTCCTCAAATTTGAATTATTTTCCCATAAAAATGCACTTTTTCATTTAAACTAACTCAGTCGATCTGATGGTTTGGTTGCACTAAGCGTTTCTTTCCTTTTTTCATTTGTTGCAACTCAGTATACTTTTTAGTAGCTATGAGCTAGGGATAAACAGGGGTTGGGAGTCTACTCGATAGAATTCAAGGTAAATGTGAAGAGCCACAGTTGCAAGATGTGTATGTGTGAGTACGGCTATGTGTGAGTACAGCACACGAGAAAGGGTTAATACTGCAGGTTTCATTTGTCCAAGTCGGGGGTTGTTTCGGAACGTTTGATAAGGACCCGTGAGGCAGCATAGAAAAACCTGAGCGAATGTTAAGTGAGGTCGTGGAGTTAGAGTTGAGTTGCATAAAAAATGCAGAAAAAAATTAAATTTCATAATTTATATGCCTACAGAGAGTCGATTGCGGCTCGTATTCGGTGTTTGCGGTCATTAAGGACAACTTTACATGTGTCCAACTAGTTAAGAACGATTGTAGTCTTTGTCGGTGGTGGTGCTTTTAATCAGAAACTTTACTATTGCTCGACAAAATGCAACGGAAATGAAGTGAATTGTGCCGCGTTAATCGGCAATTCCGTGTGCTGTTTAGCATTTTGTTCTAGGCAAGAGTCAGAAGGATATGTTGTTAGATGAGGCTCACAGCATGTATCTGCTTAACGATTTCGAATTTTATTAAATGCTGCCTTCACTGAGCAACGTTAATTAACTCAAGGGTCAGCAAGTGGAACGGATGATAACTGAACAGTTTTGTTATGAATATAATTTTGATTGTTGACCTCAGGTAGGTCTGAGTAGTTTCTACGGTTTGACGAACCTATTAAGGCTCACATTCTCGACGGAATTTTATTTATTTCAGCAATTAAGAGTATTTATTACGAATCGTTGTTTTCTTAGTTTATTAATTAAGATGTTCATTAAAACACTCTTTAAGTTTTTAAATAACTTGCTCAATAAAATTTAATTTTGTAGTATTTTGTTTAGTTCATAACAAAGTGATAACACTGACTTATGTTAAACAATTTAACCATCTCTGAGTTATCGAGTTATGTAGACTGAAAAATTACGCAGAACATGTTGTAGCTTTTGCAATGAAATATATGTATTTGATTTTGAATCTTATTCGCTTTTTGACTCTTACATATATTAAAAAATTTGTTTTGGCTCGGTAATACAAATGAATTATATTATAACAAAATTTTTTTGCTAGAAGATAAAGTAATTCTGAATTATTGAAATGTTAATTGACTATTGTGAATATTAAAGCAATTCAATGATTCTAGTAAATACTTATTTTGATTGGGACAGATTAAGAAAAGATATTGAATGAATTTATTTCCGAAACAAGACTTCCCTAAGACGTAAACACTGTAAATTAGTTTGCCACCTTCTTCCATACGGAAATTGCACTCTAGTTGGTATATGTTCACATTTCAAAGCAGAGAAATACTGTTAAATTCAATAAGACACCAAGAATATCGTAAATTACGGTCCTGTCATGTACCAAAGATCCTTGTGTCAGTTGAATTGCTTAAGATGGGCGAGACATATTGTCTTCAGTAGTGCATGGAAAATCGTCAGCAAACCAACTTCTTAGTTTATATAAGACTCGATTTTCATGCAGATACATGTGTATAATGTGCAGCCTAGCACTGCGAATAATTCACAACTACATGTCACGAAAAGATGTATCCTTTAGTGAGTAATTTATATTCGAAGCCATCCATCTCTCATTTCGTATAGGTACTATATAAAACTGATACGATAGAACCGAAGCGATGCAGTATGTTCAATGTACGAGAATAAGGGATGAAAACCTTTGATGGGTGAATGGGCGGTAGAAATTTTAACATTCTTGCAAATTGCGTCTCGATTCGTAAATCCTTTTCGGAAATGTTACATAAAATGAACATAAAGAAATGCAGTCTGGGATCTCAGGAAATTAGTTAATTAAAACGGAAGAAATAATTAGAAACAAGATTCATTGTAGAGGAGGAGGAAATAAGACATTCTTTGAATTCCAAAAAGATATTCTTGTATTTCTAGCTATGGGCGATTAATTAACTTTTGCAGTCAATGATTCAAAGTTAAAGACTTAAGCAAAAATTTGCGACTATCAAAGAGACAAATATGTTTCTATCTGCTTTATTTTTACTGATCTAGAAAGCTTCCCACTACTCATTGAATACTTAAAACAACCCCGTGAGTGTTTTGAGATGCAACATAAGAAGGAAAATACGTTGAAAGTCTAGTTTTATTGAAATTGACCTCATACGACACTTAAATAACTTCTGAGTTTTGCAAGATATTTTCTTTTACTACGATTACAAGGATAAATCATGTGACAATATACATTTGAATGCAATGTTAGCAAACTATGGGCACGTCTTTGAAATAAAATTTTTAGATAATGGCCAACGCAAATATTGAAATTCCATATTCACTTAACACACATCTCAGCATCGAATCGTTTTCAAATGACCTCACTCTATAATAATTTTCAAAAGCCATCCCTCTTGTGCCTCGAATAAAGTCTCCGGAAATGCATTTAATTTCGCAATGTCCACTCAGAAACACAAAGAAAATTGACGTCTCCGGATGCATGGGAAAATGCGATTATATTCAACACGGACATTCAAAATACATGTTTGATCATTAAAATGCTTCTTCCTACGTTTGAGTATGAAGTTTTCTTCCATTTAAGATTCATAAAGTAATTTGGAGAGCGTCCAGTTGATAGCTGTTAATACGTTCTATATGTTATGAGGTATTTGGGCATTGATATGCAAAATCTAGTTTTAAAATGCACTACATCAATTGCCAGGCACCTTGAAGGAGTCAGTTACGATGAATATAGCTTTACCTTCTGGCAAAATTTGTTTTAGCCGTTATGTGGTGGTATAATTGAGTAAGTGGTTTCATCTGGAAGATGCCATGACTCCAGGGAGTTTGACCACATACGACTCTTATTCTAGTGAATAATCCTTTAGGATTAGATGAACTGCAAGAAGTCTGAGACGAAAGGGAGTTCTTGGAGGTAATCTCATCATTTAATTGCCCATCATAAGACCCCAATCGATTGTTGACTTTTGAGGTTGACTAATTGGATTTTATTTTATTACGGCCACACTGACCTGTGTACCCATAAAACCCTTCGTTAATGGCAGGTTTTGCTTTGGGGTATACTAGTTCACCCCGTATATCTGACCCATTTAGTGTTTATTCAACGATTCGTATTTTGTGTGTGGTTTAACCATTTAAAATTTATTTCCAACTTTTCTGGTTTATTGATTTATTACAGTTAAAAATTTCTGTCTCTGAACTCGAAAACATCCTTCGCGATGGCGACTCCGCCTTGCATTCAATATTTTAGGCAATCCATTTCATATAATCACATGTAGTTATTTATTATGAAATCATCTTTGGAGGTTTATTGTCATTTGTTACCTGTTGATACGTAAATTAATTGCTTCGTTTTTTTAATTTATTGCGACCATTGAGTCTCTATACTATAAAAGTGTTTCCGATAAAAAATGCTCATTACAATATCTACATTTTGAAGCCAAGCATTGTTTAAAATAAATGATAAATTAAGCTTACTTCAAATATTTAAACTTAAAAGTTTGTAACTAAAATTATTTGTTTATTTAAATGATTATTTTGAGCACAAATTCAGAATGAATTAATTTTTGGTAGCTTGCTCTGCGTCGAATAAAAATTCTCATTATGACATATTCTAACTATATTCGGTTAGTGGTAAAAAATTTGTTACCACTATTAGACATTCCGCACGTTTTGCGATTTAGATAAGATCTTAAAGATAAAACATTAAGAATTCAGTATAAATTAGAAATTAACTCATACCAGTGTCATAACTCAGACCTTTTTCCATTCATTACTCTTAAGCAGATAATAAAAAAATATTCATTCATAAAATTCACAAATTTTGAATTCCAAATTTGCCTCTGAGCTTAAATCGACTCTCCATTCCAACTAGCATTCTTCCAGATTTTGAACGGAAATTATTGACAGAAAGAAAAGAAAAAAAAATTGAAATTGTTATGTTGTTGTTCGTTTTTAAAGAATTTGTTTTGAAACAAATAAATCACAGAACAAAGATGTAGACAAAAAATTAATTAAAGCTTTTATTTGGATTTTTTCTAGTTTAGGATGCAAATGAGCATGCGGTTAGAAAGACTAATTTAAAATAAGTTGAAATTTCCCGAACAGTTTCCAACGCTAGCTGTCGGCTACGTCAATATCTTTAAAAAAAACGACCGTTAAATATATATATAATACAAATGTCGATCTAATTAGGTTAAAAAAATTTAATTTTTTTTATTTTCAGTGGATTGCGGCAAGTTGAGTTACTCTAAAATTGAAAGATTCTTCAAAGAACTGAGATCCGAACCGAATGAGAGACGTTAAAAAATTTCAATGTTACAAAAGTCCAGAGGAAATAAACTGAGTAGGTCGTTAATAAATTTCGTTGACAGGATGCTTTAGGAAAGTGAGCAATGGTTGGGAATCAGTGCTCCCTTCAGAAGATGATACCCAGGTCGGACGGAGCTGGTCATCTAATTAGCATCATATGAAGCCATTTTGATTGACTGGAGATAAACTCGAGAAGAACGCAAGATCTTGAAATGTAAATGTTTCTCCTTGAGACAAAGAACCCACACCAATCAAAAGCAGGTAGCTCATTAAAGTGTTAGTAGTAATAACAGTAGGACCACAAGAGTATCATTTCACCGGAAATTTATGGTTAATGGGAGGCAATAATCGAAGGAATTCTAGAGGTTCAAAAGCAAAGGTAATATGATTAACTACGCCCCACCTGAGCATTCAGACTCTAGTAGTGAAAGAAGTGATGAACAGTTGGACCCAAACTAAAAGGCGTAGAATTCGATGTCACTTCGTGTTACTTCCAGCTACCTGTTGTCCATAGGTTTGAGTTTCACACATTCCTCTAGATCGGAGAGCATATACTCGGCATTTGTTCAGATCTTCTTTTTTCTTTAATTAATGACTGTGCCTTGAAAAAGCTTAGGTAAACCAAAGATATATTTTTGACATTTCCGAGGATTTTTTGTTTAAACAAAGAATGAGTTGAAAATATTAGGGTCCTGTTAAGAATCATCATCCTTTTTTATTTTTGGGTTATTCCACTGAATCTATTTCTCGGTATTTGACACTGAACCACTTTCCTCTGACCCAAGCAACCACTATGTGTAATTTTTCTTCCAGATTCTTCTTGTGTGGTACCTCTTTTAATTAATGAGTGACCATATTCATCTCACATTTTTTAGGGAATTCAAACTGATTTTATTTGAAGAAGAGAAACTACAAATATATTTTGTTGGTTATGTGATATTAAATTGTAGAAAGTCGTTGGTATAATTCGTACCATAACATTAATAAAAATAGGTACATCAGTGAATGTCAAGCGATCTTACAACTATGAAGACACGCTGTCCTTAAATATTCACTTTGTTGAGAAAAATAAGAGAAAATTACTTCAAAAATTGTATATAAAAAATCAGGTAGCTGTAAACATATTGCCTTGAACTTTAAATATTACCCACTTTGCTTTTATTTTAGCCGACATCAACAGACATGCTGCTTGCACTTGTAAAAAGACTGTTTTATTAACTTGTACTTAATCATAAGCAATACATACCTACCTAATAAATGCTGTTAGTTTTTGGATTATACTAAATAAAAATGTTCCCATCTAACGAGACAGCCGATACAGTTTGAAAGCGCCATTTATTTGTTAGCAACCGTGATGTGCATCAACATAAATCATATAAGGCGAATCAAGCTAACAACTCCAGGGGCCCATAATTAACTGGATGTCTATAGAGACCAGAAAAGCAGTAAAATGGAAGAGTAACAGCGATTTGCGATATACGTAAGTCTATTGCAGTAGAAAAATACTGAGAAAACATAAAAAGGTGAGCAAAGGTAAGGACAGCGTCATATGCAAAGTAGACTGAATAAAACTGCAAATCATAAAAAAAGAAAAGCGTATCCACAACCACAGGCAGCCACTCGGCCTGGTCATAATTTACATTAAGAATGAACTTTTTTAACAAAATATCAACAAAAGTATAAATTAATAAAATTTATTCACAATAAAATTGAAAGGGAATTATTAATGTTGCCTTTCACGCTTTATAAGCGCCGTAAATCAGTGGAATTATTGATATGAGATCATCTCACGGATGAGGATATGCTGGCAGTGGAGCAGAAGAAGCAAGCCACATGCGTTCCACGTTACGCCATCCTTTGATGGGATTGCAATTCGGCAAAGAATTAACTTTGGCGCTTCTACATCTTGCTGCTTTACAGGCTAACTTTGTTCATGTGGTTCGTGTCGCATGAGTGTCCAGTGGAGCTATAAGTTTGATGAATCTTAAGGGCTTAAGGCCAACCCTTGCGGGTACGAAGTTCGCTTTTGCAAAAATTGTGATGGAAGTTTATTAGAAAACTGGTAGGAGGTATTAACTGGCCTGTGTATCTGAAACCATGTTCCTCTGCTATTTTCGTGTTCACTTGTTTTTATACGTTTGCTTATCAAGAGTAAAACACCAAAATTTAACGAAATTGTGTCAGACGAAAGAACAACTGATAAACGTCAAAAATGAAATATTATCCGGAGGTAATTTCAATCTTCAGTTTGGAGCTCGTAACATATTTTTGCGAATTCTCAGCAAAAACGGAACATCATGAAAGCGCCTTAGTACCAACAAATATCACGTCAGTACTGTACAGTGTACTGAGATTTTCATCTACAATCATCTACGCAGCAGTACCTCAATGTCGCAAATCGCACGCTTCTTTATGAAATTATAAAATTCGTGTATGAATATCTCGATATAAGAATGACAACAAGAACGATGACGACGATGCTGATGATGATGACGATGATGACAACGAAGTAACATCATCAAAACCAGCGGATGATGGTAAATAACTGCAGCTTGTTGTTTCTCTGTAGTTATAATCAGGGATGGTTACACCAACGTTGACTACAGCTACAGGTTCATCCAACATAAAATGAGGCTTTATTGTTTCAAACAGACATTATCAAAAATAGAGAAGATAGAGTTCTTCGACAACAAGACTTAATTCTACAACGACAAAACAGTCAGTACAACAAACGATAGAAAACGTGATAGCAATGTTTCTGCATATTGCATGTTAATTGCGACAAACATGCATGTGGAGCGTTAGTCGGAATGTATGGTAGTAGGAGGTGTGGATTGTGGAAAACGCTGTCCGTTTCCGTTTTTCGAAAACGCAATATGCACGCTAAGGTAGTGCACAAAGTGCGGTAGAATTCCTAGCTTTTCGGAATTTTTCCTCAAAGACAGTTCGGTACAGCAGCATTAATCCAAGTGCGTGCATTGTAAAAATGGGGAACGGAAAAATCAAAAGTGACAAACTATCGTAGGAAAATTACTTCAGATCATAAAATAAAATGCAGAAAAAAGTGGATAGATTGTAGCAAATATTAGATATTAATTCAAATCTATTGTAACATTTATACAACTAAATGCGATTGCACGATGCGTATGAAAGGAATTTCTATAATAGATTGTCTTAGCAATGGTGGGCAAAGGTTTAGTCGACAAGTTCAAGTACAATAAGTTCTCCAAAGTCGCGCAGATAACTTAATGACACACTTCACCCGCTGCCAGGTCGATTGGTTCTCAATCATTTAGAAGAAATGCAATTTTTAAATTGTAAAAACCGAAGTAATTCTTCCTACACATTTGACAATTGATTCACGTTGAAAACAAAAAAGAATTTTCATGGAAAGTTTCAGTTGACACAGTACAATTCTGCGCTTAAAATTTCCTAATTTATCTAGAGCACGCCTAGATATTATTTGGTAAAACTTATTCCGTCACATCACGTTTCGAAATGCATCAGCAAATGAGAAGCTTCCATTAGGCAATCATTGGCAGTCGAACAGCTTTAATGCACACTAGAAGGTAATAACTAGTGCGAATAAGAAACAAAACAAAAAATAACGAGCTATAAGGCCTCAATCGTAAAAAATACTAGCAAACAATCGATAAACATACTCGCACTGGGGAGCACAGTCAGGTACGATTAACAAACAAACAATAATAAACTCCTCCTCCTGATTGATTTTCATTTCAATTCACATGGAAGTGGGTAAGTGAGTGGAGCCAGTCAAGCCAGCGTAACCAGTGGAGCAAGTGGAGGTACTTAAGGTATACTCGTTTGACTATCGTTCGCGTGATTTTCATGGCTTCTGCAAGCCCAACCAGGGCCAAGTTTGGACGAGAGTGGGAACGTTTATAGTGAACTAGGCGAATAGGCGTTTTGAGGAATCAGAAAACTATGAAACAAGTCCAACCAAACACTCACATCTACAACTCATAAATTCCTAACCCGTTGTAAGTTTCCTTGGTCGTGAAAAATTGTAAAACCTTTGTACAACTACAATGTATACTTGAAGAGATTTCCTCGAGAGAATCTTCAATATTGATGATATCCCACATTTGCTCCTCACTATAGTTTCATGAATTTTCTATAAACTACATAATGCTTCTTGTACCTTCTCTAAGTAATCTTTGGCGTAGCCTCATCATGAACAGCATAGATTATTTATGTCACGACTTTTCCCAGATCAAATGCTCGACTCATGATCATCGCCGTCGAAGTTCTCGTGTCGACTTTTATTGGGCATTAGTAACAAATCATGAAAATGTTTGTCTTAAAAGGCCAACGACTATTAGGAAGTTTTTCTCTTAATACAATAGATTCATGTACTCACTCGCAGACATGTTTCATTTAGAGTTAAAACTGGAGCCATGGTGCAAGAAATTCATTGAGGCAAGTAGCCAAAGCCAAGTACCTACTGGTTTTCGGACCCACCTTTCTAATGCCACAACATTCAAGTCAATATGCTCACAATTTGTTCAAGAATTTTGTAAATCGTTAAAGTTCAGACTTACTTTTCGGGATTCTAGACACATCACGATCTATTGTTGCTAAACGATCGTGATTTGCTCTTGAAATTAGATTCCCCGGTTATCTTCTTATTTTGGACACAACGACAAATAGCCGTGTTTCGGGTGTAGGTATTTCTATGGAAGATTTTTCAACAATCCAGGCAGCAAATCAGAGCTACTTCTTTGTTGAACTTTTATTTTGAATAAATTTCGTTTTATTTTGAGTAATATTCCGAATTGATCGCGTAAAATGTTGATTAGACCTCATTAAGTTTATGCAAAACATTAATTGCAGATCGTGACTGCTTCTACTTTACGAATTAATTTGATTTTAATTTTGTGCCAGGCTTTTGAATATGTTAAGCGTGTGAGCTACAAATAACTTCGTTGTGTTTTTTCCAGAATAAATTATTATTTAACCTTTGTCTGTAATAAATGTAGAAGCTACAAAAAATTAGAAACAAACTATAGGAAGAGAAAAATTGTGAACTTTATGCTCTAAAAAACAATTATCCTTAGGTATGTATAACTTTTTACTAAATGAGATGAGTGGCGGACATCTACGAATGAGTGACAATTTTAGTCCGATAAGATTTATTTTATCACATACTCGTACGTCAATTGTGAGCACGCAACGAGTTTTTCATTTTAAAACCCTGAAGCGTTTAACGACAACATGTCAATATCAGAATATGAAACATTTTCATGTTTTCTCAAATGCTTCCTAAAATAGTCGATAACAAAATGATACATACAAGAAACTGGGAGGGTACAAATGTGTCTTTAACAAAGAACACCTGAGTGCAGTCGCTACCTGTGAACAAATAACATGCAACTGATGCCATCGAAAATTCTTATGAAATATCCACAAACAGAAGCATCAATGATAAGTCATTAAAAATGCCAGTAGCTAAACTTCGTGTCAAAATCGTCGAAATTAGAAAATCAAATGAATGCCTTATGGACGTCGAGATGATTGGCGACGATAAACTGCCACAAGCCAGGGTTGATAAATTCGGATTCGATCTCTGGAAAATTTGAAATATGATCACCCTAAGGCATTCCAACCAAACCCAACGTGAGTCCGTTTATTCTTCTGCGCTCTTTGATAATTAAAACTTAATTAGGCCAGAAGGCAATGGAAGAAACGATGCAAAGAACGAAGGTAACCAACCTACGCTCAGTCGCGATCACGATCGATAACAAATTATTTCCAAAAACTTCACTGTCTGGAGTTTATGGGTCTGTGAAGTCCTGAAAGGAGAAGATGTCAACCTTTTTGATTTTTATCTGGCTCAGGCCGGAATCTTAGTAAAAGACTAAAATTGGAATCTTCAAAACGAAGGACATTTTGTAGTGATTGTGCTAGAATTCTATCACTTTTCAATAGACGTTCACTTTCGGCATAGATGCCAGATAACAACCTTATCTGAAAGAGACTCACCATTGGCTTTCCCAAGCGTTTCTTTAACCTGTAGTAAGTACCTACAGTTTTATCCCACATCAATCCCTGTGACCAAAATCGTGAAGACTAATTAAATGTGAAATTTGTTGAAAATGTCATCGATGTCCTTCAATAAATTTCTTCAAAACGATCATAAAAAACGAAACGAAAGGAATTTGTTGTTGTCAGAAAAACGTCTGACCCTTATACCACATTAATTTGAATATTCCTCGATTGACGGGAAACTTAAATATTTAGGACTTTACTTTTGATCAAGAGGTACACGTGGTCTTGAAATAAAAACAACGCTAGTCACATGTAATTATGTAGAAAATGTTTAAAAATAATGTCATAAAATTACAGGAATTTAATTGGTCCTTAACATGTGCGATGAGCCTAATTTTGAAATCATTTAAGTTGCCAATTTTATCTGCCACGAGCATAAATTGAAAGAACCTCATTGCGCAACCCATTGCTATAAGGTGATCAAATGAAGGCAAGAAGTCACAAACCTTGCAGCCGAATAAAATGAAAATTTAAGTGGCTGTAACTTCAATTATTCGCGACAAGATGCAATTCCTTACAAGATCCAACTGGCTGGCTGGTTGGTTGGCTTCAATCTCCACTCGGAAGGAATTTGTTATTGCACTTATTGGGTGGCGTTAGCGGCGCCAACGAGTAGCACGTTCTCCGCCTTAATAGGCATCATTTCAACAGAAAACAATCCAAATGCATTGAATTCCTCAAGAATGGTAATTCCGCACATCACTTTGCCAATGAACAATCAACGTCAGAAATATATTTGCCATAATAAGACGTGGTCTGATAGATGGATTGCTGGATGTCGCTGTAGGATCGCAGCGGCTCGGATCAAGTGACATAATCAAAAGATTTTTCAGCTTAAGCAATCCAAACATTTTCAGACTGACAGGTTCTCTGCGAACGATGTCCGTCCTAATGCGATTCCTGTGCTAACTATCGAATACATTGAGGTGAACTTGTCACTCTTTATACCCAAAGGGCTTATCCCGTTGGTATACGATCATTCTTAAAAGTGATTTATTCACATCTTGGATTGAATTGTTTGATGCGCCCAAGAAAAATTTGGTGTTCAGAATGGACGGATGGATGGAAGAATTGCTGGTTGCTTGATTGATGTCTCGTAAACAGGATTGATTGCCGTGGAAGGTATTTCCCTTTTACGGAGAGAACATGCCTGCAGAAGCCCTTCTATCTCTTTGAGACCAACTCATTTAAATTCTCAATTTTTCTGTTTTGTATACGATGCGTCTTTCGTGGTGGCATACTAATGGGTATACCTACTTATATTTCAGCTCCAAGCATTTGATCCTTAGAACAATTGTCAGTCACAAATCCTATCATGATTGTGCTTATTCTTCGACTGATTTGGTTGACTTATGAAAACTTATGTTACAGAAAGTTGGTTCATTAGGGATTAGTAGGTAATTTTCTTATCTTTAAGTAATAAGATACCTACTTATTCACAACTTAACACCAACCAAAAGAACCCAGTCAACTAAAACTGCATCGGTTACATACCAATAAATGCTTTCCCCTTCAACAATAATTGTCGAAATCATCACCCAAATTGACGAACTCTTAGCGCGTCAAATTAGCTCCATAGCGGAGGACGAATCAATCCGTGCGCATCTAATGGCACTTCAACTGTCAAAACAATCAACCTTCAAGTTTTTAATTGGGAGCTCGCTCGCCTTTGACTTTTCCCAACAAATATCAACATCTTGAACGCCCGAAATGGGCCGATCCTCCATTATGTCTAACTCATTTCCATGTGGCTGTCATTCCTGAAAGTATAAAGGGATATAATATTCTGGAATGAGTGACTTCCCTCGTAATTCTCATGCATCTGGGACGTCAGAAGTAACTCTTTTCAGATGATAAATGGGTCGTGAAAGTGATTTCAAAAGGGGATCTCACTCGATGCAATTATTTTTCATTCGTTTAAAATTAAAACGTATTAATTAGTAACTGCTCGTCTTTCAAACATGATGAATTCATTTAGTTTCTGCTTGGATCAATTCTTAATCACCACACCAAATGGCGGGTATTTCGAAAAGGGCAACCGACTACATTTAAGGATTCCAACAACGAACAGTTTTTTATTCAACGTAACAAACGCATTTAGGCCATATAGTACTTTTTTATTGACACAATTGTGTTTATTGTGTTTATTGTGATATGCAAATAAATAGTCACTTGCATTAAGATGTAAAGAAAACCAAAAATCCAAAGCAATAAATAAAAATTTTCAAACTCACAACTACCTTTTCCTATTTCTGTGAAAAGTTTGTTCCAAACTTCATTTATGAATCTCGGGAAGTGATTTATCTGAAATTGTTTGACATTCATAGATTTATAAAATTGTAAATAAATACTACAGAGTGTGGTGCAGCGGATATCTGTTATATTTATGGAGTGTCTAAATCCGGCATTCCCACCGTTCTTCACTTTGGTTTTCCAATGGAATGCCACAAATATTCTGGCCTCAAATTAAGAACAGGGCTCCACTGAGAATGTTGCGCGTTTTTTATTTCAATGATATGTCATGTAACGACCCCTGTAAATCTATTGAGATCACAGCCTGGAGTCTCTCAAAGTAAGTCTAGGCGCATTGATATGTTGGACCCAATGGCGGCATGGTTTTCTAATAAATGTAACAGCACTTCCCTGATGAACTTATGCACGTTCATAAAGTAAGGCAACAACGAAAGTGGTGTACAATTTTAAGATGGTGTTGAAAATTCGTAGTTTCTCTCAGTTCATATACGTAGTTGGTGGCATCAAAATTTGATTTTTATCTGAATGAAGCGCCGGTCGTGAAAAAGTTAATAAACTTAACATTTCCGAGTAAACTCGGAACTATATCTTTCATGCCCCTTAATGGTGCATACAAATCAAATAGCGCCATCGTTTAGTCGTATGTCAAAATGTTCTTTGTTCGTGGAAGGACATAAAGTTAATTTGAAAATTTTAGAGGAAGTTTTGTTACGATTCGGCATCATAAAAATGTGTCAAAGCCACACTGATCTTCATTGGTGGTCTTATGTGGAATAAGGGTTTGAGAGGTGTTGTAAACAAATTTATAAAATCATGTCAACTATTTTACACTTTAGGTATATGTATGATATTTGTTACTTTCTGTACGATCTCAGTGAGATGAATGAATATGTTTCGTAAACTTAAACTTTTTAAGGACTAGGAGGTGAATAGTAACAAGGATATATTCTAAATACATATTTGAAAATAAGTGAAAAACGCGTTTGAAGTCCATATTTCGATATTAAATGATGGAATTTAGTAGGGACCTATGTATATAACATTTTTCAGTGAAATAAAATATTCACTGAAACCTCAAAGATCTTTTATAGATAATACCTATTAATCTTCCATCCGAATGCTTACGTCCGTAGTTAGAAATCTTAGAATTTTCATCATCTTTTTGGTCACGTCTGACTACATTGGCCACTTCCAAGGAAGAAGTTAAGTTTTTATCAAGCAACCAGGTAAATTTCCGTCTTTCCATCTCGGAACGAAAATAAACAAACATCTGGTCAGAGTAAAAACTACGAGACACATAAGATCTTCCAGCCACAATGGATCCAAGACCCCAGAGGACGTGATAAACGAATAACGTCCACTTGTTCACTCGAAAATCCACTTACAGGAATGAGAGTCACTAGCTTATCAAAGACGTTGTGTAAATAACTTGCAGCTATTAATTCCCAAGATTGATAAGAGAAATCAACCCTTCAAGAACTGTTCGAAGTGTTAAGTTCTCCTGATATGCCAAGAGGTTCCATGTACTTCAGAGTCTTGAAGTCTGGAATGGTCTGGCATTTCTGATCTGGTGGTTTTTTCCCGTTCCCAGACCACTAGACTAGAAAGTGTTCCCTTGTTTCGGTGTTCTTGGAATTGGTAATTATCTCAACCTGACCAACAGAAGACAATCACTTAAAAGCTCACATACCATTTTTTGGATTGAAAAAGTGGCAGTTGAAAAATAATCTTTACTTTCATGGATCTGATCTTCGTGGTTTGACTAATTCCAATCGAAAAATTCATGATCCATCTAAGCCAGAAACTATCCAGCACTAACGAAATTCTAAACACTTATCTTATATGTATGGAGCGTATATATGTAAATTAGAGTTATTAACTGTTTTCGGTACGTGCACTTCTCTCTGAGTATTATAGGATATATAGTAAGAAAACACGTTGAATATTTACTATTGTAGCATTCAATTCAAGCGACCCCAAAAACTTGAGTCGCCTAAGGGTTGTGACTTAAGAACGAGGACCAGCGAAAAATAAGAAGAAACCATTGCGAAGAAAGACAACAGTCATGTAGATAAAAACCTCTATTTCAAACATTAGTTGTCATGGACTTTTGATGCATCTTTGACTCGCTTGGACTGGACTCACCTTGCAATGGATTAATTCGCAGTAAGTTCCGAATTAAAAAAAGCGTTTTGTTTCAACAGAGTTTGAGTCGAAAAACCAGAAAATATTGGCAGGAGAAAAAGTGAGGAAACCTCAAACGATGTCTCAGATCCGTGCGGCCGTTTGACTGTCTGCCAGTGATAATAATCTGAGAAATATGAAATTCTTTTGACATTCACAAGAAGAATAAGCGCATGTTGATGAGGCAGACCTCAATGCTGATGATGGAGTTCATGAGCCATGAGCCATGAGCCATGAGCCATGTGCCATCTTAAGACAACATGATGACGAACTAAACTACCTGGTCGCTGAATTCGCATGATAAATATTGATGATTTAAATTGCCCAGATAAGTAAAAGGCCTGCATCCCATCAACGAGATATGAAAATCTGCAGAGACTTCCAGAAGATCCCAGAGATCCGAGCTTCTTGTCTCAGAGATCACGAGGTTAGATAAGATTACTTCGGATCATATTCTGTAAATAGAAAAGAATTTAATTGCAATAGTTTGTTCAACTTTTTACCGCACCATCTCAGAGTGACTTACTACGACATCAGACTCAAACGAGTCGTCTCTGGGAGTTTCTCATATGCTAGCTGTGGGAAAAAGTTTCAAGCCAAAAAAACTTTCACCCATTTTACGTTTCCATTTAAGAAATCAAAATTATGTTTTAATGTGGAATGGATTTATCAACCGAAATTTTATTAAATTTTGCATCAATTAGACGTTTTGAATGACAGAGAAATGAACCGGGTAGATTTCTGTTTTAGGAGGCGATTTGGGGGCGGTTCGTACCTTCAACCCTTTACTGACAGCGACTTTTAAATGAAAACCTCAAGTTTACAACATTTTACGATTGGGGAAATCAGTTAAGGGTTGACAGTCGTCAGAGTAGGAGTGAAAGCAAAGGTAACGACGCTATATCTCTGTTTACCTACAGTTTTGATGCAGATATGTAAACGTATATCGGTTTGAGATTGTAAACCACACACGAGGGAATTCACTTTAGCCATGTTTTTCAAACCCTTTTGGCTCGAAGCCCCTCAATGCTTTAATTAGTAAATATGGCCGTCATGTGTGTTATATTCTGGATATGTGACTGCATGAGAGGGATCCATTGAGTTTACTGGACAGTGTATATTTCAGATAGTACCCCATGATTACTAAATACTCATTGTCAGAATAGGCGAATACTAGGGAAAGTGGTATCCCTTGACTTTGAATATTCTTAATTTCCTATTTCGAATTTGAATTGCACTTCGCCGTGTTTGCCTTCCTTATATTCATCCATTGCACTAAATTGACACAAAAAGAAGAGCACAAACAAATTGTAGGCTTGGACTAAAAGTTCTGCTGGTTGCTTGCGCCTATTTTAGGATTTCTGTAGAATCAAAGTAGATATATTTATGTACCTGCAAATCCTTTCGTCGTCATATGGTCAGCTGGCAAGTTAAAGGACATCAGATCAATAACCTCTCCCTCATATACAAAACACCCACACTTAAAGAAACGAGGGATATCTACTTCACATTAATTAAAATATACTTCGGATTTAATGTTAACGTGGTCCAGGGATGGTAACCCTCATCTTAATCTGGGCAATCCTGCTTTTGGTCCGCATATTTATGTTAATCATAATCTTCAGGTTTTATAAGGCCAGAGAATATATGGATGTGGCTTGTGTAACGTGGTTGCAACCATAGCCTCACACTTTGGATAAATTCTCTTCGTATAATGCTAACTGTCTGTATCGGGGGTAGTTCGTGTTGCGGTTAGCACCTAACTACCATCATTGGCAGGGTAGTTTGTCGAGTCTGAAGCGATTTACTATTTAAAGTTGATAATTATAAGAAATAATACTAATGTTTGCTACACAATTTAGATTTTGGATTAGTTTGGGATAATTTTTCACTTAAATTTAGTAAAAGTATTCGTTTGGTTTTCGTTGTGGTGGTTGTTTGGTAGTTTAACTGGCTTTGTTTTGTCACAACTCACCAGGATTCATAATTCGTGTAGACATATGTGTTTATGCCATAACGTTTTACCGACGGAAATTTAAGTATAGATACCTATATCTATTTTGATTAATAGCTTCATTTATATCCACATTTTATCGATGGAAGAGCGGTTTTAATGAGATATTCAAGGATATAGGAAATGGCTACGGCAAGGATGTTTTATAACATACTAAATTTTTGTATTGGAGTAGTACCCGATAGCGTTTCAAAGATAATAAGAACGAGGGAAACAATTAGTTCATCTGTTGTTGAAGCAACACAATTTCATGCCGAATAATTAAACTTGAATTCATTGGGCTGCATTTATTTTATTTTAATTATTCACTGGTCTATTGTGGTAAATCAATTTTGGTTGGAGCAACCTCCACTTGAACGGGCAGACGATCCATGGAGATATACTGGGTCCAACCATGATACCACCATTGCCTTTTGCAATTTATTAACCAAACCGAGGAAGCGTATTTATTTTGTTGATTGCGGCTAATTACTAGTTGAAATTTGTTGCTTTTAAATTCACATGCACCAAAATGATACTCAATACGAACATACTCTATTCGTATAAAAGGACCTCACTGGTGGAGTCTTCGTATGGTGGATGCTGGGGAGGTCCAGAGGAATTAGTCATAAATTTGCTGCATTATTGAATTCGTGTGTGGCGCAATTGAACTGTATTGGCAGTTATTGAACGATAATTTGTGAGGGTTGTACTGATATATAGCCGTTCAAAATAAACGAGAAAAGTGAGTATACCGCCCCAAAAGTATGGGCAATACATATTTTTAATGAATATTCGCGCAGTTGAGTGGTTCGATTATTTGTGGTTAAAATGAATGTCGCATGTTTTGAAATTAAATGGCTCGTTTCGTGGTAATTGGCTTTAATGATCTGTGGATTTTATAGATACATTAACCTAAGGTAAAGCTATGCCTACAAATGAAATGCAGAATATAATTTTATATAGAAATTGTAGACGATGACTACTATCATGACGATGTCACCGTGGCTAATTGTTTTTCGGTATTGATTTATTATAATTCAGGTATTAATTAACGAAATGGTCAAGTCAATTTCATTATGATTTCAATTCTCTTACAAATTCAGTTTTGTAGACTAAAAAATTAAATTAAATTAAATTGTTAAACAATGCAATAATGACAGTTGTATATTTGAGAAAAGACAGCAAAAAACCTACAATTGTATGCCTGTAACGAACATGATCATCTCAAATTATTTGGAGTTGACTAACGACTTTAAACTTTAATTTGTAAATTTATTAGAACCCAAAAAGAATCAAACGGATGATCTGCAACAAAGACTCAACAAGGATGTTCTGCTTGAAAGAAAAAGTGATTTCCTCCGCTCAAAATACGCAAGATTAAAAGAGAAAACTACGAAAAAATTTCACTGCTCATATCTGAAGGGTCTTTATTATTTATAGCCTTTCGGGGAGAAAATTTTCATGTTTTGATTTTTAGGTATTTCCGGGAATGACAGATTTGTTGCCCAATTAGTAGATTTCGTTCTAGCGGGTCCCAGTTTTAGTTGCTCCCGTTTTAGTGGGTCTTCTTTTTAGTTGGGTGTTTGTTAGTCTCAAAGTTCCCTCTTTTTGTTTCAGAGGAATTCATTTATTTATTTAATTTTGTTTGGCATGACATTTTCATGTCTTTCTGTGTGGTGTCACACATTTCAGGGTATGGCATTTGCGGTAGGCATGTGCTTGAGGCAAAATAGGCAGCTTCAAAATTTATGAGCAGGTCTTCAGTCTTGTGGCAAGCGATTTTTGATGAGCAAAGGTGATATTGATTAATTTATAGAGTTTCAAAGTAAAGTTAATTAGGTCCCATGTACTTGGGTTCGTGCAGTGATTTATTTTCGATCATTATCAACTACGATGAGTCAAATGACTTCAATGATAATTATAAATAAGGCGATCAAGTGTGCCTCACAATTTCAAAGATGATGGGGCATGGTTGTCTTTCAATCTAGTGAGGTGAAACCATGTTATCATTTGAATCTTAGTGTTTTCGAAATATTTTATAACTCAACAGAAATATCGGCTACTAAATTACATGCAAAACGATTTATCGCGGACAAAAATAACATGCAAGTCTCGTGATATTCACCCCTCAGGTATCTTATATAAAACATATCGAAAATATTATTCGAAGTCAGTAGCTGTGACCAGTGGCATTTCACTACCAGAAAATTGATTTCTGAACGCTTCGAAGTCATTCTACAAATTGTTTAGCACTGACTGGATACTTTTGGATTCCGGGTTTCAGATCTCACGGAGCCTCAGGTAAAAGTGTATGTGATTCGACGTCGATAGAAGTGTCTGTATTATGGTAGAGAAATCGCAAAACATTTTAAATGAAAAATTTGTTGGATATAATTTCAGATTGTCCAGTGTCTTCAGTTTGTTTGTTTGTTTCTGAAGCAGTTTTACCTTTTTGTCTTGGATCGGAGGCTGGGAATCAGTTGTTTTCGAGGACTTTTTTGCGCGGATAACATGAAATTCACAATGAAAATAAATAAACAGAATGGATTTTTCTTGCGATTAATTTCTTCCGATTGGGAGGTGATCCTAATCTCAGCGACTCCATCTTCCAGGCGTATTGCATAAATTACTCATTCGAAGAAAATTGGCCATCACAAAACAATTACAGCACTTTTAAATTGATTCCAGCCTCTTGGGAGATGTCAGATAATCTCTTGAATAAGTTCCAACCAAGTGGGATTTCGGATTTAGATGGGCCACTGCAGATGCATCAAGTTCGAGGTTCACAGAGCTGAACGTAGAGATGCGGCTACCTTCTTTAGATATGGTTTGTGTGTGGCTAACATACAAATTTATTGACTTGTCGACAAGTGATATGATTTATGATTATTTAGCACGGGTTTACATTGAGGTCGCACAAATCTTTCCGAAGAGTTAGACTATCTTATAGGGCTCCGGGCAAAGCCAACAATTAATTTGCTGCGTTCTTACAACTTTGAATTCGACAAATGCACATAAATTAAATGACGTTTTAACCGGCAACAAAATTGAGTTTTAAATGAATGTATTTATCGTTTGTTTGGTATTCTCTTGACTAGTGAAGGAGGATACAGTGTTGACAGCACGTGATTACGAACCATAACAAATTTATAACTCATACCCAAGGAAATCAGTTTTTTATTATAGGTAGGTACTGAAAAAGTTGGGGCGCCAAAATATGAGATTTACCTGGACTTATCTTTCAATCAATCGGTTAAAACTTGATGGACTTGCAAGTTCAACTGTCTATCGTTCAATTAATTGTAAACTTTGAAAACGTTTGGATTTGATATTTAAAGAGATGTAATTACACAAGGGAAAACAAACAAACAATACCCAAGGATAGAACTACAAAATCAGATATAAGGAAAGAAACACGACCGAAGACAGTCATCCGTTAATCATAGCATCAAAAACAGACAAACCTTTTGATAAAAAACTATACGTGAAATGTGTGTTTAGTGTGAAGTAATAAGTTCCAAAACACCATAGTCATGTCGAACGCGTCACGAGAATCTGAATAGCCAAAGAAACAAACTAGGCTAGGTTGTTAAAACAATACTCTGACATCAAAAAACAATCAAAACTAGGAGGCTCCAATTCACATGGGATTTGAGAGATTAGAGGATCAATAGAGTGGATTATAAATTTATTGGCTTGGACGTTGATCATTTATCTCAGACCAAAAAACAAAGTTCTAATCTCTCTAATCGATTGAATAAATCAACTGAGCTACGAGAGTTTCGCTAAAATGTCGAGTCACTCAATGTTGAGGTGTATTCGAAGAATGGTTCTGTTTCATGTCAGCAGCTTAGGATATATTTGATAGTAATAGCCTAAAGTTGTCTACGAACGTTCAAATGTTGGTTGGAACAGTGGGCAGCTGATTAGACATCAAGGAAAGGGCGTGTGCAGGGTTCCCTTAATCGAAATAAAGTTTATTCTCATGGAATTGCTTAGAAGATACATGTAGGTATGCATGTTCACAAATCAACCCACATGTATGTATTTTGTACATCGAAGTCGAGTTTTAATTAACCCCGAAGACAGATTCCCCGAACCCCGATACGATATGAAATGGAACAGAGGAGCATATCCAGCTAACATTCGGGTACCTCTGGGCCTTTGAGCTGCATAGACAGTTCATCTCCGAGAATTGGAAATTCAATTACTTTGTAGCTTCTGAAACCTCATATGAGCACAATATGTGTAGCTTCTCAGCCGGAAACTACAAAATTAATTTCTATGCAAATATATTTTGAAAGCCCAAATGATGTGACATGCTTAGGCGATCGGTAAAAGGCAACAGACAGGTAAACTAGTTCGTTGATTAGTAGGCAAGTTGAATTTTAACTACTATTATCAAATGGAAAGTCTGGAATCGGATGTTATGCCCTTTCTTATAAATGAAGGATTTATCCTGTTCACTACAGTCGGCCGTCCTTCAATTTCCGGCCCCTTCCTTCCTTAACAGGATAACATCATAAATCTGAGGATTTAATCACTGCTTCCATTGGGATTTATGGAGAAGGAAATTTTAACTGCTGTTGGTTATGATTCTGTTGTCGTTTCTTCTTAGCGACATTCACTTCTTTACACAAGCCGATCATAGAACGTTTCATCTTGTTCCTAGCCCACTCATCAGGCTCATGAATGTTCCATCCACAATTTACTAACATTTGATTAAAACTTTTGAGGTGTATCATCGACGTTTACCCTCAAACTCGCCCCCATTCAAAGCAAAAAGGAATCCCTTCAATGTTATCCTTTTCAAACCAAAATCAGAGCACGGAGCAAGGATCAACTTTTAACCCGTTTTTAGTTCGTTATCTAATACAAAAGCTTCTCTGGTGGCTTCTCTTGTTTTTCTTGCATAATTGCGACAAGCGAAAATCTTCTAATGGAAATTGGAAAACCCTTAATCCGATTGTTATGTGAATTTAAATTAAACCAATTCCAGGATTTGTGGTTGGCTCTTGACTATGTTTGTGGTAAAAATGAAATCAATCCTTTATACAATATTAAACGCCAACTGGACTGGATAATAATTATTAGCTCGTTCGACTGAAGAAATTATTTTTCGAATTCCTTAAACATAACTCGTTAATGTTCTGTTTTTAGAGACTCTATGAACTTTTCAATGAAGCAATCAAATGAACCTTACAAGCTCTGCTAAGTAACGGATACTCATGTTCTGTGAACTCTGATGTAGTGAATGAACATTTTTATCATTCATCAAGAAAATCATTCAATTTTACAAAATACTTTCTATTGAGGCTTTTATGTTCCCAAGAATGTACATGAAGTCTTAACATATCTAATCCATCATCGAACATATTTAATCCATCATCGGTATTTCCTCAAAATTCTTGTTGAACATAATTTACTTCCGGAACGCTAAATTCAATAGTTTTTTTTTATTTCCCGTTTATTTTTAAAAGTTTTTGGAAGACTTTCATTGATCAGCAAAAAATAATTACCATGAAGTTTAGGAGAAGATTCCTATTCAATCTAGTAGTTGTGACATGAAAACTATACATAATTTTGCAATAATAATGAATATTTATTTATTGTCCTTCTCACATTAGCTGAAGCTAATTCAATTCCCAGTTTTTCGCACGTTGTAACAATTTTTAAAACGATCTCCGTGTTATTTTCAATCGATTCGGTATGTCTCTTAAGAGAAATAAAGTAAAAATTTTACTATCCGATAAACCAAACAGCAGCCTATTAAGGACGACTTAATAACACCATTTGCGTTGGATAACATGAGACATCAATCCTTCCATTCCTTAATTGTAACGAACGTCATGAGTGATCAAAAGAACTCACGGTTTCAGATATATGTAAGTTTCTAGTCTCAGTGCTACAATAAGAAGATCTCATAAAAATCCTCTTGGGACTACAAGTTTCTTCGAAAGAAGATACACAAATCATTAGAATTCCTTGTTGTTCGAGCTGAAAATATCTTGAAACTGGATGGAACTCATTGCGACAAGAGAAGGTGATATGTGTGAGGACAATACGTGAACGGATTACGTGGGATGATGAGGTCTTCAGGAGATTTTTCATCACATTTAATTGACCGACGAAAGATTTGTGGGAACAATTCAATGGCGCCCCAGTCGCAGGAGACTACAATCGGCTCAAAAACTGCCATCAGAAACAGATGAAAACTATTTCATCTTAACGACTAGGACTCCGATGAAAATTTCTTTACTTTGGAGAATCTTGACAAGATGTTCGTTGATGAATGTGACTTTTATGCAGCCATAAGTGCAACTAATGAACTCGTAGTGCATTCATTAAAGAATTTAATTTTGGGTGAAATGATGGTTTTTGTGAGTCGTAATTTGTCGTAAAATAATTACAGAAATTTCTTTTTTGTTGACAAGTTAGAGAATTTATAAGCGGAGCGGAATATTTATGCAACCATTTTATACAAACATTAACCCTCGTTTGAACAAAGCGTTATTTTATTTATAAACAGGCAATTTTTGCCCTCTGTTCACCCCAAAAAATAAATTCAACTAATTTTGGAAGTCGTTATTTATTATTATGAAATTTTCCAAAATTTTGCATGTACGTACATTCTGGAAAACGAATTGGCGACAAAAACCACCATAAATCACTACCCAGGCTAAGGCATAGAATTCCTGTCCAAAGAATCCTAATTAGACAATGAATATTTCGAGAAAAGCATAAAAAATTTCGTCGGAGTGGCGCCTTCCCGTCGATGCAATCGTCTTACGACAATTTTTTACTCTCAGATTTCACTTTAGGCAACAATCCACATCTTTATGACTAATACAAAACTGAAGTTTCACCTTCTCAGTTTGTGAAGATTTAAATCTAGGTACAGAGAACGCACGCAGATCGCCTATGACTTTGTTGACTCCCTCCTAAGAACAGACAGAATTACAGCAGGAAGATCTGATCCTTGAGTTCAAATGCTATTCAGTGTTTGGTTGATGATTTATGAGGGTCATCGCCATTGCAGTAGTGGGTGTATACTTTTCTTGTGGTTTCAACTAGCTCTTCAACCGCAATTGGACCCATAGAATTTCGATTAAAAAAATCACTTTCTCTGGCATTCATTCAGTCGAGGCGATTTTCTAAATCGAAAATTTTACACATGATATCCATATGAATGCGTATCCTGTTTAGCGCCTCCTTAATCATAATTTACTTGTTCTGGAAGCAAGGCAAGTACCATCTTGAAACGAAGAGACCCTCTCTCTGTTTGGTCATCAATTACACAGTCGAACATGCGGCATGACATGTAGAACATCTTTTTTTAATGACAATTTTTTTCTTGGTATTTTCTTAATTTTTTTTTTAATGGAAAAATATCGTACTCACCCATATGACTTTGAAACCAAAACGGATTATTTGGAAAAAGATACATAATTCACAGCAAGATTAATTGGTCGTTATTATTTTAAATGCAAACGAACCACTTTCTCTTACTACAGAGTAATTAAAGTATGAAGAAGACATAATTATCTACTATTACTCTGTACATTAGCCGAACACATTTCTGGAATTAATTGTTCAGATGTCTTACAAGACTTACCAGTTGCTTTACAAATTATACTACTTTCCGGGAATCCAACACTTAGTTTTAAAGCAGATTTAACCCTTTCCTGCTAATAAACTAAACTAACGAGCTAAGTCGCAACGACGTTTTCGTTTTTGACAAAATTCTTAACATTCTGAATGAAAAATGATTTTAAATGCTCAAAATGTAATGTCAGAATGATTGAAGAAACAAAATTTGTTTTAAATGATTCTTTGATATTTTAATTATCCTGCATGAAATATCTTCTGATCTCTCAATAACACAATGCAAAAAAAAGCGTTGCTACCAATGTTTCACCATCAAGATTTCTCAAAATCAGCAAAATACTCATGTAGAAAAATTAAAAAGAAATTTGTAAAGATGAAGTCCCATAACTAGACGATAAAATTAACTCAATTTTCAACCCGAAAACTTCATGCTCATGTTTGAAAAGTAATTTCCCCATCAAATTTAACGTAATTTCAGTGAAAAACGATCTAGTCAAATGAGATTTTCGCTTTTGACAGAAATTAATGATTTCAGCATTTATGAAAGTATTTCGTGTAGGATTTTCCGAACAGTTAACAAGAAAATCCGAAGTCAATTACCTGAGAATTAACAAAAATTCGTGTTCGAAAAGTATGAAACAGTTTTCCGCGTAATTTTTGTCGAAGTGATTACGTAGAAAAATTGTCCGCAGTGAATTGTTTCGATGAATGTTAACGAGATAATGATATCCAATAGAGATCTCGGGAAATTTGCTTAAATTTTGTGAAAAGGATACAATGGGGTGAAGAAATGTTTAAAATCAAAAAAAGAAAACAAATGTCGAGTGTGTCACTTACTAATGATTAATGATCATGAATTGCGAAGGGCAGATGGCTACTTTCAGGTTATGTTTGCACATTAACGGCCATTATCAGATGCAAGAGGTGCTTCTTCTCAAGTATCACTTCTTAGAACTCACATAATGTTAATACTTGAAAGTGTCAGAATGAGCAATAGAAAACCATATGTTTTAGTCCGCTGATACCAAGAAGGAATCAGATTTGACATCTCACAATTTAAGAAACTTGGAATAAATATATACAGATTTGAGCATGTAAATTTTTCCAGTCTTCTACCAACTTGAATTCGATTCCTTAATTGTATTTCGGTGTTTTAAAACAAGTAAATGTCATCCCCGAAAAGGACAAAATACTTTTGTCGCTCTACTTGCAGATATTTTTCAATGAAAGGAAATTTGTAGTTATGCTTGCCCACGCTCCATCGAGTATTGCCAAGAGCTAGTCTGATTGAGCCTACTGGCAGTGAAAATGATTAAATCGAACATAAGTTCTGGTACAAAGTGACTATAAAATCAGTAGAGTAGCTCATGTTAACTAGAAAATGGACAATTTGTCAACGCGACCGTCGCATAAGCTGAAATCATCACTAGCAGTTGTTCAAAATCTGTCAAAGTCGATCGGAATTCTGTGCTACTCTGACACCGAACATGCTCAAACCGTAGATAAGAAACGCAATTTGTTTGACACTTAAGAAATTTACATTTACCCAATTGAATTTTGTTTTGCTACCAGTCCGGGAGTAGGCAGACATAATACACACGAGTCATTTTTTAAATTATATCTAACAAAAAAGAGAAAAAAAAGATGGAGAAATTGTAAAATTAGCAGCCAACACGATGTAACGTTTAATTTCGTCGTAACTATAAGAAAAACTAGCAAACATGTTACAACAAACTATATTTGGTGGAGTTAGATCCACCTTCTTTTGGAAGTGAAAAATTTGTACCCAAAAATACTCCACACTGAAACTCCTAGCTCAGACTAGGATTATTTCAAGATCGCGCATCTGTCTTACTTTGAAAAGTTCACAAAAAATATTGTTGAATCATCATTAAAAAATTTAAACAACAAAATTAAGTGGCAAGTAGAAGACCCGCCGGGAGATGTTGACAAGATTCGAGTCCCCTGCGATCCGTCCAGGACCACAAGTTTCGCCAATGGCCTAATAACTGCTTGTAGAGAATCATGTAAGACATAATGTTAATATTTTGTTAGCAAATTTCTGTGAAATTGTTGAGAATTAGTCGACGACCAGTAGCTTTGCTTGTTTTTCCTTGACTCCTCGATTATTTATATGTTTTTCCGCCGTGTTTTTCGGTTGCTGGTCGCGGATTGTCAACGAAATTGCAAATGATTTCACATGGATATGACACGCAGAAATGGATTTATATATATAGCAGAGAATCTACCTTTGGAGATCGGATATAAACCTGTCAAGGTAGTTTTTCTCAATGATCGATTGCAGCAAAATACAAAGTGCTGTGAGTAGGTACTTCATCGACATCAAAGAATGAACGGACAAAGGACACACAATTTTCACTGAATTGATCTTTGAAGCCGCGGATTTATGACGCCTTCATGGTGGCATTTTTCCTCATAATTCTACCGCCCTCATGTCGTCATTTGAGCATTCTGTTTCATGACTCTTCTATGACATCTTCTGAAAATGTCTTAAGTTTATTTTCAGAAAAATAAAAACAGACATCAATCCTGCGGACAAAAACACTATTTCAAAAAATAATATAAAAACCATTATACTAAAAACACCGGATTTCTGTCCCGGTCTCATTTCTCTCGCAATAAATAATTCATTAATAAAATTTCATGTCCTGAAGTGACGGCCGGACCTAAATTTGCTCGACAAGGTGTAAAAAAATGTCAAAATTTTTCAATGTGACAAAAAATTTAATTTCTGGCATGCGAATTTGATTTTTATTATTATTATAGACTAGAAGCGATGATTCCGGGTAATAGTTTTACGCTTAGCTATTTGAAACTGATCGGGGCATTAGCGGGGGCCGAATAACGCCTTGTTCGCGCAACAATTTGGGCGGAAAACTGTTTGCTTGGGGGGAGAAAGACCACCAGCGCTAGTTTTTTGATTTTTTATGTTTTGTGGGATGTTTGTTAAATAAGTTAATCTACAATTAATAACAAATTTAAACACGCTTTTGGACACTCACAACTCTGTTTGGGTGTCGTGTTGGCAAGTGTATAACATGCATTTCTAATTTGTTTATTATTTTCGTTAGAGTTGATTCTGTTTCTATGACAAGTCAAAGTGACTTTTAACGCTGTGACAATTTTATTTCACATAATTTACCGTTGGTGATATTAGGCAAAAAAGCACTCATATGAAAACACAAGGATATATATATTAGATTGTGATATCTTCGGTTTAATTGATATTGTGAACTTTTTTCGATGTATCATAGTTGAAACAAGAGTGCCCTTAAAATAATAAAACAAAACAAATTTTTTACTTGAAAATCAAAAACCAAATTATGCACTTTCCAATACATGTGTTGAAAACATTGACATTTGACACTTTGAAAATATGAAATTCTTGGTTCCTTGCAAGCAATATAAGTATCCTGTTTCAAATGTAACTCAACTAGCTCTATTTGGAATAGCATAATGTTCTTTTAAGTATTTCTCGTTAGTTCCTTCCAGATGAGACGTTTATCTTCTGACATTTGTTTGCTTGGGTTTTGAGAGTGATCCTTTAATGGTATGTTTTCAATGATTTTGTTATCCTTAAAAAGTCAAGTGTGTGTACACGATGAGCACTTTCAATTGGTTTTGAGAAAATCTTAAAAAAAACATGTATTTTATTGAATGATCTGTATACGAAGTATTTCCGAGAACTTAATTTTCGACAATGTCAACACGTGTTCTAACTTATCAAACCTAGTCAACTTGCGATATCTTCACAAAGAATGAATTTTGTACATACCTGAAGTTTAACCAGTTCTGGATTATCTGACGCTAGTTTAGCCAATTCCTGATAGTTACCCTTTGCTGCTGCAACAATCCACTCTTTTGACTTCGGGTGGGATAACTAATATATTTGTTAAATGTAAATTATCACAAACTTGTTATTTAAATGACAACTTACTGTGACTTCTGTACTCATTTTATCTTCTGCAATTGTCTGAAACGAAGAATATATATGTATTCATAATGTATATATTGAATTTATATTAAAGTTCAAACAATTAGCGTCAAGTGTAATAAGAATGTGATTAGAAATAATTACTTGGAGAAAATACACTTCAGTTATTACACCGACCAGGTAAATTAAATTTGAGAGTACGGCCAAATGCTCATGTACGTTTCATTGAAGGAAACATTTGTTAAATTTCCAGGAAGTGTAGATTCCATGATATGCACAAAAATACACACAAACAAATCAATCTTCATGTTACTTCGACAAAAGATGATTGCAACAAAACAACAATCCGACATACAACAAAGAAACCAATTATTCGAACAAATTAATAATAATCGATCGCTGGATCAAAAAGTCATATTTGAAATCAAACAATCAATCAATCAATTTTGAATTTTGAATTTCGACTTTCGACTTTGTGAAATTTTCAGTTTTCATCTTCTCCTGCTGTTTTGATTTGTTGAAATTTTTATTGCTACACATATCTAGGAGTACTGATTAAAAATTATATTTTTTTGTATCTGTTGAAATTTTTGAATTGTAACTCTTTAAGCTAGTCTAGACGGGAGGAGAATGATCTAAGAAACAATTAACTGTTTCGCGTAGGGGCGTATATGTGGACCCCAAGATACCTTCTTCGTTTTTGACTTTGAAGGATGTCTAGAGCCAAACGAGTCGATCAATGGAAATGAGACTGACATTGCAAAGAATTTCTGGTTGAATTTTAATTCATAATCATGAGATATTATTCACTTTAAAATTTGTCTAACCTTGCGTCTTGTTTCCCTAGGAACTTGATTTTTGGATTCACTATTGGTCATCTGATTTAGTGTTTTAATAAGAATAAAAACAACAGCCATAACGCGTTTTTGGAATATAGAAAATCTGATCGTCAGGTGAGATGAGACACAAGACCAGGGAGGGATTTGCGTTCCTCCTGCCGTGAAAACTGGCGTTTTGACAGCGTCATGTTAGCAATGACTTAACACATTTCCACAAATATTACAGATGAATTCAGTTTTGAATCTTCTTAATGAAACATTCTAACTTACTTGGGCGCCGTATGTTGCCAAAGGTACAAAACAGATACAAATCGATCGATTCTGAAAATTATTTTTCAACATGATTGTTTCAATTGCGTTAATAATAAAAAATATTTCCTCAAATAAATTTATTGTTAATGGTTGTTTGTGTGACTGAAGGTGACTAGTTCTCGAAATTTTATAGAATTGACGATAGCCACTTTGAATCATCGATCATTTGAGTGATCTTTATGCCCGCCAGTAACTAATCGATCCATTCACAATCAATTGGTCTCTGATGACTTTCGCTTTTCGACATTCACAGGTCGTAGTTGCAGCACATTCGTGAGTTTACTTGCAAATGAATAATAATTTAATTCCCATTATAGTATCTATTCAACGTTTAAGCTTTGACATGATTATTTTTCTGTAAAGATTTTGACGTTACCGAATCACATTTGGCAATATATTGAAGCTTCAAAATTATATCATCATGAAAAAATTCATCATAATCTTAACCCATTAGAAGTTGTAACGAACCATGGTAAAGGTAAACTTTGTTGAAATTATATTTTCGTGTTCTTTCCAAAGTTGATGTAAAGACTTGCATGCTTCCCACACGAACGTTTTGTTCCAAAAAGTAAGTTCATGATATTACAAAGCACACAGAAGAGGGTGATAAATAAGGGTTATTAATGCCTACTTTAATGTGAAATTTTCGAAAGTTTTCAACATCTAAATTAAGGTTTCAACAAAATCCGACAGCGAACAATAGTAATGAGACTAAGTACCACTCGAAAAAGTAAGTGCGTGCCAGATCCGTGTCTATGTGTACGCGATACTGTTAAGGATTCACGCATATAACCGTCGCTTTTCTCTTTGGCTACAGGCTAAACAACTCCACGTGCTATAATTATGTAAAAGCATAAATAATAACCACATATGGGTTTAGCTCATTCATTTGTGAGAGGCAAGTGGGATACGATGGTACTTAGTCGGTGGTCTCTTGCTCGTGCCCGAAAGGGTGTTGGAAAATACAAAAACCTCTTAATAATTCGGCACAGGAGTCAGTGAACAGTGTACATTGGAACATATTTCTCATGTGTAAAGTCAGTTTGGGGTTGTAGGAGGATAAAGAACATATCCACCCTCAGAGGCTTGTAAGCTACAAATGAGGGACGAAATTTATGGCCAATTTAGATGTACCCTCTTCAGTTGGTACCTTGTACCAATAGAGATACGAACCCGTTCTCAACGCATTTTTCACTCTCGTTAAAATCTCCTGTGAATCGTTGGTTGTCTAGGGTTTGTGCAGTTTTGTCGACAGCACACACCTCCGGAAAAATTTATCCACTTACAAGAAAGAAAAGTTAACAACACATAACAGGATAACCATCCTCCAAATCCTGAACAAAAACTTCTCGTGCAAAAGTTTCATGATTATTTATTCGCTGATTATAATAAATAAACTCTAATTATAGTTGTAGTCGTTATTCTTCCTCCCTCGTTGTAGAGTCTGGGATTTCAGGTATACAGAAGCCTCCGGAAACTACCAATGAGAGCCAATGACAAATGTATAACAACATTAACATGATTTACAATTAGAACGTGTCAAGTAAGCCTTGTGCCTTGGGTATTCTAATCATCGTCGTTTTAATAGTAGGTACTGCAGTAAAAAGAGAACAATGTATTTATTCTATAAAGTGCGGATGTAAACATATTATTGAAAGTACTCTTGAAAATCTTCACTCACGTGTTCTGACTACTTTTCTTTTGAATTGCAGCGTGGACACTCGATGGCAAACCGTAGAAAAATAAGGTTTATTTTGATAATGAGAATATTTCCTGAAGGATATGATAATTAGACTCCACTTGAACTCTTGCCAAAAGGTTTTCGTCCTTGAACATCCTTTTATGTCAAGGGGAAACTTCAAAATGAAGGATACCGTCGAAACATGGATATTTTGGTAACAGAAGATAGACTGCAAACTTCCTGAGAAGCGTATGTGGGGGAAGAGACTCTTGTTGGAAGGAGTACAAAAGTGCCTGAAGTCAATTGACATTAAAACTGCTTTCATGGCATCTGTGTGCTTACAAAGGAAGGAACACGAGAATCACTGACAGGATACCGAGAAATTTAATGCATGTAAACGTCCTGAATTGACGTACAAACTTCCACTTTTTTTCTGAGCTTCCAGTATTAGTCCCTAGATGCGACAAGAGGCGAATTGTTTGTGTTATTATTATATATACTTTCAGTTTTTGTCAGATCTTCCTCAAGTTAATATTCGCAAACCACATTAAGTATAAGTTGAAAGAATGGCCGCAAGGATCCATTATTTACTTGAACTACGCTTTTTTGCCTGATGCTCGTTAGTTGAGAGAATATCTTTTAACTTTCTTATCATAAAAAGACTAGTATCAAGTCAATGAATAAGGAACTAAATAAAAACGTCTTTAAGAAAGCTTTTTTAATACATTTAAAATATTCCGCTTGTATAAACGGCAATTCTTTTGACCAACCTGATACTTTTATCAAAATAGAAAGATTGAATTAGTGAAGGCTCCTTCTATTTCTATTCAGAGCGCCGGTACGAAAGCAGAATGTCCAAACAAAACATTCTCTTTCCGTTTAGCCGTTTTGTTTGAAATTCACGTATGGTTCCTACTTTTCCTATATCTACAATGCGTTGTTACAGGCAATGTTATTCCTTGTAGCATACCTATTGGAGCTCAACATTCACTCATTCGTTTTATGAATTCATTTCACCTTTATCCTGGAGTTTGGGCTTTAATTAGACGAACTATGAACACTGGGACGATGCAATTTTCATTCATTTAAAAGGCAGTATTTTGAACCGCATCCACACTCAGGGATGGGTTACAAAACCTGAACGTAAAGTTAAAACAACATCATCTGGGCTAATGAAGAATGTGTACACATTTGTACATGTTTTGCATATTTCCGTATTGACTTTCCACATGCTGTAGAAGCTTCATTCTTTACTCAATGTAAACGTGTCCTAAGAGGATGTACAAAAGAGGACCTAGCCCCGTAAAAACGAATTTATGTGCAGAATAGTTGCACATCTACAGCAACTTTTAAATCAGACTCTGTTAAACTCCTACCAGGCTAAACAGTCTAGTACAACTTTCATTATATTACCCTAGGGAAAAGGCTTTCTTATTCCCTTGAATCTCATTACGAAAGCGATTTTCAAATACAAGTAAAATTGGATAGCCGCATATTGAAAGCAAGCAACCTTTCAATTTATCCGGTCTGTTGAAACAACACAAACAGCCTTAATGCCATGCGGCAATTTCAAATGAAGGAAGGAAGCCGCATCGGCATGTTTTCGTGTTCAAGTTAAATGACAACAAGATATCAGGATAGTTTGGTGAACTACTATCAAATCCAATCAAATTTAGTTATTCACTATACCTACCTCCACTGTGTGCCACAATGAATTAAACATGACGTTGAATAGCTTTCATACTTCAACCAGAAGTCAATTATAACTCGAAAATATTAACACACCTACTATTGAAATCATTGTTAGTATGGAAAAGCGTCTCATACAGTTGAAGCTGCATATGTGAGTAGTTTTATCAACTAAAAATTTTAGCTGGTGCATTGATCATTAGAAGTCTTGAAATAAGCGAAGGCTTATCATCAAAGGTATGAAAGAAAGCCTTCTATACTCACAAGTTTTTTTTATAATTTCGTCTTAGTTTTCGCCGAATATATCCATGAAATTTAACTGACTTATTTCGTTGTTTAAGAATTCTCAAGGAAATTATCTTATGGATTCATTAAAACACAACAACTTTAGTTCACTCATTTTCGTTACTAAATCACAAAAACTCTAGTGTTACTAATCAATGACAGAACAATGTTAATAATTAACTCCCTGCACCTGACTTTGCAGAATGCAATAAAAACGAAATATGCAATTTGCATCAGTGCATACATATTTGTGTCTTAATGTTTTATAAAAGCAGTGACAGTATGGACAAACGCATTGTGGATTGAATTCGAAACAAAACCAGAGTATTGCTCAATATTTTGACGACATTTTTTCCATTCTCGGTACGCAAGAATAAGTGGAACAGATCCGCCACAATCGTCTAACCACAGACATGGTTTGCATGGTGTATAGTTTGCTAATACAACAAGATTCTTAAAAATCCACTTTGAATGCATCAGAAACATGTGTTTCGAAGATGGAAAGTCGATCAAAAAATTCCATTCTATGGAAATTTATTGCATATAGCTCTGAAAAGTGAATTCCTTCCTGGTTGTTCTCATCGAACACAATCGCTGAAATTGAAATCAAACTTTGAGGTTTTGTAAGCCTCATTCACCGAAGTCTGACGATTTGTTTATAAATCAAAAATTTCACCAAAGCTTGGACTCTTAGTAAATTGAACCATTATTTCCAAAAGTAATTTGGGTAAGAGATCAGTTAACGCAGGCAAGTCAAATCAAATATTTCATTTATCTTATACAAAATGTTCTGTAAGTAAATTCTCAAAATATCTACAATCAATTTCCTTATAAGTGTTCAGATATCGGGAAAAATTACAAACTTGTTGAACAAAATTTTTACGCTGTGAACAAAATCAGTTCCCAAGTATATTCAAATGTTCCTGATTAGCTCAATGGCATCCATGGGGCAGTACGATGCAAAGTACAATTTTTACGTGAAAATAGTTTGCCATTACCGAAATCGCCGGATTTTATGATTATTACCAGAACACGATCGGTTCGGAATTGATTTCTGGTCTTTTCAATGGACTCTAGTGTCTTGTAGTTACAAGTTTCGACATCGATGAAGACACTTAGCTCCACGGAAAGGGGAGCTGATACTCCGAAACGAACGGATACAAATGACTCGATGTGACCTGTTTTCGTGATATACAATTCACCTGATGCCGTCGATTTGAGGGTAGACAAACGAACAATCGACCAAACGACATCGAACAAACGCAACAGATCAACGAGAGCAACTACCAAACACTGTCATCGTCGAGTGATTTAGTTTTATGACTTCAAGTGGAGTTGCAATTACACAAGGTTTTCACAAGACTTGGAGGCAACTCTGTTTGTAGCAACACTAGTAACATCAAGTGCAACTGCAGTCAATGGAAAATTGAGAGTCTTAGAAAACGACTGGTGGTGTCATATATTGCCCTCGTACAATTCTGGAGAAGTTGCGCGGGAAATTTGAATGGAATCTTTAAACATACTGATCGGTTGTAGATTTACTAGTTTTCGGTTGGATAACATGCGCCAAAGTGATTTCCTCCCACTTTTCTTGCATTCCTTACAAGGCTCACTTTGTTCCTGAAAGCGTTCAACACGCACTAGTGAAGTCAAACTTTGTATTTTGTTGCTTTGCAATTTCACCTGATATCTTTTGTTTTGGAATTTAAAGACAAGTTGGTTAAACTGTTGCCAGCAAAGATCTCAAATGTATTCCTCATTTACGGTTTTCATATGAATTGACAAGTTTATTCGACAATTTGTAATGTTTTCAATTTCACAGCATGAAAAGCATCACATCAAATTATAATCAATCGTACGCGCTCTGTTCGAGCTATCGTACTTGCAATGTTGTCAACTAGATTTGGAAAATGTTATTCTATCTTAAAATTAACCCCAATGTATGTAACGTGCTTCCACCCCGAACGTAGAACGAAGTTCAAATCTTTCATGGAACTGTTATCATTGTCTTGCATTAAAGTGTGTTTATATTTTATTGACCTTGTTGTGACTTAATTAAGAAATGAACAATTAAATAATTTGCATAAGAGTTGCATGTAGAATTTTTAACATAAAAATGCATAGAATTCTTCAATGGCTCAACCATGAACAGCTAACATGCTACGGAACCGAGGGCAAAAACATATCTTCCATTACCACAAGAAATATCAGGCCACGACCCCGATTCACTAGATGAAGTTGCATCATTTGGAAATGGCAAATTAAACGGTGCTGTCGAATTTCACAAATAAATTCATAAAACCGTAAAAATGCATCATCTTTAACGACTTATTGTTCTTAAACTAAAAACGGCATACTAAGAATTTAGTTTTTAGCCAGCATTACTTTTGTGTTAACTCTAGAAAAACTGACGGAAACTTACCACCCGGGAATGACTTCATTTTTCATCGTAACTGTGACTGCGGATTTTCACAGGAGATGGAGTACATGTTGTGGTAATGATAGTAATAAAACGAGTGGATTTAACTTTTTGCAAACAAACATTTTTCACTTCTAACAATCCACTTAAACAATTTACAAATGTTTGTTGCGTTTTGTCGGTAGAAAACGTTCACGTTATGTGCTCCATATAACTTGGGGTATTGTGGAATTTTCAACCAGCTGGTGAAGGACTGGTGGCGTTGATTTTTCCCGAACAGACAATTAAATCACATTATCTCCATTGGATCTTTCGGGCAAAACAAATGACCATGATTTATGAAGTAACTTCATCAGAACTTGGCCATTTGTCCAGTTCACTGAGCCTTACTGAGATGTATCTGGATTTGCATTTGAAGAGTTATTAAAGATGCCCGAGATAAGGTTCTTATGCAGTGATCAGTGATAAGAAAATTACCTCATTACGATGTATAGACTGTGATCAAATCTGACAGGAAGTAAGTGTGGAAAATATATTGGCATTTGAATGTCCAAGCTTAGACCCTTTCTTCGATTTTCTTTAGTCGCATTAACCCTGCAACGGGTGCGTACTCTAATAAAGTAGGTACCAATTACAGAATATCAACCTTAAGAGCGATGCAGTCTTCAGAGGACGAATTTTGATTCGATAATTATGCGCCTAAAAGGTGTCACGAACTTTTATGAGTAGATAAAAGTAGATAAAAACGATAAAACTATGACTAAAACGTGTTGCCTAAATGAAAGTTTGTCTTTCTTTCCAATCTGTAGAATTTTTTCTGAGCTTCATACACAGATTGCATTTCTTTCGAATTGTCACTGACATCTCTGAGAAAAGTTTTAAATAAGTTGTATAAGTCGTAAAAATAAGACAGTTTTTCTTCAACCGCCATTAGTCACAATTAATCGGATGCTTTAATCAAGAAGCGGTAAAACATTTGCTACTTGTTCTCGAGGCTGTGCTTTTTATTGCTTTCGGACGCGTTCCATAGCTTGCTGCTTGGATAACTATTAGTAGTGAAATTAAATGGACACGTTTTTTGGATCACATCCATAAAATCTAAAACGAATTTTGTTCTTATAACAACAGCCTACAAGACGAAAGTACATAAAATCGTTATTTTTTTGGATGTACTATATGTAGTTGGCGCGAGACGAAGTAAACCAAGTCCCAGAACGACAAGTTGCCGAAATTGTAGAGCATGGAATTCAACAAATCCATTACGTTTATTACCATCCTTGCTCCCGAATCCATCATAATAATATCACTTAGTTATACATCCGACAGAAATCACATACTTGTGTACTTTAGCTGTTTTACAAGTTGTACGTGTTCCCCGTTTCATGTTTGGCATCGAAAGACAAAAAGTTTTTACTTCAGTTTTAACTTCAGTGATTGTGTCTTACAAACTAATAATAATAAGACACAACACAACAAACAAAAATAAAATAGTTTACGCATCCAGGCAGGATTCATGACACTAGTCGATTATGGCTATGGCTGTACGAACAATTCCTTGCTTTGGAATTTATAAAAGAAGGAAAACATCTTAAACCTTGAAATGTTACAAAATTTCCGAAAATATTTTCTGTAAGAACTTTCTGAAACTGAGATCATATCGTCCGTGACCATGTCACATGTAATCGTCGATGTAAGACACCGTCATGAGCTGATTCTCGAATAAAATTGACAACAAAGTGGAGAAACATGATTTTCCATGTTCAGTCTTCCGCTTTTGGTTCTTGACATTTGTAGGATTATCGTTTCCCACGTTTAAGATTTTTATACTATGTACATATAATATGTTATTACTGACTTGCATCTAGTCAAAATTTGTTTTTGTATTTCAAGTATTTTTAATTCATTACATTCGCGTCGAAAATCTTAGTGGATCGTATTTTTCCACTGTTAATATCCTGTAGCACCTCAACATGTCAATCAAAATGTCAAATGCTTGAACTGGCTCGTGTCATGCCCTCTGCAACATCTTTAAGGGAGGATAAAGTCATTCAGGCAATAACTCAAAAATCATCACGTTCGTCTTGAACCTGGCATATGGTCTTAGATTCTGGATACTATTTTTGGAAACATTATTCGAAATTTTCTGTTATTTTAAGGAATTAAAAGCGTGGATCCTGAAAATCCTAAATTTCTATGCTTGTTTTGATGCGACTGCAACGATGTCGTAAATAATCGAAAAGGAATTTTTACAGTGGTCCATCAAAGAGATGAAATCTTTACGTCGAAGTGGATCAGTGGAGTCGTTTTAAATCATTTTAAGAGCAAAAAGTTTTCGTGTCCAACAAAAAAGGGAATTCTTATTGATAGCGGGTAGGGAATATACCCGGGCAAAGGAGAAACCATGTGGTTCGACTCCATAAAGTGCTAATTATGTCTTCGGCTTGTTCTTGTTTTGTGCCTCGAAATTGCCCATTTCGTATTAGATAAATTGCCCTCAAATAATTTATTAGTTTCGGTTTTATCGTGACACATTTTCGTGTAATTTATTTTTATTTATATTTTCTGCTGTTTATCGTGATTCCATCCAATTTAAGAAGTCCTTCTCTTATCATTTTATTCGAGATATTTTTTTTGATTTGACTATTTTTAACATCAAGAAAAATTAAAAATGTCAAAATTGTTGTTCGTTAAAAAGTTTTTTGTATTTTATTTTGATTTTTGAGGGGCATAAAGAAATTATTAGACATTTTCAAATTATTAAAGTGTGAGAAACGGGGACAATTTTGTAAATTTGTTAGATTTAGCGATTCGTTGAGTGACAGTGGTCACCACCGAACTCCGGGCAGAACAGAACAGATACCATAGCCAAGTTTCTTTGGACGAAACAACCAATTGATTTCAGAAGTTGTCTAAGACTACAGTGAAGAACAATTTCTCACTTATTTCACCTACTATCGTGGTGGGTCTAAAGGAGCAACTATTGAGATCCAAATTAGTTCTTAATCAAAGTTAAGGGGGAGTTTGGCCAGGTCAAAAAATCGCGAGTTTAACAGGTCACCAAAATGTGGTCTGACTCAACATCAAACAAACAAAGAAGCACACAAAACCCAGATAGTTTCAGCTTTCGTGCATGGGCTTGCAGAAAGAACGAAGTCCAAGTGGAAACAATGTTGACTCACCTTTTCCGGCTTTTTCTTTGACGTTGGTGATATGATTTTAGCTTCTTCTTCTGATGCCATCCGATTGAACTTTTTAGTAGCTTCCTTAACACTTATCGGATTCTCAGCGTCAGATGCACTATTTTTGTCAGTATTATGTTTTACATTCTTAGTTAAAATTTCACTGGTTGCAGCTCCCACATTTTCCTTATTTTCGTCGATAGAATTGTCACGTGAAACAGACCGTTCACCACTCATACGTTTGCGCGGGGGAACAGCTGGTGGTCCGCTGTCTTCTGGACATATTTCTGGCGCTGTCAATTGCGGCGATTCAGAATATAAGCGATTGGAATCGATTTTCGACACAGCACTTTGAAATTCGCTAATGCAGCCCTGATAGTTGTTTCGGGTCTCCGGTTCCAACATGGGCAATTTGACATTACTCGAACAAGTAGACGTCACTTCAGGGGGAGGCTTGTACGGCGGTGGCTGTCTGTAGGGCGACCCATCCCCTACAGAAAACATCGACTGCGCCCCAGGACTGCTAGCAACATCTGTTCTGTTTACAAGGTCTTCAGAGGGGCACTCGTGCAAATATTTCTTACGTAAAATTAAGAATTTTTCGTTGTTCTCATTTTTTATAGTTGCCAGGATGTTGACGTAAGTTTTGAACTGTTTTCGCGCCTCATCTGAGTAACAAAAGATAATTTAAAAAGCATTATTTCTCTAAAACGCAACAAGTGTCAAATCACAAACAACATCCGAATGGTAAACAACACATTAAATGCGTGAACTGTTACTTACTCTGGTTTTCCGGATTTGTTAAAAACTTTTTAAAATGCTTCACAAGTGCATGATTAGTAACTCTACATCCATTTCTTATCATAAAAAGACGAATTTCAGCTAAAGACAATTCACTTGGCGGATCCATGACAATATTCTGTTCTTGTTTGACAGTTCAACACAATCACAGTCCCAGTCATGCATTCATTCGCACACATGTTCAAACCAGATGTAAACATATCAAAACAGGTATAAAATCAACACCCTGGTTGTTTGGTTGTGAAAGTGCCTGGAAGAAACTGTACTACTCGACATGGCGCACTTTTTGAAATTGAATTACAATTTTATTGCCACGAAATATTAGATTTATTTATGGAAATGGAAAACTAATTATTTATGGAGATGGAAAAATTTTGGTTAACTGAAAGTAGGTGTAAAAAATCTCTGCTTTTCGAGGATGTTCCATGGTTTTGTGATTGAGCACCGATTCCACCTGGTAGTGACAATTAAAGAATAGGTAACGAGAAGCTGCGAATCAATCTACGTAAATACATATAAGTTCTTCATTTAATTATCAATGCAATCGTACATATTGTAACAAACACGAGAATTCTAGAGTTTCGTCTCCCATCGATAAAAATTTCTCTCAACGAACAACAAGTTGTGGGAGATTGACCATATTGTGGCTTCGAAAAATTAATAACTTAAACAGAAACATGACGACTGGACTCTAGCCCCAAAAACGACGCAACTAAATCGAATTTATGTTCGACATGTTGTTAAATGGAAACCTCAAAATAGCAACCACTATGCGGTGAGGTATCATCTGCTGACCCCTCATAATATTTTATGTGATTTTTTCAACTACCCAGTTTAATGTAAATGCGAAATTTCGTGTATAAAAACTGGTAGTAGTTGGGACTTTGATGTATTCAGAATTAAGAAAACCACAAAATTTTATTAAATTCGAATAAATTAAAATCAATTTTCCGATTTTGGCTAGAAGCCCATTCAATATAGCAAATCATCGTTTCATTAATTAATTTCTTCCCACGCTATTTTGCCGCTAGTTTAGTTGAAATGAGGCTGAATTATTTAAAGAGTCTCGATAACACTTCAGCTCATTTGATTGAGGGAAAAAGCTTAAATGCTGCGGACCCAATAAATAGTATCCGATAAAAAATGCTACAAGGACAAACGAATTTGTGGAAAGTCGTGAAGGGATGTGAAAATTTGGTAAGCCGGCCGAGAAACAATCGTAAATTAAATTCATGTTATTTTGACCCAGCAATATTGGCAGAAGGGCTGTAATTGAAAAATATAAAGAATTACTCTGCACACCTTCATATTATCCTGCTGATAACTGCGTCGACCACCAAAACTCGAGATGACCATTGAAGCGAAGCATCCCAATCTCCATCGACGCTCTACAGCCGATTGAGTGACTCTCCTCTTCTATGTTCAACATTTGATAGCATGAGCTCTTTACTGCAAAAGGCCTGAGTGTACCACAAACGAGATGTGGATTTGTTGGGGCGTATCACTAGGACAGTTTTTCTTTTTCCTTTTTCCCAATTGCCGACTATAATAAAATAAAGACCAACAATAGTAGCAATAACAGAAGCTTCCTACTGGACTTGTCCGAGCACCCCGAAGGGTTATACTATTCGTTATAGATGTGGAAAAATAAAAGGAATACAATTGGAAAACGTGAAACACTAATACATAAAGCGAAAACAAAATGTTCCTGCTAGTTCAATAGCAATCGTTATGGAGTAAAAGTTTTCCAACTCTCTGCGCTCATCATCCCTTGATCATCATTCCACCAAACCAGGGCGGACTTTAACAATTGACCAATTTTCCACTGATGAATTATTACAATCATTCCGGTTTTATTACCTTTGGTGGTTTTGTTCTATGCCATAGACACAGTCATTGCTGGACCTATTGAATTAAATGCATTAGTTCCGATGAGTACATGACGACGAATCAGGCATAGGTCTTCTTCCTGTGTGGGAAGCAATACTGGATTCGAAATCGAAGCCTGAAATTCGGAATCACAATTGGCAAGTCTGAACAATTTGAAACTTCAGCTTTTTCAAATGAATAGTAGTTGGAAGCGTTTAGCACTGCTACTACAAGTAGTACACCATGACAATTGCTATTGACTATACGAGTAGGTATCCCCACCTCGTAGATCTTAGCATAACAGTCCAAAAGGCCATAAATGTTACGAGTAGGTATACTCAATTTTTCGGGATGTGGACTGGGTTACGACTTCTATCAACACAAACGTATAGGTAACTATAGCCTTTATTTTCGGAACATATAAGACTCATATATTCGAATTGTTTTAGTTTAGTCGATGGCTATTCAATTCTAGTGCACCCATGAAAGCTCTTTTACGGCCTAAAACATGTTCAGTCAATTTAAAATTGGTTTCATGAACAAAACAGCAAATTAGTATTATAATTTTTCACTTTGTGGATTTGGTTCAATACAGTTCGTACCACCACAATGGTCATCACTCCCTACAGCCTTTGAGCTTAAGGCACGCATTCAAACATGGAACAGAGAATTTATTAATGTTAGAATTTTAATAGAATAGAACTGTACCTACCTTGTGGGCTCTTTGCATTCAATTGTTTTTATACAAGACTACATGTACAGGAATTTCGTTCAAAAGCCTGAATTAGGCATATTTGTCCAGTATCATTTGGGATTTCGTCCAATGCAAAAACGGGATGCATTTAAAGCCCAAATCCAGTTTCCATTGCTTCGTTACGAGCATAGCGTAGGGTTTGTTGATAATTTATGCCTGAAAATTCCAATTTTCTAGTTAAATTGTTATCTATATAGTATATTACGTGAAATACATATTTATTATATGGAATATTCATGCCGTCTGTGCGATAAATTATTGTTGATTTTCATGAAACGAAGTAAATTTATTCAAAAAATTTTGCATGAGAGAATTTGGAAAAAATTACATTAGATATTTTATAGAACTTTCCAGCTATTGAATGAAAATACATAGATACTTCAGTTTGTGCTGGAGAACGTGCTTGAATTGGCATTTGATTGGCGAATATTATTTTTGAAACAGGCAGTGAAATTTGGTTAATTGATCCGATTTGTGTTAACATGAACTTGTGGTAGAAGATAAATAAAAAAACAAAATTAAATCTTAATTTAATGTCATGAAAAGTAAGTGAAACGGAGAATTAACACAATTAAATTAAATTTGATTTAATTCAAGATTGGTACGTATGAGACGAATGCGTGCGCGCTGACCCTCTGGCCATTCCCTTGAAAAAGCAAATAAAAGCTGTTTCTTATCTGAACCCTTTCTGCAGTCATTTTTTACTCTAAAATTGCTGTACAAACGGCCAGGTTTATTTGGCAGTTTCTGTCCAGTTGCTTGAGCCAATTAATCAGATAACATGAAATATAAAACTGATTATTTATCCAAACAGAATACATTTTTTTAGCCTCAAGTTAAATTAACTTTTCCTGTTTTATAAACCTATGCAAAACAAATTATTAAGATTCCAACAAACTTTGCCCCTTTTTTTATGCGACTTGCAGTAAATATGTAAATAAAAATTTAATCAAAGTCTAGCGTTATTTCTCGGTAATATCTTACGTCATTCTTTTTTAACTCTAAAAGACAGATTTGTAGAAGACATTCTGAAGACCTATGGTGAGTACTTACCTACCTTCAGTCACTGCCCAGAAAAATATTCATCTTCATCATCGTTGAATGTGGAAAGCTCCATTGGAGCCATTTCTCCACTTGACGCTTTCGATAGCATCGATTGTACAGGTCCATTGGAAGGAACGAAGAGGAAATTTGAATTCTTCGATTTGAATCTCGATGAAATTCCCGCAACTCGGCCTTCAGAGGTCAATCAACAGAAGAAGTTCACCTGAATACGTATAGCATCGGAACTTGCCTGTAGAACTTGTTAATCGTATGTGTTGTACGTTACGTATTGTATCGACTGTACAGTTATTGGTAATAAAGGTGTTTCCAGGAAATTCACTGTACACCTTCGATTCCAACGGAGAGGAAGTCTTCAAGAACCAGCAAAGGCATATGGATAAAACCCAACAATAACTACAAACTGACTTTTGAATCTCATTACTCATCCTTGAATAGCATTTATCAAATCTGATATCTGCCACACCTATCAACCGTTTGGTTAGTGTTAAATGTCATCTCAGAGGTCTTGGGTAATCAGTCAAAGAGCCCCCTTCGGGTAGTCTCGGTCCGTCAGCCCTTTCGAAAACATTCTGTATCTCTTGTAATGACATCAACATGAGCCAGAGTAAACAAGGCAGGAGGAAATTTGACATTACGTGTGCCAGTTGCACTCGCCACCGGTGCATGGAGAAATCGTTTTGGAGTTTTCATTCACTTTGGATGCATATTCGAATCCATTCTGTTTCATTGGCGATGACACTATCGAAATGTTAACACTAAACACTCCCTGGTTGCCGTCTGAGACAATGACAAGTTGTTGAAGAATTGTAGATTTCAGAGTTTTATGCTTAGATAGGCTCGTTATCAAACCACAGAGTGTCTCAGAACTTTCAGATTTTTCTTCGTCACAATCAAGTTTTCAAATGGAAGGAGAAAAACGAGCCATTTCGAAATGTTACACCTGTGACTCACACAATAAAATGCATCAAATGACAACTAACTATAATAATAATTGATATTCATAGATTAGGATGTGTTTAACAGAGCCAAATCTCGTTTTTCTGGTAGACTAGCTAAACAATTTCACAAAAGTCAGCTAGGGGCTTGAGGTGTACTATAAACACTATTAAATTTGGCTTTTGCTAAATAAAATTTATGAATTTTAAATACATACATACATCCGATAAAATCATAAATAATTAATTACTATGAAATACATAAAATACCTAGTAGTGGATTTAGAGATATTCAAATTTTTGACACGTATCGGCTCTATGAGATTTTATCAATTGAATTTAACATAAATTAAAAAATATCACATGAAAATTGATTGAGTTGCTTTTATGGATGACAGTATCATCACTATTTGATTCTGATTCCAGATCTTAAGCACAGATCACCACATATTCAATTGGTTTGTTGTTAAATCCAGAGATCCAGAGGGTTTGTCTATTTCATGTCAATACAATGATAGCTATATCCAGCACTTTAAACACAGAACAAAATCAATTTCTCACATTCGGATTTGTTCGGATGGCATTTATGATTAAAATTCGGTTCAGTTTTAGATAAAATTATAAATAACGTGAATAAATTATCATGAAATGAATATACGAAACTAACAGTCGGTAGTTTTGGAATATTTGAATTTTAAATTCCCAACATCAGCACATTGTGGATGTGGGTAGAAGGGTTGATGAAATTGGGTGGAGTTTTGTTAAAGTTTTGTTTTAAGTGGTTTAAAGGACGAACTGTATGAGGTTTCGCCTGTCTCTTTAAGAAGCAGAAGTAAGTTTCAACTTTCCGACTTCTAAGGAATTAAAATCAAAGTGGCAAGCCAATAACCGAATTTTGGGGTAATCCTTTGACGTAAACGTTACGTTGGCAAACACCACTCGTTACAACCTTTAAAATTGTTCAAAACAAGGGAAACTAATTACACTAGAAATGAGGCTTCTGAAACTTTTTTCAGCGTCTAACAATGCACCCTGACATGCTTGTTCGTTTGCTAAAGTTCTAAAAACATGACAAAATGAGAAGGAGAAAAAAATTAGCAATACTAGATATAGCAACAACGTTAGCTGCTTCAAGTGCAAACGGAATGAACTTAGCAAACCGCATTAGTCTTCCTTGTAGGGAAAACTTTGCATCCTGCCGTGTTTTCGGTTCGTGTTCGGTGCCATGTATCACTTCACATAACTTTCTATGCAGGATTCATGCAACTGAAACTCTGTTTGTGTATATAGTAGGAATATAGAATAGTTTTTGTCTGCAAATTGAACTATCTCACACGTTTGCATCTCTACTTTATGTACACATTGCGTAGGTAGACGTATGAGATGCACCTTGATAACTAAGCATTCTAAAAAGGATGCCCAAGGGATGTAAATTTGTGCCTAATGAAAGCCGCGAAGTATGTAGGCATACAAATATATACAAGAATACATATGGATATAGGCATGGGTTTATATGAATTGTATACAATTCAAGTTCATTAAATTTTGGTACCAACCACCCAATTCAAAATCCACCTGGGTTAAATTGAACTATCACCTAAGACACCATCACCATTCCAAACTCACACAAGTCGTTCCCATTTAAAGGTAAATACATTTTCCTGGTGATGCTTTCATGACGAGGAAAAGTTTGTTGTAACAAACTGTTCTTAAATGATTTCGCATGTACTGGAAGCGGAAGTCTCAGCTATTCCATGTGAAAAGCCTATGGACATGTTAGTGCGGTCGCTTGTGTACAATTAATCCATCAACAAACTGTACATGAATGCCGTAGAGCAGATGCAAGAGCGAGGAGCAAGAAGTTTGGTCCCCAACATAGGGGCATGGGAAGAAAACGACCCTATTCGGATATGATTGTCTTCAGCTCCCTTACTTGGTTGGAATTACAATCTAATACGATGACGCCAGCAATTGTGGCATCATCGGTCTAATATACAAATATAACTCAGTCTGTGTTATGTAAATTCATAAGGGAAATTAGACTGTCCACCCGCATGTCACTGTTGACGTACCTACCTATATCGGCCCAAAGTTTTGGATGCTTCGCGTCTTTCATTTCACCATTCACTTAAAGACAATTCAAATTCCATCTTTCCATTGTCTGTGGGCAGTCAGAAGTAAGACAAGTTGATTGTACATTAAAGTTTTCTAGGCACCTGATTGAGTATGCAAAGCTGTTGTAGTTGCATAAAAACTGTTTCGGAACTTTCACATTCCCATTAAGACAGGTGAATTAATTCTCACCTGAAAAGTCATAGACGACTCAACCAGAAATAGGTCCTCAATTGTTTTGCGATTTCACTTACTTAGAGGACTTTGAATGGTCGTGAGCATTCTTTATGCAGGTTGAATAGTTGATTACTCTGTCATTTGCAGGTGAGCTCAAAATTACTCTACTAGGCCCACATGCCAGCTCCATGTCAATTCTCATTTCTTAAGTGTGGTGCTTTCGACCAAATCAAATTGTTGTGGTCAAGAATTATTCGATCGAATACCGAGATAAATATGTCAAATTGAATTAATGATCTACTTCTTCACAATTTACTTGATGGATTTCCTTACGTCTTTGGAGTTGTGTAACTCTCCTGAGCTTCTCTTCTGGTCCCAAGCAGTCTTACGGAGCAATGCAATCGAATCGTATACGTTTTGATTTATGACAATGGATTCATGGTCGTTAAACTCGTAAATTTTTCAGGACATCGATATAATACACAATTGAATTATAATCGCCAGCGACGAATCAAAGCAAAGCAACAGTGAATTTGATGTGTTGCCGCTATTCCACAAGGTTAAAATGTCATCCCCTTAAAAGGATATTCATCAAGGTGGAAATTGGTTTATTACAATTGTGTGATACATGTAGGTAAATTCTCATCGAATGTTTCTCTGGATTGCTATATCAATTCCATCATCTTTCAAGTTGATATTACTTTCGGGAATTCAATTAACACATGAGCAGAAAATGATTTCTGACATCTTAACAAACGACCAATTAGTATAACTTGATGCGTATCAATCAATTCTTGGCAGGTGAGAATGCAACCTCATCAACTTTCAGCAGGAGGTGAGATTCTGTGCAGATCATTAAGGATCCGACTGACAGAAAGCGATCAAGCTTGTCCAAACTAACAAATTTAATCATTATTTCTGGAGTTCATCTGAATGTGATCTGTTGGGGGCACCTGTATGGTTCTTTTTAAATTGAATCTAAGTAGAGGACGCTAAACTGAATTACCATCAGTAATGTATTTATTTTTGTTGATTATTTAAAGGAGAAATAATTTTTAGGAAAACACTGTCCGTTGACTTGACATACATGTACCTATATGACTCCAATTTCCGGATTTTGAAAAATCAAAGTTTTCTGCCGGAAGTCAAGAAAGTTAAATGAATCTACAAAACTTATATACTCTGCTTCAACTGTTCATTAGGTTGTACTGCAATCTCGTCATGTGAAAGGTCAAAATAATTCAAGTTACGATAACGTTCCGCTTGCGTTTGCTAATTCGGTGTAATTTTGGGTTTTGAGAAATCTACAGAAATATGAACTACTGTGGCACTTAATCTTGCCCTGGCCCTTTCTCAATGTGAACGCACTTTCTGTGAAACAATTAAAATTCGTGTGCTCATTGTCAGGCCGACTTACGCGATATAAATCTTAATCAACGTTCGAGTTAATTGTCGACTTTTCCCGCTGAGTTTATCGCAAATTAATGTTGAGCTGTCAGTGGTTGGGGCGAGAGGAGCTGAAAATTAACAGTTTCTAAAGAACAAAGTCATGTTTCCGAGTAAAATCCACAAAACGCACTAAATTGCACAGAGCAAGGTTGCGGATCATGGGGTCTCATTAAGAAATCGTTACGATTCCAAATGTGGTTTGTGATGGTGCGTTGGTACGTGAATATATACATAGTTTCAAGTCTGGAGACAATCGGTCTTGGAACAACTGTTCTACTGAGACGAAATTGGGAAAAAATTCAAAATTTTCAAAAACGACACAAGCAAATTAACATTTAAGTTACCATTTGCACTAGAAGTTGCATTATCACAGAATTTTTGACACGAAAAGAAGTTTCGATGAAACATGATCAAGTTACACCTCTCTCCTCGAAGATTCAAGCCGTTGCAAATCGACTGAACTTTTTTGTAAAAGAAGAAACAAACTGTAATCTGTAACAAGGATGACAACGAAAACACAAAACATCTAGACCACCAAAGTGCAACATGCGGAATTGCAGTAGACAGACGACACCAGGCAGAAGTTAACATTTTTTCACGATTTCTTCGTTAAAAAACAGCCAAGTCCGGAATTCCGACTTGGTCTGAAGCTCAAAGGATTTAACATTCAAATTTTCTCGTGTTTTTATTTCTTTGTTAATTATTTAAATACTGAAAAATTCCATTTTGTGAAAATTCTCTCCAGGAAATAACGACAACAAAGTTCAGTTGCAATGAACTGGCACGCAAATGCAGAAACAAAAATAGCAAATTCCCCTGCAACACGGCATCTCTGGATGATGTGTAGTGATTTGTCCGATTTTAATTTCCATAATTTAGTCACGCCTAATTTGACATAAACATTGGATTTGAATATCCCACCACAACCGCACGTATTAGAATAACCAATGCATCAAACTATCCCAAAGACATCGGCTCATTATTCCTCAATATTCATTCGAACGAGTTGTTCCTGTTTTGGCCTATTTTGTGTATCCCTCACATTGCGTTCTATAAATTCTGTGAATCCTTGGAGGCCCACACACGGGCAGGCGATATTGTGAATAAATAATTTGTTGTCAGGATGAATTCGATTTATATATGTATAATTGGGCGAAATCCGAATCCGTTCCACTAACTCCACTGCTAGAAGCCAACCCATTTCACATTCCTACACTCAACGCTAACATGGCCCATGAATCTAACTATTTTGTTACGATTTAAAATGATATTTATAGACGAATGATAAATGATCTGACACGGCTAATTGCAACGGAATTAGTGTTTAATTTAACATGCACCTCGAATCGAATCAACGAGAGAGTTATGCGAAAATACGCATTAGTGGCATTAGTCTGGTGTGAATGCCTCGAACCCTATCCCAGATGTAGATCTCATGAACATCTCAGGTCAGCCCTCTTCCTGCTTGCTACTGTACATGTATATCTGCAGTATTTCATCTTCTGTGCCTGGTGTGCATTCGAAAATATCGAATTTTTGGCGTTTTTAAATGTCATATCTTGACACATAACTATGACCAGCTGAAATGTTGTCTCAGATCTTCGCAGGTTGTCAGAAACACAACTCTGCAATGTTATACCTAACTCATCATGCCCCAAAGGACTGGGTGGCAGAAGAATTTTTTTTCCTTGTGGAACCATTCAGCAGCACATTTTAGCCAAAGGAAATTATTAATTATCGCGACATGTGTTTGAAATGAGGCTTGTCAGAGGACCAAGGCTGGGCGAGCGATGGATGATAGATGATGATAACAAAGATTTTCGCGTATCAAATCCATAGCAGGCTTCAGTTACCTACTGAATAGACCGCTTCTGTGAATGAATTTCATGTGAGCTTTAATGAACCGGCCCTCTAGCTTGATCAGAGGGGCTAGATGGGCGGATGCATTTTTGTGTTGTTGTGCAATATCCGTACATCCAACTACATGACTTCGGTTGGGACAAGTGCATTACGCCAATATAAGCTATAAACGAAAAACTTTCAACTTTCCGCACTCGTTTAAAATAAATCTCGCGATAATTTGTTTGACGAGACTATTGAGGTGTAGAGCTATATAATGTTAAAATTCAGGTGATAAGTTGTACAACGGGGAGACAGTTTTATAGGTGACAGCGATGTGAACAAACTTGGATGACAATTTTCACATTTTACATAGTTGTAACAATGTTTTCACATATTTACATCAGCTACAGCTACAAAATATAGTAATGGGATAGTGAGGAGATGTGTGAGGTAGAATCTGGGCAGAGGCGGCCACGACGGTCTTGTTGTACAACTCGTTCTAGCCAATATGCAGACTTCTCTTTCAAACAATCTACAATTCACATCGCATTTTGTTAACATACAAATGGACAGAAGATTACGAGGGACTCAAAGAATCACATTTTGGTTTTTCAGTATTTTGAATTTTTTATGAATTTTTTATTGGATGTCTCATTAAGTGGGGGGATAAAAATGCTATAAGTGAAGTTATTTATGAGCGGTTCTTTGAAATTACATTTTAAACACTTCATAACATTTCACAACTCCAAATTAGGATGTTTCGATGCAACATTCATAATTTACTCGTAAACGCCCCAATTTGGGGCAAGCAAACAATATAGTCCGAGAAAATGTTTTCTGAAACAAGCGAGTCTGATAATTGCCGGTACAAAATAACATTTCTAAAATAAGGAATAAATATTTTCTATTTCCATTTTTAAATTTTCCTTTGACTATAAAATAATGTAAAATAATTTTTTGTTCTTTTTCAAAGGTTTTTTTTTAATGAGGGAATTATGGAAGTCGTAAAAACTTCAATTGACTTTAGTTTCAGAATATCTCAAAATATAAAAAAATGACTAGACATCATTGGACTAAACTGATGTTATTAATCCGCTTTTATGGAATACAATTTCTTATGCAATTTATACGATGAAACCCAGACAACTTTGTCACAAAAAATAGGTTCAAACATTTACGAATAGTGCTTAGGATATTCTACCAAACTTGATCCTATTTTACTAAATGTAATAAAACTTGCCATCAATAAAAAGTTTATTGGAAAAAAACAAAGTTAATTCTATATGAAAAAACACAAATTCAAGAGTTCATTATGTTTTTAGTTTCGGTAGAGCACCTAAAAGACGTAGAAGAATAGGAAAATTATCGTTTAGTGAAACTTTGTAAATATAAACACGGCTATTGCTATGAAAATCTAGAGAGGCAGTTTAAAGAACAACAAATTAGTCAATAGATTAATTAATTGGACATCATGAGGTGGAGATGACCATATGGGTCTTATAAACCTTTAAATATATATCAAAACATAACCTCTTCTTGATTTTTATCTTTCACGTTGAAAATAAAAATCATTAGCATTTTAGTTGAAATTTGGAGAGTTCAATCAACGACAATAGTTTATTACGAAAATGTCGGTTAGAGCAACTAGGATATTTGTTGAAATACTATGTCTAGGACATCTTAAGGTTCATGAAGTGATTAAATTGTTTCTAAATTTTATCACTTTTGACGACTGTCTAATCTACGTTCAATTTTATATGTTTAACAATTGTCCAACTTAGCGCTCGATTTCGGAATTAATTAGTGTTTTCATTACAGAATCCATCCAAAGCACAACGTTCAGCAAGTTAACGTTACTCACTGAGGGAGTTTTAACGCACTCCACATCAAATCTGTGGAAAATCAAACAACACTTAAATAACCCTCAGATTAAGTTAATCGCACTCTTTAATTTAGAAAGCGATAAAATTCCGTTTAATACAAGTTGAAACATAACAACAAGCGATCAACGTCATTAAAGTTGGTAGATGTAGAAGCCAGAATGTTTAGTGAAATCTTTAATGAATTAATTTATAGAATGTTCAGCCCTTCGGAAAGGTGGAATGATTTCAAAGATAACATCGTATTGGTGATGACATACCGTCGTAAGATTAAAATAACTTCATATTACAAATTATTTTAAATTTATGATCAATACAATTTTTAAGCTTGGTATATGAAAACTTGAAGGATTGTATTTTCTGGATTGAAAGGTCTCAAATTGGTAAACAGGGCCAGGATTTTTAACATTCTTCGGATTTCCTTCAAAATCTTATTGAATTGTGGTTTCAAACCTTTCTTTAATTTCAAATATACCTAAATCATTTAAGATTCAGTGAAATTTCTTGTACACTCGTAAGTACGTACGTGGTGGTTAGCGAAGGAGCAAAAAGTCTTGACTTGAAAGGTTAATATGTTCATGGAATAGGACGCCATTTCGTCTTAAATGAGTCCGAATGTGAAAAAGATAGAACTTACCTATGTGTATTGAACATTTTAAGAATAATTCAAAATAAAAACAAAAACTCTTTAACAAACCATATAAAATGTCAAAATAAATTTATTTTTACGAGTGCATCGAATGCAACTGCGGAGCTGCTGGAAATGTGGTAATAAAATCCGTCTTCAGATGTTTACAAATTACTCAATTTTCTTAAGGTACAATTAAAGAAACTTGAAGACGATCATTGGAAAAAATGACTAAAGCTTATGTCTGAAAGTTGATATCGAAAATAAAGATTAAGTTGCTGCTGCTCTCGATTTCCGAATGTGGCAGGAATGAGACCATCCATCGGAATCCTTGCATTTCAGATTCCACATTGTATTTTTAAATGAGGTCTGAGTCGTTGCGTACGGTACTCAACTCCCATTCAAATGCACTTCACTCAGAGCCTGTCTTCACACGATTGGACTACTTGCTAAGCCGCTTGTTGAATCAACCCCTAAAGTATATATATATAGTTTGATTTCTGATTCAAAGGGGCCAATTAGAAGATAATTTAAATGAATTTGGGACCATTGTATGAGATTCCTTTACTCAAAGGAGAATTGTAATTTCACTTAGAATCAATTCAATTTTACTCATTTTATTTACAACAAATAGCTGTAGAATGGCGGCGTTACAACAGACACATCGACAACTACTTTTAAAACGTCACGATTTTGGAAAATCCAAATTTAACCAGAAGCAGTCTTATTTATTTATTAATTGAGAAACATTTGGAACGAACAGTTTTATTTTGTACCATCTTATCAGATGAGATAGTTGTACGATCAAATTTTTCCCACGAAATTTGCTCAATTCATAGCGGATCGCAGTTTCAATATCAATTGTAGTCAATGTGGACCAAAAAACATTATCCATTCAAAACTAAATTTTGTCATTTGGCCACAAATACTGCAACAAATGTGAGGACTAAACGATACAATTCCTTAACACACTCTTGTATATCGTTTGATGTGATTGCTTTGAACAAACTTCCAGTAACTTCAGTAAAATAAAACTTCACTGTAAACTACAACCTAGTTACTTTGCTCCAATGAGCCACGCTGCACTTGATTGTGGGATTTGTCAAATAATTGTTCTGCCTCAAAATTGAAGTTGAAGTCAAGCTACATTTAATTCTGAATGTTTTGGGTCTGAACTTATCTGATGAACGGAATACAAACGTATTTGATTACAGGTATAGAGTACTGGATTATAAGTGCGTTTACTATGAACATACACCCACACATTATCCGATGTAAACAGGTAATACGTGTGCACATTGTGCAAGGCATAAACCAACCAAACATCTCGAGTTGGAGTCGCACAGTCGCGCACGTTTGCTCCAACATTTCCGATACGAAAGACCTGAACAATACATTCAACCTAGAATAGAGAAATGTAAGCGTATTAGTGCGCAATGCTTATTCGGATATTATCCTCTTTGTAGTTGTAGTCATCGTCATACTCATCGTTGGATATCGGATATGATTCCAAAGCCCAAATGAACAATATCTCGTCACAGGAGGTGGCTTGTTAACCTAACAACAGCAACAACAGCAGCAACAACAAAAACAACAACTACAACGAAAATAGCAACATCAGTTTGTAGCAGTTACCCCAAAAATTTTCATACAAAACTCTGAAACACAGAAATACCACCGAAATCGTTACAACTATTCCCACTTCCATCAAACTAAACGAAAACGTTTTTGTGTTTTAACGTTTTTCGGTCTCCAGGTGCAGTGGACAGCCCCAAAAAATTCCGTAAGAAAAGCTGCTCAAACTTGAAGTTTTCAATTTTTTGAAAATTGGAAAAACATAACTATTCATTTTCTCACGGAAAGTATCAACAGGATTTATTTTGAGGCGGAAGGATTTCAAATTCAAAATTCAACTGTCACGATTGCCATCTTTCGACTGACACGAGCGCCATCAACTCCAACTTCAGGAACGAACAACGCAAGCCTTCAAATGGAATTCGTAGTCGTTTATTTGCTCCAAGGAAGCTTTTGCAGAAGGAATGTGACTTCAAAGTGAATTGTTGGAAAACCAGAGTATTGGGGACTGAGTTTTTGGGCTGTTTCTTGGTTTAGGACGAAAGTAAAACAAGTATTTTGAAATTTTGTGATTTACCAGTGATAAGTGATTCAGTAACGAATGAGTAAGTGTTGACAGTGACTTTATGTGAGTGAAATTCTATGAAAAAATAATTAAAACAGAAGAGCCGAAATAAACTTACTGCGTGAAAGTATTTTTGTGTAAATTTTTATCACAAAACACTAAAAAACCGAGTCACTTCCGTTAATTTTTTCTTCTTTTTAACGAAATTTTTTTCTTCATTTCAATCTTTTTGAAAAGCTGCGAAAATTGCTTCACTAAACTAATTGAATTTTTATCTAATTTCGGCTTTTTCGAAGCGAACTTTGTCTTTTCAAAATATATTTCAACGATAGTTTAGTTGGATATCAGTTCTTGCAAAAGAAAGGGATGGACGGAATTTTACCAAACTGCCAAACTAAATAACTATTATTGAAAATATAAACCGTTAAAAGTGAAAATATTGTAAACAGACATTAAGAAAAATCAACGGAAGAAAAGTGTTAAATTATATTTTTCACATTAGGAAACGGTTTCCGTTTCTAACCGAAATTCTAAGTGTTCCAACTTTCCTCGTTTTCTGAACAACCGCCGAACATTCTTCGTTTTTTATATTACTACAAATTTTTTAAATTGAATTCACAGCTTTTTATAGTCAATCAGTAAATTTCAAAACAACTCGTAGGTCAATTGTTCCTACAGATGCTTAAACGACTGGATCGTGAATGTTTTCTCGGTGCTGAGGGATAATTATTTCATCCTAAATGACCAAGTGACCGAACAGTTTCTCTTCGTAGAAATCAGAAAACACCAAAAAGGGGTTCTATAGAGCAAACATTCGCGTACCTACAAAAAATATCTAGTGTTTTAATTCAGCTACAGGGCTGACGAATGTTCTCAATGACCTCAACGCAAAAGTGCATCAATCTGTTGAACTGCTGTTGACAAACTTTTATATTCAACGGAGAATATTTGAAAAAGCCAACTGAATTCAGTGTTGTTGGAACTGGAACAAAGTGTTTTCTGTGGACTAAATAGTAACCATGGACTTACCTGGCGTTAACGAGGACTGGGACCATCAGGTTTCTGCATTTCTCCCAGACATGAATGCATGTGAAGAAGAGTTCTTTAATCCACAAGAGGTATGTTGAAAGAAGTCTTAAAATTTTGTAAAATTTTTAATGAAATTGAAGACCTTTAATCACACTAGAGTCACAAAGATCCAAAAACTGCTATCACAAATCCGCATTAAGTCCACCTTCCATTCTAGATTTCACACAAATTCAAAATTCAAGACCGTAGTGTATAAGACTCAAGAATTATTGGTTATTTTCCTGTAACTGGTAAAAGGATAAATAGAACGATTAGAAACATTTTCGAAAGAAAATTGAGTTTGTACTATCGTTAAAGTTGGAATTTTCCATTTATAAATATTTGAAATACTCTCAGATTTGGTTACAAGGAATTTATGGCAAAATTTTTTGTATAAATTGACAAGTTCTCAACAGTAGCACAAGTTCTCGTATGATATGTGAAAATAATAAATTTCCGCCCCAAATGCATCAAATCACTGTACGTAAAAACTAATAAGCAAATTTTACTCGAAGTTGCTTAGATAGTTTCTAAAAGAGTTGCATCATCTGCAGGACCAACAACTTCCAATTTCTCCTACCAAAATCACAAAAATAGAGGTGAAATTGGCTAAATAGGCCCAGGAGGTACTGTGCTGAAAATACATAAATTGTTTCGTGTTGATTCACGTTTATAAAACCCTATATAATATCGTACATGGTAAAATTAGCAAAAGCTAAATTCTGTGAAATTTACATAAATTAATGGTTTCCATGTTGGCTGTTGCACATTTATTGTTACAAATTACTACAAAATTCAAAATAAGTGCCTTTGACTTCGGGTAGTTGGTAAAGTTGAGAATAATCTGATGGCAAAGGGGCAAAACTTTTATTGGTAAATAATTTTTAACACTTTAACTTAACAAAATCATCGACGAAGACTCTTCGAAATCCAAAGAGATGTGTTTGTTTAAACGTTTCTGTGAATAACCACAAAATCCAACTATTGCAACTCTCAAATCACTAAAACTTTTATTTTCTTGTATAAAATATAAAAATTAAGCAATTAATTTTTCATTTCAGTATCTGATTTGAATTGAGTTTTATTTTAAAATTAACATGAATTCGAATTAAAATTGGATACTCAATGCGTTTATGTTATCAGCGAATTACCTGTTCCATTCATTAATTGAGATATTTCGGGTTTAATTTATGGCACCACTTCAAATGGAATTATCCCATCTTCAAAGTTTTAAATGGCTGATTCGGGTGGTAAGTGGAGAATCAACTAAAACACGTGTAATTTGATTAAGTTTTTTCTTCTTCTTTTCCTCCATCTTTGTATATTTGAGGTGTTAAAGAAGGAATCATTTTAAAACTGACAAGATGAGATTGTAGCGGAAAATGTAGGTCCTGGTGTCACAAGTACTTTTTATGCTGTATTTGAATTCCCAGACTAATTTCTCAAAATTTGCATTAAACAACTTGCTCTTGAGTACAGTCACATCGTACGTGTAACAATAGTATTTACTTCAAACACAAACTATTCAAAACCACACTAATGTGGGTACTAAACACAAATATGTTTGCTACTATCGAATAACCAATTATTATTATAAGAAACGTTCACACAAATGCTTTTCTTGGAATGTGCTAAGTCCTAAAATTTGATTGCACCTTCAGTAAATATGACTTCTGTGTGTTGGTATTTGCATGAATGGGCTGTTGATATAAAACGGATATTTTTAAGGTTATGTGTTTTAAGAGGTTTAAAAATCATGTTGTTTTTGTGTTACTACATTATCAAATAGTAATTAGAATGTTTTGTTACTCCCTCGTGTTAAAGATTAAGTATCTCGGAATGCTGGTGTAATACAAAACCCTGTTTCTAGTCGTTAAGTTTCAAGCTTTATGATCAATCAAACAAGTTTCGTCTGTGGTTTATATTTTGATAGAGTTTCACACGAAACTTCTGAATTTGTTCAGTAGCTAGGAGAACATTTGATTACAAATAAAATTAAAATTTATATTATAGTCCATGTTAATTTCTCGTCAAACAAAGTACTAACAATCTTACACCATTCTGTGGCTTTTTGTACATAATTCACAAATTAACAAGATTATTCCGATTTTTAAGAACGGACGTTTTAACTTGTTTTAAATTGATCTATTTTCCGAATTTCGAGTAGAACGAAGTCGAAGCAATCGAATATTTGGTACACAATTAATTTGGTAATTTCCATTTAATATTGAATAGATACTTCTATACCTTTTAAATTTTTATTGTTAACAAATATAAAATAAATCAATAAAAAACGAATTATTAATACTACAATGGAACGTTTTGCTCAGTTTATTTTCATGTAACACTTCTTCTTGCCAATGTCATAGAAAATCTTGAAATAATTCCTCGTTATTGTAGAAAGCGTATACTTTCTCAACATTATATAATTTTTCAGCTTTCGATTGAGACTTAGAATTTTGTAAATAAATTTTCGTTAACAAAGACGGAAGTTTACTTATATTTTCCCAATGGCTGAGTAACTCGTTTAGTTACCCATCCGTCCGTCGCTTGAATTTACAATTCAATTTGAAATGGAGTGAAATCCTTAAGGATTAACAAAGACATAATATTCGAAAATAAATGCGTAACATAGTCGTAACTAACAAACACCATTTCCATTAGACTAAAGGGTTGTCACCCCCAGTAAATTTGTGTAGTGGAGTTGATTTAAGGTGGCAAGAAACCATGCCACGTATTCAGCTTTGACTCCATCGTGTGTTCTATTTTGACTTCATTTTATTCCCTTTATAATACACTCCAGTTATAAATTGGTGGTGGATCTTCTTTTTGTGCTCCAATTATTTTGGAGCGATACTTTAAATTCTTTTAACTAGAGATCCACAATTTCAAGCGGCATTGTTAACGCTATCAGGTTCAATTAAGCTCCAAAGGAATCTTGACTTATAGTTTGAGTCTACCTTGTTCTGAAACACTTTTTGAAGAGAGTGATGGTCTTTGTTGGTCGAATATAATTGGGAAAAGGGTTGCCCGGCTTAAGGCTACATTTTCCTTCTCGTAAACGCTGTTCCATGAAATTCTTCACTCCATCACTCCTTTTTGAAAGTTTGTATGGAAGCATTAAAACCGTCGTTAGAATCATCCCTTCTTCCGGTTTCCTTTAAAAATTTACCTTTCCAAAGTTGATCTCTGGTGGAGTAGTCAACGAATGCCTTCGTAGGTTGAATGAAAACTTTCAAATTTTAACGTCAATTTAACGTCGTAGAAGGTGCGTTCAAGTAATTCCAACTTCCTTCCCAAGTTTATGTGTTCTTTTGCAACATGGTGGAAGGATATATATTAATGAAGTTTGTTCATACGTAACATACGCAAAAGATGCTTTCATCATGCGTGCGTGTATGGGGTTTTGATAAATTAAAGAAAATACTTTGAAAATAGTGAAAAATAACAAGTAAAAAGGGTACAGACCCAAGAGAACCCTCGTTTTTTGCTTTCTCCTAACATAACCCATTCATTTGACTTACGAAATTCCGTATTTTGTGCCTTTGCTACTTTACCACAAGACCGGATCTCATCAAGGATACTGAAGATATGAATAAGGATAAGGATGCCTCTAGAGCCGAAAATTTTAACTCGTTTTAATATATTTAAATGTCTTTTATAAAAAGGGATAAATACGTATAATAAAGGGATTTTCAAATAATCATGTTCACACTCATTCTAAAGGATATACCCGGATGGGCATGTACTGTTCTCAAACACACATTTGATTATTTGAACCCTTCCTCTGTCTTAATATCTATCACAAATCCTCATATATACGTACGAACGAGAAGGATATGATTAAGGTAATATACATAGAAGGCAAATTGAAAAAAGCCGCATTTTCAAAACTATTAATTTAAATTAACTGCTGGCAAGTACAACCTCTGATTACGTTAGACCAAAAAAGGCCAAAAAATTTCTTAAAACTAGTGTAGAGCATGAACATGGTATCCCAGCCTGTCATTGTGTTTGTGTTCATTTTGAATTATATCCTAGAACGTATCCGTCGAATCTTGTTCGAGGTTCGTTTGAGATTCTTGGAAATGGCCACATGTGCCCATACCAGCACTCACAACATCTTCAGCATCTTCTGCATCCAGGGGAGTCATCTTTACATTCGCGTATCTTATTCGTATGCAAATAAATCACTCAATTAATCGTCGTCATCGTCAGTGACTGGAAGTGCCAGTACCAATGCCATGGAAGCTCTGCTTGTACTCATATGCGTTTCCCTTTACGTAAAATGTCGTTGAATAATTATAGTTCCCGATCTGAGTATCTACTCGTTCTCGTAAGCTATTGAGCGTCATTTACACATATCCTACTCCGTCTTCATTGGCTTTATTGAAATGTACACGCACTTCAACCGAAAGGCATGTTCCATTGCTGCACTAGGAGCTGCAGCACCAGGCATATAGACATCCAACCAATTTATGTCGTAAATTGTCACGACTTCCCTTAATTTCCAGCAATTTTAATTCGAGCTCAAGTATAGCACCAATTCAGCCGCCGTTCTCTTGTCAAGTGTCAACTACAAATGAATTGGTAATTACACAATTAAAACTGGAGGTAATCTGTGTCTGGGACTGCATTTCACTGAATCTTTTCCGAAATGTCATCCAAACTGACTTCGATCTTAACGATGCAATGATAACCTTCGAGGATGTTAATATATTTGCAGTCCATCCTCACACAGCATTCGGTTGTGTTATGCTCATTCCATGAGTACATCAAATATTTCTCATTAATTAATCTTGGACCTGTGCCAGCAGCTGCATGAAATACATCTCAGGACTTGATATATTCGCCGAGATTTAAAGCTTCGTTGCTCACTAATTTCGTCGTTGATTGCGCAAAAAAATTATGCGTAATGCTCCGCGAAATTCCTCATTCCGACCAATTTAAAGTGATGCATTTGGAAATGGAGTTGTTCCAGTGACAGGAATCTCTGACTTGCTGTAATTACCCTGTTTATTTTTTTTCTGGCGAAGAGAATCAATTAGCGGCACGGAAAGTTAAAATTTTATTGAATTTACTTTCATGTTGTAATTGAAAGGATTTACCTTTTCCAATAAATTTATTCCTGAATTTTAGTTTGTTAATTTCCCTACATAATTAGTTAAAATTGGTTGTGAGATTAGGGAAAAACTTACTGTAACCTAAATGAAAAAGTCGGTCATGTGATCTATCATAGACAAGTTGTCCTATTTTTGACTGTTGTGACACCTTAATCAATTTTCCCTTAGTTATCGGTGTCAATTCCTACCTCACATTTCAAAATCCACAAAAACAACTGTCACACTTTTGTCAAATAGATTCACTTTCCGATTGGTTGAAGCATTCAAAGATTGACGTCCAAAATGGATGATTGGCGGTAGCAGCGTACTTTCTGGTTTCGGGTAACTTACACACGACAGATGTTACCATTAAAAGTCAACCTAGATTGGGAATCACTACGTATTCGATGTCTGCACTTGGGAAATGACTGACTGCCTGAGCTGAACTGTCACAACCACCAAATTTGCTGTCACTCAATTCAATGTCACGTAGATTGTCGTGATTTTTATGCAATCACTCGAAAGGTAAACGTGAAGTGAAGTGACATTGAAATCTAATGAAAAAGTCTCGCTGATTTGTACAGAGGGTGAAGTGAAAATGACACCGAAAAATATGATAGATCCTTTGGGATTTCAACACTCTCAAGTCATGATGCTGAAAGTCTCAGTTACTACCCTAAGTCCTGTTTATAGTGTTGCATAAATATTACGATATTAAATGAAAAATTTCTTATTTTACTTTACCTACCTATCCAATCCATATGGCTACATATATTCCACACCATCCATGTCAAAACTGTGACTTTTATGACAGGCTAAATATCGAAGGGTGTAGATGTAAAACGAGGATATGGACTCGATAATAGCAATCAAGGCAATAATCGTAAACTATTAAGGATGAAAAGTGAAAAACAAAAATATGTGGTTGATATGGTTTAGTATATACCGGCAGGAGGCCGCATTAAGTGGTCCTAGGGAAAATGAAAATGTCCTTCAAAGAACTATGGCATCGTGATAAAATTGGGGGGTATTAGAAAACCATTTATCGAAAAATTTTGCAACCCAGCAGGACTTATGTGATTTGTAGGGCACACTTTTAGTTCAAGGATTTGTCAATTGAAAGTATTTCAATTGAAAACTCTGGCTTGGGTTTGCACATAACTATTTTTCTATTTTTTCCACCAATTTCATCCCTCGTATTTGAGTGTCAAAATCCATTTTGACGTCGCGCTGCGTGAATGCCTTTTAAATGTCTTTTTTTATGTTTTATCCTTAAAACGTCACAATTTTGCTGAGAGTCAACCCTCACAGCAGACATGCTGAAATGAAGAACACTTAGAAGTAGAATGTTTTACCATTTTCACTGCAGCAGTCTTCACGTATCCATAAGGGACACTTTGATAACATCAAAGAACACATGGATTTTATCCCGTTTTCACACTCTTATCCTCGAAATTGTTGCTCGGTTTTCAACTGACAACTCGCTTAGTCAGCGGCTTAATTAAGGGTACAAGTGTAAACAAATGCATGAAGTATAATTCCTTTCAATGTAGTTTTAATCGCTCCTTACGTCGATTCATTGTAGAGTTTAAGGACTCTGATGATAATGATAAGCCGGTGTGAATTTAATGCGTTGATAATGTTTTTCATATGAAAAAGAGTAAGCCCTTGAGCAAATACATTTAAAACAATTTTTCTAGCAAGGGGTTAGGGTATGGGAAATTTAAGAAAAATCTCTACTTAGCAGTCAATAAAACACACATGGCTCCTGTTTGCTTGAGGCTTAATTTGCACTTTATACAAGACGTACATGTGAACTGTGACGAATGTTAGGATAATTCGAAAAGATTTGATGGGGTAGAGAATCAAATCCAAAGACATCAAATAAAATCTCAATCGGTAACATAATGACGAGATAAAACAATCAATATCACCTCTGGCGCCACAATTACCTTTTTATCTCATTGCTCTTTTTCGATGCAGTTAAAAGTGAAGAAGATCATAAAAATGAAGGTAACTAGCTGTGAACCATAAAAACTGAGATAAAAATTCTGTTCTTGAACCGATGCAACAATCTTGAGGATATTTATATCCTTCGATGGTGGAAATGCATTCATTGATTGTTCGAAGGTATTTTGCGATAATGCAGTTAACAACTGAAGTTTCTGTTTGTTCGTGTTTTGCATTCTTTTCTGTTCTGTTAGGTAGATACCTTAATTCCTCTCCAGCAGCGAATTTCTGTTGCTCACGGTTATTTTGTTATAGTCAAAGTTCCAAACAATTTCATTTGTAGTCAATAGTCACTTACTAATTATCATTGCGAAATCGCTTTCTATTCATGTGAGTGATCGAACCAAATTATCATTGTATGTGAGATCATTTTAAAGGAAAGCAAATTGAACAGAAATATTTCATGAAAGTGACACGTAAATTGATGGAGACCCATCCAAGAAATTACTAAGAAGAAAACGATGTTAAAGTTTCCTAAATTTTTTATTGATTATCACATCACACATGACATAAAAAAAACAACAATTTAACATTAATTCAAGCTCGAGTTAACGTTCCTCTGCTGGAGATTTTGTGGTGATCTCAAAAATAATAGACATTGTCAAGTGCCTCTTGACTGAAGTATCATTAGACATAGTTGAAGAAGCGAATTTTGAACGAAATTGATAAATAGAAATATTATATAACAAATTCCAAATAGTGAGCTACAACTTATTGTCCAACAAAGAAACAGATAAATATATTTCTTAAGAAATCCCACTTAGAGAATGCATGCGAAACCCCATGACAAAGCTCTAAAAATTTGTCATGAATCCCCAGGAGGTTCGAATGGACCGAAGGACAAGTGTCACAAAATGAGAATTAAGCTAATAAATAATCAAGTTTCCATCCATAAATCACGTCTCATACACCTAATTTAAAATCAAGTAAACTATTCAACCTGGTATGAAGAGACCAAGAGTAGCTGGTGGTAGGTAGAAGCAGCACAAGTAAAGGTTGGTAGATGCTGCATACAAATTTAAAGTTTTTATCGATTCGTCTTTGTAAAGCTGTTTCCAGTTCTGCTGGACTATGAATGAATAGAAAAAAATTGACAAAAAACCAATAAAGAGATGAACGGGTGCATATGCTGACCAAACAGTGATAAAAGACAAAACAGTCAATGGAAATTAATCAGATAAGACAGAGGCTCGACGAGCATGAGATACAATCGCGGAAGAAGCATGCCCAATACCCACGAAAATCACCAAAATAAAAATATGAAAAAATATGTTCAACTGGTATTAATGAATTCATCACGACTTCGGATTCATGGCCCTAAAAAGCGTGATGAGGTAGACCTCTGGCGAGGTAAACAACCCAACCCAGCGGACTGTCCAACGGTAGCTAATTCCAAAAATTCCTCAGACCTTAAAGCTATTTATCACACAAAGATAACGTCCATAGAAATTATTAAGGCCAAAATAACCGGGCAATTAATAAAAATATAGTTAACAAAGTCACCTACGTGGAGCTATGGAGCTCCCTGATAAATTAAAAATTTTCAAATAATTTGATCTTAGCTCGAATAGTAGTAAACGAGGCTGGGGTCAATTATGTAAGTTACATTTGAATGTAGTTTTTTTGCACGTTGAGATTCAGCTGTATTTATTAGTATATTTGAAGTTGACATTTAATTCATTGTATTCCAAGAAGACGTTAGCTTAAGGGACTTATAATGACCGCCCGAATATGTCAGTTGATTTGAATTTTATTGCCATTTCAAAAGTTTGAGAAAACTCAGTTTTATTGTTAACTGAAATTACTTTATTGCTCCAATAAAAGTTATTTTTGATAGGTACCTATGTTTGTCTGCCTTTCAAGGAAATCTTTAAAAGTCTTCTAGCTAAGCTTCTAAAAGAGTTTTACTGTAGATGGAAGCTGGTTTATCAGTATTTTCAGAGCAATTACCTATTATTCTTCGAGTTTTTGTGAATTTTTCAAGAAGCATGCAATATGATCTTGATGCAAATGCACGTAATATGTCCTTAATTTTTAACAGATACAAGCTGCGTTATATATACCCACCTACATGCAAATTGGAATCAAGATTGTTGTTAAACACGATTTTCAACACCACCATCGCTTCGTAAACCGAACAAGGATAATACAAAAGGCTTAAGAAGGCACGAACTAAATTCAATTGACTGAACACTCATCATCATTACTCGATCCATTCGTCTTAACCTAACACTACCAGTGTCATAATAATCGCCATCGCTATAGCCATAATCGGCATTATCATCTTGCGATCGCATCTACCTCATCATCGTTGACCATCAATCGATAGGTGGGCACTGGTCAAAACACCTCATTCGCCGCCTCTTAATGGTGGTTAGCATAAACAGACAGCAGAATGCGTTTTTCAATATCGAATTTCTTCATGTCATCACTTCTCCTTCATCTCTAATAGACCATAAAATTATTCAATTTAATCCGCAGCGAGTTATATCCAGAATTATGACTCTCCACAGCCAGAAATCGTTCTGTTCAGTTAGCGCAGTCAGAGTTCCCAGGAAAATAGAAAAAATTTTTAAAAAAATTAAGTATAAACTCATAGGGTTCAGAAGACATTGCGATGGTGTAAAGAATGAGCTTGAAAATCAAAAGCGCGGGAGGAAACCTCTTCAATAAAAAAATACAAAAAAATAATTTGAACTTCAAAATAAGAAAAAATCCAGAAACGGAACGGATGGGATCAGCCTGGATTGGAGCAAACAGGCTAAACGCCGCAATAAATTAAATTAACTAGAGAAGTATCATTTCGGAACGAACGCAGCCCCAGTCACAGCTTCAAGAAGATGATGAGCGTGGCTTGTGACTTGCGTCTCCGTGGTCTTCACCGTGGACAAAAACAAACATTCGAACAATAGAGAGATAACAGACACTGCTACCCCCTGCCGTGCAACAAATTATCTTCAATTTATTGGTCCAGCACAATGGCAGTGGATGCTGAGGGCACTCTTACAAAAAAAAACATAAAAATAAGAGAATATTAGGTGAACCTCAACGAGGGGCAACACTGCCCGCTTGGGTTCCACTCGTCTCTCTCTGGGTTTGACTTTAACTGATGATCATCATCGGGCTGTCCGGTGTATTCTGGCCGTCGCATGGAGTATGGCCATGATCAGGCGAAATCAGATCGAAAATTTCTCAGGGAGAAAATGAACAGCTTGGTCTTCTTCGTAGTCGCTATACTCAAACGCGTCACATTGTTGTTTTTTTTATAAATCATAGCAAGGTTTGGACTGTGGGCTCATTTAGTCGTTAAAATGAAATTGAAAAATCAGCTACAATGCCGTCTAACGCGACCAGATACAATTTGATATGAAGCACTGGTCAACTGGGTATGAAGCACTGGCTGAATCGAGCACGAATCCAACAAAACTGTCTTCTGGAAGGATAACTCATTTCACACAATTCAAATAACCAACTCACGAAAATCTAATCTCTAAATCTGGGTCAGGTTCCGATGGCGCCTTCCCTTCACAATCGGTTCTCCTAGTGTAGGTAAATAACTTGGCGAAGGAGGTGATTTCGCTGATGCCACTCACAGAATGTTGTGTAATTTTGTCTTCGATTAATGCGTCTAAATGTACTTGATTAATAATTATTGATCTACAGATAAAATCAAAGCAACTTTTCGAATAAAGACGTGTCAACTAATGAAAAATGATTTTATTTTGGATTGGTGCCTCGAGCTGCTAGTATTGAATATCATCAGCTACACAAATTGCTTAAATTTCAGTTTGTCATGGTTTGTTAGCACTTCAAGGCTTGATTTCTGGGCAGTGTGGAAAATGTATTTCTAATAAAATGTCAGTTTAAAGTGGAGAGCGGTATAACAATGTTTTTGGACTTAGTAGATCTAGTAGGTAAAAAAACTAAATATGGCGCTATCATATAGATGGTTGTGTTAGAAATGTTGAGGAATATCTCAATGATGTGTGGCTCGTTCATAAAATTATGATTTCGGAAAATACATAAATACATATGTACATAATCATAAACATCTAATAATTCATCATCCTTGTGACTATATAAGCGCACTCATAGTTTGTTAAATTCACCATATTTGAAGTACCTTGGTGTCACTATGAGAAATGATACAGTTGTTCTCACTTACACTTTCATCCTTGCACAAGACTTTGCATGCGGCAATTGAACCATAAACAGAAATGTTTTCGAAATCACTTACAAGTGCAGGTGACAGTGATGGTATTATATACAGCAAGAATCAGCAGATGTAATGCAGGAAGAGGAAAAAATCGTTAGTGTAGATGAAGATCCGTTCCATAATACGAAACATCCCGACACAGCACCAACAACAACAACAATGGCTGATGGCCCTACAATGGTTCTACTGTTTGTTGCCCCATTTCCGCACCTCGTAATCGTATCTTATTCGTAGTACATCAAATGCTCCAAAGATTTTCCTATTATGTCCTTAAAGCACATCTGAATATTCACATAAGATGAACTGTATTCATGCGACATAGCGTTACAGATATACGCAGCAACAAACTGTACTGCATATATCAGTTCAAGTTACATATATTCGTATAAGCAGAGTATTCAAGGCCCCATTCAATATTCAGTGGAGACAAAGAGGTGCTTCTAAGTGTTGTTTCATGTCACCTGGAAAACATTTGGGCAATGAATCTTTCGTTCTTCCTCTGGAGTTTTGTTGCGATTTATTTATTACAAATTGCCATCCTTGGGGATGAATTCGGTTTTTTCAGTATGTGTTGATGTATTTTAAACACAACAAGATATCAAGCAAACAGAAAAAGTGTGAACCATCCCAGAACAGGGCTATATAAAAGCTCGACAACAACAAAATCAAAAGGTATCGGCAAATTCTCTTAGAAAAATCAGATACAAATCGGAAATTCCCTTCCGAAATCAATTCCTTAAACGGAACAGGATGACTCTAATGGATCCGCCACTTAAGAGGCGTTTAGTTTCTTATCAAATCAAGTACAAAATTCTCTATAACTCAACATACTTGAGTCGATGTTTGTGTTAAGGCATCTACTGAAATACATTTCTAGGCGCAATTGGGAATTGTAATGGAAAAAATAGAAAAAATTTTGTTTGTTGAATCCCAATGAGAACAGGAAATTTGTCAGGCTTCCGAAAGCTTTTGAATTTGAATGGAACTTCAGAGAAATCTGTAGGTAGGCACCTAATCGTTTTTAATGATTTCCTTTAGCTCTCACTTGATGAATTTCAAGCAAAGTTCTGTGATTTCTTATAGTAATTTTCAAAACGAATCTTATTCTATGTTATAAGCATATGTCAAAACTTTTCACTGCCCATCATCGTGACCTTTCGCTGATTTTGTAATAATTTCAATTTTGCTACAAACTAGAACCAGCAAGCTGTAGAAAGTAAAATCAGTTTTCAAGAAACCAACCGCTGGTCGAGTCTTATGGTTGATTAAATTTGTTTCTCTGATACATAGTTTGAAAATATATTACTATGATGAAAAGAAGTTATTCTTTACATATATTGGAGTTGAAATCACTAAGCTATACGTAAGGCCATAGTGGAATTAGAATTTGCACTTTCGTATCTAGGTAAATCTGATTCTCGAGTTTTCTCACATCTCAATTATGATTTTTATTTAACAATTGTAGACAAACTAAGCCACAATTTTCGGTATTATTTTGCTCACAGGTAATTATAATAACAAAGCCATGAAAGTGAATAATTGTGGCTATACAAAGCAAGAGTTCTTTGACTTCACTATTGAAATAAAAATGAAGTGATTTAACGAGATTTGGGCGTTAAAGTTTCGAAAACGGATTTTCCTAAGAACAAGTCAATTTTTTCTGGACTTGATCACTTCTGACATAGGTATCACCCACCAGGAAAGAACGCATCCAATACATTGTGGAAAATCAGTGTTGGGAAACATGTGTTGTACTCGATTTTTCCATTGTCAGCTGAACAGTGTATTCATTGCCTTGAGGTTAAGGGTCAGGCACATATTTTGCAGGAGAATGGTTTTGACCAGCAAATAAAATCCTTTTATATGGTCACATACAAAGGACATAAAATTTATGGACTTCAAGGATGCATCAATAAAAGCAAACGTATTTGTTTAGTTTCAGTAGCATTTTGTCTTGGAAAGGCGTTCTTTTTACTGCCTCAAAACATTGCACTAACATCATGGATACGGAACAAAATTTTATGCCACAACGAACTAGACCATTTATCATCAACCTTATACTGAATTGAGTGCTGCCACTGAAAGAATGGAAATGACTTGAGTGTCAGAAGAGCGTGGCCTACCAAGAAATCTGGATTCTTTCGTATATCAAACACAGACCTCACGCAATGCCAACACATTTTTGTGGAAAAATATGTCAATTTTGAAGATGAGGCATGTGATCCTGTTTTTCTGTCAATCCAAGGGCATAAGGAGTGGCAAATGTCACTGTCCGTAATGGAGTAATCTTGTCCGAAACGTTGTTTGTTGTCACAAGTTCCTTTACATTCCGTCAGGATAGGAACTAACATGATGCAGTCAAGTGGGAAAAACGTCGCAAAACTCTTTCATATTCGTTTAGACAGGATAAAGAGTCAAAATGTCGTCACGAGAAGATGTTCTGTTAATTGCAATAAAAAGTTAAGAAAAAATTTAAAATAAACCATTTCTCGGTCAATAATAAGTAATATCTATTAACATGTACTGAAGGATGATGTAAAAGTGGGTGTTATCTTGAATTGTTCTCTGTACCGTTTTGGACGTGAACCATTGAACCCGGTAAAAATTTATAATCATATCGCCCAATGAATTGAAATTTTATGAATGCAAAAAGTTCATACTTTCCAAAATTCATATGTGATGGACTGTGGCTTCCTCTGACTGAATAGAAAATACTTCTATGAAGCCACAGGTTGAATGACGAGACCTGCTGTGAAATTTTCATTTGAAGAACTGCAAAAAGGTGTGGATCTAAAATTTAAAGTTGGATTTTTTTTTTACAATTGTTATCTGGAATTACCCCCTTAGGTGCCTTTTTTCAGACAACTAACGCGTTTCCGTTGATATCGGCCTAAGATCTGAACTACGAAATAACGCGGGCCCAAGTTTCTTGTCTAATCATATGAGGTTTTGTCCTAGAGAAACCTGGTTATAGGTTTTCAATTAATTCCGCCCTTAAAATTGGAAACCTTAAATCCGACTACAAGTTATTTATCAGGTTGACTATAATAAATTAAGAATGTTTATTGGTGTTGAGACTTAATTTAAATTCTTTTTCGAAAGTCTATTTAGGTACACAGCCCTTTCGAAAAAACCTCATCTACATTTTACTACTTCAATTGATTATCTTGAACCTAGGTTCTGTGCATTCTTGAGTTCGATCAATAGGCACTTTTTGACACATTACCGGAAATTAATCATTTAAAACATGAAAAATTTTACTAACATCATCCCAATATATTGCATCTCTGCCTCAATGAAGTTATCGAAAAAGATTTTGAATAAATTCTTAATTGCTTTAACTAATAATTCAAAACATGCTGCTCTCTTTGAAGCGTGTTATGTTTTCCCTTTGAATATTTATAAAATACAGCCATTAATTTTAGCTTAATCAAAACTATACCTACATAATTCTTCGATAACCATGGGAAAAATCGTTTGATTGAAATACTATTTCTAAGCTTCTTTTATGAATAAAAACTTTTGTTTGCTGAGAAATAGAGAAGAGAAAACCTTGAGAATGTGACTTTGCATAAAAATTAATTATTTGATAATTTAGGTAGGTTTTGTTTGTCAGATTGATTTTTGAAACGATCTGCTCCAAAACGATCTAAACACAGAAAATTTTCTGCTTCACATATCACTAACATTAAAATGCATTATAAACAGCAAAACATTTTCCGTACAATATCCAAAGATTGTCTCTTTGAATATTTATTAGAAACAACTATAAATCTAAGCGTCATTAAAAATAATTTTTGTTCTTCACGTAAATCACTCCAGAAACAAATCATTCCATTAAAATGTTAATATCGTGTTGGACGCTATTCAAGTTCCTTTCGGTTGTTGGGAAAACTTTCGGAATTCCCAGTGAAAGAGCGAGTTTTGTCAGAACTTTTCATGTTTTATGATAATTTTTAAAAATTTATTTCCAAAAATGACACGTTCCGACGTCGCTTGTAGGATATCCTCATTCACATACATGCGTATAAAGGCAAAAACAAGAAAAAAACACTCATATATTTTTCGGTATATCCACCTAATTACGTGAACATGATGAGCCAACCGAGGTTGTGGAAAAGGATTTCAGGGTAAGGGCAGGTATATGGCTGGATATGGATTGGCATGGTCCTAATTAGTAGGAATCCCGGGTTCTTTTGGGAATTTCTTATTTTAAAAATATCCGAAATATGATACGCTCCAGCTTCGGACGTTGTATGCCCCGAGGGATATGGATTCTTGAAATTTGCTATGTTTTTCCATGTTTTCCTTCCGTAATTAGTTTGATGGGTCAGATGTGGAAAATATTTTCATCTCTTTTCGTAAATTTTCCGAACTTCCTTTTTGTCTCTTGCGAACATTTCCAAGAAAAATGTACAGTCCATTTCCTTTTTCCGTTTTCAGGGATATGGAATGCAACAAAAATGTTAGGTTCTCGAAACGATATGATCTCTGGCATTTCGTTAGATAATCGTTGGTTTTAGAATTTTTCGGCTCGTGTTACATCCACACTAAGGGTTTTGGGCGAAACGCATATATAATGTATATTTTCATTATTTGGTGACATTTGCTATGATCAATCAATAATGTAAACGACAAAAACTGATGTTTTCATTGTTGTTCATGCCGTCACTCACAAAGAAAAGACTGTGTTCATTGACTATTTCAGATAGTTGTCACGTAAGGGTGCAACATCTTATAAGAGTTTCTGTGGAATACTGTTATAGAGTGATAAAGACGTGAATATAGAATTGCACGAAATAATTTCGAATCTTATGACCTACGGAAAGTAGGTACAGCAGGACCTCTTTAATCCGAACACCGAAAATTTACCCCCTGTTCGGTCTAGTGGAGCGTTCGGATTACAGTACCTACACAGGATTTGTATGGTACTTTTGTAATAAAAAACAAATATTTATAAATATTTGAATATAACAAGCAATATTCCCTATAAGAATATAAGGGCCACACAAGAAATTGATTTTTCAAAACTAAGACGCGTCATATGTAGTTGATATTCGTTAAAAAACTGGCGCAATTTGCATTGCACGGAATTTTGTTTTTAATAAACGCGGGAAGAGTAGGCGTTCGGATTACAGAGGGGTTCGGATTATCGGGGGTTCGGATTATGGAGGTCCTGCTGTACCTACTTTCGCAGTAATACTTTCATGAGCTCTCGCGTGATTTCCGCATCCAAAACACAAACACAATTAATAATCTCGTTTTGTAAACAAGTAATTATAGTTAAAAATGCAAACCTCGAAATTATTCACACCGACGGAATTTCGCTTAATCACTTTCGAAAAGATTTCCCACGACCACGTTTGACCAATTCAGCTTTTGATTAATATCCTCAATAAGTCACTTCATTAAAGATGGAATGAATGGCTGGCGCGAGTGAACAAAAAACCCATTTTTGGATGTTACGCATGTTGACAGGTTTTAAGCGATCTGCAACAAATAGAAAGGTTTCGTAAGATTGTAAGATAAACTGTTTCAAATGGCAGAGAGTTTGCAAAATTGGGAACATTTTGTCCGTGACGGATTTTCTTAATTTGTGACATAATTTTGATAACTAGCCCAATAATGATTTCAGGCACTCAACTTGAACAATATGTTTAATAGACATATATTTAAGATTGACGTACCTACATATACTTATAAGGCAAGTTACCTATACCGATATGAGACACTCTAGATTTCAGACACAGAATTCAGTAATTATACCGATATGAATTCATTCTACTGATCATCGACTATATACATACTGTTACGTAGTGAATCAATATCCTATGCGTAATGTACCTAACATCTACATATTGTATCATATATAATTTCGCTCTTGCTAGAAGTATCGGGGAGAACGATGCATCTTCACCTATTTCGAATGAATCGGCAATTCAGGAAGAACACAAACTTATCGCCAAATGTGGACAATCAATTTCGAACAATAAATTCCTCACTTTACCGTGATAAAATATCACCGGCCAACACAAAACATTCAATTAAATAAATTTTTGTTCTGTTTATGGACCTACCTTTTACAGGTTTTTAGGCTCCTCTTTAAGACTCATTTCGGAGTTGATGGAGTAGTTGGCTAGTAATACATTCATGCCTTCCGCAAAGTGTTCTTAAAAATTTCGGAATTGGTACAAAAAATAAGGGAATTGTTCATTTTGGAAAAGAGGAATAAATGGATTCCGAAAACGGCTGTCTGATGTCGGCAATTTGAAAAAACAAACACGCCTGATGCATTCAATACCAACGTTTTTCTTTCGTTAAGCTACAAACGTCTGGGGTCTGGACTAAAAAGTAAAGGTGCAAATGAAAATGAGTGGATGGACTTTAGGAGATAAGGCGGCTCAGATTTTCAAGCTATGCACCATGTACAATGTGCAGCATGTAGTTTTTACTTGCCCCTCCGCCATTTCGTATTCATATGCGTGGACATTATCAAATGAAATTAACTTTGGACAAGTGTTGTCTTGTTTAAATAACGATAATAAATTTTCTAGAGATCCATACCACAAATGGCCGGTTTCAGCCAGATTCAGTTCGTTGAGGTCCAATGTAACTTATAAAGCACATTGCACACAAAGCCACTAGCCTCTGGCCAACAACAACCGATGTGACAGCTAGCACACACATGTCCAGGATGAGGTGTTACCTTAAATTATGAGACCCATGAGCCGACATTTGAGGCCAACCAACAAGTCCTCTCCCTTTTGTCAATTCCCTTGCCGTCAGCGATCGCACGACGCGGTTTAGGGCGATCGGTTTCATTATCTCGATCAGATCTCCGTTCTGTCTTGTATATTTTCTAAATCTAATAAAATCTGATACCGACCTCGATCGATCGATGCTTTCGGCCTTTGGAATCGATTCAAATCACTTGATGTACTCACAGATCGAATACGATTTGATCTGATATCGAATAGATCAATGGATCTAGTCGCCGACTGCACAAAAAGTGGACTTTCACAACGTTTTCATAAAACTGTGATTAAAATTCCTTGCAACTCTTTAAGTGACTTTATAGGATCGTTAGAATGTGTTTTTTTAGCTAATTTTTCTAATTTGAAAGCGAATCTCTTAGCAATATCTCCAAGGAAAAAGCATTTTGCAGCCTTCGAAAATTTCAGTAAAATATGCAAATTTATCGCGCAAATCTTGAATCTTAGGGTAAATAAAACAAAGATGCATCGAGAATTTTGTTTCAGTGTTTTAGACCCGCGTAATGATGTTCGACTTGAATCGTGTAAATCTGATAATTACGAAATCACCAATCTTTGCCATAGGTCTATGCTGCCTAACGTCTCCACTGAATGTCTGTCGCCAGTCTCATGGATAAATATATAGACAACTTGGTCGAACTATATACAAATCGATATGCGATCCGCGGCAGCAATTAGGCAACGATAAATTTTGTAAAATTTTTAATGATATAAACGAATAAAATGAGTAGTAGGTTCTATAAGATAATTGTCGTTTAAAAGCTCCATTCGTAATTTTTACCAATGTGTATAAAATCAATGACTTCCAACACCTCAGTGATGGGACCATCCCATTTTGGAGATGTTTCTTGAGAATCTTAACACGTCATAACATTGAATTTATCGGTTGTGCTTGCGCTTTTTCAGAATATAATTTTTTGTAAACAGTTTTCACAACAATCAACAGAAAAGGAGTGTTCATAAATTTGTCGACAGACAAAGCAAATTTTGTATAAAGTCAATAGACTGTAACCTCATTCAGAAGATTGTTTTGAAAGTTGACGTAGCCAGGATTATTGGAATGTGCTTAAAATATTGATACTCTTGAAGGAACACGATTAAATTTTGACGTTCAATAAAGTTTGAGTCAAATTCTAATATGTTTCTATACGTAGTTTTTCTCTTCCCTCATAACGATTTCATTCTTATCGTCAATCTTTATTTTTAATTCATTTATTCTTGAAATATCTATGTTGTAGGTACATGGAACTGATAAAGAATATCAAACAGTAATTATCGTCAAATAACATCGAAACTTATTGATATAGAAAATGTAATGAAATAGTCATTAGCCAATGCCAGAACGTAGCCAAGCAAATTAGTGTGCCCAATCAAGGGGAGGCAAATTATCTTATCATTATTCCGATTCAACAAAACTATATCTTCAATCTTTCAGAACTTCAATTTGGGGAAACCTTTGACGAGCCGCTCTATTTTCCAAAATCACACGATATATCGAACCCTTTAAATCAGCAGAGGTTGAAAGTAGGTATCCAATGAAGTAATCTTTTCCAATCATTAGACAAATAATAGATTGTTTGTCACTATTTTTTGGAACTGATCCAAATCAGCCAACCACGAAAAAGTGGAGTTAAATTTTTGTCTATTTTTCAAACTTCCCATGTCGTTCCCAAATTATTATCAAAAACGCAATTTGTTTGATGAAAAGCCGAAAAACGACTTTTTTGATGACAAATTCAACAGAAACACGAAAATAATAACGAGATAAAGCCTGCCAAAATTTACTCAAAATGATAAGGTGAAAATGAAAAAATCCATTGCCATAAGGTAAAATTCATTTAATTTTCCGAAAAATGTTTTGTTCAGCTCCAAATTGCTTGGCTAATCAGGCGTGAAATCATGCAGATAATGTGATCGATAGCATTTCGATTGTTCGATAACAAATCAATGTGTCTATTAGTTTTAAAAAAGTGTTTTTGAAATTCACCGACGGAGTCTAACGCCATTAGAAATAGAGTGAGTTTCGACTAAACGAAAAGCACGTATCAATGATTTCGGCTTTGTAAAGTTAATTGAGCAACGTCAATTCAATTACGATTTCCATTTGCTTCATTCATTGACTATTTTAAACCCTAATATCAATTCAGAAAATTCATTTGTCCTCACGTTCCCGGGTAAGTACCACGACGTCTTAGTCTTACAAACCCCTGCTGGGTAGAGGTTTTAAACAGAGGGTAAGGTCGATATAGATATATCCACTGATAATGTTTGGTAATAGAAAGCAAAAACCATTTGTAAGGGGATCAAGTCTACAAATGACATCCGATTCAAATTGTTCACTTGTTTGTTGGTGACCAATGACCAGCCCACATAAACAATACTAGGTTTCTTTAAGCCCATCACGGTAGGTATGTCGGCGCTGTCATCGACATCCTGCTTGTCTTGGTCACTATCGACTGGAATCAGCACTTCGTCCTGATATGATCTATGCATGCTTACAGTCCAGACAGACCGAAATCCCAGACAGCCTATACCCTTGGCTTGGTGCACGCGTCGTTCTCAAATTGCAATATATCATCGGAAGGTTTCCTGGAGGCATTGCGAATTGCTTTTGGAATAATTCATTAGAGATACAGGTAGAAAATGTAAGAAATATGTTTTTCTGAAGATTGATTTAGAGTTTAAGGATAATTGAGGCTTTGAATGGGATGTGTGAGATTAGGGTTGAACAACAAATATTTTTCGAAAATATTTTAATGATTTAATTACTCAACAATTTCAACGAACTGTGTTTTGGATTGATATGAAAAATAAACAAAAATTGATTTCAATAATCTGTAACAATTGACCTTAGGTAAGTATGGTAAAAATAAGGGTCGTACGTCATGACAAAAATGAACGAATTAAAACAAAACTTAACCACAACCTACTAAGCAAACAAAATCATTACCGATAAAGTTTGTGCAATGATGAGGCTTTGTTGGAGTCAAAAACTAAACTTTGTGACTAAAACACAATCGAGAACAACAACATCTACAACCGAACACAATAATTATAATGCTTAATAACGTCATGCGATAGAGAGATTCCAAATAGAAGGAGAACCAAGTGGATCTATAGTATCCCATAAAAGACAAAGCCACAAAACAACATCCTCGTGGATAACACAAGCAAAATAACTACCAACCAAGCAATGTAAGAGGATAACGAAGAGTTGGATATTCACCCCGGCATCAAACATAATGAAAACAACTTTCGATTCGATGTCCTCAAGCAAGCTTTCACCAAAAAGGACAACCAATCCCTTAAATACAAGCAACAAAAATGAACAAAACAAAAAACAAACAAAAAAAAAACAAGCTACGCCACCACAGCACAAAATGTCCTTGCGTCGATGTCAATGACAACAGCAAAAACATCGAATGTCCGTATTAAACATCAAGCCATCAAGTAAAACAAAAGGAACTGCAAAAAGTTGGGTACCTTCAACCTACATGTTCGGCCTATATGAGACACTTTTTACTGGATACTAGCCTCGAACACGCCAGTTAATTCCTTCCTTTTCCGTCCTTTGCATCGTGAATCTGTCATCATTCAAAATGGACAAAACGTAAAACGAACTCCCTACCTTCAATACGAGTCCTCACCATCATCACCACAACTCCAGCCCCTTGTTTAGTGGTAGCTATCTACTCTAGTAAATTCTACTTTGACTACGACATTATTTCATTCATGTCCTTTGAGCTTCTACCAAAACCGTCATCGAATCACCTAATGTCCCTTTGCCGTTGGAAAAATGCAGAACACAGTCCCAATAGTTTCATAAATTTGCACCACATCCCAAAAAAAAACCCTTTCTCCTTTCACCGACGAAACGAACCACTTTATTCCCTACACCGCATCCCCTACACCACAGTCACACTGTAAACTTGAATGTTATCCCTTTTGTTGAAACACAAATATAAAAGGGTCGATGTCGATTGTACATAACCTAATATACATACATTCATTTATCCATATTGGACAGGAGAACATGAAAGGATATACTCTGGGAACATTATCAGTACTCGAGGATTTGTCCTTTTCGCTTGTAACAAATGTCAACCATTGAAACCAATGCCAGTAGATATCGGAAAGGGAGGAAACCTACGATAAAAAAGCAAAACGAAAAAAAAGGTAGCAACAAGGAAGTCGGAAAACAACAATAACAAGGCTAATAATTATTACGGCTGTCAGTATAAGTCTATTACAACTACCGCTGGAGACGCACTCTCTGATGGACATTCAGGACGAAGGAATGAAGGAAAGTAAGCACAGCCAGAGTTAAAATGACATGCAAACGGAATCGAGCAAGGACTAAATGGAGTAACTACCAATCTTGGAAGTGATCCGATGTCAAAGAGGAAAGCTCTTGTGTCCTGGGTTTTCCCGAAATTATAAAGTTTTATACTAAAAACCTTAGGAAACTCTGACATTTTCGAAACAACACTCTCTCATCTTTCGGTTGGAGTAGAAAGTTTCGGATTTTACGGGGTTGAAATGCCAGAGGATAACGTCGGCTGCTGGAAAAGCGCAGTAACCTTTGACGCACAACTTCAGACGGGGGAGACTCTCTAAAAAACTGTTGTAAAAATGTATCAAAAACTCCAAACGAACTCCAAACGTCCCCACTTTAGAGCTATCAACTTCCACGTGGGCGTATATTAAATTCAATTTAAAAAATTAAGCTCCACCTACGTGTCTAGTTGAAATAGTGTTAAGTCTTGCTGACTGCCAGCCCCAGACGACTTCAAATTATGAATGATAGGCGTACACAAAAACTGACAAATGACACTGATTGGTTGGAGCAAAGGCGCAAATGCAAGCCCCTCTTGAGTGTACTCAATTGACGGTCGTAATCGAAGAAAGATTTCGATTTCGAATTGCGCTCAACAAGAGAGTACGTATGGAAGTGTAAATTAAACAAAATAGGCAATACAAGGGAGATAAACAAGGCTAGCAAACAATTACTCAGGTATATGCTCTTGCGAAAGACCGAAACAAAAACATACAGCAAAGGTTGATTGGACATGTTTGCCTGTGTGAGTGGTGGAGTGTCATTTCCGAAAAACCGGTCTCTGAGAAAATGCTCCATCAACAGGGTCGAGTAGGTTGTACCCCAGCGAGTTTTACCCATCCCACTGACGTATGGAAATTGTTGCTTTCACACACACTACCAGGTAGCGTATAGAGTGTTTGTTGGTAATTCGCCCATTCGTTGTCACGAACGACGGTATGGTAGTATTGCGTGTTGTGTCGGCGAAAGAACAGGCGAATTGTGAATGATGGAAGAAGAAAGCAAGAGGGAGAAACGTTTGACGTTCAAAGTGGTTCGGACCAAACCAGTTAGTGCTCGAACGTTGGTTGATGTTCATCGTTGCTACGCAGAATCTGCGCCCCGATAATTCCGATTTCATAAGGCAGAGAACACGTTTACGGCCGACGAGACAAAAATTTTAAATTTTTTAAATCCCACAAGATTATCGTGTTGACAAACAATTCAAAAATTCTCAAAATACTATAAGCTTTTGCGAGTTTTCAGAATAATATTGACAAGTTTTTGGTAAAAACTGTGGTTAGTGAATTTCGTTAATTAATATATATCGATATGTTTTTGTGCAATAAAATTTAATCCATTCGAATTTGAAATTGTAAAGACCTTAGACTAGAAGATAAGCCAAGATACAAAGCTCCAAGGATACTGTGTAAAAATAATTTCAATGTTGTGCTCGTGCAATGTGATAATGTGTTACGCTGAAGGATATTCGCGTTGTGAGTGGACGGTGTAGAGAGTTGAGTTTGTTTTCTTTTGTATCCAAAAGAGTGTAGAGAGTGTATCCTTCATTCCTTCCTTACAGCAATTCCTTCTTCCCCAACCAAATTTGTGTCGAACTCATTAGCTCCTTCTCCATGAAATCATACGGTAGTCATATTGCTACATTGCGCCGCTTCGGAATTTATAATGATATGTAAATGTCTCGAAGTTGAGAAAATACGGCAGGACTCAATCGTGAAGTGCATTTCTTTCAATTTTATTTTCCTCCTCTCATTACCGCAAATTTGAGTTACACTACATGATACTTTGTTTGCATTCAATGTTTACCTCAAATCCTGAATGACATCAATATACAAATAGTATAGAGAAACAGTACCAAAGTGTAGTTGATCTTGCAAGTGACATGTTCAAATATATAGCGTGTTGTAAGTGACTTTGATTGATAGTAACTTTTTAGTCAAAATGGTGTCTACAACAGACGCGTCATGACATACTAACCGTTAATGTAAGACTTTAGCTATCATTTGAATCATTCAGTATACGAAGATAATCACCTCAACAAGTGAAATGATCTCGATGTGCCGAAAAAGGACAGTTGTAAAATATATTGTTATTAAATGAGTGAATTATTTTCTCGATATCAACCACTCGTAACGTAACAAAAACAAAAAAGTGCAATTTAGTAAATGAAAGTACAAGTCAATATGAATTTATAAAAGTGCATCCTTTGTAAAGGATTCATTGGGAATAAAGAAGGAAAGAAATTTTTTTAAAGAAGAAATATTTAAATTTATTTTGTAAGCATTAAATCGTGTAAGTGATTCTACAAATGGCCGCCTACGCCCAGTTTGGTTATAGTTATCCGACGGCAAGTCAGGTAAATCAAAAATTTAACAAGTCAATCTGGTAATAAGCAGTAACATTGTACATCTAATTTCATTTAAGAAGAAATTCGTTTCAAATGCTTCCCATTATTTAATGATAATTTCGAATTTCAAAGTAATACTTTGGTACATACCTACTTGACCAAATTCGTATAGTAATTGCTCAATTCAATTTGTAGCAAAGCTACAATTTTTGGCCATGAACGAAAACCTATACAGAACAGGAAATTGTAATGTAGGATGGAAGTGGAAGAATCCGTCATCACATCAGACAAAAGTCTGTGAATTTGCTAAAATGCAACGACAAAAACTAGTCTCCTCACGATATAAGAGTTGAAAAATTTTTATTCAGTTAATAAAATGCAATTCAATGATCATAAATCATAATAAAATTCATAATTGTTGAGCATTGACATTCCATGCAATCGGTATGGTTAAGCCTTTGAATAACTTCTAATCCTTCAGTTCGAAGATCGATAATCGTCAAAGACATCTGAATGCCAGACAGATGAATGCCATGAAAAACAAACTGAAACATGACTTACCGGCGCTTCACATGCCTCTTATGCGACCAATAATGATTTTAACCAGTTCAACCTTATACTGTCTTATCAAGATCATCCCTTAATTCTTCACTCTCCCTTCTCTTGAGCTGGCTTTTGTCCAATGAAGAAAAAGCGTCAAAGTTGTAAACTACAAAATGCAAACTGTTACAACATCCATTTGCAATCTTGATGCTGAATTCAATCTGGACTGCATAAAGATCGCTTATCGATCAACGTTGAATTGATCAAAAAACAAAACAACTTCGAGTGTTCGAAGTCATGAAGGATATGAATTATTAAAATTGCATACGCGCACGCATATTCCATGCATCCTTGGGGATGTGAAGATTTTCACGTAAGATTATCAGATCACTCTGGATGCAGCAAAAGACATGATCAAAAAATTGACTCAACAACAAAATATAACACAATCGATTGTCATTGTGATAATGTGTTGTGTGAATCACATAAGAACTATATCAACGGGTTGTCATCTTTTCGCCAGAGTTTTGACAAGCCTTACGACCATCGGCCATCGATCAAGTACGCGGACTTCTAACTTAAACTTGCACAACAACCACATTTGAGGATTGACTTCGCATGTGATCAGAATTTTCGATGATCTTTCAATGGAATTCAATGATTCGATCGTAGCGCCTTCTCATCCTTCTAGAGATGGCGATCAAGATTTCTTCGTTTCAGTGTTCTTATTGTTCATCTTGCTCTTCTGTTACTTCATCTTTCACTTACTTCATCAACCTGATCAATATTTTTTTGAAATTTGTGTTATTCTATTTGTCTGATGAACAAATGACACTGGAGCTCTAAGCCAGTTCTAAGCCTCAATTCACCGTTTAAGCAAAAAATTACTCGCGAATTAGTCACCTTCAAATATGTGTGATGGACAAGACAATAGTGTCCATTGACAACTTTCGATGACATGAAGGATGCCATCCGGAATCGCATGAATATTTATATCGGTTGGGAATGTTTCTAACTATTTCCTCTCGGGATCACTGCAGTCGTCGATCAACGAGAGGCGACTGTCTCCTCATTCACAGTCCCAAGAGGGAGAATCTTCTTACATTAACGTACTTGATTCTGCATCACATCCCAAGACTCATGGGAAGACAAAATTGCCCACGATGACGACAATCCTTCCGACCATCCTCCGATCTTATGCCATGCTTCTGATCCGATATAATTGGAATTTTTTTTTGTTCATGATAAATTAATTAACAGCTGCTTTCCTCTGGACTCTTTCTTTAATTGAATTTAAATTAAAATTTTTTCTTATATTTACTCTTTAAAGGACAACATTTGGTCATGATGAGCGACCGTTTGTTTGTGCGTGATTGGCTGACTGATCTTCTTTTTTAACGAGAGCAAATTTGACTTTAATTTGCTCGTTTTAGTAATTCAATTACTCGCATTTAATTCGATGTGTTTTTATGCAACAAGAATTTGTAAATCTGCGAATAACAGAATTAACAGAAATTGAAAGTTTTAATCTGAGATGCCATGAGAACCACGACGTTGAAATTTTAAATGTTATATTACCTTAATAAACTATAGTATGAAAATATTCCCGATCTTGTTTTCTGTAGATCAATACTTTTTAATGTAAATGAAGTGATGTTGAATTAAGCGCAAACGATATTTTAAGGGACTCAAAAACGATATGAAATCTTATAACACGAATAAAATATCAACAATGAATGTTGCAGGTAACAGATAAACAAAAAACACAATCGAATGCATTTCCCATCTGGCAACATTTTCTGTTTGAATGCAATAAATTAAAACACTCAAAACAAAACAACCAACACGCGTAACATAACAAAATGATAAAGCATAAAAATACATAAATTTAGCAAATAATGAAATAAAAAATTGTTTTAGCAACTGGGTTAGATTATAAACGACTTAAAAAATAAAAAATTTTACTTTTCAAATGCTGCTTACTTCAATTCGCCTTTCTTGATTTATTTGCTAAAGTAACGACTAAATCGCGTTTTTCTTTTACTCGCTTTTTGTGGGTTTTGCTGATATTTTACAATTCCACTGTAATTTGTTAAACCATAAAAATTTGCATTTACTTAAATGGAAAATGATTAATTACCGTAACTGTTCGGTCTGTCACCACTTATGGAAGTCTATCTTCCTTTGGAAGCGCTTAATGAAAGTGAAATGGAAAATTTCTTCGTTTGTAAATCTTCTTGCTGTTTATTGTAAGTAGATGTACATAGTTACCTATATGTTGTCCTGCTTCTTGGTTAACTGGCCTACCAACATTTGTGAAAATGTGATCGAATTGAAATTTCCTTGAAAATATTGCAAATTTTTAAATCATGTGAAGTACTTCAGGGGCTCCATTTGAATTGACTTGTATATAGGTAAGCGACTTGTAAGACGATCATGCTTCGTATTTACATCTTAAAGAAACGTTAACGCAAATGTAGATAATTTGTTTCTCTCCAGTCCAATTTATTTGATGAAAACGCAAAAAATAGGTATAGGTATAACGAACCAAAAGTGCTACGTCATTTCATTAGACTTCTAAGCGCTCACGGCTAAGAAGCGCCACACGTCTTTGCTGTACCTACACGTCCAGAAGAAGATGAAGAATTAAATTTCTCGCTTTGAAATGTCTATAACTTGAAATTTCTTTAGTAGATACATCGTCATGTGTCTATTTTTTGGGTTAAATTGATTTCGACACTAGATGTTTGAATGGAAAAACTAGAAAACATGACGAGAAGTGTTTTCGCTATGTGTCAGCAGACTTCAGACAACAAAACTCACTTCGAGAGACAAAACTAATCATCGCGATTTGCTTCTAAGTCATGTTTCCCAATGAAGTCTGTCAATCAAACTAAAACATGGTGAAATAATATGTTTCGATGGTCGAAAGTTGGTAAATTGAATAATTCTCCGTTTCACATTTGGCTTATTTTGGTTTTGCAAGTTTTCTTTCATAAACTTGAATTCAAACTGAATAAGAGGAATAAAAATATATATAGGTACCTACAGGCAGATAATGCTAATATACCTACATTCTACTATTTTCTAAACTTCTAATGAAATTCGTCCACAGAAAATATAAATAGTTTTACTGCACCTACAAACTTTTATAGGGACCGAAAGAACGAAATTGCACCCAACGGAAAATTCCGGAAGATATAAAAACGTTACCAAGTCTGAATCATATCACGCTAATCTAATCTTATCTGAATATTTTAAAAATTACAACCAATTTAAAGCATATGTTTGTATGCAAAGTGATTTAGATTCACTTAATGAACGTTCAGAACTGGTTGGAAAAATTAATTTGATAGCTTCTAACAAATTGAATTGAGTCTATGTCTGAAGGACAAAGGCGTAATGCAAGAATCACCACGCGTATACCATAATCACATCCTTGCTGAAGAATCAGTTTTCAAGTGGTTTTCTGCCTTTAAAGGTTATACAGCCAGGTAGGAAGGTACCTAAAAACTTGCAGTGCAATATATTTAAAAATTTATAACTCTTAATTAGTATAACTATGTTTATGGCACGGGGATCAAACTAACGCATATCATAATCATAAATTTTTAGTTACCTACTTCCATCACATCTTGAAGATTATGCGTTTCTAATCTTACGTCTAAATAGTTTTATATGTTTTTATGATGTTTACTTAAATACGATAAACAAATTAAGGTTAATTTGCGAATGTCTTCAAACGTCTATTCCAACGTCCCATGCTTATATAATCTCTTATGCAAAATATTAAATCTGGAGATCAGTTAGAAAGCATCGTGCTGTAAATAATAATTCTTCCGGAATTGAAATGTTTCCAACACCTTCTGAAATTACATCCTGTCAGTAAGAATTATGGAAACTAGCTACAAGCCTGAACATCCTTAAGTACTTCCTCAAATTGATGGCTCACGAAATTTCTGTAATTATGTGCACGCAAACCGTTCGATTCCGTAACAAATTCTATACTATCAATTTAAAATGGGAGCTCTGAGCCGAAGGGATACACCTCTAACATATCGAGGAAGACACTTCCAGTACGGCACGGTCGTACTTGCCATCACTTCAGTGCATTTAATAAATTCAGTAGCGACCTTCCAACATGTCTTCTTGAGGTATGTACACTAAAAATACCATGCCATGTATTAACCTTTGCATCAGACCTTGAAGCTATTAAGCAACTCATAAAAGAGGATCAAATGCATTTTAAAATTTCACTCATCGATATGTTCTGACAATTCATCAGAAGCTCAATTTGATGACGGTCAATGTAGCCTGAGGGCTAAATTCGCAACCAAGATTTCTTCCCTTGATTATTATGATTTCGCTATATTATGATTATATGTATGGTTCCCAACTCAAAAGCCTCATAATTAGCATAATTTTCGCAAGAAATTATGCGCGTTACCAGCATCGTGGCGAGGAATTTCGAGTTTCTTTTATGTTTTGGTAAAATTTTAATTCAATTCGAATGTATCCTTATAATTAATACACAAAACGACAAGAGGATACTACCAGTCTGGTCTGTTACATGATTTTAATAAAATTTTTATATTATATTATTTTTCTCCAATATAAAAGTGGATGTAATTAACATAATTACGAAAGATTATCATCAATAATTACGATGTTACCTTTCTCGCGGTTGTTTAAGATGCTCGCCATGACTTGCATACAAGCGAACCTCTTGGTGCAAAGCTTGTGAAGATAGAGGTCCTCATAAATACCTAGTCTGCATCAGTCTCCACCAGTTAACATTATTCAGACGATAGTGAAAACATATAAAAAAAAATTTTAAATCTCCTAATCTCATACGCCTTAAACTTAATAGACAAAATTCAAATCAGCCTGGAACACTAGTCAGTGGGGTAGATAAAAACAAGGGGATAAAATTATTTACCCGTACAAGCCGATATGATAATTAGACATAATTAAGTCCTGGAATTCTTTACCATTTCTCGTGGTTGGTAACGCCAACGTAGGTATACTTCCTGTCTTCCAGGGTATCAGGAGAACGGAAGTGTTTGTTGCCTTTTAAGGGCTCGTTTACGGTTTCGTTAATTGCCCAAACAATTAAATCAAGTCGTAAATCTTCAAACTAAAAGTACATCCAATAGGAATAGCATCATCTTCCTTGGGAGGTAGTTTTTCCACATTGCTCCTTCGTATTCTTACTCCCAGATAAGTGTGTGTTCTTGTACTATTCTTCCCTAACAAGGAGAGTCGACAACAGGAAAGACTTTACAATCCAAGAACGAAACTTTTTTGAACAAGTAAAATCTCAAAGACTTTCGATGAAATCGCAAAACAAAAACACAAAATCGAACATCGAACATCGGAGGTAGTCACTTTTTCTCGAAACCAAAAACTGTGAAGACGAAACGAAACGAAGACGAAGGAATTGCCATTCCTCCCCATAAGACACTGGCCCGTCGATAACGATATAATGAGCAGAGGAATCTTTGAATCCTTAATTAATTTCAGGCAAATCGACTAATTGCATCATCACGCAGAATAATTTGCATATAATTAAGACAATATAGAAACGATGCGACAAGTTGCTAATAGGTGGGGGGGGGGGGGGTTAGATCGCCAATTATGAAGCATAAAGTTCATCTCACCTCTCTCGCTGAATCTGTCCAATAGATTAATAAGTAATAAGACTAGGAGATAGGATAAATTTACACTTAACCTGCTTCAACTATTCTTATGGCTTGGAGGATGATAGTCGAGTGAATTGGAATTAATCAAAAGAACCGTGTAAGAAACTTCTAGAGTTTATGTAAGGTGGAGTTGTTGTTTCCTTCCTTTTCTGAAAACACATTTTTCTGGAACATGTAGATCAATACTCACTTGGGAAGCTTTCAATCAATTTCACCGTTTCAATTCGATGAAGTACGAAAAAAACCGCAAGCTCTGCCACTTTAGCGACTCCAAAAAATAACACGAATATCAAGAAAAACGTGGAAGAGGAAAAGAAAATGAATTCAACCCTTTTACCATAGCTCCGCAATTGAAAAAAAAAATTTAAAAGGAATTTTTTTTTTATCGATTTCATATCGTCGTCGGATAAATTTTACGACTTCCGTTCATTCAGTTCAAAAATTTGTCAACAGCCCCCCAGATGGATTTATGAACCTTTTTTGCGGAACAGCGGCGTAGCGTGTCTTCCTTCATGTTTGCAACCCTTGGTGGAAACATTTCCTCCTCATCTCTTGGAATTCTTTGAAGGGTGAATTTTTGTGAGTGTTTGTTACTTCCTTCGAATTGCCTGTAAAAGTCGGGTTTCGTCGATTTTTGATTCGCGCGAATTTCTAGACAAGTTTCAAGATGAAGAGGGTGAAATCAGTTCTTCATGGGAATAAGGGGGTTCCATGCACCTTCATCCCCTGCATTTTGTCACATTTTATTCATTGTTTATTATTGTTATGAAGTATTTCTCATCAACTGTCAATCATAAGGCCTGGTGGTGGTGATGCTGATGCACAACAACCGGAATAAGTCAAACGTTCCGGAAAATTAAAATTTCAAATCGATTGACATTTTTGATGGTCTTGATGCGACAGCCACAGGATAAAGACGTCTTTTTCTGCCACGTTTACTATACACTTCCTCTTCGTAGGGTGACTGCATTTATGTTTACTGTAGGTACATACCTGGACGAGAATATATGCCGCGAATGTGTCAACTTCAAAAGAGCGCCGCAAACTGTTTTCTTCCTTTGCTGGTTTTGATATTTTACTTTTGATAGGTTTTAATTCACACCTGACTCCTGACGGCAACTGATATCTATGTATTCTATGTTCTAAGTTTATTTTCATTCTACTTCTTCATGGAACCATATAGGTACGAATCTATATTGCCTTATTTGATGATAGTGAGTGCCTGAGATAATAGTTAGAAGAATCATATTTTGTTCACGAGGAGTAAATATTGTAAATGAATTCTTAAATAATAAATACTAAATAAATAATAAAAGTAATAATGTAAATAATTCAACTACTTTGTGAATGACATTACCACCGTATTTGAAGAAAATTGTTTCAATTATAACCTCATCACGGGAGATATATAATGACCTGCAGGAGTATTTCCCGGCATTTGGAAAGATAAATAACTTTCCAACAATTAAGCTGGGAAAATGAAAAATAAAATGAAAGCAGGGAAGAAAATGCTTACTCTTGACGCACATAATTATCCAAACACAGATTTTATCGAGGGAAGGAATGAAAATAAAATATTTCAAAAATTTGCGGTTATTCTGCAATGAGTAGTGGAGCCGACACATTTTTTTCGACTAAATAGTAAAACAACTAAAATTTGGAAGAATTCGAAATTCCACCAGCTCAGAACGAGAACGGAAAACAGAATTTCAAGTTTGACAAAGTCACTGGAGCTTGTTAATCTTGTTAGCATAACTTTTCTAACAAAATGCGAATATGTGTAGGTATGTATCTATGTGTGAAGTGATATAAATATGTACACTTACACACACGTTTCTCTTGATATTTAACATACCTGGATTTCTTCAACAAAGTTTACCAGTGTTAGAGAGCTGCTAAGATAGATTTGACTAATTAAAAAGTTTTTACATTTTGAGAATTTAAGATTAATTTGGATTAGAGCGCGAAATAGCAAAATCCAATTTGAATTAAAAGTTTCACATGTTAAGATCCTCATGTTATGTGAAAAGTCAAGGTAAGGGATGGAAATCTACATAACATTTATAAAAACAATAAAAAACCATGACCTCCACTTGAACACATAGTTAATAGAAAAGTTATTTAATCATTTACAAGCTGGCATTTAAATAATCTGCTATATTTCGTGGAGAGCCAAATAGATATAGTAATTTTGGAGAGCCAAGTAGATATAGTAATGACTTTGCGAACAAACCTCTAAATTTACTAAAGATAAATAATGACATAGGAAAGGCAATGGGAAAATTTGACAAATAAATCCCAAATATGCACCAAGTAACAACAAATCAGGGGATAATTGGCGTCAAGCATAACCACCAAACATCAAAGTTTAGTGACAAATAACTTTTTTAACAAACAAACCAAAATGAAGTCAAACATTTTCAGGTTTTTTTCTATTCAAATATTTACTGCAACATCAAAATTAAATTTCCGAAAAATTCTGAGTGAATACAAACAAACATTTGACCAGAACTTATGATTGTATTTGGTATGCAATTAATCGTATCGCATTACAAAGCCGGAAATAGATTAACCCTAATTTTGAAACACTCCGATTGGAACATGTGACGGTATTCAGTATAATGGGGTGGGTGGAGGTTTCTAGAGTAAATAAAATGCAGTTGCATGGTGCTGAAAAATCAAATTTGACAGTGAAATGGGAGACAGAGTGGCACAAGATTGACATATACGTATACGTAAAATGTTAGGGCGGCATTGCTTTGACAGCCCACACCATGAGATACCCGCCAATAGCAACTGAAGTTGTCACTCGTAATCGAGTTGATATTTGAAATGTTTTAGATAAAACGTTTTTATCATAATTAGTTGTCTGTTTTGAGTGGTTTTTAACCGTCGCAGAGTTCGCGAGGGTGTACCTACATTACAACACATGGATATGCATTAATGAATCCGCCCTATCCTACAATTAATTTCAGTGAATTAGTATAAGTAAACAATTTTATTAGTTTTATAAGAGTTGAACTTGTTTTCCCGAATGCTTTTTCGAATTCATGTCTTGTTTTGAAAAATTTTATTTTACAAACCGCAACTGTTGTATCAAGAAATAATTTTCCAATTTTATTTTCATGGGATATCTATTGAGATATTTTATTCTTTAAGATTTCAAATTGCCATGAAAGTGAATGCGTTGAACTTAACGAGACGGATTTATTATCCGACAGGAATTTTTGTTCACTTTCTAGTCCAAGATTTATTGTAAGAGGGTAGTTTTCTGACAAAAATGTAAATATATTTTGCTTGAAGTTATTGTCAGACTTGGGCGGAGCAGAATTTTTTCGAAATACTAATTTCGAGTAAATCCCTTAACAACTTTTAAATCGAATATTAATTTGGAAAATTTATTTTGATATAAGGTGTCTTATGAATTGCGACAAAACTACAAGAATTCTCATTAGAAATCTCTGTTTGTTTGGGTTTTTAGTGAGTTTTGTGATCGTATCGTTAGGTCAAATAAAAGTTGTGACACGTGCCACAATGAATAGCTAAGAAAATGTAAATTTTCAATTTGGGAACTGCCTATAATACTAAAGTTTACCTCTAACTTGGCGCCTCATAAAAATTTGTCGGGAAATATTTCTGCCATGACGAACTCTGTGAGTTCAACATATTTCAACGTACGATCAATCATAGTGAGTATGAGATTTTCTTGCAAGTTCAAGGAAAACATATAAAATGATCAAAAGTTTTATTTCCCTCATTCATCATTTGATATTGACACTAGAACAAACGCAAATTATTCACAGAGTGATTAATCAGTCAAATGAAAAGGTCATACTCACATCGTAAAGTAACATAAACCCTGGCAAATTTTGTCTAAGTTTGCAGCAAAACAGGAAAACAAACCGACGGTGCCGCAAACGAGTCAAAACAAATATTAACTAAGAAGAGCAAATTGCCAGCGAATCTTAGTGTCACAACAAATTCATGGCTTCCACCATTGATCGATGCGTTCGTCCGGCTTTCTTATGAATTTAATCCTATCAGAAGCAACCAGCCTCCTATACCGGCGTTCACTTGAAGAATCTATTAGAGAGAAGCTAAAGAGTTTTGATTGAATATGGTGCTATCGCTGCTCTAAAATATGTCATGACATTCGGAACGATAGGGAACAAAGCATAATACCCAATACCAATCAGTACCAATGAATTCCACTTAATCCGTTCGATGTAATTCTATAACGACAGGGAGACTTCATCCACATGTCAAATTAGCTGAAAAATGAATAAAACACGATATAAACATCCAAAACTATCTCTTCGGCTAGCTAGAGTATGATGTTGGACTCAACAACGAAGACGATGGTTCGACCACCTCCTACTCGCCTTCCGTACGCGCTGCATATGCCTAATGACTATCATTAAGTAATTCGATCCGGTATTTTCATATTCTTATTACCCCAAAATCGTTCTTGAGTGAGTTTGAGAATTTTGTTAAGTTTGGCCGACTCATGGGCAGTCAGCCAGTCAAACAGCCAGCCAGCTAGCCAAGCAAGTCAAGCAGGTCGGGTTGGATCACAGAGGATTTGGTTTGTTTTCCAGTGTTTATTTGTTTGTTTTCATTCAACTTTAAGGCTAAACGGACAAAATTTAAGAATACACATAGATAGGAAAAAAACACTCGTTTTGAATGACCCTCGCAAAGGTGCGGTTGATGCAAAACAAAAACCTGAAAGAAAAACTTTTGCAAAGCAAAGCCATGCAGATTTTTAGCAACGACAACGATGACAACGAAAAAATTCAAGTTTCAAAATTCAATGATACGAATTCTTAACTCAAAACCCACCCTACCCATACCAATAACACCTCTTCATCGGTTCTGCGTTAACTTGTAGGTATAAGGCATATAAATTTTTTCACTTCGGTATTTCATCGTCGACGTTATTTCTTGACTTTTAACTCTTGAGCCTTTGGATGAACGCAAATTGGAAAATCAAAAACTCAAAATAAAAAATTGAAATGATCGTGACTCTAAACCAATTACAGCACTTTGTGATATCGAAATAAAACTAATACGATCCAATTAAAAGTTTTTATGTAGGTAGATAATGGCGTTACGCTTTCCGCACAATAATGATATCCCAATTCGAAAACAAATAAAAATATTATTAAGTTGAAAAAAGAGAAATGCATTTATTCCAGGTGACACTAATCCACGGTGATGTGATATTTGGATTGGACTGAATGTAAAAACTTCATGAAATAAATACGTTCAGGATATGTCGAGATTATCTCAATTAATGCTAACGATTTTTATTGCACTTTATTAAGTTTATTAATTTTGAAACGACTTATTTCATACGTAGTTATTCAGAATTGGTTTTCATGTTTACTGTTTCTGTTTTTTGGTTGCTTGCAGCTGCTTGTTGGAGGTGGACAGACTACAGCAACAACAGCGGTTAGTGCGCAATCACCGATATCAGGTGCTAATGCGCCATCATTAAGCCCATCAGGTGGTTCAGCGACTGGTGCACCGACTGGTGCACTTAGTCCTGGTGCTATATCACAGACATCGAATGCACCAGCAGCAGGTTCTTGCTGTGAGAATGGTCGACCAATTATGACAGATCCTGTATCAGGACAAACGGTCTGTTCATGTCAATACGATTCAGCACGATTAGCATTATCAGGTTATTCGAGAATACCCACAGCGGGTGTTGGAGTTTATGGCACACCATATCCATCCACTGAACAAAATCCCTATCCAAGTATTGGGGTTGACAGTTCAGCATTTTACTCACCACTTGTAAGTACAAATTTTTTTGTTTTTAATATTTTGCAATCAAATAATTTAATAAAAAAATAGATAAAATAAACATTAGATACCTACAAGAAAGCAAGAAAAATGTTCCTATCATCACGAACACATTTCATTAATTATGACGTTCTATAACTATTTGTTGTTCACATTGAAGCAAGTTATAGAAATTTTTACTTTAAAAGGATTTAACCAATTGATTTCCTACACTAACCAAAACAGCATAGCAAATAAAGGAAAGAAAATGAAAAAAACCAGGACTGAACGAAATAATACTAGAAAAAAAAAACTTGGAAAATCATGGAAAAACTGGCGGAAGATGCAAGGGAAAAAATTTAAATGCATTTTGTGAAACTTTTGCAAAACTTCACGTGAGATTCCATTCAGCATTGAAGACTAAAACTAAAATGGCGCCATCTGTTTCCCTTGGTTGCCATAGAGCCTGTGCAGAGATAATGTAAAGGCAGTGAATTGAAAATTCCTTCTATTCCATAACGTCGTCGTCGTCACACGCCGTCATTGGACATGGATAAGTGTACGTTCCATTGCCCAAATTCGGGGGGTGAATAGATGATGCTCATCTGACATTCTCGTTTGCTATTGATGGAATCTCTAGAAATGGTAAATCTCATGTGTTTCCACACAACACAATTGGCAGACGACGTGCGAAGATAGGTTATCTTCAGTAAGAATAGAGTTTCATCGAGGGCAGAGGCCGGTATTATAGTTTACTCGTATAGTAAGCTGCACTGAAACCTCCACTGTAACTCCACACATCACAATCAACCTACCAAATTTGGCTCTGATCAAGCTTTATGTATGCAAAGTCTAATTCTCTTGTGACGAATGTGGATGCTGAGGAACGCATCTGGAAGTTCTTTTCTGCTGTTTGCACCTTTTCTTCTGTCACAAAGTAATGTGTGCAATGAATAATAATAAGCGTGGCTGGCATTAAAATGACCATACATTTCTAGTACAAATCTCACAAACTGACTGATTTAAGTTGATTCATTGCTATGCGAAAATATGTTGGGGATTTCATGCACAATCTGGGCAGAAAAAAATTTTTTTCACATACTCTAACTAATAAAACATGTTGAATGGTCTGTTAAAGAAATAATTCTCTTATTCCTATATAATATAATAATTCGTGAGAAAATTGAATTTGTCAATTTCTTTGGTGAATTAATACTCAACCTAACGTAAATATTCTTGGTGTTCACTTACTTTTACTTCGAGTCCTGCTTATGGAATTTTAATGAATTCCATATTTTTTAGACACTTGAAAGGACATAACATCGTAAAATTATTTTTCGTCAAATCTCACTGCGTTTAGCTTTGTTGAAGCATATTCTTTTAAGAATAGGGAAATAATCCTCACTACTTATTCAAAAAGGCACTTGACAAGGAAAATAAATACATAGGTAGCCAAGAGGAAACTACGGCTCACCACTACAACGGAGGGAGAATTTCTGATGCGAACTACAAGTTATGTTGTTTTGATCTATTTACAGGTACAGAACGCCACAAACTTAATGCACAATGCAAAGTAATACAACTTGAACCCTTATGTATTTTAATTAGCTGATAAGCGACTTCTGTCTTTCTTAAGTAAAACCATTGTTGGAATGTAAAGAATGTTAGCCAACATCAATATTTATGCAACCGCTTTTGCAGCAGAGCAGCATCACCGTGTGTTGTGGTAGGAACGATGAACTTTCGCTTGATATCTTTCTCTTATAAATAACCTACGTAACATCAATTCTAAGTAGATCCCTAAGGAATATCACTCATTCATCGAATGTTTATATCTACTCTTTCAAAACGCATCCTTAGCATCAAAGTTAACCCAGGTGTACTTTTCCATTGAAAAAGTGAATATTTTAGTGATTGCATTTCATCCTCATTGCGTTTTACCCTTATCAGACAAGAAAATTTAGAAAATATTTTATTACCAATGTATGCAAAAGAACCGGTGAAATTTTCATAATTTTGTAATTAGAATTCCTCGTAATTTCCTAGTTATTAATATTCGAGTACCTTGAGTCTACTGGCATTCTGTACGAAAAACGCGTAATGGAACAAAGTTGCAGTTTTTGTTGTTCTTTTTAAATTCCACTTATCCGCGCACGCTCGAGCCCACTAAATTGCGCAAAATGAATAATTTTTTGCATTCGGTGAAAAAGGGAAGCTAAATATTTCAGGCTGTGTTGTTAAAGTGCGTGAGAATATACTAATGAAGCAATTTAAGGCAGGTGTTTTATGTATTGCAAGGCATCGAAGGATGCATGTCCCCTTTACGCTAGGTGTTTTGCCTGCTTTTTTGTTGCGTTATGAGCTTCTTGAAAATTGCAGTAATATTTCTTTTGAATTCGGACAACGAAGTGATGAATTTGTGTTATAGAAGCAATTGCAATTTCTTAGTTCTTCAGAAGTTTTATTTTACCGCCAGTACAATAGTTAGGCATGAAACATTTTATCTCTTAAACTAATGTCATGAACAAACCGATTCACCTTCCATTGAGTCCCAATTTTCAAAATCGCTAAAAGAAATGATACAATTACCTATGAGGCATTTGAGAAACACACAAAAGGAAAATACCTACTAACTGAAAAGAGGAGCTCATTTCGAAGTTATGTAAAATTGGAAAAAAACATGGTTATGTGTGAACTTAACGTGAACAGAAAAATTAGCGTATCACAAAGTAATTCAATATCTCGCCGTTGCACTTGTTAACGAAAAGTGTTTATCATTGACGAAGGTAAGGAGCAAGACATGGAAATCAAATAAAAATAAAAGGAACATCTACCACCCTTGCCCGCCTCATTGTTTTTGTTCGTGTTTTATATGTGTTAACATAGGGGTATTTTTACATCATGTGAATATAAAAGAGTGGATATAGTAAATATGGAGAATGTATGAACGAAATGAACAAAATAATGCCGGTCTCGTGGATTGTCAACAGATGTAAAACACAATTTCATACAAAACTATGTAAATGAGTAGATACGCCCGTCGCTGTTGTTGTTTAAGTGTGTATTGCAGCGTCTGCAAAGTTTTAACCCTTTTTATATTGTTAAAACAAAACATCTAGTAAAAAAAAAAACAAATGCAAACTTGAGTAGTTGTGTCTATTCGGTGGTTAAGAGAGTCTGCTAAACCTTCGTCTTTATATGAACTTGTTGTGAAATGAGTAGACAAACATGGAACGGTGTACAAGAAGCAGAAAATATCAACATACCCGTCTCGTTTAAGGGAAGGAGATATTAAATGCTAAAGTCGATACTCAAAAGACACAAGTAAGGTTAAATATGATACGTTGAAAGCGATTTTCAAATAATATAAGGTTACATGAAGTGCACGCATTGATACTGCACCGGACTGCAATCGTTGCAGTCAGCCGCGGTATTCGAACTCTGTGTCTGCTGCGATAGTAGGTACACAACCAACAAAATCAGGAACATTCTGTTGTATAACATTCGGTGGGTTTTAGTTTATTTATTAACGAATAATTATTTTATTCAGATTTCAGTGTCACCGCGTACATTGAAAATTTCCGCGTGCTTCTATTGACGTTGTCGCTTCTTCTGGGTGGTGAGTCTGTAAGTCAATAAAACCGTCGATAACTTTAATCCGATCATTTTGAGTCTGCATTCTTGCATACTTGGATAAAAGTGAATGCGCTTACGACTGTTTTCGCATTTGAGTGACATAATACTAGTGTTAACAAGTCACATGACAATATACCTACTGTAAGTAGAACACACTAAGGGTGAATGTTACATGGCGACGGTATATGAAGTTTAAGTATTTGTTGATATAGGAAAGATCGTAAAATTGTATTTGGAGTATTTAGAGGTATAGACACTAGGTCATTCCATCGACAAATTGGGTTCTTGGCTAGTGGAAGATTTGCATCTCTGATTGAAGAAATCAAAATTTGAACAAAACTTCGGCAAAATAATTTTTCATGTTCGTGGTCGTGTTAAGTTACAATTTCATTATACGCTTGATGGTCTGATGAGCACATAATAATATGTTGGAACGGACACCCTGGGGACAGCCTACCACAAAATTGTGTCTTTCTTACTGAACATACATTGGTTACGCGGTTTAATTGTTCTGGTTAGCTTTAAGGCGATCTGTTGAGATACCTAATATAATGTATTGAGTTTATAAGTAGAGATGAGGTGACAAGTCCCGAGATCTTTACGAGTCTAAAGCCTTACCTGATAATCTCAAAATATTTTTGGCTCATGTGCCATTTCCATGAAATCGCAAAAGAGCAAAGATCTCAACTTTAATTACGACTGGACGCCATCTGCAACGACAAAACTTTGTTCAGCTACCGGAGTTTCTTCAAAGAAACCAGAACTTTTATGTTCATTTCATTATTTTTAAGATGAACAATAAAAAATTCGTTGTTCTTCTATGTGTAACATGGTCATAAAAGTGTATTTTTTATGGAAATTTGTTTCAAATTAACTCATTCCCCGGGTTCAATCTACGCAGATTTGTGTGGTTCTACGAATTTTTTGCGGTTATAGTTGTATCACAAAATCATTTCATCTTAAAACGATTCATTCCTGAATTATGAGAACTTGAGTCAACAACCATCAGTTATTCTAATGCATAAACGATTCATTGGGCGGTTTACTTGAATTGCGAAGGCACGAACTACGAACAAGGTATTATGTGACATCAATGCTGTTTTTGACAGTTGCTTTATGTTTATTAGGTACATGTAATAAAATTGAAAAATGTGACCTGCAAATGAGGGAATGAAGTCTAAAGTCTCATTTTGTTTTTGAAAGTCGAGAGATTTGACCTATAACTATCGATCTAAATTACGAGGCGTCTTTTCTTGTCGGCTTCATTACTCAAATTCTAATGAATTCTATTCAACAATCAGCGTAAACGTGACCTGCTTGCGACAGGCACGTGCCAACATCTTTCGTTATTAAATCTACTACCCTGCTATATTACGAAAAGTTTATTTCGCGTATCATGCAAAACAAACGCAGGTAAAAATACAATCGCCTTAATGTAATTTCGAAAATATCACATATAAATACCTCTGTACATTTGCATGTGAATATTTTTGTCGTATTTTATATAAATAACTATAGAGACAATAACAATTGAACAATTTAAACTTGAAGTTTTTTAAAATGAGAATATCTATATGATATAAATTAATAACGCAACTATAAGAAACTTTTGTCATTCAAGCGTTTAGTTTCAAAGTTTATGTTCATCCTGCGATGATTTCTGAAAAATATATAATCACTTAAAAATATCAAAGATTTAAAGCGTTAACGATTTCAAAAGGTGTTAAATGTTCTCATTAACAATTGTCCAGAACAGACAACACGTTTTGAGAGCTTTCAAGCCCTTTTACACTACTTACCGAAAGTCCAGTGTTTTAAAGTATGTTTCATGGCGCGTTAAAGGGAAGTTACACTCTGATTCGTTCAGAGAAAGTAATGTTCAAGAAGAGGATTCTTGTTTAAATGCGACTTTGTGACATTCATTAAATTTTCGTAAGAGAATCTTGAATTGGAAATACGAGTAAACCTCCTTCAGTCATCTTCACGCCATAGGTAAAGGACGATTGTTTAGAGGATGGTTTTCATAGAAATGCATTTGAAAGTTGACCATGAACTTTTAATGCAATCACTAACGCCAGAAAGTATTTGAAAATGTTTTTCTGAATTAAATATTAACACGATGAGTTGGATAGGGAAATGGCGACTACGTGTTAATACGATGAAATTTCGAAAACGCAGTAAGAAATGAAACAATTCCAGGCTTTGATGGCGCAGTGCATCGTAATTGCACGCATTTTTCCCAAAACACGGTAGACGGATTCGTGTAATGCAGATACACTGCTACCAGACGTGACTGCACGCATATCTGCCAGTAGCTACCTCATACAGCGTGCAATTCTGCACATAATTAATTAAATAACAATGCAGTTATAATGCATAATTAACTGTTTTAATTAGTTTATCTTGAATTGTCGGATTCGGTTCTAAGGTTTGTTGTGAGCAGCAAAGAACAAAATAATTACAATCAAATAGACACTACACTTAACTGAGGGGGCTAAATGAACATTAACTGTGTGAGTACACAGATTTGTACAGTAATGCAATTCCAAGTTGCAAAATACAATTTGTACCTTGTAAGTATGTTAACATAGAATTCTGTCGTCACACATCGGAAAACTGGGTGGAATTATTTATGAAAAGAAATGTTTTTTCCATTTATATTCAAATTAATCAATTAATGTTAAAAATTTACAAAAATTGATGGATCCCACGACAAAGGTTGAAACCTCTTCATGAATATGTATGTAGTTGGGGCTGATGAGCTCTGATGGTTGACACTTGAATATACTTTACGACAGCGTTAGTTTTGAATTTTATACCCAAACATTGGTGGTTAATGGCAAAATTTAAATTTTAATAATTTATTTGTCGGAATTTGTTTTTAACTAGAATGGCTATGTTTGAGCAGAAATATTTATGGGTTTAACAGCAATTAAGATTCACAAAACCGAAAGGTTATAAGTTTCTCACTTCATTAGATTTCTCTTTGTTATGTCCTTTATTTTGTATGTAGCAATGGAGTTTGTGGAAATATCATTTTTGAAGCGGCAAATTTGAAATTTTAAATATCGACTCAAAAATTTAGGTAGGTACATATTGGTCACTTGTTGGTGATGAGTTTCATGATTGATGTGGAAATGTTATGATTGATGGATAACTATTTTGGAAATCACATTGTGGTATTATTGCATTTATGAATGTGTTACTAATGACCATCAATTTAATTTTGACTGTTTGCAGATATTCTTACATCCACTCATTGTAGCACCTTGGATAGTTACTTGAAAGTGATTTTAATGTCCAGTAGGGAATTTATTACGATTAACATCGGTAATTGCCTTGTTGGAAAGAAGGATATCCAATAATTGTGTTCCCATTTGCACATAAATGTGGCATTTCAGTGCAGTTTTATTACTAATTTCTGTGGTAGGAATTTCAGCGTAATTGAAATTTCATGGTTTGTTTTATGCTTCCACCTTTGAAGATGACAACAGAAACGGCAACACCAACGATGTCATAAACTGCAGTTTATATACGATGATTTGTGGGAAATTATGTATGCTCTAGGAATGAGCGTTTGATAGCAATTACCATTTGTTCGAATTGCCAGTTTTGTTTATGAGTTTACTAGGCAATAAAGCCTTCATCAGATGGTTGTTTGCATTTAAATTTATTTCAGTTTCTTTCTGCGCCCCTAAACGATAATAAAACAAAATTTTTGGATTTTATTCCGTTTCCATGTGATGGAGTTTTTATATCGTTTCATGGACAATTTTATTGCATGCAAGGGATGACTCTTTTCTAATTCCGTTTAGAGCGATAGGAATGTTGTCTGTGTTTGAGCTTCGAAAATGTTTGATAGGATCTTGTTTCAATAAAATGTCACCAGTAGTTGCCACTTTAAAATCTTTATTTTCAAAGGAAATCAAATAAAAAATATCGATTTGGACCAACTTGAAATTAATTTGCCCAGCACTTTTAACTTATGGAAACCTTAATTTTATACAAAATGTTGGCAATTCAGATAATTACGAAATCAAAGAATTCACGTCGTAAACAGAAAAACTTTTATAGCTTCCATCAGCTACCGGTCTCATATCTTTAACCCAGGTGGAATTTTGGACCTTGTGTAGACTGAGCTCCTATATAGGACTGAACACAAACATGATGAAACTTAAATGAACAAGACTAATTGATTTTCGACGCCGTATTAACTCGCATACCAGTTTCATTATATTTTGTTTTCTTTATTCAACGTACTTTAATTTTACAAGATGTTACCATTTCACGTTCAAAGGGGTTTCGCTTTAATATATATTCCATAAATATATGTATATTTCTATCAATACCTACGGGATGATCCGTCAAATTTGTCTGTTAAGTGTCGCATGGTTGAACAATATAAACCCGTTGTTACCGGCTATTTTTTATAATAAGTTTATTTTATTTACTCGAAACATAGAAAAACCGATAAAATTTCGGATGAAAGCCCCAGCATATTTAAAGCGTCCTGACATCTAACAAAATCGATATTGGAAAGGAGCCAAAGCTGCATGTTTATATAAAGGGTAGCCTTTCAGTGTTCATTGACACGGTCTAGTGTTTGTTGTTTGAATCTTCCCTATATACAATAGTTTAAAATTTTTTTGTTTGATGCTGTAAGTCGACTTTCATTTTGAACTCAAAATAATTGAGGAGAAGTTCCGAAAAATCTCACCTTCCTGCCACAATTCGTATTGAGATTTAAAGCAGTCAGTAATTTTTAAAAATGGTAAAATTTCATTAAGTTAAATTCGATTCGAAAACAATAAATCAATTATTTGTTTTCTAATATATATAATTGATAACAAATTTTCTGCTTTTTCAGAGCAATCCGTATGCTTTAAAGGAAAGCGGACCTACAGCAGACATGAGCGCGTGGACCTCGGCTGGCTTACAGCCAACAACCGGATACTATCCCTATGATCCAACCTTAGCAGCTTACGGGTATGTAAAAAATCATTTTTAAGTGTTTTATTCATTAGAAAACAGATAAAGCCAGATACACTTGATAACAACAATCGAAATGATGATGACGAACAATGAAACAAGGTATTTACAGTAGGTACTCAATAAAGTAAAACGAAATTACGAAACGTATATATTCGAAATGAGGGAAAACAAGAAGGAAAACTTTTGGCAACCATGAATTATTAAAACCCCTGCCCATCGTCTCTGACAATTTCGATCTTTGAACGTTTTAACAAACTGCCAATCTTCTGGTCATTTCACTTGTTTATTGGTGATTCAAACATTCATAAAAAGCCCAATCGACGTGATAAGGCAATACTCTCTCGTTTTAGGGTAGAGATGAACACATTAGAAGAATTACACTGCTATTTCCCAACGTATTGTTCCATAAAATATGATTTATTGCTGATAACATGGTTCCAGATTTGATCACAAATCAATTTAGATGTAGGTAATGAAGTTTTCTGACAGGTTAATTGTTCTCCGTATATTACGAGTATGATTCACCTAGAAAAATATCACAAAAACAATAAAATTAAACGGATTTTATTTCACATGAAATCATTGCCCCATAATCCCTTTCTAGTCGTACGTGATTATTAGATACCAACGTCATAAATACATATTGAAATGTGAATACGGTTTAATAATAATTATCCTTTCTCCTATAAGTTTCATTGTCTATGCCCAATTTGGTGCCAATAGGTATGTTCTGAATTTGAACTCGAGTTAAGACAATGAGAGTAACTTTCCGCCTTTCGGGTTTCCATGATCGGCATAATAAACGAACTTTCTATAGTTTTGGGAATAAAGTGGAACGAAAATGATATAGTTTTCTAAATTGGGGTGAAAGTTTTGGTCCTTAATAGGTGGAGGTTGTGTTATGAAATTTAAGGCCAGATTTGGACTGTCTACAAATATAACGCAGGTATTCAAAAGTAGGAGCTTATGACAATGAGTCTTGCATGCTTCCTTATATTTTGAAATTTCAATATACTGTGCCGAAGTGCTTACGAAACACAAAAATTGTAAGAAATTGAAAATTATTTATCGAAAACAAGAAAAACTCGAATAAATAAAAAAGTAACAATTTATTCTGACATGTGTAATTAACACATAATACAAAAATTAGTGTTTTAATGCAAAACGCTAGTCTGTTTGCGTGTTCAGTCTTTGGCAGTTTTAATGCGATGAAACAAAATACAAACGTGGAAATGGGGTTGAAATGTACTCGCGAAAGCTACCAACCCCGTATACAATAATTACGGTTAATTTTTCATTTCAACGATATAGCATGAACTGGTTAAAATTGAACGTGAAGCAATCATAATGCCGGATCATGCAAAATTCATAATCGTCATTGTATATATAAAGGTGCAGTGGAAGGAAAATGGATTCGTGTCTGAAAGCAAAGACTTCTTGTATTGCGAAGTAAAGGATATCAGAACGCAATCTTTACTGACCGCAATTGTATCTCGATTTTATCTGATCAACGGAGTTAGAAGCACGCGCTTTTAAGTAGCCAAAAAATGTTTTGTATCAACTTAACAAGCTGATAATAGCACGTTCGTATAATATTTTCGTTATAACAAGATTCATTATGTCATGACAAGCAATCTATCACCTGCTACTTTGCACAATTAACAGATCGTAAGCGAAAAGTTCTTCAGTTTCTGTATATGTATGATTGTACGCCATCGCTTCACCCCGGCGAACAGAAATCATGTTATTGATTATGCAAGAAAGACAATTCAATTCTTGAATATCACATTTCCCAGCAATTTGAGTAGTGCTCATGAATCGAGCAATTACTGTCGCAATTTGTTTGACACAAGTCTCGATGATTTACTAATAATTACTCATAAAAGTACATGAAAATTCAATTGAATTAACATTAACACAATAGAGTAGATTTGAGAAGTTAATGCAGTTTGTTGTCTAATCACGGTTTAAGTTTATGAAATAGGTACATATACCTATGTATTGTAGATATATCATGTATATTAAATGCGAGTTTCTTCTGCAAGCTTTCATGTCTTGTAAATCGAAAAAAATCTGCTTGCTTAAAACACTGTAAGCGTAAACGAAAACGCTAAATTTTCATTATCCCTAAATAATGTGTCATACAACGTGCGTAAGTGCTACTAAAAATTTGTCGCAAAACACATTGACTGTGAAAAAAGGAAGTCTTACGAAATTGCTTTTTTTATTTCGCAAAAATGTGTCCAAATCTAACCACAAACTGTTATCCTCGAATAATCCTTATATCTTATTTTGCCAACCATAAGCCATAACCATTTAAATTCCTGCAAAAAGATGTTACTACAAGAGACTACCTCTGTTTATCGTAAATATTATTACATTCCCTACAATAAACGTATATATCGAGCAATGAATATTCCATGAATTCGGGTAGATCGGATTTATATTGGCGGCAATTACTGTTCAAAGAAAATGGGTGAGAAAAAGGACCAATTCGTGTGTCCGTGTTGAAAGGATATCAACAAGTTGATGACAAATAAAAGAGGAAAATAAAAAGCAACAAAACAACCCCACACAGAAACAAAAATAAATAAATAAATCTCGAAATTGAATCCTGTGTCTCATAATGATAAAGGAATAAAAATCCCACAATTTTGGTCTCCCCTAGCCACTTATACAAAGGCAGCACAAGAATAGAGGCAACTGTTTGCTGATTCTGTTAATATTTCTTTTTCCAGGAGTCTCTTATATCGAACTTGACTCGTCCAATTGCGAATTGAATAAGTGGTGAATTCCAAAACCGGAGTTAATACATTCAGGATATACAATACGAGACGGAGTTAAGCTTGTGGAAAATGCTACAAACACCCTCGCCTCAGCTTCCACCAAACGAAGAGTCCTTTTTTCTGAAAAGGATATTGTAAGACAACCGTTTTCGGATCGTAAGCATGAAACAAACAACAACGCCAGCAATAACCGAATTGAGAAACATACCTTTTCCTTATTTCATTCAATTTTTTTTTCTTCTGACTACTTTATTAGACTCTAGTATCCGGCTTCGGGGATCCCCCTGTTGCAGACTCTGTAAATTATATCGTTCCTTGTTTCTGTGTAACTCTGCAACAGGATCTCTGGCGAAGTGTACAAGTAGTCTCGATATCAGGTTTTTTGCTGCTCTATTTATCCGATTTCGTCATGGTTTCTGCTACTTTTTGTTGTGCTATTCTTTTTCCATTATTTCCTGTGAATGTTATCCACCATTGATTGAAGTAAAATAAAAATGGAGTAGCAAGAAAGACGATTTGAGTTCTTTTTTCGAATGAGATGATATCGTTTGACTGGTGGGAAGTCATCGATTGATCAAAACGCGGAACAAGTGCACAGACCTGATGAAAGAATTTTACCCCTGTAAGATTCTAATCCAATGTAGAAATGGATGAATTTCAATTTGAGGGTAGCAACTTAAGGGTTCTACCGTTTGGGGATTGAGATGTAAAAAATGACGAAGAAGGAAAAGGAAAGTTTTTCGAGAACAACATAAAGGCGGTCGACACCAAAACTGCCAAGGCAATAAAATTCTTACCACAAAACGATTGAGTTTGCAAAAAAGGAGAAGACGAGTATAAGCAGCAACTGTAGGAAATGGAAAAAACGTGAGGGTCTACATGTACAGAATATCTTTCGTTAAGGATAACTCTATAACGTGTAGTAGACATTTAGGCGTTTAGATATACATTTCTTGTAGATTGCTACTCCTACATCTGTGCAAAGGATACTTCTCGCCCCAGTGTCTGGATACCCTGTAAGTGTTAAGTGTGTCAGAGTCGTGTCAGGAGGTTCAGCAAGAATATTTTGCTGATTTTACTCGCGTACTCTAGCAAAAAGATGAATGAGTCCTTTTGGTTATGTGGTTGCCGTAACAAGTCTTGTCGTTGTGGGTATTCACTCACTCACCCGACATTTCTCTGGGAATCTTGAATCATGTGGAACGTGGTTAGTAATGAAAAATCGTTTGTACATTTTTCGAATACTGAGAGCGTGTAAAGGAGGATAGAAAGACTGAGTTTAGGAAAGAAGAGACGAATTTTCCATGCTATTATTGTGTGTATACGAGTATATGTATTACATTATTTCCAGAAAACAGTAGATCCAATGGATCAGTAGCTGTGAACATTATAAGATTCTGTCTTCCTGCTTATCTTCATGGAAGGAGGTTTATGAATTTCGTGAGTTTGATATCTTGTTTTGTCTGACTGTAGTTGTCAAACAAATTGAATTTTTGTATATTGATTGCTGTTTGTTTCACATGCAATATGTATATTACAGTAACTTCTGTTTGCTTAAGATGGAAACAAGAGCTTAGACCTTATCTCTCTATTAAGGAACATTTTTCAATGATTGTTTTCATCAATTTGTCTTATCAAGGCTTCAATTACGTTTTTTTGATTTAAAATACTCCTAAATGAAAACCCATAAAATTGAGGATGAATTGAACATTTAACATTGGGATAGGAGCTTCTCCATAAACTCTGAATTGATATGTAGGTACGTTTAATCGAATCAACCGCTTTGAATGTATTACTGGAGGTACCTACCTACTGATATATTGAAATATGTATCCACAAGTGCAATGTGGCAATTGAGAAAATCCATCTGTACCTGATGAAAATGAAAATAGATGTTTGGTACGTAACATTTTAGAATGTACGGATTGAAATGTGTCAATTAAATTGATTCACAATATGTGATTTATCTCGTATACGTATTTTACCATTGATCTCCCCTTTTATCTTTCTATTCAGAGCTTTTTTCTTCTTCTAATTCCCATCCATTATACATACATGTATATGTTACGCGCGCGTTAGCAAATATCGATATAAATCGAAACTGACGTTATCTAGTGAAAAATTTACCATATTCGCTGTTTCATTTCGTTTTTGTTGTATCAGTTGTTGTTTTTGTTGGTATTGTACTTTAAAATGCAAATGTGTGTTGTTACACTTAGTATAAAATGAAGTGAAACCTGATTTAAATTCTATCTGATATCCTCATGGGTTATGTGATGTGATGTGATGTATGAAAGCCATACGAATGACTGCAGTGGGTTTGTTCGTTTGAAAGTTGGTAAAAAATAACTGGGTGCTCTATGTTTTTCACTTTACATTTATAGGCTATAGGCTGAATGAAAGCTTTTAGACTTTGTAAAAATGGTAGGTTGTCACGTTCCACCCATGTCTCATCCTTCATGTACTTTGAGAGTGGAATCACATATCAGGCAAATATTTCAATCGACATGCGAGACTGCGTGATTTTTGCGTATCAATCAAAGTAAACGTCACTGTGACAAATTTAAATAGCGCCATCTATATGTAAAACTGGAATGCAATGGATGATGTGTTTACAAGTATGGTGAAGAAGTCAAAATTCTTTTCAATAGCTCCTCCTTGATTTTTACTTAAGAAGCAAATACTGGATTTCCCAAACTATTGTGTAAAGCACCATCGTAACAGAAGGTGAATACAACTGTTTTATGACACACAAGCGATAACTGGCTCCCTTTAATGTCGAAAGTCAGGACCCATTTCGTGACGAACCATTGCTCTTTTATTGACTATCATAATATAATATTCGATTATTATTAGCTTATTGCTGAGATTTTCAAGCAAAGTAGGCGCGAAAAATTTACTAGCAGCATGTCCTTGTTTATAGTCTACTAAGGTTTCTTACAATCCCAGTGTTAAGTCAAATAAAACTTTGTTTATTTGAGCAATTAAACTCTGGTTTGCTCATGTTGTCACGTTATCTGTACATTGTATTATGAACGGTACGTGGTTGGTTTATTTGAGGGCAATTAAAATTTATTAGCAACAATTATGTGTTATTTGTGGTGAAGGTTTGACTGATCGCAAATATTTTATTTCTATTTATCTAGTCCTTCGAAGGATATTCAGGTCTTCCACAAAACGATTTCAAAAATTCACCACTCTCGCATTCTTATGCGTACCGACTAAGGAATTTAATAATTCACTGCATAAAAGTTTTCCCTGATTGAAAGATGTGAAAGTATTACTTGAGATATCTGAAAAGGATATCAATTCGTTTTAGTTTATTATTATATTTAAATCTCCAACACTACCTTTCAAAAAATTATATATTTTGCGTGCTGCCCTTTGTCAATATCATATAATGATAATTCAAATACACTGAACAACGACTATGAAACAATAGGGGAGACATGCTGACAGCGGTGCACTTAAAGTCTATATTGAGGGGTGAATTACACTCGCATGAATATAAAAGTTTTAGCTCTGCTTCAGATTAATTTTGATAAATTACTTAGAGGGCTATAAGTCAGTCGAAAATGAAGTTTTAATGAAAAGAATGAAATTTCCACATCAACCAATGAGGGTGGAAGCTGGACACTCCATTCAAAATTTATTGGAAATGGCGTAACTCCTTGAGGATAGTATCATGTTTGGGTTTATATAGCATAGGTACCTACTTTTCTGATAACATATATCCAGATTTTTTGGTTAAACACTCCACACTTACGTTTATAGTTAAATTCTGACCATCTGATCAAATATTAGTGCATTCGTTGTACTTCAATTTGAATAGTCGCCAGTGTTCTACAATTTAACAATATAGAAAACTAAGCATCAAGAGATGTGTAGACAACGATAGCGCATGACTGGCGTGTCGTCTGAATGTTCAGATGCTACCAGAGTAAATACACACGTATTTTACGCTTATATCTGTGCCCCAAATCAGAACAAATGTATGCTAGCCTAGAATACAATTTGCATCTCGTATCCTCTTATGTGTAAAGTTTAAAATAGTTGTAGTGCTAGCTTTTAATTCTGTTTTCACTATACAGAGCAGAGACTCCCATAGCCTCGCAAAAACATACAGGCATGTAAGGTTTGAGGCTATTGAAAAACGGCACAGTTTTGGCGCCATGTTTCTACAATACCCAAACATTTTCATGACTATAATAACATGCTATTATTATATGGATTACCATCCTTTTACTGAAAAGCTACTTGTATACCCGTAATAGCTTTTATCGCCGCCGTTCTTGCTATGTAAACTCTCGTTAACAAATGAATTCCATGTTCACACAAGCGTTCGTATTAGCTTTTAAGTTTTGAAATACTTCATAATTACAGGGTGCAAGATTGGCGTGATTTGACTTCTTAGTGTAAAAGAATAAAAAGCCGTATATGACCGATGCTGATGTGTGACTTTAAATTCATCTTCACGGTTGGTTATGTCCCCTTCCATGCCGACAGTACATCTATTAAATATACCTTCTTATGGTTTGCAGTTAAGAGGCCTCAAATCAATGTAAACAAACTTTCTTTCATTGCTACTAAAATATGATTTGTTATTTTTACGTGAGTGATATATACAATAATCGACCACGTTATTGTAATCTAAAAGTATGTTTCAGATTAAATATTAGAGAATGATATGATTTAGCTGGAACTAAACACCATGTATGTATGAGCAGCATCATAGATGTGTAGTAGTCAACATATAAGTGTAGCTAATGCTACTGGAGGCGAGAGTTTGTATGGCGTTAATGCAAGGCAACATTGCATGTTTTTCATTGTATCGTTTTGGTCTAAACTGACTAAATTAGTTGAACCAGAAATATGCATGCGACATTTGATACATGATTTTTTAATTGCGAACAGCAAGTAATTATATGACATTATTTTTCATTTTGTGTTATTTTTTTTTCCTTTACAACATAGTCCTTACATACGTTTCTATTTATTGTCATGTATTAATTTTCGAAAGATATTTTTTGTAGTTGCTAAACATTTTATATTTCATATCATTCAATGTATATTATATTATCTGGTGATTGACTCTTGATCATACGTAGGTGGCACAATTTTCGATAACTTAAAGGCGCGTTTCCAATGCCAGCTTGGAGTGGAGTGTGTTCACGCTGACTCTGGCACGCGTTTCCAATGCCAGAGTGGATTGATTTCACATCCATTTGCCGAGCATAATTTCAGTCGTTCTAATTATCAAATTTTAAATATTCTTTCCACATAAAATGACCATATTTGAATTATTGTAACTTTAATATACACTTCGAACGATCTCGCCGCGGCCTCCTGTTGGAATCAGTCCGAAATACATCTTTGTGTCACTCCAGCGTGCAAATAGAAATAGGCCCTGTTTTCAATCCACGCTGGGCCCAGATTACACGAAAGGCACATATGGCGTAGTGCGTGGTTGCGAAACAAACGGAACATGTCAGCCAATCCAATCCACTCCAAGCTGGCATTGGAAACGCGCCTTAAATTTTAAATCCGAATTTCATTATGTGTTCTATTTCGTCAAAACTATAAACATCCTTATTTAAAAGGAAATTTATTTTAATTCGTGAAAACTATAAATATCGTTATGGAAGTCCGATCCATAATTACTTAAAATTGTTTCAAAAATCATAATTGAATTGGTCTTAAATTTCGAAAACTTCAAGAAATATTTTACATTGACTTTGTGGCGACAGGTTCCGAAACATTTAAATTTTTGTTGTCAAGCCAATTATGTTCCTATAAACAATTTTGCACACATCTACAAGCGACAATATTTCATAATATTATGTATATAGTATAACTTTTCTTGATTGATATTAATTTGAATTTATATATATTTTCCTGCAGAATCACAATGTTCAATTTAAACTTCAACCTAATCCCCATCTCCTAGAGTAGGTAACCAATTACTAAGATGAAATAATGAGCTAACATTGACAAAATGTTGAAATTTGTTTTGAGTCAAAAGCGATTTTTCATACGAATTCAAATATTCCACTGCGCTTGTTGTGAGGTTTGAACTCTTATTCGGTTTGGAGACTTCCATTATTAATTAGCAAGAAGTTCCAATAAATCAAAAATCTAAATTAAGAAACGAGGAAAGTAAACGAGGCTGTTAGTTCGACAAAAAACTAGATTAAATATGCAAATCGAACTGAGACTAGAAAATTAATTATTTTTAGTTATTTTCGGATAATTTACTCGCAACAGGGGGTGATCATGAATTTTGACCGAATCAAAAGACTTTGGACGAAAATCAATGGTCGTATCAAATGCGGTTGATAGCAGATTGAATAATAGAAAATTCAAATAAATTTCCACGCACGCTACATCCTAGTTAGAGTGTTATAGACTGCGCTTAAATATTTTCTATTACACATGTACATATACACCCGCGACTCCGGGCGGTCAGAATGCATTCTTCTTTTGGAAAATGTTTAATAAATTTTCCTGGTCCAACTGAGCGTGTGTCTATCGATAAACTACAAGCTTACTTAACCACTAAGTCCAATGGATTATAACAGGCTTTAACAAGTCGTTTACATTTCATTTTAGATTCATTGGCGACTGGGTCTCCTCATTAGGCTGCGCTAACAAATCGTTAAATCTAAGAATATCACTTCTTGATGAGCCATGAAACTCATTGGGATTCGGAAATCTGGCAGGTTGAAGTTCATCGAAAAATCGATAGATCACATTATCATAAAGGCGCCTTTTGTGATATTGTTCCCCTGAGATTGTTTGTAACATTTTTATTTGCTTTGCTAGCGGTAACTATTTTTAATAAATTTGTCTGAATCATCTTGAATCTTATCTAAGAGAAAATTATTTAAGTGTTTTCTTAATATATTTTAAATTTATGTATCGATAAGCATTGGCCCAAGAAACAACAATTAACATCGAATTAACATCGAAAGTGATATACTTATAATAGTGGAAAATACACGATTCGAATCTATTTTTGTATGAAATTCTGAGAAAATCGATTTTATTTGTCAGATAGCGGTACATCGTCCGCCACACCATTTTACAGAATAAAATTTTCAGTTCAGCATATATAATGAAAAGAACCAATAAGGGTTCATTAAACACTATAATTTATGGTTCACATAAGATGTGATTACTGGTATCTTAATTGCTCCAATGATTTGGAATAAATAAATATAATAAAAATAATAATAAATCTCGATTTGACAAGAAAATATCCATCACTTTTGAACACAAATGGCCAAAAATATAGTACGTATGTGGCACAAAAAACCAGCCGTTTATGGCTCCATTATCGTCGGATTATAGCATATTAATTGTTGAAAATTGTTTGGAAAATTTCTTGATACATGACTCTGGTTAACATTTCTATCGACTGAGGGTGAGAAAGTTTCATTGACGAATGTGTTTTCGATAAAAAAGCCGATCAAATTGAAATTTCTGTACAAAAGGAAAGAAAGTTCAAAATCCCTTAACCCTTTTCGACCTTGTTGAAACCTTTAAGTACACCCAGTACTGTATTTATGAATGTTTTATCGACTTTTCATGAAATGATTATATCAACAAGACAGAATAAAACTCTTCTGCTTCGACTTTTCACTTGTTCAATAAAATTTTCTATGATTCTTTCAAGAAGATGAAAAAGTTTGCGGAAAAGTGTTGAATTTTGTATGTGAGTGAACCGTCAGATGGTACTGCTTGAACAGACAATTGTAAAAAGTTAAATCATTATACGCTAGGGAAAATTTTTGCACTTCGGGGAAGATTTTCGAAATACATATTCTGAATTGCTCCCATACGTGAGAGGGGGAATATGAAACTTTTTCAATTTCCAAAATAATTTTTTTTTGTCAGGTTCATAGGGAAACGGGTGCATTAAAAATTCCACCTGACTTTTGCACGAATGGAAGTCGTAAAAATGTTCAAAATCACTCCAGGTTTTTGTTCATAATGGAAAAGGAAAAGTATTGAAAAATTTTCTCCATTCGATTTCGGATTATAATACCATTGTAAATACAGTCATCGGCCTGCAGAAAACTATTGATGACGATGTGTTTTGTAATTTTCCGGAAAATTTATTACCTTTGTTGATATTTATTTTCGCGAATTCAATTGAAATCGTTGATCGAAATATGGTGGTGGTGAATGGATTCTACTGCACAATTGAAAGTTATTGTAGCTTTACTATTTTGCAATTGCATTGAGTATTGGTAAACGTATTTGAACTGATGCTGATTGCGTGCAATCATCCGCACCTCCGTGTACTTTGTGTAGTAACTTTCTAGCTGGAATATATAATTGGGGAGTTCTGTTTGATTGTTGTACTCTGCATCTGCATGTACTTACCTTTATGAATTCTTATGAGTTATCATACTTACATATATGAGTTTTGTGAAATATTGCTTCATCGATTCCCACAATGAACAAATAGTTTTCAGGTAAGACGGCTCTTAATACCATTGAAGATTTTGTTTATCACCGGAATGGTTAACAACATGAAAAATGGCGCGTAAATCCTGGGGAAACCGTTACAAACCGAAGATTTTTATAAGAATCTTCCTAACGCCGTTTAGTTAAAGTGCTAGATATTTAATACCTATATAAAAATTTTCCGAGTTGTACCTACATTTCTATTAATTTTAATAAACATAATTATTTTCTGAAAATGTGACTGGAAGCTTCTGGTAGGCTTTGTGTCCCAAAGAGGGAATACATCAGGACCACACAAATATATATGGAACAACGCAAATAATTCAAACGACACTTCGAAATGACAAGCATTTCAGTATATTACCCTGAAACTCCCACAAGAGAAATGTCACCTTCACCAGCATCTTAGAACAATAAGACAGAAAAAAAGAGTTAAACAAGTTGGGAGTTGAGAAAGGTAGGTAAGAGAAGAACCTCGGTGCCGCCCTGTTACCCTTGTTCTAATAAAAATCATTAAGAATACTGAAAAAGCCCCATACTTGTGGGATTCAGTCTGTACCTAATAAATTTTGTATTCACGATGTGACCTATTCGCTACAATTAAAATTTGTTACTTCTGCTCTTCTATTTTTTCCAACATTTCTGTAAGAAATGTTGGCTTTTCTTATTCTTTGTCCTATTTCAATAAAGAACAAGGAGAAAAATTTCACGGTTTTTCAGTGTTTTTACGTTAATGATAAATATACGAGCGTGCTGAAGATGTAGCAGGGTAAAGAAGTGGAAATTGAAATTGAAAAGAGAAAGGAAGAGGAAACGTGAACGTCAACGTGGAAAATAATACAAAACAAAAAAATAAAACATCTAGAATTTCGTGTTGGTGAATATTCAGAAAATTCGTCTTAGGCTTAAGGAATACCATGGCATGGAGGCTGAAGTGCATAAATTATGTGCGCTCAGTATGACAATATATCAAGACTCCCATGGCGAATGAGTGAGTGAGCTATAGTCTCAAAGGAGTTCCAGAACAAACCAGGAGTATGATGATGAGGTGCTTCAATAAATATCTCTGCTTCTTGCCAACGTGTCGGTGTATTTGTTTAGTTTTCTCTTATTTCATCTACTTTTTTAGGTGCTTTCTATAAATCATAAGAAGAGAATGTGAAATGTTAAATATACAAAATCCTTCGAATATTAATTGATGCAATTTGTGTTTGTTTCAGGTATGGCGCCGGATATGATTTGGCGGCACGTCGGAAGAATGCAACAAGAGAGTCAACGGCAACCCTGAAAGCTTGGTTAAACGAACACAAGAAAAACCCCTATCCGACAAAGGGTGAAAAAATTATGTTAGCAATTATAACGAAAATGACACTAACTCAAGTGTCAACTTGGTTCGCAAATGCTAGGCGAAGACTGAAAAAGGAGAACAAAATGACATGGGAACCTAAAAATAAGACCGATGAAGATGATGACGCAATGGTGTCAGACGAAGAAAAAGATAAGGATGATTTGGAAACTGATAAGACAAGAGATCACAAAGGTAGGTTCATATTCATCTTGAAATCGCAATAACAATTATAATTCTACACGACCTATGTAAGCACTACAAAAAGCGTCCTTGAGATAGTCCCTTTTGATTTTTTTTATTTTTTTTTGTAAGTGGTTATGGTTATATTTGTTAATTACTGACACAGAGACAAATTATTGTTTTGCTGTTGATGCACATACATATGTAGGTACTACTTCAAAATATTCTTGAGGGATGCTGCAGTTAATTTATTATTTCAACCGCAATTATTCATCCTTTCACTTTCAATTAAGCCCTTTCAGAGGCACACAATTAACGTATTCCTTTAACGGCAAATGTATGTACGCGTATCTGTTACTCTGTTGATGTGATAAAGTCATTAAGGATTTTGCATATAAACAAAACCGGTATGGTTGAATATAGTCAAATCACGTGGAGACAACCCTTTCTTTCCCAGTGCTTTAATAAAATCAACCCTAAGTGGCCACCCTTCGAATAGACAGAGACATTCTTGTCTGCCTCTACTCCAGCAACTGTTTTTGAATCTATGCATCCTTGAATCCTTTCACCCTGAAAATAAATAACTTCAACTCGAAGTCAACAATGAAGACAAATGCGACCCGGGTCCAGAATACGTCTACATTTATGATTCAACTCTCGTTATTTTTTGAGGTTATGGATATACGTTAACGTGAAAGTATCATCACTATGTGGATAGTACTGTTACATATGCTGAGGGGGATAGATTCTAGGGATTCAAGAGGGTCGCATCTTAATTCATTTTTTGTGAAAATTCATTTCATCATTCACACCACGCACAAGAGGGATTTATTTTCTTATAAAAGTCGATGCCATTGCGAATTTGGGGTAGCAACCCTAATAGATTCATCCATGGGTTAACTTTAAATTCAATAGCTGGCAAACATATGCAAACATTAAGGTTGTCTTTTTTTGGATGTTTGGCGATTGAATGCTTCAACGCCTGAGAAGAATGAAATCCTGGAATTTCTATCCTAGTATGAGATAGAAGGTAGAATCAGTTTCTGTGATTTTCCGATTTCTACTTAAGGGTTACAAGGACTATGATTCCCCTAAATAGTGATATCGCAGTAAATTGAAAGCGGGAGAATGTGCTTAAAATTAGGGCAAGTGGTATCTTCGTTTTAGGATAATCAGATTGTTCGGAAATTATGACACGCGAGTCTATTAACTAATTCACAAGCTACGAGGGTTGCTGGAAAAGTGTGAATTTTTTTAAATGCTTCAAGTTAGGGTAGCCAATTGAACTATTTTTCCCGCAATGTGTTATCCAAACAAGGGGGTAATTTAATTGATTGTGGCAAATTGAAAATTTCCTAAATGGATCCTTAAATGCCATTCATTGGCAATTCATTTCAAGGGGTTATAGGTAATTTGATAAAAATTTTCTACTCTTTCGAACAAGCTTAATTTAATTTGAGTTAATTTTGGACCAATCCATTGATGCAATCACTTTTGTGACAATTGCATTCCAGAAAGCTAGCAATCCTTACCTATTGAATTTTTATGAAGTCATTGGTTCACCAAAAAAGAAATTTCAAGTATTTGTAGTCAATTACAATTAATTTGAACATCGAACAGTACTTCAATGCCATCTCTTCTCTCTGCCCCATGAATTTTCAAGTTACCATTTGAGTTTTCCAAATTTCACACCTTTTCAGGCTCCACGTTTTCAATTCCCATCTCTCATTCCTAAAATTTCACTTCCTTTCTCATTTCGCTTTCAATTGATGTTAAAAATTTTAGAACAACTTTATCAATAAAAGAGAACTTCTTGAAAGTCAACTTGACAACACTGTTGGGAATCAATACAAATTTAAACTTTTTCCTTTTGACTTTTGTGATCCGTCCCTCAAGGTGACAGCATTCGTAGTTGCCCAATTCTTCGGAAGGAAATCAGAAGCGGCATAAGTTAAACGTTGATAGGCAAAAAGAGCGAATTGAAGTAGATTTTCCTTGATAAATTAGGTGCCACCATAATTGTATTATTCATTGGCGTTGACACGCACTTGTCGAGGGTGACATCCACACTCCATGTCGTATTTTTGCAAGGAAGCAAGTAGAATATTCTACTCCCATTTGAAAATTTTCGCTTTTAGTATCGTTTCGAACTGACTAAAAGTTTCTAAACTTGTCTCCCTCACCCAACCCTGAAAGCATTCAACATTTATGTGGGCAGAGAAGATTCATGAAAATATCAGTTGAAGGTTCATATAGCGTTGTGCCTAAAGTTGTGATCATCCTTAGAAACAGTTTTGCTACGTTGGCTGAAACTTCATTTCATCTCATTCGATAAATGTGACAAGTAATCTACCAAGAACGCAAGCACACTTTTGAGTGTTGGGGTATACCTAGAGATATGTATATTTATATAGTAAGATAATAGAAAACTTCTTCCCTTGATACTTTTTCCCTAATATAATAAGACGACCAAAAATAGCAGGAAAAGACAATAAGCATCATTTTTCGATGGGAGACTAACTTCTTGGTTCGCATCATGCTTTCGTAGATGGGCCTTCAGCAATATACCTAAACAAGAGCTAGAGTAGATACTGTCAAGAAACTGTAGCCAACTGACTTTTTGGTGGTGCGTGGCCACCCAGAGCTCTCTGTTCCATCTTGATTGTATCTCCGAGGCTGTATATCTCCATAAGTTTCTATGATATATATCAAAGTTTTTTCTATCGGGATGAAGTTGATATCCTTCTCGTTGTTATTAAGTGCCAGTGACTTAACTTTCCCTTTTGAGTAATTGTGTGCGAGTACGTGTCAGTATTAAATAAATAAAAGAAATGTCACTTTTCGGAGGCTCCACAAGGCCGACTTAACAGGTCTTGAGCTTTCCAGCTTGAGGGTGACAATTTTCACATCGAAGGGAAGTTGTGCAAAATCATTTTTCTTTTTCCTTTCCCTTTTCCTGCATGAAAAATTGTATCGTATACAACCGTGACACTTGCTGTGACAGGGGTAGGTTGGGAGATTTGTGGTCGTCGAAAGCTGTTGAGGAGTTTTGAAACATCCCCAGCCGGGGAGTTTATAAGCAGGAATTGTAGAGAAGTGAAGTGTCGCATTTTTGGTTAAGTGCTTTCCACAACCACCATTCTATGTTAACTCTTGTAACAGATATGCTATTGAGGATACCGTTATTATGATTGTTGTTATTGTAATCGTGAATAAATGGTTAGGGAAACTGACTACTACCATTCAAGATAGACAAGGTTGTGCTTCATGTATGATGATTATTTTTTACTGAGAGTTGATTATGATCATTTCACAGTGTTATGGTTTCGTACAAACAAACCATATTTTTTTCCTTGAGCTGATGGAGATGACTTTTCAGCTCTCTCTCTCTAAAGTAATGTGTATTGACAAACCAAATTTATTTTGAAAGAAGTTTTTGCAGGATATTTCAAACATTCTCGTCAAATATATTTGATTTTTATTTATCAGCGGTATTCGCTTCAATATTTAACGATATTTCTTTTAGCTGTGATTTTGTTCCCATTAGATGTCAAAAGCAGTTATTTATGTGTAGTTATAGGTAGATAGGATGATGGTGGTTTTACTGTAGGAAGCGCGGATGTTTTGTAGATGTAGGTACATAAAATAGTTGAAAATTAAAGTCGTAGGTCTTTTTTCCTTTTTCGCTATACATAAACCTTGGAACAGAGGGCTGTTGTTGTCTTTGTCGCCACTTTTCATTTGCTCGAAGATCTAAAGTTTCGAAGATGAATTATGCATGCATGTATAAGCAGCTAATTGGAAGCCATGTAACCTGAATGAATTGACTCATGTGAAGTTTTTCCAAAATTTTAGTTTTCCTTGAATTAATTTCGTGCCTGCCTGTTGAAATCGAGAAAATCCACAAACCATGTCAATAACTATTTATTGTATTCAGAGTTGAATCGTGTTTCTTCTAGATTCCCTTCACCACGTGAAATCAGAGCATGATAAAGATGACGATGATGATGATCTAACAGATGATGATAGGAAACCAGAAAACCTAGGAACAGTCGGTAGTCACAATCATTTGGGTCACCATCATCCAGCCTACCAACATCATCACCATTCAATGTTGGGGGGATATACAGGAATCAAAGATGAAATGGGCGGTCCAAAAAACCAGACAAGCAGCGACTGTGGTGTTCCGATTCCAGCTACAAAACCGAAAATATGGAGTCTAGCAGACACAGCCGCTTGCAAAACACCACCACCTTCAGGATCACATCACCATCTCGGACATCCTTTACAAACACAACATCAAACACCGGCTTCACACCACCCGCATCAACAGCAGCATCAGCAGCAACACGGTTGGATCGGAGGCTATCAACATCCTCATCACCATCAGCAGCATCAGCAACAACACCAACAGCAATTACAACAGCAGCAGCAACATCATCAACAACAACAACAACAACAACACCCTCTCAGTTCACATCAGAGTGGTGGCGGCGGTACAGGAATGATGAATATGGCAGGCCATATGAGTATGGGTGGTATGAGTCAACAACAACAGTCCCTCCAGCAGCAGCAACAGCAACCGGGACACAATCAACAACCTCAATCACAGGTGCCGACCCAACAGCAACAGCAGCAACACCATCAAGTTTCTCAACAGCAACAAATGAACATGATGAACACTTTCGGAAATTCTCCCTATTCCCGTTACGGGGGGTTTCTAGGAGCAACTACAGCACAAATGTACCATACGAGCAACACGATCGGTACCCATCAAAATATTCCTACCACCCCTACTACAACTATCCAGCAAACGAATACGAACGGAAATCCTACGCAACGACAGCAGGCTCAGCAGCAACAGCAACAAATGAATCAATCCCAACAAGCGATGGGGTTTCCAGAAGTACAAACCGATACACCGCCCCAGACACCACCGAATATGAAACTTCCGAGCGTGGCGGGGAATCTAATTACGGGTTCAACAACCCCTACGACCGGTACCTGCTATAATAGTAATAATAATAACAGTACGAATTCTAGCAATAACAATAACAACATGAGTACAACTAACAACAATTTGACCGGAAATAATGGAAGTATCGGTGCTATCAACGGCTACGCTGGAGAGTCGTCTCCAAGCAGCAACGGAAGTTATGTTGGAAACTTTACAAGAGTACAAGATCACTCATCAACGAAAGAATATTCTCAGCAAATGATGGAAAGTCCACATCAGGACAGCACAGCAGCATTTAAGCCGTTCTTCAAGAGGTGATTTTAAATTTCCTATACCTACTTTTTCCTCCCAAACTTTTTGCTTCCGGCAGTTGGGTTAGCATTGGAACGATATGTAATACGACCACTATCTCTGTTTTTTACAGTCAACAAATAACAAATGGTTTCGTCTCCCCTGTTTGAGAGGATCTTTTGAATTGTTAGAAATCTTGCAAACTCCGCTGTTCTTCATTCAATTCTACAAAACCACCAACAACAACAACAACATTATAACTTCAACAACATCATTCTATCTAATCAGGCCCTGGGCAGGTAAGCATGAGAATAATTTCAATTGTTTAAATTTTTTCGTACAGGAATAATCTTAAAAAAAATGTAACTCGAATTCTTTCAGAAAACATTTCTATCAGCTTACTCCGTTTCTCCGTGTTATCAGTTTCGATTTGATTCGAATCACAAATGACATTCTTCGAGTGGCTCGTTTTGATTCAACTTCATTTATTTCCTCCCTTCGATAATTTATTACTAGCGTTTGCCCTTAACAAGCCCATCCACAAAATTACCCACTTCATTAAGCTATTCAGTCTATAAGGTTTATATGGTTAAACTTCCCATTCATCCCCATCGCTTCCTCTTTCAAGAACCCCCCATTGCGCGTGGTGTCGGTCGCTTCGACGAAGTCATCTAGAAAATTGAATAAAATAATTAAATCTCAATCAGAATCCATTAAGATTAAATTGAATCTTCCCTGTGAGTAGCACCCTCGTCTTTTCTTTTCCACCCTCATACGGAAAGGTTCAGCTGATCCATCACTCCCCCCATTCTGTTTCTGCTGAAATCTATTCAAACTTTTTCGGATAAAATATTTCATGTCTACCTCGAAATTCCCACCTTCGAAATCAATTCGTCTTCATTCCAAGGAGCAAGTTCTTGCTGTTCCTGAAGCTCCAAGTTGTTGGCCTTACCTTTTCCTGAAACTAAGTTTTCCAAACTTCCGTTTTCTGTTCTTGAACATCTTCACTTCGTGTACTTTCCGGGGATGATGATGATGATGACGACAACGAATACGATGGCTACGATGAGAATTTTCACGTTCAAATTTCACGTTAGACAACCCCCCAAAAATGTCGATTTATTCAGGTTGAGTTTAGTTTTAGCTGCCTTTTATATTACCATGCTGCTTCCTTTATACAGTGTGTATGAGTAACTGTCGGTATGGATGTGTTAGAAGTCTGACTTTGTGTAACATAACTTCCCTTTACGAAGGATTCAACTTATCTTCTGTGACTTGTTTATAGGTTGGTTCGTGTTAATATCGTAGACTTTGAGTACATCACTTAATACTTGTGTATATAGAAATACAACTATCCCATCATACTACACACACTCGCATATGACGTTATCCATATCCACATACGGTTAAACCGCTTCTAGGCTAATGAAAAGGGAACAAACAGAAGCATTTAATCATCAATTTATCGAAGCCCTTTAATCTAAGTCTTAAGGGCGTGATTAGATGATACCCCATCGAGGTGCTGTTATTATTCTTATTATTATTACGATAAGATACAACCACTTATACATGAGGACATGAAGAATGTGTGTAGAGAAGATATTAGAATAGTGTACACGAGCATCCCTTCTTCTACTCTTGGCCTTTGGAATAGGTTCTTCTTCTGATGTAGGTAAGTGGCTCTATAGGATTGATATGAGTGTAAGGTTAATCCTCGTTAAGTGATGCATACTCATAGATTTTCAATATTAATGTGTTAAGTATCTAATGTGACTTCCGTGATAGGCCTATGTTTCGTTTATGAGAAAGTTGGGGATGAAACTAATACATTAAAAACTGCACTATATATTCAAGATTACATCTTTGCTTGCATGAGACGTTGCCAAAATCATATGAACGTAGGTTTACATATACAAAATAGCTATTTCTAATCGTCTATGTACATGATACTTGAAAATGGAGCTCATAGATTGTTTGTTTATGTTTGTTTTTATGCGTCATGCACTACTGGTATTTATATAAATTTATTTATGTAGAACAGGGGAAGAAGATATAAGTAAGGGTTGTGTGGTTTCCTCATAAAATAGGGATGAAGCCAAGCAAAGGGTTAATAAATAACGATTCATATTAGATACAAAATGTGTTCATTTTGTTTTCCACTTCTATAGAATAATGCCGATGACGCCGACAACGATGATTATGATATGATAATAGAATACAATTCAGTTATACTTATAAAATAGGGTGTAACGTATCACTTTGTTTAGCTTAGATGAAGGGTCTATTATCATCAGAAGGTATCATTGAAATTGATTTGAATAAATTCTGAATTGAATAATTTTCGGTGAGGATTCAGATCTGCTGGAAAACGAGAAACGTCGTTTAAAGGATGATGACTGTATCTGTAAACTAATAAGAATTTAATTTATTTCTTTTTGGTTTTTATATTGTTAGAACAAAATTAACCCTAATAAATTCTTTAATTCTCAATACCGAAACTAGTTTAAATCTGGGCAGAGAACGAGAAGCCTTAAGGCCGATCCAAATTTCAGTTTTAAAATCAACCCAATCCATTATTTCGGCTCCTTTCCTTTTATTTTTCTTGGACATACCCTTATCTTTGATCTGATTTAATAAGGAAACTAATTAAAATTTTAAAAATCACGAAGACCTGAAACAGTGTCAATACCAACAAATAAAGTTTTTATAGAAATCGTGTCGAATATTGTGCCGTGTTCCTCTCATGACTATGCCAGAATGTCTGGAAAGATTCAACAGAAAGAAGTGTCACCTGAAAAGGTGTCTAGTAATGAATCGGCTATATCTCTGGACATATCAACAGTTCATTGATTCGGACATTCTTGTCAAAGATGTAATTATCTCAAATGTATTCTTGTTCGTAGTGGTCCGCGTAAATCGACTGTTATTGGCTGCTTCTCATTCTTAAATGCATTCAAGTGTGAGGCACATCGTGGAAATTCACGGTTTTTTAACAGAGAGAAAATATCTTATCAATTTTCGAAAAAACCACTAAAAAAGATATAAATTTTTTTTGTCGAGTATAACATCACAAATACTATCTGAATGAAAGAATAGCCGTTAAGCAGTTCTTTAAAAAAAAAATCACATCGATGGAGATCAATTCACCTGGACCAAGAAGTCAAACCAACAAAAACTTGAAAAGGAAATGATAACTGAAATTAAAATTGATCGTTGACAATTTATCTGTCCACTTATGGCGGTCTTAAACCAATTTAAATAAATCAGACTGGGTCTGGGGAACTCGGTGATTCGCTGTCTGGTGACGAACTCTTTGGTTGTATCCTGACTTTGGCTTACGAGGAAAGTGTTCGGTGTAAGTTTTGTTGATTGAGTTAGGTACCTACTTCCTATAGAAAATCCTGTTCGGTGATCATTTTCAATTGAAATGCAAATAATTTGGTTAAAAGGTAAATCCATTTCAATTATCCCTTTACTATGTTTTGCTTCCGCAAATTCATGCGAAATTGCATTTCCGGATTGCTTTAGAAGGATAATGCTCCAACCTGCACCATGAATTCGAATAGTTTTGTCAACCCGCTGTTTTGATTTAATATTAATGACCTGTGTCAAACTATTAGTTGCTCCTCGAAGATTTGTGTTCGTTTCTCTCACTATAGCGCCAAGGCATGGATTCGTTGTTCCCCTTCAAAATACGTTGCCCAACGATCTGTTTAAGACAAGATGGATTTCATGCATGAGATAAACCGAACTTAATGTCAGTATGTAATTGCCCGTGGATGTCAGGGTTATCTGATTGAGACCATACACAGTGTCAGTAAGGACCAAATATTGCTCACAGTTGGATATTGTCCCAGTTTTTTTTTTATTATTTTTATTTTTTTGAAGAAAATGCAAATGAAAAATCTGTCAATAAATCTGTAATTTGATCTCGTCTTCTTCCGTATCGTCTGATATCCTTCCACAATCTCTACATAATGTGAACAAAAGAGAAAAATTACCTTGGACGTTTAATCTATAGCAATTTTTTAATGTTACAAGACATTACCACTAACAAAACTCCAACTTGAGGTAGACACTGTCCAGCTCAAATGTTTCCAATGGTTTATATACAATCCCAATCAAAAACGTAATCTCTATCTCTTGTCTTTGCCGTCTTTTAACAAAAAACTAACGCTTTTTCAAGATTTTTTGTGGATGAAACAAAATCGAGTATTTTTTTAAGCTAAAAACGGGTGAATTCCTAAGATGTTATCGCTTTAGTTCAGAAAAACCAGAATGAAAATGGACCCATGAATGAATGAATGATTCTGGGAACGAGTGTAGGTGTTTCTGAATTTACATATGAAATATTTGGCTGTGTTTTTTGAATTTATTTCCTTTTTTATTATCATGAACGCTTTTTTTCGTAGCTTTATCTTCATCTTAAGGTCGCATGGTATTCTACCTTAACTTTCGACGAATAGTCACCTTTTCAGTCCTCTAACCTAAAGCGAACGTCAATAATCAAATGCGGACACCTTGCATAGCTTTGATTGATTACATCGACGGTTTATTTTAATTTTTGTTATATAGTATTTAGAGCTGTAGGCGATACCTTTGGCATAACTCTAAATTGAGACACGTTTGATCAAATCAAAGGAGGAAAAAACAGAAGGCACTAGTCACAATAGCGACGATGTCACTGATTTGGCGGCGATAACAATTTCCGGTCACTCAATGTGACACTGTTCGAGAAGCTAATCGAAATGGTTGTGAGCCTTTGCGGCTCAATCTCAGGCAGATGAATCAGAAAAATTTTATATGTATACCTACCTTACTCTACTACTGGTTCTATTTTGATCATTCAACTCAAACATTATTAATCTTTTTTAATTACGTAGACCGAATACCTACATTTCAATCGAATGTGGAATATCATTTGTGGTCAAGAATTTATAAAGAATATTAGATGTGTAAATTTCAAATAATATTTTTGACTTGATACATCATGCTGTGTTATTAGATTCTCATCAATAATACATTTCAAAATCTTATATTTTTGGCTGGAAGTAGAGTTTGACAAATAGATAGATATACGAATAAAGTTCAAGATTTTCTTTAAGAAATTGAAACTTTTGATTTTGAATCTGATGCCGGACAAATTTGTTTTTTTAAATGGCAAAGCTAATTGAAATCACCTCTGAAGCTGCCGACGGAATGTCAATGTCCCGGCGGTGTGGAAGGCTCGAGTTTTAACACGCATGATCTGAAAGCTTTCTGTCGAGCCTCTCAAGACTGTTTTTTCATAAGTTAGTCCTTAATATTTTGTTATTAAGTTCACTTAGCTTCATTTTGTCAATTGTAAGATAATAAATTAATGTCATTATTTTGTTTCAGGTAATTACAGTGGTTTAATAAGACGATAGAGGAAGCAAAAACATTAAAATTCATACCTGGGAAATGATAGAGGGGAGAGCGAAAGACATCCATCGTACACCAAGAATTGTATACGAAAAATAAGCAAATTTTATAAAAAATACTAAAAGATCAAAACCGGACGATTGAATGAAAGCTGCAATTATGATTAGTTTTAGTAGTTTAAGAACATCAAACCACACAAAATTGATATACTGTAAAGAAAATTATAATCAATTAATTTTCTAGACTTATTGATTTCAAACAGTTCTCAGTAATTTGGAATAAATGTAACATTTTTTTCGTTGAAATGCAAAAGAAAAGATTGAACATAAAAATGAGTGAAAAAAGGTTAACATAAAAATAATAGGTAAAATATACAAAATACTTTAGGATCAAATCAACATATTTTTCTGATATAAAAACAATTGTGGCAGACTCAAAAAATGTTTAACAAAAAGTGGGTGTTATTTTCATATTTAAATGATGTTGAATATAAAAATTTTGAATTCTAAATCATGAAATGATTGCATAAGATTTCAGTTTATTCAAATTTAAGATTTTGAATATCAAACCCAAATTATTAACAAAGGAGCAAAGCAAAGCAGTTAAAGACACTAAAAATCAACAAAAAATAAACTTAAAAAATGCTAAATAAATAGAAAGTATAGGCTAAAATGGTATCAATGGATGTTTGGAAAAAGAAGAAACCAAACTTCAAAAGTTTGTTAAAGAATGCAAGAAAAAAGATTAAAGGTTTTATTCTTAAAAATTAATTATTCTTTTTCTATTCAACACATGGTTGTTCTTTTCTTTAGAAACTACCATTTTATGTTGATTCGTTTGGAACTCATTTAATGAATTGATGCAAATGAAAATTTATGAAGGAACATAAATAAACCATATTCAGAAGCGCAACTAGTTTTGGAAGAATAGAAATAAAAAGTAAAAAAAAATTATTACCATTGAAAATTACTTACATCAAAATGTGTTGAAAATACCAGAGACAAACATGTACACGGGCAACGTGCAAATTATAGATTTTTCTTAATTTTTAAGGGCATATTACGAAAATAGAACAGCGTTTCACAAAATAGCTTGAATTATATGAAAATTTGTCAGACTCAATAAGCAATAAAATGCAAATAACTTGTAAATAGAAAACATAAAGGGAATTCTGCCAATAATTTTTATGTCAGCACACAAAATACAAAGACATAGTACGAGCACATTATTGAGTTCATTTGCTCAAAATGATAAATAAACAAATTGAATTAGTTTTGGTCGACAAGCAAAGTTTTCACATGATTTAAATGAAGATATATAAACGAATCCATTGAAAATGAAAGAGAAAAAGAACAAACATAAAACACAAAAACTTGTATAAATTAACAACTAATGAGTAAGAAAATATAATAAAATAAAACAATATATTGTATAAAATCATCACTTTTTAGTATTAACTAAACGTAATTGAGTAAAATTAAATTTAAATATATAAAAAGTAATATTATATAAATATAAATAGAAAATTCTTATGTAAAGCATTTGTAATCTGTGATAAAAACAAAAACACTTAAAGAAAGGAAAGGACATTTTTTAAAAAATATACGAGTATGCGTAAACTTACATCAAGAACAAAACATTATTCAAAATATTTAAATACTTGAGGTGTTAAAAGCGATTGTTTATTTCTGAAACAAAATATTATTCGATTGGAAAAGTTTGGAATTTTTGAAAATTTCCAAAACGAAACCAATTCAAAAATATGTATTGAAAACAATGTAAAATCAAAAATATCAGCTCATTTTATGAAATTTAAAATTTTTATTTTGTATAAAATGGAAAATTTAGCTTTAACTTTATTTAGTGCAAATTTTTAATATTATTTAAAGCGATTTCGTACTCTAGCGAACAATAATTTTATCACCTTAATATTATTGTAGTGATTAAATATTTCTTTGCTTTCAAATAACATTTTCATAGTTAATTTTCATGTACATGTCGTTTTCAAAAATTGAGTTATTCAAAAATTGAGCAAATTATATTGATTTTCTGTAAATATGTTAATGTGAATACATTTATTAAATCGATATATAATAGTTGAAAAATATTAAAAATATTAAGTACTTTGTAAGATTAAAGATGGAAGAATTGATAAATGCATATGATTAATAATTTTAAGAAAGGTTAAGCAACAAAATTTGATCAGACGAACAAAACAAATTTATCATTGTACTTAGTCGTAAAGTTTTCATTTGTTTTCATTTTACGGATATACAGTTGTTTAGTTAATTAATATTATATATTCAAAAAACGAACACAAATCTCTTTAAAACACAAAGGTCTAATAAAAGTACATACTAGCAAAACCTCCACGCTCTTACACGTTCAGTCACACAGCATTAATCAATTTGAATTTAAAACCATTTACATTTCATATAACGACTTCATCAAATAATTTGGCAGTTTTATGGTAGTATGGTCAAAACTTAAAATTAAATCAGTTTTTCAGCACATGGAGCATATAAAAAAATGATGAAACTATGTATACACAGAATGACCGAAAACGTGACGTTAAAAATGAAACTTAAAAGTTATTACTAAATATAAATATTAAAACTATAGTACATAGAATTAAATTATACAAAAATGAAAGAGAAATTATAAAAATTAAATATTATGTTTTTTATTTACGCTTTTATTTCCATTATTATTTCCTTAAATCATGCGATTTCTTTGAGTTCAATTTATGTTGGATCGAATTGTGTTTTGATGCAATGTTTAATTTAACCTACTATAATGTTCATAAATAACATTGATATGGTATACGACGAATAAAAGGTACCTACTCATCGTTTTGACAACCAAGCAATTATTTGTCTTTCAGCGTATAATACGAGACTTGCGAATATTCAAAAAATATATAGGTATTTAGAACTGAAATGTTGCGAAATGCATGAAAGTATTTAGATACATACTTTGAAAAATAATAGGTAATCACTCTTTGCGAATGTAACAAGTTAACAAGTTCCCGATTCTCTTTGACAATAGAGTCTTAAAAACCTAAATCTGACAGCTTATTCAAAGTATATCAGCATTAATTAAGTGCAAGCCCTTGATGCGAGGGATAGCTTTGTCATTAGGTATATGTTAACTTATAGTAAACACAAAATCTCTTGACACACTTTCAACTAATGATATATGTCGGCTTTCCTCGTTATTTGTTGAGATTATCTCAATGTGACATTGAACAGAAAGAAAGTACAGCAGCACGTCATTGATGTCAACTTAAGCGTGCAGTTTCATCCCTTCTAACCTTGTAAGTCTAGGCTTATGACACTTCTTGACCACTTGGCAAAGTTAAATCATAAAGTCGAGGGTGAATTCATCTCGTATTCTGGCGTATAAGGCCATGGAAAATTATCAGCCCGAAACGAATGTCCTTATACCGTTCAATATTAGCCTACATTATATTGCATCTTTCCTATTTACACGAGGAACAACCGAAGGGTAAGGTATAATGAATTTTGTTTTCTATATAGATACATTTCCCTCACGCGTATGGCTGCATAGCTGGCTGTTAGATCTCATAATACACGCATCATGCATTTGACGTAATCTCGTAAGAATATTTATGAGCCAATAATTGTCAAATCCAACATTAATCTCCATATAAAATGGAAGTTATTGCCTAGAAGCGTGCTTCATAAGCGATTCGTCAGTCTTACTGGCAAATGTAATAATTTCAATATAAGATCTTAAGCTGCATACTCTTTCTCAAGAAATTAAAAATTAAATTTGTCAAAAAAACCTCGTTTATCTGTATTATAAAATTATTAATTTCATTGAAATTTTACGTACAAATGACGCAAATCAATTCAAAGGCAGACTCGTACATGAGAGATACTTGAATCTAAGCAAAAAGGTTAATGAATATGAAAGGGAACTGACCGCTTCAAAATACAAAAAATTAATTTGATCGCCTGACATATGAAATATAACGTTTTAATAAACGTCAAATCCGCATTAATAAATGCCAAAACACAACTGCACCCCAATGGCGTTTTCTGATAACTCAATTATGTGGTCCAATGTCGAAACATGCAACCCAACCCCCTTGGGGACCAGTGTTTTTTGATGTTACTACAATTTAACGTGATCAGATAGTCGCCAAGGTGTAAAGGTAGATCTCATTTCAGAGACAGAACAAGCAGTGGCCACAGAGTTCGGAGAATATATACATATACTGACGAAAGTGCATAATAATTGCAAATCATGCAGTAGGTACACTCCAATATTCTCAACTACTTGCAGTTGTACCTACTAAGCAATCTATGATTTCTTTACATCAATGTAACAGTCAGTTTCTTGACACTTTCCCAGAGAATACAGTAACTTGCATTCGAAAAGCAAAACAGTAGGAACTCTAAGAAAAAAGCGAAATGAGAGTTACAAAAACGTTGGAACAAAAATTTTTAAGTTGGGCACGAATCCAAACACTGCATGGCCTATAAATTTCGTAGCACCGCTTGAGGTCTCACGATACGAGCAGATGTTATATACAGCTTGGACTTGCAGGCACTCTGTAGAGGCTCAAGGCAACAAAACTGAAGGAATTTCCTTAAGTGGAGATCGGAATAGAACAACACAGAAATGAAAGCCGTAAGACTAAGAAACGAAAAAATACCATTCTGCCAAAAATATTCTCCACCGTATTTTATTCTGTCTAAATTCAAAATTGTTGTCTTTGATTTACAGCCTTTCGTTCCCATAAAATAGGAATCCAATAGGGACTGAATAAAATTTACGCGTTCACATAGAAAATACAAAATAAAAGGCCTCCAAACGTATGCCATGCCGTCCATTTTCGCTGTCTGATTGTGTTCCTTAGTTAAGTTTAGATCTATGCGGGGGTCACAGAACAAAAAGTGTGAAAAAGGTGGAACTATGAATCAAAACTCACCTGTACCGAAATAAACAAAAAATTGTTTTACCTGATTAATTACTATGAAGACGACACAAAAATATCTGTTCAAACTGGATAACTTCAATGGAATATGTAGGTAACGTAGCGACTGTTACAATATGATGCTACGATTTTTATTAAACTCTAGCGCACAATATATTGGACAAGTAGAAACCAGAATGAAAGTAGATATTGTAATGTCGCTAAGAAACATGATTACCTCAAATCTTTAATCTTCTAATTACGTTCAGAACAATTTCTCTAAGACATTTACCAGTGTTCTATTAAATCAAAGGTTCTAGATTGATTTTCACGTCTTTTCGTGACCTAAGCGATATAAAATCTGAATTCTAACTTCAAATGCGATTTGAAAATTCAAGAAAAACTAATTTACACAAATATTTCCGTCATTTTCACACAGTCTCCTACAAGAACCTACTTCCAGTAGGTTCATGTCCACAGTACAATTTCTGAGTCTACCATATGTTAGCTGCGACACTCCGCGTTAGATGGAGCTACAAAAAGAAAAAAGAAACCAACACGGAATACAATCAGAAAATAAAATTCTTACAATGAGAAGTCGTTGCTCCAATTAGAGTTTGATGGTTATTGGGTTGGTTGGAAGTTGCGTTGGAAGGTTGATCCAGTGTGCGAACGAACGATAATGGAAACCCAGTGCACGTACACACCAATGCATAATCAAACATTGAGCTCACCCGGTTTTTCTGTACACGTGTTTTGATGGAAACATTTGGTTTAGATGTTACATGCGCAGAGCTTATGAAAATTTACGTTAGATGGCTGCCATTTTTGTGGGAAGTGAACCCTCGACGAGCCAAAATGCCACTGGAAAGGTTTTGTTGTTTGTTGCAATTAGATTCTGTTGTTTTACTTGGAAAAGAGAAATTTTCCTTTCCAAGAATCTTGAGTACAAGCGCATATCCATTTCTAACGAATTGTGACTACCTACGAAAGTTCAGAACAAGAACAAGGGAGACAATGAAATTTCATTGGTAAGGTTAAGGACATAACAAAGGACTCATTAGCTTATCGTTATTTTCAATGATTGTCTTCCAGCAATGGCGAACGAGTTTCGGTAAACTTTGATAAGAACAGCCATGTTTATTTGAAGTCATTAAACACGTTTTGATTCGATGAGTTCTCTGAAGCGGAGAAATTACCACAAATGTCGTAAGTTAAGTCAAACCCAATTTCTGTGTCCAGCTCGTGTATACCGGCATATGAGTGGAAAAACAAAAAACGAAGGCGAATTTTATACTGCACTACATCAAAACTCATGTCAATCCACCATTTAAGTGACATGAAAAATATCCTTGTTGACATGTTCAACCTCTCCCGCGCGTTTCAAGTTTCATAATGGAGTTAGTGACAGAAAAGAGAGAGTCCTACCTCATTTTGTTTCCATGTCCATGAGCTATTCAATAGGTTTGCGTTTTCATTTTCGTGGATACCAAGTTTTTTGTGGTTGATTTAACCCTCCTGCCCAGTCTTCCATCATGGATTATCCACTCCAATGCACAAAAACGCTAATTAAGTTGAAGCAATCCGTCCTGCTTTTCCCTTAGACTCTAGACTTTTGCGTCTCACTGGGCCGACACCAAGACGACAATCATGGCAACTTAGGTTATGTAGTTACAATGATGAGATCTTGCCGTGCGTTTGTAATTGCGTGATTTCTTAAAATTATTATATCCATTTACAGTTAGCTACTGGTCACAAAATGCATAGTGCAATCCGGGAAATGATTTAAATTGATTCAAACTTCTTGTTTCTTTATATTTATTTGACATGCTTGTACCTACCTACCAACAGAGTTTCGGGTTTCGTTTTACAATTATTTGATTGTAGGTAGTTGTGCATCGAGTTCGTAACTTTCAAACTTCAAGCAATCCTGACTTCAAATCAGTGATTAAATCAAATTTTTTGAAACATGAAAAAGCGTTCAAAATTCTCTAAAAAGCAAATATTGAAATAGATGATGTGGAAAATTTTACTTTTCTCGATTTCACGTTAATCACGTCAGAACTATCGGTGAAAGATGGGGTCGCGAAATTTGAATATTCGAGATGTAGTCAACAATTCTCATCTTACAAACATGTGTAAATGAAAAGTCTGACATGTGTCTAACAGTGCTCACCAGTTTTTCATCCTTTTTCAAAACACGGCGTTCTATCAAATCCTAATTAAATCTAAACAAGTCTCTCAACTATATGCAAACGAATTTTTAATAAATTTCTTCCCTTCACATCAATCAATCATCCTGAGCATGCATGCAAATCAATGCCGCGACTTTTGAGAATTTTCAAACTTCAAACATCAGCATAAGGCTGAAGATTTAGTGAAAAGTCAACGGAAAAGGGTAGTTTTCTCATTAAAATCGGTTATCACAATCGTCAAATTTGTTTGCTAAATATGACGGATGAGTTTTGATTTGATTTTACTTTCATTTACATCGATTTACTAGGTCGTGGTTAAATTGAAACCTTCTGCTTCGTTCTTGATTCAAAAATTTTGGATTTTTTTTTTCTAAATCATGAACGACGACGACGTGAAGGACATGTCATTTTGTGAAATAAGGGTTTCAGTTGCAACATCACACCAGATGAAGAAGACACGGAAACTGAAAAGGGCGCAAACCCTTGCAGATGTTGCTACCCCGCGTAAAGTAGGTATTATTAAGAGGGAAGACGTCATTTACATGACTTATCACGCCTGTACTTGACATGTCTAAGTGATGGATTAGCTATGCATGAAAATTTTATATCCTCTGGTAGGTACAGTAGAAATGATTGTTGTTCATGTTTACTCGACTACTATCCTTCCTCTTTGACTCTTTTTCTGCTGTCAAATAGTTCTGCTGTCAAATTTTTAGCCATGAAACGAGTTTTAAATATCGTCAAATTTACTTAAAACATAAATTTAGATTTTAGTTAGTAGTATGAATAATAAAAATAGTTTGAAGCACGGATGGTACATGAAATCTACCAAAAATGCCTCAATCAAAAGTATAGGACATGAGATCTTTGGGTTTGCTTAGTGATAAATTAACCTCTTGCTTTAAGATATCAAAGTGGTTCCATGTTCGGTTTCAAATACAGAAGGAGTAAAGTGAAACGGTGTCAAGTGCACTGAAATATACAATAAAACAAACCAGGATCTAGACAAGCACGCCGCCCACGATCATCCAAACTCTTACTCTAAAGTATCTGTTTAACGACTTTATGAACAATAATAGAGGCCAATAATAAAACCTCCGATTAGCATTCCATTCATCGTTAAGTATACCATTCCTTTTGGATATTACAAACCGTCGGCCACCAAGGAGATTTAATAGGCTTCCATGTTCGAGCTGTTCTTGCAGTACCTACAATGTCGCCAAGATGACTGGACATGAAAATTTGCATTTACGGGAGATTATTATGAGACTATTGTTCATACAGGGTAAACAGTTGGATAAACATTATCAAAGTCAAGCTAGCTTTGAATTGTTCTGCATCAAGAAACCAAACAAACCAGACAATAACAACAATCGGTACAATTGCTGCGGAAAGATTGGAGAGGGAGTAGTAGTCGAATGTTGGTTACAAGATTCGTGAGGATATTCCTCCTTGAAAACGACATACAGAAATAAAATGAGCAAAGTGCATAGATAGTCTTGAATGCAAGACCGAACGAGGCAGCTGAAATGGTAAAGAGGTGCGTTTAAGATTAATGACTGACTCAATGTAGAAGGTAGCAGCTTAAGAATATGTGATCCAGAGTTGCAGAATCTCCAGACTAAATGCAAAGATGGGTGGGTGGTCCACTCCTTCAAGTCGTAACAATCAAACTCCTGTTCTGTAATGATTATTCATTTATGCCCTTATCAGAGGGCAATTTGTCAGAGAGAACATATTCATTTGTCGTTTACCCTCTATGAAAGTATAATATTCGCAATTTTCGGTTGAAATATCCGAGTTTATTTATGGAAAGATGAGCCCGAACTATCAACACCTTAGTTTAATCAATTTTGTAGGAAATCGTTTAATTGTGGATATATTTACCTGTTGCCAATAGTTGAAATTTTTTAAGACGATTTAAACTTCACACCCAGAATTATTAAGTATCACCGCCATGTTCCCCAAAGGTGATCGTAAATCATTTCACTTGCAAAGTATCTTTCGTTAATCATTTCTGGTTTTGCGAAACAGTCTTTCTTCACTTGTATCTGAAAATTTATTGTTTTGTCTAAACCTTTCAAGATAAGATAAGCAGCTCGATAGCGTCGAAAGATTTCAAGAAAACAAAGAATAAATTAGCCGAGTAAGTTTGTATGGATATAGAATCATTCGTACGACTTCACAAACCGGCTGTTTGTAAAATATGCGAATCTAGGGAGCCACTAATCATATGCCTTCCAAAACACAGAATCAAAACGAAAGTGCAACTTTGACATTTTGTTGTTCATTTGTAAGCTTGTATAATGTCTTAAACGCAGATTGATCAGAAAAGAGGTCTTTCCTGTGAGGAATCGAGTTTATGCAGAAATGGCACCCCTGGGCGAATGGGTCATAGGTACCCAAAGAAAAGTTGGTAAGATTGAGTCACTACGAAAAAGAGGTTCCGTGTCTATGCAGCAGTGCAGCCATGCTGTGATTTTTGATATCCAGTATACGACTTCCTCCAGCCAGGAGTAGGTACATATCTTGAGGTGCTATAACTTCCTCCGGCCCTTAAACAACTTGGAACTCTGTTCAAGCAACGGGGTTCAGGTTATCGGTACATTACGTCCTCAAATCTTCATGTTTGTACATGAGAACGATAGTCGAGGTTGTTTTCATTTTCGTTACATCATTTATGCTGCATTTCGGGCTTATCCCGTGTAGTGCCTAAGAGCTGCGCTTATCAAAATTTCAAACTTCAGTGCACAATACAAAACAATATTCAAATTGTTATGTTATGTAACCTGAAAATGAAACATGCGTCTTAAGACTTCTGCTACCGAAACACAAGAACGCGAAATATCTATGTGAGTCTAACGGAGCACAAATAAGAAACGAATAAATTCCGTGTGCTTTCAAAAGACATCACTATGTTAGGTAGGTACCTAGATATAGTCAATATAATAAAATGTAGTTGAAAAACCTGAAAAAAAAGGAATATTTTTATCTCTACCGCCTAATTAGTTGAAACAGCCCTTGTCGAACCGTGCATGTGATAAAAGAAATTTAGTGTTTCATAAAATTTAATTTCATGCCCGTCAAAGAGAAAACTAGGCCTTTTCCGCTAACACGAGTCTCCAAATTCCTTTTCTACCGCTGTGACAACAAAGGCAAACGGTAAATATATAAAAGATACTTTCGCTGAACTTAATTAGTCCGAAAACATAGTTGTCCTTGTTTAATTTCCTTGTTAATGATGTCCTGAGAAATTCTTGAAATACTTTCCAATTTTATCACGAAAAAATCGTTTTTATATCTCTACATTCAATCAGGCGGCGTTTGACTTTAATAATGGCTAAGTGTCCAAGGATGATCACCTCCCTTAATTTTCCTTCCAAAGCGTTTTGTTATTTAATGAAACATCGAACAAATAATCGTAAAAATTCATTCTGAATTTCATTAACGATGACAAACATTAGCACTGAAATTAATTTTTTGAATTTATTTCCAAACAAGTTATCAACTTCCTTTATCTTGGATATCGTAAACAAATCCTCTTGGTAACTACCCTGAAACCGTGAGACTAGCACAAAAGTGGATCAGCTGATTTGAGAATGAAAATTTAGATCCTGTTTCTAAAGGGGAAGAAGGATATCTACCTAGATATATATTATTTTCAATATTGGCAATAATGCAATAAAGTAAAACCACAAATACATACGTAGGTATGCGTGGAACAGGCTTTGCAGAAAATGGAGCCTTTGAGGGAAAGAACCTCCTCTAAATGGAATTTTAATAAAAAAATAACACTTGGTCAATAAAAAGTCCAAGAAAAATCATAAAAATTCACAAAGAATAATGACTTTAGACGGAAATCATATACAGTCTAAGATTCAATCTTAGCACAAAGCCACCACAGCCACCAATTGCTGAGCTACAGGACAGACCGCAAAGCGGGCTTTTCTAATTGATGTGTCTCTTCACATTTTGTTAATTCTCGACAAGATTTGGCCATTAAGATGGTCGCATATCTTTCCCAAAATCTGAGATAAATAAAAAAGTATATTTTATCCGATATCGAATTATTTTTTCTTCACATTTCTCACTCCATATCTTACGGAGATTTTTGTTATCCCATGTCATCCATCCGGCCGGCTCGACTCATTACTGCTTTACCTTTCGTCCTTAACTCGATACGCTCTCAGAAGAATGCAGAACGGTGGAAGGATGCCCACTTCATCTGCAACAGCTTGGAAAAGAATTTATTACTAGGTATTCCTGTAACCTCTTTGTCCTAAACCGGTATTATTGTCGTCAATGCTATCATCGCGGATGACTGTTTGTCAGGTTGAGACAAACGATCGATTCGTTCTATTAATCTGCATCAAACATTATTACTTCAAAGGTAATCGGCGGTGTTTTCGTTTGATTGATTTGATATCCCTATGTGTCATTTAATTGAAAATTTCTTGATAATCAACAAATATTACATAATTGCTACATATCCATTTTATCCAAAAAACTTTATATAGGTATCGCATCTCTTAACCAAATTACGATTATCTACTTTCGAAAAATTACTTCACCCATGTTTCTACAAGCATGCGTAGTTTTCGCACGACGTTGATGAAATAAGGAATTTGAGCAGATTTCTACTCACGCAAAGAGAGAGTTTATGTTTGCAATCACCCTCACTCCAATGACTTCCTTAAGATCAAAATCATAAAGGTACCTAGTTCACAAAAACGTATTCGACCTACCACAGTTAGGTATAGGTGAGACAAATGTTTGGATGAAAAAAGACCTGATCGTATAAGGCCAGAATCAATTGCCAAAATCTATAAAACTAAGGAAACACTGTAGCTCTTACTTCTTAATCTGACTGACAAATGCAATCATGTGTACATGTTGAAAATTAAGGATAAAACAATCAATTTGTTATGGGAAACATACTTCGAGGTGATAAGCGCAGGGTTCATGTTAAATTCGTGCCTAGAAATAAGCGTGTCTGGATCAACCAGCAATAAATAACAAAACACTTGATGGTTACACCAAGGATGTTCTTCGAATAAGACCAAGTCGTCGCCTGTAACTTATCAGAAATCAACCTGTACATCCTGTGTGTCCTTTTAAATTGCCTTGTGTATTGATTCATTTCATTTTGTGTTCAATTTTGAAATTTTTACCATGTTTGGGTAAAGGACATCACGGCAGGAGTCCACCGCTCATTATTGAAAACTTGAAGGCCTGGCGCCAAAGTTGATACATTTTTCCAGATGAATGAGACGTTTCAAGAAAGAATAAAAGTGGTTAGTATTTTCGAGCTTCAACTGGTAAACCACTAAAAATAAACACAAATTCAGTTATTTATGTATGCATGTATGTAGCTAATCCAAATATAGTTATATACAAACCTTAAACGACAAAGCAAACTATTCTCTAAATTTTTGTATAGAATCTACATATAAAAAAATAAACAAGTCATTAAAATCAGAATCTCGTTGCAATTAGCGATAAAAATAAATTTTTCAACAAACCACTTCTTCAATACTATAACTTTACTAAATAATATTTACAAACCAATAAAATATGCATCAAAACCCGAATCTTGTGCCTGTAGAATTTCTTCAAAAATCTGTTGAAAGAAAACTATAACGATAACAAGACAAAACCACACCAAATTAAGATGAATTCAGAAATGACCTAAAGATCACTACAAAACGATGACAGCTAAAAAGTCCATAAACATCGAAAAATTTACATAAAATCTGTTATTGGATTTTCAAGAGTTCGCATGACAATATATTTTGTAGCTTGTATAAAATTAAAGGAAAATCTGCATATCTTGTGGCGGTTAAGTATCCTGATATTAATTTTACAATCAGTTTTTTATCGAAAACGATTCAATTTAATGTAATTTGTAAGAAACCATTTAGGTACTTCTTCGAAATTTTATACATACATATAGTTACGAGAATCAAAAATCAACAACGACGTCTTGAAGGAGGCTGAGAATATTCAACGAAATTGATAATCAATTCATTCAATTGTAACATCTTATATCATAATAAAATTTCTAACCAATAAATCTCATGGAAGTAGTCAACAGAATGCATGAGTTATTAGAAGGCACTCCTAGGGCTTCTAATATCCAGTTGGTATTGATTAAATTTAAAACAAAAAGAAATTTTTTTTTCAATTTCCAAATAAAATTAGCGTTCCCCGCTGGTTTGTTGCGATTGTGGTGACTTTGACATATTTCGAAATTAATGATCCGCAGCTAAAGAAATTAATCAAGAGAAGTAGCCACTGTTAGGCAGGATAACAGAAGCTCCAACAGCAAAAACTAGTTGGAAACCACAGAATTTCTTGCTGAGCCAAAGAAGTTTGAATTTGATGACTAAAACGTTCGAGGGTTGTTTGAAAACATTGCGCGGAAATGAGCCATAAATTACTGTAGACGGTCTTATCTATGAGGGTGTGAGGGGCCAGCTATTTGTATCTCTTCGACTTTTATGAGTTTTCATAAAAACTGACCAAAAACACATAAAACTGACCAAGCAAATATTTTGTTGAATTTTACACTACCAAAACGCCATATGTAGGTATCGCGCTGTTCACCCTAAGCGTGAGCCTGTTTAAACGTTTTTAATTTTTCATCTTTATTTTAGGTCTGACAAATAGCGAAATATTCTCTAGGATCTCCTTCTCAATATCATACATTGCGATTATCCTGGAAGTCATGGCTAGACATCCTTGGCTCGAATTCCTCTGGATGACGCCGTTTTTAAGGGTGGAAGAAAGGCAACATAAATTTATCAGCCGTACTTGTATACCGAAAGACCCCTGCAGTCAAATTGTGGTGAAATTTCGACCACTCGTGGCTGGATGACCGTTTTTCTTTTATTTTATTGATTGCTTCGAAGTCAATTGGACAACGAGAAGGTATCGTATGGACTCCTGTCAAAGTGACAGAACAAAATCTGATAACGATAAGTATCAGAGAAAACCAACAAGGAAATCAGCTGGTGTCAATATTCGATCTTGGTTTTATAAAACCCTCTTTGAAACTCGGTTAACTCTAGTGTAAGACAAGAGGCTTTGGCATTTTAATTATAAACTGGGCGAAAATTTTGACCAGCATGTTCAACATAAAATGTCACGAGGGCTAAATGATGAACATCTTTACCCTTAATCATGTGTGATTCATTAATTATAGGTGCAGAAAACTGCAGAAGTGCAGAAACCTGTCGGAAGGAATATTTTTCAACACAAAAGTAGTAAATATTCATACAATTTCTGAATCAGAGCTATCCAGCCTAATTACCACTGTCCAGGCAAACTGCCGATGCTCAGTACCTACCTACATTTGCATATTGTCTCGAGATGTTGTTCTAAGTCAGAATGTTAAATTTATTTTTAAAACATCCTTGGCGGAATTCATTGATTAAACATGCATGGAGCACGGCGTACTGCATCGTTAAATCGTCTGCATACATTTTGTATTCAACGTATTGGTAACTTAGGCTTTGAGTAACATTTAGACTTCAATGCTTATGTTCACAACATGACTATCAAGCTCATAACTTCTATGGAGGTCCTTGTGTAGCGGTGATTTAAATAGGACCGTGATTCCAACATGTTTTCTTACTCATTTAGAATCTTTTTGGGACATGCGAAGGGAAACATTTAAATTCTGGTCTCAGAATAGTCTTTAGAATACGGCAACACCTTAGTGTGCTCAAACCCTTTTTGATGATACTCAACACGACACACAAACCCCCGAGTTTTATGACACTTTTTAACCTAAAACAACTTATTTATTTCAAATCACAGCCCTATGTCGTGGACGTGCTACAAACTCCTTTTCAGATCACGTCTTACCATTTACATGTAACGCCATCATCGTGTGGATCGATTATGTATCTAGTAAGTATCGTTAACTATCATCATGACAAGTCCCTGGATTCTTTTACAATCGTTAAACTTCAAAAGGTTGTTTTGTAGCCTATCGGCTGTGTATTCCTTTGCTTCATATGTTGTGTACCTCCAACTAAAGAATCTGTTTTTCCTTGATCCCACAACCATGGAACCGGATGTGGTATGATCGTGTTGATTGCTCGAAACCTCCCTGAACTGATCGTTGTAGTATATTCAAACCATAAATCATTGACGACTTTATGTTAAAGAAATCTACATGTTTGTTTTCTCTTCAGTGTCTTGTCTATCTTCTTTGCATGGTACCGAAAGGTTAGGTTGAATGATAGACTTCAAATAGTAGAATTTAAAGTGGTGGATTAGAAATTTACAGAGCGTCAAAACATTTCCAAAATGCATAGACTACTTGAATGCTTGGGCATACCTTTACTTCTTGAAACCGATTTCTTCAGTCCGGTAGAAGTAGGTAGATATGTGATTAAAGTCCTCTCACTTTACACTTAAAGAAAACGTCAACACTCAATATCCGTTGAGAAACTGATTTCAAGACAAATGACGTCTCTCCTTTACTTTACAGTTGACAAATGATGACAATTACTACACGCCATTGTTTGGGACTTTTTTAATCACGAGTATTTTCAATTAACAAAAGAATTGTCCAAATAATCGCTTCAAAGCTCACCTTCAACGCATTGTTTTGCTGGGAGTCGTGTGTGAAGAACGCGTGTCATGTCATGGATCGTGGAAGGTTTTATAAAGCTGAGTTTTACATTCAACTCACATTGAAGTAAGAAAATTTAGAATAATAAAGGAACGAACATCGAAATAATTGAAAAAAGTAATTTATTTTTAAATGGAACCATTTTGTTACATTCTGATTTGTCAAGAGGTTTAACTGCTCCCGTGGGTCCCGTTTTTCTTGTTTTGACTTTTAAAACTTCCGTCACGACATGCTGTTGTATTTGTGAGACATTTTATTTTATTTTCATCTAATCGAGCTTAAATATTTTATGAGAACTTGGTAACCTTTTAACATGAAAATCTCTTACCTGACATCAGGGATTTGCATCATCAGCTGACAGTTTATGTGGCCCAGAATTTTGCCTAGATCGCGTTTATTGTGTTTTCGATATGATGTGACTTCACAAAGCTAAAGAGATAAAACACTTTTTTAGGGTATCTAATAGTGTAGTATCTATCTACCAGTATATTGGTAGATACATAGAGTACTCTACTAGTATCTTGTGTTGCTTGTGTCACAAATATGGACCCATAATAGGGATGTCACACTATTATTTCCAAGTGATAACTACCGAACCAAACTGTTAGCAATAGTAGGTACCTGTATAGTATGATTTGTTGCATTTCTGGTTTCGGCTCAATGGCTCAGCCAATTCCTTTATACAATCATTGTCAATCATGTCCATATATGGTATCGCCAAGTGCCAATTATTATTACAAAATGGATTGAACAGATTTTGCACGGCCATATTATTCAACCACAGAAGAGGAACGCATAAACTCGGGATTAATGAAGATCCGTTGACCATTGACAATGCATCTTTGCGGAGATTTCGCATCCATAACGAAGCAACAAGATCAAATAGGCTTCCATCAGAGGGCGGAGCAAGATAACGTTTTAAAATGGGGTGGAGCTCATGGTTTTCTCTGATATCGTGAAACTTGGTGAATTCCTTGTTTTTCGTCTTCACTTAAAAAAAACTGCAGTAAGTCACTGATTTTGCTGATAAAATGCAAAATGAATTCCGTGACTCTTAAGATCATTATCATTGATCAGAAGATGAAACCTGATATCTGTACAAAATAATGTCGTTTGGCAGCTCTGCTCGTCTTGCAAGTTTTTACTGACCATTTTTGATGACAATAACACTTAGAATGTAATTAAAGCTAAATTGTAAAAACTACATTCAATTAAGAAGACACCAAAATAACCTTTATCTAAGCCTCATAAAAGTTAAATTTCATGACAACAAGGAAAATGTTATTCCTTTGGTTTGTTCCCATGACTGTTCAGCGTTATTTATGCGAGAATTCTTCAAAAACTGCAAAAAAGGGAATCGCTTCAAGAAATATGTTTTCATTGACGACTGTCCATCACTGGATCTGCAACCGATCATTTCAGATATGTGATCAGCAAAACAAACCAATTGGAGCAAATACTTTGTACAAAAGTCCTCTGGCTTTGGAAAAACTTTTTATCTCATACGAGAGTCTGACAGCAACCGGACCAATAACAAACCTTAAACAAAACGAGATGGTGGAGATCTAAGGCTGCATATAACCTCCCGCAAATGTAAATTGAATGCTCAGTGCTAGCACGAGCTACACTGACATGTTTTCTGGGAACACTTCAAGAATTTCTTGTTTTCTTCCGTTTTTTTCTTGGACACGAAGAACCAATGCAATTTTCTGGGATCTTTGGCATTGCAATTTAATTCTATTTGTTGGTGTTTTGTTCTGTTTTTTCTTGCTCTATTTTCCATCTTGATGCATTTTCGGAAATGGAGTTTTTGTTTTCGGCGCCAAGACGTTTTTTACGAAGGCAGAGAGATTTTCGTTTTCGTTTTGTCCTTGCGAATATTGTTGGATATTCTTGTAGACGATCTCTGCATTGGCTCCACTTCGATAAATTCATTGCATTACATTTATTCGATCGTGATTTTCTAGTGACTTCAGTGAACAAAACTAGAATGGTAGTCGCAGATGCCAGACTAAGAGATGCATCAGATACTTTTACAGTTCTACCTTGAAATAGGTACTTCCAGCGTTAAAAAGTTTTACTGCAAATTTTACAATTCACAGCAGCAAAAGCGTCGAGAAGTTGAAGGAAGAACGACGTGTCCGACCATACTAACAATCCGGCATAAAGGCATTTTAGATGTCTCTTATAGGAAACCAATGGATGAATAAATTAGGAATTGGGCACCAATGTTCGAAGAATGGCCTCTTGATCTCTGGATGCCTTGCTTTTATCTTAACAAGCTGCTCATTGGAAGAGTTTCATTTTGCGTGGGGCTGTACCTGTCCACCGCGGGGCCGGACGTTCTGCGACAGAGTATAAATTAAAAAGAGTTATGAACCGAATTATAAGATGTTAAGGGTGCAGTAGATTATTCTTTTACAACTACTCTTTTATCGCAACCTGAATAACAACAGGGAAGCTTCAGATCCCTCGTTAATTCATTAATTAATGCAGATGCTTTCGTTTATCCAACAACTGATTGTAAGTGTACCTACAAGAATTTTCGACAGTGAGGTGTTAAATCTGCAACAAGTCATTCGTATTCCTTACACGAGACAAGATGATTCTTGATTAAAAGGTCATAAGGGTAGCAGTGATATTTGACACCGGAGGCTGTTGTACGATCAGCTATCGGATTTCGTTGTTATCCTTATCTCCGATAATCAGACAAGTTGTTATTTATATGAAAGTGATATTATATTTGCGATATGCCTCAGACACTTTGCCACAAATTATCGCTTCCTTCCTATTATTTGTTTATGAGGAGCCTCCGGTCTTGTCGATGATAGGAAGAAATTATTAGACAACTCTTTTACTTACTCATTGATATAAAATAAATTAGGTAATAGTAAATTTCAACAAGCAAACTTTCCATAGAAAAAGTTTGATTTCTAGGCGAACCTTTCAGAGAAACGTAGGAGCAAATGGTTCAACTGCGCAGAGAATAGAATTTAATTCCACAAAGTTGTACAACTATGTTAAATTCAAGTCAATGCAAATTTCATTAGTAATTTATTACTCTATCATTGCATACAAATTCAATTAATTGACCAGAGGCAACAAAAAGTCAATGTTATGTCGTACTACTTAAGCATGAATATTGAAAAGCAGCTGGCTATAGGTACCTACAGACAACTGGTGCGAATTACCCCTGACAATGAAAATACTTCTTTGATGAGGTTAATGAGCTAAACATTTCTAAGCACAAATTTCGGAAGCATTCTTATTTGCATAAAACCAAATGCAAATTTCTGTCTACATCCGAGTGGTCGAAGTACCCTAAGCCATGTGATAAGCTCTGCATGCAAGCATGGAATGTGCGCAACAAATCTTCTTCCCGAAAACGTATTAAAGGCAGCTGTAACCAGTTCCCAGAATCTCTCTCGATTCGCAGGAACTGGTACTTACTATGTTATCACACTTCTTCTTTGAGTATAGTGGTAAGCAAGCTTTGACGCAGAGCAGTTTGAAGAGCATAACACAATCGTTTCTGGCTTATGCTTTGGAAATCCTCCACAGTGGCGGCAATCATAAGAGAAAGATTCCGAGATCTTTTTATCTAAGAAACATATGAACTTTTACCTTAATATATACTTAGATGCATATAATACGCTTCAATCATAATTAAATTCCCAGTTCCACTTGTCCGAATTAATAAGCAAATATCGAAACAATATGAAACATTTTCGATAAACAAAAACCATAGATGACAAAACAGTTAAGACGCCAAAACGACCCCAAAACCCTAAGCCTCTGGAAAAAGTGCACCTACAAGTCCGGCATGTATTCTCCAACTTCCAGTGGTAGCCAGACGATGTGTTCATTCTGTTTCCCCTACGATGATCTGTCCCCTACATAACAACAAAGCACTGATAAAATCCTCCAATCGATCGATGCGACCACAAAATCACCGTGACTGTTCCGAGAACTTCATGCCTAACACATTGACAATTGACTACGTTTCGGCTCCACATGCACGGTTCACTCAGTGGAAGTACTGGAAACGTTGGAAACGTTGGAATTTATTTGATACAAGTGTGTTCCCCTTCTTTGCACTCCTTTCTCGAATTAAATGGAAAAATGAGAGAAACTGAACTCGACAGTTGTAAAAAATATGACAAAGAAAGAGAGAAAAATTATTTTTTCTCATTCCGCTTCGAAACTGTTCGTTGCAATCAAGAAAGCAAAAATTAAAATGGCCCCGTGCTTATCAGCTAAGGGGGAGTCTATTCTCGCTTTGATTTTCCATTAACGATGAAAATTGAGGGAGGGAATGACGATGTCTTAAAGCTTTTCAACATATAAAGCTTTATTTGGACTTTGTGGAATAATATTTTAGTTTTTAATTTCATGTTTGATATTTCCATTAATCTGGTGCAACATGGGATTAGATAATAATTTGCTAAGTTTGTAAAACCATGCACATTGTTTCCAACGAATTTAGGGTGACAATAAGCCAGTACACGTGTCTAGTTATGTTGAGAGTTAGCTTTTACACACGTGACAGCATGCGTTCGAAGATGTGTTGCAATTCGACATGGTGATTACATTTTCCATGCGAAAATCTATCAAAAATAAACTCAACGAGTTCAAAATGGAAACCAGATAGTCGTTAAAATGGAATCCATAAAAACCACGAAGTGGACGTGCAAAATACCAAAGGAATGGAAAACATTCTTCACCCCAATGATCCACCAAAGACACCACGGTCAGAGTCGAGTCAAAGAAGAATATAATCCAAAAAACAAGATGCATCTCACCTCGGAGCGTTTGACGGACAAGGTGTTAATTTGTGTCCAACACAGGCGAACAAGGAACTCTGGAGGGCTTCATGTAACAAATGGCATCTTCATAGCTCCCTAGCGAGCAAGGGAGAGCAAACACTAACGAGTTATTAGTTTGGATGGTACGCAAGGAGTTGTCTGTAGAAAAGGGAGGTGGGCTTACATGTTGAGGCTTTTATAATTAACTCGACACATGTACGACACGATTCGGTAGGAGATGTGTGTAACGAAAAGAAAGCAAAACCTCCAGTGTGTAGGTATATACGTATGTATGTTCTCCTCGAAACTTTCCGACTTTCCGAGCATGTGTAGTTACTCAGGAAAGTCTCACACAACCAGTGCAAAATTGCTTTACAAAAACATGGAGCTCCGGTATTGGGGATTTTCCTTTCACCCTTCAAGTAAATCCAGATGGTGTATTCTCTAGTGTTTGTTGGGCGTTCTGTTCTGTGCTCCTCACATTCAAAATGTGAAACGTGACGATATCCCCCCTTGTCTGCACAACTTTTTTCTTTGAGTGCAGTTTTCAATCTGGCAACTCTTCGTAGCGGTTTTTTGTTGATGAAATTGTTGGATTTTTTCTGCATTTTCTTCTCAAGGATTCACATGTCCTTTGATTGTGTTTATTTATAAGATTTCCCAAGTGATGCTACCTTCCATAACTATCAATGACAGCCGCTTTATCGAGAACAGAAATCAAGCTGTGGTGCTAAAGCTGGGATCAACTCAGTTGCCGTGGTTGATTTTTTTTGCGTGTTTTGTGATTGATATTGACCTTTGATCCCTTATCAAACTAGTGTTATATTGAACGAGAGGTTTCGTGATAATAAGCTGAAAGACTGTTTTAAAGGTCGCAATAAGATCGTATGGACTGTGTTTTCTTTGCTAACAAAAAGGCTATAAATATTCATAAGTGAGTGGTTCTATTTCATTTTATGACATCCAATTCAAGTTCCAAAAGCGCGATTCTCCCAGTCATTAGAGCAGTTCAGGCTTGGGCTGCTTTTCTATTTTGTGCTTACAAAATTTGTGCAGGTCGTTAAGGTTAAACTCGTTAAGTGAAAATTTATTGCAATTCCCATAAAACGTAGTCACAATATATGTAGCAAGGCGTATTGCTATTAACAAAACAAAACTTTCATTTTTCATGCGTACGAATTTGATTCCTCCTGTGAGACTTCCGGTGTAGACATTCACACACCTACGCATTGTGTACGCCATTGTAAGCACCTGTTGAAGAGGTTCAATGAATGTGCCTTAAAGCCAACAAAGATTTCAATGGAAAACTTTAAAACATTGCTATAAACTTAAGGAGAATTAAAGTTAACGTAAAGTCGAAATGGCAAAGGATTAACCATCTACTTTAACGTCGTTTCGGGAAAATTTATTTTCGGAGTCACAGAGACTGTTTCATGGTTCGGATTTTAACGATCGAATTTTGATTTCAGACTTTAAATGCTTATTGCGACAGACACCGAAACGTTTTGTATTCAATTAAGTTCAAAACGTTTAAGATGCTAGAATTTTTGCTTTTTCACTCATCGGACATTTTAAGCTATTTCTTGCAAGCTAGTGCAGTTAGTGACAAATGTTGTTTTGTGAATTCAGCAGATAATCCAAATTGCGTGGTTTACGTGGTTGTAAATACATTATTCCTTACCAAGCAAATGACTATAGCTTCTCAGATAGTTTTGAGACTTTTGTAGATCATGTGAATGTTTTCGTTTTCTAATTTAAAGGTAAACTTCGTCGGCAGTGCCGCCGGTGGCTTTGATATTTGATAATACAATAAAACCTTGTAGAAATGTAACGCGCTCAGATACATTTACAGTCGAAAATTAGTCACTCGTGGACGTTGTATCGAAGAAATGAAAATTCTTTGTCTGATAACTTCTTTAGGTAGGACCGCGTAGAGATGAGTGTGTAATTGGTTAAATTAGAAATGTGGGAACTAATACCTCCAGTTTCCAGGCCACATCAATTTTATCGATCGATTCAACGATACGCATCAACATAGAATACTAAATTAAAATGAGATAAAACCGAAATTTCGGCGGCACATCACACCAGCACGAGTAACAGCCCCGATACGGTATGAGGCGTTATCACTACTAGATCAACATAAATGACATAAATTTGATAGGAAAACCCATAAAATTGCTCTTATTAACCGATTATCAGCTCCAAGGTGGTGTAGTGTGGGCGCTGCGACCGATTCCACTCTTTGTCGGTCCCCCCATATCAGCCATTCATTCTTCACATGGCGTTTTCAAGTGGAATTATCAGGAATCGTTCGATTGTCAATGATGTTGATTGAAGGCAAGAAGAAAATTTTTAGGAAAAGAAATAAATTTTTAGTTTCTCGGTTTCGAGATAAAATAAAGCAGCAGTGGTGGCTCCAGAGTGCACCCAATCAAATAAGATAAAACAATAAACACTCACAACGAGAAGTCGATAAACAAAACGAAACCAATTAAAGGAAATCGAGCTCAAAAGCAACCAAAACCAACATCCATTGCCACCGTGAAAAAGATAACCGGGCACGACCTACCCAGCCACCTACGATCTAATTGGGTACTTCTCAAAAGAACCACCATTCCTTCTGCCTTTCCTTGCAGATAGAATATTGCTATTTTCTTGTCGTTCTTGTAAACACAGGAAAAACACAATTCAGCAGCGAGTTTCTGTTCGTGCAACTGGAAACTAGTTCTCCAAATGGGGCTGTGAATACCGCAAGATGGATAAAAGTTCATGGTGCCAAGGAAACTACCAAAACAAGATGCATTCTGAACTCAACTGAATGCCTTGTGTTCGTGTATGGGACCAGCTAAACTTTGGAGTGTAAACGCAGAAGTTGCTCTTCCAACGCTAAAGCAACAGAAACGCAGAGCAACGCTACGCGACGACGTACAAAATCGCATCTTCTCTTCGTTTGCCACAAACACTAACGCAATTTGAATATCATACTCTCCCGTTTGCACTCATTCGCTCCGTGGATATTCTGGACGCGTCGATTTTTTTAACTGACTCCGCCTACAATGAACTTCAAAATTGCATCGATTTTATATATTCACATGTCCGTCAAAGAACGTTTCAAAGAGAACTAAGTTCTCCAACGACTCGCGGCGGTTGGAAAACTGCACGACAATATGTTAGTGTGTGCGCGAAGAGGGTCAGAAGAAAATCGAGTTTGGATGTGGTAATGTTAACACGCCAACGATTTGTTTTCGGCTGACACCGTGCCCCGCGAATAGGTACGTTTTAATTCGAATTCAGCTTCTGTTAACACTGGTTCGACGACAGTAAGATCGCGAAAGTGGGCGGGGTAAATTAGTTACGTCACATTTTTTTCGGTTTTCTTCTAACATTTTTTCGAATCATTTAACAGCAGTACTACCATCTCTTTCTCATGTTCAAACGCCTGTCAGCAAATCAAAATTGCATCAACACAAGCAAAAGTAATTCTCTTTAAAATGCAACATTTTGTAGATTCTTGTTTATAAACACAGCCGAACGGGCGTGAGATGTCACGTCTGGGCCCACTCAACAGAGCTTACCAGAATGCTTTCGTTCGGTTAGCTACTTTTCGATTACGAAATTCAAGATCGAGTTCAACGTTATCAGTTTGTTGACGACTCAGGGGAACACCAGAGCCTTGTGTTTGCATAGCCGTCGCATTATAAAATATACAAAACCGCGGAGTGGATAAGATATTGAATTTACCGTCGGCTTATAAAAACTTTCTCGCTAATTCAATTCAAAACTATGAAAATATGACGTTTACAAGTTCCAACATTGAGTGAAGGATAGTTCGCTTAGAAAGCACAAGTTGTACGAAAGAAGATAATAGCCAAATTCAAATTCATTTCGCTTTGCTTAATAGTACAATGGCAATCGGGTTTGAAATGAATCTATAGGAAAAGATAGTTACAATTTATTTACCCTTTCAAAAGAGTTGTGTGGGTCAGAGATGTCATTTGTATGAATGTGCTGGTGTGTTCAGGATCTTCCTTTGGAATGAAAGGAAAAAATTCGCGAATATCTTGTTTTGTTTCGAAACCCCAAAGGGGGGATGCTGAGAAACAACAATTTCGTACTCAAAATTGTAATTCTTGATTTGTATGCTGTGACGTTGTTGGTCGAAATCGAGTGGATGGTATCACAAATAGATGTAGATTGGTTTCCTTGTCGCGAAATTCACTCGCCCTCGTATCTGATTAGATCGTTTGTATATATTGTATCTGCTGTAAAACAAGCATACTTTTGCAAAATGCAATGTTATCTCAACAGTGGTTGAAATTATCTTTTGCAAACTACACACTGACAGGCGTTCCATCGAGAGCATACAACAGCTTGTGATATCTACTGATTTTTCCTGATACACACGCATTTGTACTGTAAGCTTGTAAGGGGCTGGGAAAAATCCCGTCTTGCACTTAACCACTTGCAAATTTTCATCTACCAGTCACTTCAACTGTTTTTCCTCTCCGCATTCGCGATATAGACTACATTAAGCTGTATTCTGTTTCTGTCTCTGCTGGAATTCATTGCATTTTCATTCGATATATGCATTTGTGTGTTAAAACAGTGCAGCGACTTGTAACCAACGAGAACAGGAATAATTGTAATACCAACAAGAATAGGAACGAAAATAAAAATTTGCTAGTAAATTTTGTAGGCTTCGAGGTTTTCTCTGCAAATCGTTACTTGTTTGTGGTGCTTACGAAGAGAGGCTTGGATTTGGATGAGCACGTATAAATAAACTTTAACAAAACTTTATGAATGGCTATTAATTTCTCTCGTGTCTAACAATAACAACAATAACAACAGAACCACCAACGATGAACCTATACCAGCATACTGACAGGCAAAGGTGACATGGACGTAGATTGACTAGTACGATTCATGAACAGTCAAGGTTTAGCTACCGTGCCACGCCATCCAACCATCGGTAATTGTTCATCAGTGAAGTGTAGAACAAAAACAAGAGGAAGTAATCGTTTTTTTATACTCTTCGCGCTTATTGTCCAGCTTCTGGTGGAGCTAGAAGCCCGTAGGCTCACAATAATTCTAGTTTAGTAAACGATCTAACTAACTCGACTGACTTGTCTAACTCCATCTTGTCGTCGCCATCGTCAAAGTCGTTGTGCCATCGTTGGCGCTGTTAAAGAGTGTGTAGTCAATGTGTTTTATAGTTTCATTACATGGCCTCACATTAGAGTTATGTTTTGTTGACAGCATAAGAGGAAATCATTTTCGGTGATTTGATTAATTTACTTATCCGATGTTTTTGTTCGTGTTATAATTTTGTCAAAAATTAATTAACCATGTGATTGAATGTGTGATTGTGACTAATTCAGTGCATCTGCATATATATGTAGACCTTCATTGCCGTGAACGCTTGTCAGTTAATCTTACCTTATGTGATTTGTTGATTCTTATTTATCCGTTCCGGCATTGCGAAATTACTTAATATTTAAATGATTTTCATTTCAGTAAAATTTACTAAAATGTTAGTGAATAATATAGTAATTGGAAACTTAATTTGAAAGTCTATATTCATTTTGTTCAAATTAAAGGTGTAGAAATTCAAAAGTCTCCGGTGAATTTTGTGAAAATTTTAAAATTCAAATTTGAGTTCGTGAGAAACTGTAATTCAATTGTGACAGAAGATTATGAAAATTTAAATTTAGTTCATTTTATGATTTTCTTTTTGTTTCGATTGAGTTGATTCCCGGAAATAATCAAAAGTTACTTTAGACGTTTGAGTTTGATTATGTTGTTGACTCAGTGTAATATTTCGATTGTAAAACCGCTTGAATGATTGGAACTGTCATACGCGACATGTCACATTTTTCCTTAAGAGGATCACCCAGCAATCAGGTGAGTTTTATATGAATCAATTTTTGTTTGAAATCGAACTGTGTTTAATAGCGTTTTATTAGCAGCAATTAGGAATGTTTAATATAAATATTCTTCCCTTAAATACACGGAACACAAAGTTTACTTATGAATGAATATTAAAAATCACAATCACAGCCTCAAGAAACTAAATTTTCAACGTAAAACTCGTTAGTATAGGTTATTGTGATAGTTTCTCCATGATTATGGTTGTCTGTCAAACCAGCACCGAATATACGTAGGTATCTACCTATAATTAAAATTTGTCATTGATCTAATCAATGATTCCATCCTGCGTTTGGGAAACTCTTTAAATAAATAACTATAAATGTTTTGAAATTATGCGGAAATCGATCTTATAATTCAAAAATATAGTACCAAAAAGCAAGGAGAATTTTTACTTTGTAACTGAGTAAGAGAATTAAGTTATCACCCTGAAAACACTTTGATCTTGAAAGAACTAATGAAATGTCAAAGAGAACATCGAACATCAAAAACTTCTTCGTCAATTAATTTTAATTTATCGATCCAATAAAGATCAAGAATTAATTGCAGCACTTTGGTGTGTAAGCCAAATCTAAGTAGGTAAATGAAATGAGTTGCTTTATCTTCAAACCAAAATCAACTTAGCGCTCTCTGATCATATGAAGACATCGTCTATCGATATGTTCAAATGACATGGCCAGGCCTACACCCGACCGTCATGCATCCTCTGATGGGCACCATCCAAACCCGTAAAGCTGCAAACCTGTAATGAGGTAAACACGAAATTAATTGAATATTAATAAGGTAGTAAAATCTTATCTCCGTTCAATTGCCGCTTTCGGAACTTGAAAATGCATTTACACTTTTTAAATAAATTGGAAAACACTTAATTCAATTTTCTTGAATCAAAGTGTCAATTCGAATTTAGTTTTATGGGATTTCTTGGAGCGGTTCTTTCAGGCAAAAAATTTGACTTGGAGACATTTTTTTGATTCGGGTGATTCATCTAAAAGTCTTACAGGATTTGGTTGGGTGGTGCGCCAGTGACACATGTATGAAAGTATAAACCGATAAAGACATTGGCCTTACATTATTGCTTTGAAATTAAAGCTGCGCTAGTGTGACTTTAAGTAGATAGGTACCTACATCTAAAGGAACTTCGGATGTTCCCAAAACAAAATATTCGAGGGAATATTGACTAGAAAGGAAACTTTAAAGACTTTTCAAATCTAAACATTGTGTAATACATAGTACCATGTCATTCATTGAAGTATCTTGAAGAAAATCAATAAGTATCTATTTACTGAAAACTGCCTGCGACATTTGGCATCGAGTTGTCATAACAAGTCATTCTATCATTCTGAGATTCATTCTCCAATTCCGTTAAAGCCTTAGAAAAGATTGAATTTGTGGGTAGAGAAATGCGCTAAGATCTTTCGAAGGATAAGACGGGACCCCACTTCACATTTCCACCCGGTTCATGGTGCTCAGTCGTCCGCTTTGGATTATTCATTGAACTTCCACTCATGTCAGGTTCTTCCTGTTGATTACAGCTGTTTTTTCATGTTTTTAAATTGTTTCTTTTTTCGTATTTATTTTATACATTTAACTTTTGTTTTTTATGCATTTAAAAAGTGCTGGCAGGAAATTGCATAAATTACCTTAGGACCCGCGTGCCCACCTTTTGACTTGTGCTTATCAAGCGAAATCAAAAAAACATTTTTTAGGTTTTTTCAGTTTCAGTTTCGGTTTCGGTTTGTCGCTACTTGCCCTGTCTCTTCGACCTTTGCTTGTTGTTGGAATCGTTCTTAACTTAACGAATACTTTCTTAAAGCATTTTCTGCGGGTCTACAAATTTTCACAGTCGAGTTCAACAGCAAAACAAATAAAAAAAACGACAATTTTTCCCAAAACATGTTTAATCGATAAATTCATTTTTCTCGACATTTTTTTCCTCATTTCCTTTCCGTCATCACTTTTCCGACGGAATTGTGTGTTTCCATTTCAATTTCCACTTCACCTTATTGTCACATTGTAAAGGTGTCAATCGGTTGTTCGACAATAATCCATTTGTCAAGTTCCGTTCTAGTCGGTGGTATGGTATGAACCAATGGTGGTATGAAGAACGAAAAATTGGAAAAACTGAAAATTGATATTCAAAAAATGCTGAAAATTTAAAAATTAAATTGACAACGATTGCTTGTCACCGGATTTGTGAGCTGTCGGCGTTTTTGAATATGTCAAATTTGTGCAAGACATGTTCCGCTGGGAAGTTGACCGGAAGTAGGCTAGAAAATCTGTATTTTATCATTTCGATCAAATTTAAATTTGCAAAGTTTCAATGAATATCATAATACTAAGAAGTAGGTATATATGAATGTTTTTAGGAACTGTGTATAAAATATATTTTGCAAAGCAGTAAAAACAGACATACCGAAATGAGTTTGTTGCCTCTGAGTTTATGTTTCTCATGTCAACTCTAAATAGGTTTAGAAATGTAGGTAAAGGACTATCAAATCTGCAAATTGCGGGATTTGATTGGCACCATCAATTCATGCCAATCGAATGTGTTCGAATGCAAGTCACACCCCGGACCGCCAAATTATAGGTTAACATATCATATGCGAAATGTGTTGCTTTGGTCCTGTTTATTCGTTTGTCCCAAAACCGAACAACAACACGTTTTTGGAAATGGCAAAAGCCGATCAAATTTCAAGTCTATCCTGTGACAAAGCCGTAAATTTTTCCCCCAAAGAGTTCAGAGGTAGAGGTGTTTAGCAGCAAAATCATTGAGTTAGAAATTTTTATGTATATTTTTTACCTTTTCTCGCATGTCGTTCGCCCATTGAAACTTATATGTCAACATGCAAGAATCAACTTAGAGCGCATTTCATGCCTAACAAATGAACAAGCCTAACAAATTTTTTGACAAATTTTCAATGCTCTCTAATCGATGAATCGATGAATTGATGGTTTCCATGTTTCGCCTTCATATCAATTCAACTGAAACGTAATCGGAAAAAATCTAATGCCGTACTGGGCCTAATGCTGGCCGAAACAGCGACAACAAAAGGTGGCTCCGATACAGTCGAACGAGCTGAAATCTATGATCCGTAGAAGAACTCACTGCACTTCTACGTGGCACTCTCCTCACATGTTGTTGTTATAATATTCGGTTATTTGAAATTTTCAAAAGGTTATGTTCCTTCGTGCCTTTTTAGACGCCGCATTGCATGGAGTCTCTTCGTAGGACTGGAAAAAAGGCGACCAAAATCAAGTCGAGAAATTCGAGTCTTCCTATGTACCTAATTGGTTGAAAAGATTAGTAATTCAGCCAGAAAAGAGTTAAGATAGGAAACAAAATTTGATAGAAAAAGCGGATCTAAAGAACAACATTCAGATATCTACATCTCATTTGTTTAGACATACTTATGCTTTACAATAAAATACACCAGATTAGATGCTTGTATGTATCCTCAACACATCCCAACCTATTTGCAAACAAGGTCACTGAATATCACATCTCATCTCGTTCCGGGTTACGGGTTTCTGGAAATTCATTCAATCTCCTCAAAAGTACAGAAATTTTTCATGTTAACACTTGTAAGTGGGTTCTCAGAAGGTCCTCATCAAGAAGTGATATCACTTGCACAATTTTGTATAATCATCATTGAGACTAATTGATTTTAGTGTCAAATTAACAAGAAAAACTCGAATTAAACTCAAATTGCTTAAATGTTTAAGTGTTGATGGTATAGAGTGACATTGACACTTATAACGCCATCAACGGAATTGCTTGTTAGTACATCTCCAGGGTTAGAAGAAGATTGGTAGGGTTTAAAAAACATCTAAAATGTCAGACATTTTGTTGAAAGGTTAAAAAGTCCTGAAAATGTAGAACGTACCCGAAAAACATTTGTTATTATTATCATTAAAACATCCTTAAATAGGTTATGTAATGTAATACTTAGTATCAACTACTATTAATTCTGGTTGGAATTGCCTTAAGGAATCTTCGGAGCACTCTGCTGAACAGTAGACAGACAGGCAAGAAGGGAAACTGGTTATGCTTATTCATTAGATTCATACGCACAAAATCACTTTGGAATTCTGGGATTGTGGTGTTCTTGAGACACGTTTCCTTCCAGTCCCAACCAAAAACGGTGATTGTTTGTTCTCGTCCCTTCTTTGCCTATGCTTACCTCGAAATGGTTGTGTGCTGAAGGAGTTAAACTTTCAGAAGTCATTAAAGTCTTGTAGTGGCGAAATTAATTACTTGTTGAAAACAAAACTGGCTTTAAATTTGTTTATAGCTAGGCAATGCTAGATACAGAGTCCATCCGTATATGTCTATAGAATCGCTTCGAGTCAGTTCTGGGCGTGGAAACATTTTGAGAGTTTCTAGAGCCGAAGGATGTTCTACAAACGAATGAATGTCTTTTGCAGCCGCAAGTTTTACCGTAGTAATTCTTTATAAAATAATAAGCGTCTTAAGTCTTTATGTTTAGCTTACATTCCCGCAAGACAAAGGAACTCTAACTTAGAAACTATAAAGCGTTCTGTGTATAGATAATTTACATTTATTTTTGAAATTTTTATGCATAGTAATAATATACCTCAAAAAACTAAAGAGATAATGAAAATTCCTGATACTACTACTTATTATATAATAAAACGAAGTATTTATAGATTGAATAGAGAATTACTGAGAGATCCGGCGGAAAACTCAGACTAAAAATTTTATGTTTTAATTTTGAGAATATTTTTAATATCTATTTATAACTTAACGGGCTTTCCTTATCCTTTCCAGGACGATTGAATTTCTTGCCCGACACATGATTTAAAGGTTTCCTACTTGGTAACAATATTCGCAGCCGAAATATTCTTAAATATATGATGCGTTGAGTTTGAATTCAAAAACGTATACGCATAAAAATACTAATATATAGTTTTAGTTTGTAAAAATTTGATTTGATACATCAACGCATATGTCTGACTTTAATCTTAAGATCTTATGATAAATTCTTATCTCGCAAACAAGTTGAAACCGCCAAGAGGAGCTGTTGACAGGTGGGAAAATAAATTCGGAGTATTTGGAAACAATATATTTTGGAACAATCGAATCCAAGACTGGACGGAATATTTTCAAAGCGGTGGGTCTACGGTGTGGTCGCGACCGCCTAGTCGTCAGCTTCCCAAGCCGAAATTTTAATCACGTTCGAATGATGGGATACAACAAATCAAAATTTGTACAACCGATGTGGAAAGATTTAGTGCAGCCGGAAGCGCTTCAGTTTTGATTTAAAATCATTTTTTTTAAATGTATTTTAAGGAGTCACTGTGAAGTCGCAAATTTGATTTTTTGAATATCTAACTCAGATTTGTTCTCCTTTTACAGCTTTGCTGAACTACTTCAATCGAGGTATGATCGTCACAAATCCATAATGCTACTGCATAAAATTTTTCTTTCTTGGAATAATCCACTGACGAAAAATATTCTTTAAGCCATTAAGTCATATGACTTGAGTCGTTTTGTGATATTTTGGTAGTTTTTGATCATATCACTATGTCGTATGTCGGCTATCTGTATTCAAAGATTCTTAGTATTACATTCATTTATTGGTTACGAGAAATTCTGAAGGTCTAAAACCGTTCAGCAAGCTGTACGTGTATGAAATTTTCAGTAACTTTCCCCATTTTATGTGTGAATGGTGGCGTTGGAGTGTGAGGAAATAAAAGCGAATGTTTTGTGTTTTAATGCGGGTCTAAGAATTTTTCATACGAAATAATAATAAACCCGAATGAATTTATAATTTTGGCTTTGAAAAAAATTCTTAACTCTTTCTTACCATTGCGTTTGGAGGGGACTGGCGCCTTGAATACGAAATTCACCAGACGTTAGTAGCCATAAAGGAATCTTTTCGTACAAGTGTAATTACAAACGAGAGAATGCTTACATATTTACAACCCTTAATGAACTGTACATTCTACCGTTGAGAATTTGTGCCATTTCAATGTCAGCAAGGAGGTGGAAGTCGAAAAAATTTGCCCTATTTAACATTTTAACTCTGTAGCTGAGCCCATTGTCGGTGTAAAAATAAGGCGACGGCTACGATTGAATTTTCCAGGAAATTTAGTCATACTTTTTCACGTTCAGAAATGCTTATGTTATCAAAGAGTTACCCTGATTGCGATAGTATTTTAAATTTACAAAGTGAAAAATTGCCACTGTGAGGGGACGTTTAGCGTTTTTTCTTAAACCGAACTACATAGTACCTGCAGTCGGATAGGTACAGTGTATTCTTCGTGGAAGACATCGTCTACTATTCGAATTCGAAGATCAGACTGATACGAGTATACCACCAGAATTCATTCACTAAAATACATTCAGACTGAAAGTCGCAGTTGTAACTTTTTATCCGAAGTAAATCTAAGGAAAGCCAAAGTGACAAATAACAAATAAAGCAAATAAATAATGAGGGGATCAGGGGGACAATTTCATTGAGTGGTCCTTTCTGTTCTTATAAGATTTCATCGTCGATAAAGAGGCCAAACCTGGAGAGACAATGGCTCATTCATTTTAAGGCTCCATTCACCTGGTCGAATTGGATGTTGATTTTTGTCTTTTTCGTTCTTGATTTCATTCTGATGATGATGGGGACGGTGTTTATTCTCCAAATCACCCACAACAAATCCAAGTAAACTCTTGAAGTGTCAATGAATTCAGAGACCGTTGTGGGTCCATGCCACGCAGATCAGCGTCGATTGAAGGGATCAACAATTGGCTGGTAAAAACCACAAGTTTGTTCATGTGTGGAGATCATTGTGAATGAGAGGAGATACTTGAAAAACTGTAAGCGCATCCATTTCGACATCCGGTCTATAAATCCTGCACGTCAACTCCTTTAGGACGGAATGAAGGTAAATTTTGGATAATTCTCGCCTGGCGAAGTCGGCTCAAATTGTCACTTATTTCTGGGCGATAGACTTTTGAGGAAAACAGGATTTTTCATATAAGTTGGCGCATTTATTTTCTTTTCTTCTTTCGAATATATTTTCGTCTGAGTTTTGAATTGGAGCCGCAGGAAACAATGAATGAAATTCTCCCAAAGAAGCTGGTCGCTACCCAATTACTATATATATCATGTTTTCATTTTATCAGGTCGCGATTTTGAATTATTGTCCAGGTTTTGAACATCTCCGGGAGCAATTTCAGCTTCAGATTCATACAGTTCGAGTGTAGATGTAAAATCAATATTACAGTAAGGACTCATCATATTCTGCCTTATATTTGTAAAATCTATGATTATTGATTTTTAAGTAGGTAATTAATATGTTTCTCTAGAATCACTTGCTGTTTTATGGGAAGTTGCTGTCTTACACCTTCTGAACAAACTTATTAAATAAATGAATACACACTTTTAAATTTTACTTTCGTAAATAAACATAAAACAAATGGAATTCTCATTCCCTTTGACGATACAGAAAAACATTTGGTTTGCCTGAACTATAACCTTTCACGTGCTCATAGCCGTTAAACACGCGATAATTTTGTAAAAGATTTTGGTCTTCATTAAATTATTGTTTCAAAATGTTCTTTTAAAAATTTAACCGCAAGTAGTTTGAATGCCCAGAAACGGAAGTCACTCATTTTATGGTGAGAAAACAAGTTCAACAACATTACTGGAGAAGAACAAATTATGTCAGCCTTTTACAATTGGAAATATACCTAACTAGAAAGAGAATTATATTTAAATTCGAATTTAAAAGAGGAAGCGAATTTCTTGCATTTCCAAAAATTTCAATAAATAATTTTCAAGATATTCAGTATTACTTATGCTGAATTCCACGTTGTAAAGTTATCATCACTTCAAGCTACCCAGAATATCTTTTACGGTTGCATGATCTGTGTCCATAAACAAATTATTTCTCACTAAAATTTCATACAACATATTAAAGGCTGTATAAAAAGGAAAGAAAACGAAAACAAGAAATGTTTGGATTTTTGGCTTTCATTTAAATTCTTCACAAAGCAAGGGTATGATCAAGTTTTTGTCGAGTTTGTTCAAAACATGTTACTACAGTTTAAAGCTGCAGAATTGCATGTCAAATTAATTTTGGTGGAAGCTTATGCCGATACGTTCTTAAGTGAAAATTCAAAAAACTTTATTATATAGCTTTATATACTTATTTGCTTTACTGAAAAACATTTTTCTTGTTCCGAAATGATGTTAAAGGAAATGAAAATTTTGTAAATACGGAACGGAAAAGTATCATTATTTTCTCTCAAGTGATTCATGCCTATATAGTCAATGAATAGTGGCTCCTTGTGAACATCATCAAACAATATCTATAGTGGTTTAAATAAATCCGCAAGTAGGTAATGGTTTCAATAACTTCTAAAGTTTGAGTTATTTAAATAGTAGATATTTATTGGAAAATTTTAAGGCAAAAGAGATTATGCGATTTCAAGTCAGTCTCGAACACAATTGAATTGTGAAGATTTCACTAAAATAATATGAGAGTAACTTTTTATTGTGTTAAGTAGGTAGGTAAGGGGCTAACCGGTTAAATTGTCTTAAAACACTTTGATTAACGTTCGTTTATGTCTACCTACTCAAAAGTCTTCAGGCATCAATGAGCCACTTCAAAATATTGAATTGAAATGTTTTCGTTATTTTTATTTGAATTTTGAAATTTTGTTAGATTGAAACGGAATTGGTCGTTACGGAGATGAGTTATCGACTGTATTTCCTGCGTTTATGTTGATCTCAATGCCGATGTTTTCGATGTAAATGGGAAGATATTGAACAGTTAATTATTCTAATATTTATTGCTAATAAATAAAACAAATAGATTCTAGCCAGAGCGCCTCTTGTTATGTAGCTTAGTGACTATGGCTTATGTGACTGTGGATTTTGCTTGTGCCTGGTTTCGAAATCACTTCTTTCGTTGAAATTAAGTCACATTAAATTCAGTTTTATTTGTAGCAAATATTATTTATAACATTAAACTCAATAAATAACAAAATGTGTTACGTGAGCTGAAAACTGGTTGATAAATTCTGTAGAATTTTTGCAATTTTCAATTGAGTTGCATAATTCGAATAATGTGTTTGATCAACTTTTTCTATCAAAATGAAATTTGTTTGTCACTTAATCAATTGAGAACAACAAGTTTTCCGATAAGCTTTTCTCAAATTATTTCAATCTTTACAAGGTTCAAGGTTAATGTCAAAAATCCAAAATGAACATTCAATCAAATTTTGAACTCAACTCTCAGCTCTTATCAAATTCTAACTAATTTGGATTCGTTTAATACAAGCGACAAAAGCTATTTTTCAAGAAAATAAAAAACTTTCTTAAAAATTATATTAATGTTCTTAACAATTGTAATTTTTCCTACAAAATCTATTATTAAAGATTTCATATGAAAGCCAGTTAAAATTTAAACAAAAAATTTAGTTCAACAAGTGATTAAGTGTTTCGTTTGTTCTTAGGCTTGTTTCATTGTTCTTAACTCTAGTTTTCCTGTTTCTGTAATTAAACAAATTATTTACATATTTGTTGTTAATTAATGGTCGAAATTATGATCTTCCTGATAACTTTTTACGTTTAAGACGCATTGGTGTGGATGAATTACATGTTTTTTAAGTTTTTAAATGTTTAACACATTCTGAATGATAAATAACTTCCGAAGCTTGCTTGGGAATTCCTAAATTTTTTTCTTGTACCTATATACAAAGTTAAAAATTATTCGCCATTTATAAAATGAATTCAGAATGCACTGAGAGTAAAGTGGCCATATATTTCAAGTTAGTCTGATTTATTTGACGTTTGATTCATTTTATGTCTCTGAATTAGTCTTATAACATTAACCTTGGTGATTATAACACCAAGCTACTATTTGGAGTTGCTCAAAACAGAGTCTATAAAAGTGTAATAATATCTACATAGTAATTTTGTTTAACCATTTCTAATATGATGTTGATATTGCGACGTTATTGGGAACTTTTAGAATTTACAAAATTAATGGTGGACCTTTTCAGTAGATTCTTGTTCAAATTAATAATTTGCATACCTATACCTTAATGCCATTGAGGTAGATTCAAAAATATGGTGCGACTTTGAATATGGGGCGACTTTATTAAGTAAGCTAACAAATACAATTCACCTTCCAGAACTTTTTCAAAACAAGAAGGTCATATTCCTGTTTCTATTTTCAGGTAAACAGCTAATTGAACTAACGACCAGTGAATCCAGAAAAAAAAATTTTCCTCAGATTTCACTACTGTCAAGCACCTAGTTGTTGATAACACAGACCAGAGACGCGAAAAGGTGACGATAAGGTCAAACATTTTTAGTAATATAAATTGTTATCATTTTTAAAGTATGCTTGTTATTAATTTATGGCATGTTATTATTTCTAATTGTTTTTTATTAGCAAATTTATTGCGCTCCAGTGTTTCTCATCAGTTCATAATCTTGTGTGCTGCGTGACTCTATAAATGTTCAACCTCCGGAACACCCTCTCCACATTTTCTCGTATCCAAGACAAATTCAAGAAATTTTCGAAATTAGAGATTTGAAACGATGATTGAGTCTCTATGGACAAATTACTGGCATCAAGTCAGATGATGTGGTGAACGTTTTTTCTATAGTATTAAGTGATCTTTTGTGGAAACTCGAACATTATCACTTGATCACACGAAAAATTTATTAAAACATTTTCTAAATCTTAAAAGTTATTGGTAAACGGAAATGGACCATACAAACAAAATCAAATAGCGAATTCACTGAGGCAAGTTAATGTAAATTTTTTTAAGGTTTCAAATATTCCAAGTGTTGGCCATAAAATCTGTTGAAATATCATTTGGTTTTGCATACAATACTAAAGAAACAAATTTTATTACTGTTTTTACACTCAACTATCGACACAGCTTTGTTTGCTGTTTGACGATATAGCTCAAATGGATATTCTTATGTTTTAAACGCTTTTCGAAAAATTATAAACTGAAAGTGAGAGGAAGACTCAAGCTAAAATGAAAGATATGGTTACTGTTGATATCTATTTGAAAATCTACATCATCTGGGAGATTCTGGGATTCAGGAATTTAAATTGATGCCTGATTTAATCAATACAAATATTTTTGACACGGGTTGGTGTGCACGACAAACCCGATATCTTGATAAGAAATTACAGAGACCAGCAGCAGCACCTGCTACGACATCTTCGCATTTCTTGGAAAATACATTGACACCATGTCTCAGAGCAACATTCATCAAGTTTTCTTTTTCTAAGCCGTACCTACCTCGTGAATAACGCTTAAGCCAGTTTTGTGTCATAATTTGTATTTATAAATGAAATTAATGTTTTGTGCCGTGATAATCAAAAATTAAGTGTCCATGTTACGACCTCTTAAAGAATTTTATATTTCTTTTATAGTTGCAGTAGCTCACGTGTAAAAACAAGCACCACGGAAGAGGCAAATGTTCAAGAATTCTAGATTAAGATTTGTAGATTTACTATAATTGGATATTTAACTTCCTGATACATCATCTAAGGTAGTTACGGTGGATTTGTGTTGAATTACGGCTTGTCGGAGTTTCCTGAATGTTTATGCGATTTATTCAACATTATTTCTGAAAGCACATCTTAACGAATTTTTCTAGTTTGTGAATTGTTTAGACTGGAATCAGAGTAGGTATCTACCTATTGTCAAAATATATGGATTTTAAAATCCAAGACTGAATTTATGCAACAGATCAGTATGACGATCATTATTGGTAGTCGCCATAAAACCGAAGCCATTCTCACATATCTGGCTGTAGAAAAGGTTCAATTAAAATTGGAATGCTAGTAAATTTTAATTGATTTCTACTCAAAACAAAACGAAGTTGTAAAACGTTGGATGAATTTTAATCCATAAACACTGACGACATCTGATTATCAACGTATAACATCTCAAAAGTTATGTCGATCGATGGCACTCATCGAGAAAAACAAAAAATATACATTTTATAGTCATAGAATCCAGCCATGAAATCAGTAAAACAAACATTTTTAACAAATAAATGTAACTGGCCTTTACAATCAATTAGAACGGTTCGAGCAATAAAACGACGTTTCTGTTTCTATTTCTGCCTTAGTCCAATGTGGCGAGTCTGCTGCAAGTGTTTTTAATACATGACAAACCAGACATGACTACGTAAAAGGTCGTTTTAAAATATAAAATCATTCACAAGCTGATACACCTTAAGGGATGCAATCATACAAAAACGCAGTGTACTTTTATGTTTTAATTAGCTCGAAAATTCACAACTAGCTATGAAACTAAGTTAACATTTTATGACTTGAACGATCATACCATCCAATCTAAACCTTTGACGATCACTTAGAGTTAAGGTGATATAATAGTTAGTTGTTTTTGAGCAATATAACATAAGAAATTTGGACAAAAGACACAAACTTCAATCAAACTTTTGTTTTCAATTCTAATTCGTTAGAGATGATCCAAACTAGAGATAAGTAATTATTTAACGACTTAACAATCCACGATCCAACTCCATCGATGATGGGTACCATAAAAACACTTAAATCTTTTTGAGTTTGAACACAAAAATTAAAACCTTCAAAAACTCAAGCTACCAAAACTTGAGCCGCGTTCTTAAAGAAGGCAAACTATAAATCGACGTCTGATGAAGTGCCGCAACTTTGATGTTTTTCGGGTTCTCAGTGTTGATACTACAAGATAAATAAGAAAAGCATCGAATCAAATAAAATGAGAAATCAACGCTTCTTTATTTTCATTTAATCTCAAATTTTAATATAAGAAAGCGAACAAAATAGAGTGGAAAACCTTTCAAATTAAATTTATGATATTCCCTTGGACTCTTTCAGTTGCGCTGTATATTTCACCTTTATGTCATGATTGAATAATATTCGAAACTATTGAGAAATGACTGATCGTCAAAATAAGCTGGATCCGAAAAGAAAGGGTACCCCAAAAACGTAGTATTTCAATAAAGTGATCATCGAACTAATGTCGTTATAATAACATTCTTCAAATTCCTTCAAATCGTTTACCCGGTCCATTAAGACTTATCCGCTGTTCTCCAAGTCATTTGATCGAATAGAAACATCATCATTCAAACACGAATGAACTGGGAAGCTGTACTATGTACAGTGTTTGGCTTAGCAATGATCAACGATGCTCTTTCAATCTTTCAACCATGTGAACAACCAGTCGAGGTGGAAAAAACAAATCATTGACTTTAACTAGATAATCCCAAATAATCGCATACACGCACTTTGAGAAAATATTTTCATCTTCAATAGCTGCCAAAAAGAAGATGGAAATGAAGAAGCAGTGGCTGATTCATTACTTCAACACCATTCGTTTATTCATCATCACGGTTTCTATGTCCATCGAACGATTCAGAGCTGGATGCTTAGATATTTGGATGGATGATGTCTGGTTAAGTACTTGTTAAAGTGATGATGAGATGATTCTTTGGAATTTGCTTCTGAAAAAGTTCAGACAAAAGCACAAGAACAAGACCCTAGACAAGGCAATAGGAATAAAGTATTGTGGCGGGCAGGAACTCTTCCACAATCAAAATTTCCGACAAGGTCTGGTACATTTCAATGGAGCGAGGCATCTTAACATCTTTCAAGAATCACACCATCATTACCCAAAACTCAAAACTGCGGTAACATTCATTTGGTGGTACGATCGATGTGCGTGCCCTTGCATGTGTTATGATTAATGATTGTACAAGAAAATAAATTAATAATATAATCAGCTACTTCTTTCAGCACGGACACCACTTTACATACATAAACAGTATCGAGTATTCTATACTTGAGTGGTTTGTAGGCACGTATAAATGGCAGGAGGAGTAGCAGTCTGCCAACTGAGCAACTGAAGCACTGAAAAACCCAGCCACAAATGAAGATCATGAGTAACAAGATCATCAGAGGCAACAATAACAACATTTTCCAAATGAGATCATTATAGCAAAACTTGAGGATCATAATTCCAACGAAGTGCATACACGTTTGATTCGAGTACAATATACAATCAGACATAAACTGGTCCATTGCTGAAGAGGCTTAAGAATAAATGAAGCATATGTGAATATGATCATACACAAATAGCACCGATTACTCTTTATTTTTAACTTTTGATGTTTCTGCTTTCATTAATTCCCTTCATCGCATCGAGCTACGAAACAGAAAAACAGACATATCTTTGAACATGTCGGATGTGTCAATGCACAATTGCAAGTGATCATGCTGACCATTTGTTAAACATTGGGCCGAACTTGAAATTGTTATGCTGAAATCCGAACAGATCGGCAAAAAGTCCAAGTGGCTTAGCATATCATTTTCAGACGACCAGAAAATTTTCAGGAACGAGATTAATAATTGGAATGAGAAGAGCACTCGAGTGATCTGATATTGATCACATGGCAATTTTGTTCGAGCATTTGCCTAATAATTCGTAATTTTCAAGGATTTGTTTTGCAAAATTTTGCTATAGGTATCTACTCAAAACTATTTGATTTTTTTCATATATCTAATAATCACAACCCGACTTAAGATTAAAAATTGAATACTTGCAGATCCGATTAAGGATTAAGACTCGAACTTATTTTCACGCTCAGCTTAAATTTTTAGCTCAAACGTGTACCTACCACACGAAATATGTATAGGTACCCAGAAACCCACAAATAAATAAGACGTTAGTATCACGCCCGGTTTAGAACATGGATAAAAATGATCCGCAAGACTTACCTTCTTGTTTCGTAAGAACGTTGTTTAATTTTCAATTACAAGATTACACCAAAAAAGCCCAAAGTCTAGATCGTTTCCAGCTGAAAGCTTCTCAGTTTTCCACGGTAGACGAAGTGTATGTTGGAAATGTTGTTAGTCCATGTGACTTTTCCTTATCCTAACCAAATTTCTCTCTATTAAATTACATGAATCAATTTCCCAAAGCATGAAATGGGAAGATCTTATCGCAATATTCTGGCTTACTCCATAATCTGAGGTTCGTTAATAAAATACAACACTAGGCTCGGGTACAATGAATTGTTAACCATTTCGGACAGTGCTGCTACAAGTAGATCAAAGGTGATAAGGCGTCTCGGACCTGTGAGAGACGTACGCACAGAAAAAATGTCTTCAAAACGCTAAAATTAAAAACAAACGCTGAAAGTACAAGAAAATTAATTACCCTCATTAGTTTTACCATTAGTTACCAAGGCAAGTAGACACTTTAGAAATGAAAACCCATCTTAACTTTCTAGCGTGATCAGATCATTTGATCTTTCTTTCCATTGTCTATCGAACGGGGTTAGTTACGATCGTGGGTTCTGGACTGAAGGAATCTAATGATCATTTATTACATACTTGTTGTGAGTGGCTTGAATGCCCAAAGTGGGACTCAGTTTCATCTCAACCAAATCCAAAACAACCCACGAAAAAATTAGTTACTGTGTAGAAAAATTAACTGATCTATCAAGGTATCGCTATGAATGAGCGGATATTCACTTCGAAGAGTTCAATTTTGGCATTTGTACAACATGGAACTCAAGACAAACTCTAATTTAATGTGCGTGAAGACTTTAAACAATCCATTCGATAGCTATCTCTGAACATGCAGAAGGTCTTCAGATTAGTTGTACATGAAATCCACGCTAACAAGACTCCGACAACACTCTAGACATGATGGAGTTGGGAACATGGAATTCATTTAGTAGATATATTTACAGTTTCTTTAAGACTCCATTCGACTGATCAACATTCTTCTAGAGCGTCGGGATCGGACGGAAGTGACCAGTTTTAAATAAACTTGACGAAATGGTAAGGAATTCAATTAAACACTCATTCACACTTTGATTATACATATTTGCTGCGTGGTTTTCTTCATTGACCGGTGGCCTCTTAACTACACCGAGGATCCTCGAGGTTGTTAGAGCTTAGAGGGTTTGCGGAGATCTACATGTGACTATAGAGCACGTAATTGAACAGCACACGAAAATAAACACAAATATGTAAATGCATGGATTTTCGGTTGTTATTATGCTTAGTTGAGATTTCCTCTAAAATCCGAAATTACCCAAGTGGGTATGAAACCCATTATGTAAAATGAATGGTTTGTGGGGGCGCTGGATAACAACTCCATGGTTACTTGAAAATGCATTTGAATTCCTCTCCAGCTTAGTGTCACCAACCATCCCGTGCAATGTGGGCTATGAGCCTTCAACGAATCAGTCAAAAGTGTCAATGCATAATCAGGTATTCAAACGAAGTTCGATGTAACATGTGTTCTGTTAATGCAGGGTACTTAAACTGGCTTTCTATGGAAATATTGTGGCTTTCAACATAAACAGCAGCGAATAAACATAGAAAACTCATTTACCTTCTCAAAAGCTTTCAAGAATACGCATTTACATACCAAATAAACATTTGGACATGTGGTGTAGAAAGGCAAAGAAGTTGATTTTTGAATTTTCACAAATTAAGATCTTTTCAGGGAATAGATCACTGAGTTAAGTAGTCTTGAAGCGTGATGTTAAAGTATTAGGTAAAAAACTATAAATTGAACGATCTTCCAATGATAATGACAAAGCTATCTTAACATGCATGTATACCTACCTAACTACGAATGAAAATTTTGAAAACAGTAATTTGGTTTTGATCAGTCAAACATTTTGACGAAATGAATTTGACACTTGCTGAGATAGCTTTAATCATCGACCGATCGATCGATTTCATTCTCATTTGATATCAATTTGATGAACCGAAAACAAGATCGTTTTTAGTGTTTTTCATTTTGGAATTGTTGTTCTCTCTTAAAATTTTTGTGAATTTTATTTCTTATCAAAAACACCATCCAACAAAAATTATGTAGATACACAGAACGTCATTTAGAGTTGAGATTTAGTCACTTAAATTTTCCATATTATGATGTTTTTTGTTTGTCTTTCCATGCTATAAAAGTTGTCGAAAATTTGCATTGACAACAAATTTAAATATTTTAAAGTTTTGGTTAAGTGATCGACAAACCGGGTTAGGTTATAAAATTCAATGAATTTTGGAATGGAGTTCGATTTACAAAATTGAAATTTTTCACTTCTCTTATTATTATAAAGCCCATTTAAAGTTAAAGTTTTTTTAAGTTTATACGTTTTTATTTATGATTGCTTTCCTCACTGGAAATGAAGACGTTTTGTTAAAAGTTACTAAAATAAAGGAATTTAAATCAGTACTTTAATTATTTTAATTACAATATACAGAGCTAGTTATAGGCCAAAAAAATTTTAGTAATTAGGTACTTAAATTTATATATGCATATGTATAATATATATATATTATTCGATATCGAACATCAACTAGGTATAGATTACGCGTTTTAAACCGATAATAAGTAGGTATGCTACGACTATAACTCTTCAATTTTTATAATACTACGAAAATTATTTTTTAAAATTATGTAAGAATGGCCTTTTTACGAAAGAAACTAGCTGAAAAATTTTTGAAAATATATCTTAAATTGGCAAGCCAATTGAAGATGAACAATTAAGAAAGTTTTAATACTGTTAATATACATATAACTGGAGGGGCTTATGACTATGCAAAGTGAATAATTTGATTAAATATACAATTTTTGATAAAATAATAATTAGTTAAGGGATGCGTGCACACATCTTAGTTATTTAAAGCAAAAGTTTAACTATATATTTTACTGAAGAAAATAAATTGTTTTGTAATTTTAATTATCCTGCCCTCCGTCTCCTAAATTTTGGTTTCTTGTCACATCGATAGTGACAGAAATATGCAACAAACGTTGCTAGGATGAATGCAACAAATGCTGCGCAGCAAATGTTTGCAACAGAAATTTTACGCGATATACTGTAGTCTGCAAAAAAGAGAAAATTTGAATTAACTAAAATAAACAAGAAACGAAGTTAATTAAAGTCAAAGTTTTCAAATCACTTCAAAATTCAAATTAATGTCGAGAATCAATAACACTTTCCTATGACTGAAAGAAACCATTATATGGAGAAAACTTACAAGATTGTTCCAAATATTTTGATTCGCATCGTTCACCGAAGTAGCCCTCAGAACATTCACACGAAGGGTATGAATAGTCCGAAATCTGATAACTATAACACCTTCCCCGGTTCAAGCAATAACTTAGATCGAATGGTGGAGGGCATCTAGAAGACACCATTTGATGGTGGTTCTGCTGTTCTCTTTGGGGTAATTTGTCATCATTGGATACATAATGATTCCTAGAATCAGAACGATTTGAAGACTTTCTTGACTTTTTTGTCCCTAAAGACGACGAGTCTAGGGACGATATATCCCCCATAGAAAGTACCGCAGGTCCTGAGGAAGTATGCTGTAGTTTCCGATCACATTTTTGTTTTCCAAATACAATTTTGCTCGAACAACAGTCTAGGAAAATAAAAGTTTTAACCTCAATACGGATTTATTATGAACATATTCGCTTGCAACCTGCATGCGGGACAACTGTTGACAGCATGAAAGAAAGTATCAAGAAATTTTGTAGAAGGTTTTTAAACTTCATGGTTATGGCATGAAGAATTCGAAAAAATATTTTATTTTAAGGAGTAAATTAATTGAAGAGCACAAAAATCTTTCCAAAGAACTGAGTTTCCATTGTGAACATCTGAGACGCTAATGCCGTGGTGCGGATCATCCTTCAGCTTCCTTGTAAGGTATCACAAAAATTCATCACTTGATCAACTAAAATTAAACTACTTTAAAACGATAAATGGAGTCTTTAACAAATTTTGAAAAATTATCAAATAAACTTTTTGCAAATTTTAATTAGAATGTCCTCATTTCTCATAATGGGCTTCGGTAACGACGAATCCTGCGATTTTTAATTTTATTTTGTTCAAATACTATTCACATCTCGACAGCAAACAATTCGAAGTTGTTTGCTGGAAAATATTACGCGAAAACTCTAATAAATATAATTTAGCTTAGAGAAAACTTAAATTTTCAAGATTTTAGCGTCGAATTTTGAGGTTAGGAACATTTTGGTGCATTTTGAAGTGATGAAACACCATGCTGACTTAATTGGCGACCAACGACCACGACGAATATATAAATTGCACTGATGAGCGATTGATGAATTTCTCTCACTGTCAATTAAAATTGATCCGTTATCTTATTCCAAGAGATGGCATTGCAAACATCTGGTGTGGGATTTTCCTGGGCAATGAGTAGACGTTTTGAGCTAATTACTTCTGAGGATTCAACAGGAAACAAAGTGCCATAATTTAGTATTATAGAAATGCACTTGTATCATTATAGTCACACGCTCAGATCGTTCGTGCGTTAAGTTTAAGCTTTGTACCCGAACCGCATTTAACAAATGTCTTTCGCGTTGTTTGTTGGTGTTACGTTAAAAGTATCGCATGCAGTCCAACATTTTGAATAATAAATAATTGCAAAACACAAGAAATGCATTTACTCAAACATAATTTTTCTCATTTCTTCGCCGGTAGGGCAACGTGGTCTACATACATTCGTATATGATTTGTCCGGGCGCTGGGAATATACCTCAGGAGTACAATTGTGATGAATTTTTTGTCTTTTTTTGTTTCGATTGTTTTCCTGTTGGATAGCCTCTTGTTGACACGTTGAAATACCGAGATCATCTGAACAAACACTGTCCACTGATGGAATTCTCCTATTTCGACAGAAAATCTGAGATTTAATAGTATTTGCTCACTTTTCTAGTTGATTTCATTTTCGGCATGTTTAATGCACTTTTGAAATGTTGACAACTGTTTGAAGCGCAAACTCAAACAAATCGTCTGATCTCCTAAGCCGCCTTATCCCATTCGAAGTGACACTCTGCCGTGCTATACCACCTCGTTTGATGTGCAAAGAAAAACAGAAGTGCAATGTGCATGTGATTAAACATAAATATGTTATGAAATTTGCCTACATCAAATCACCGCGGATGTCCTTCAAAAATTTTTTTTCACCAAAATAAACATCTGCACACCTCCATGTGGTCTGATGGTTTTGGTTCCTTGTATAGAAACCATTTCATTATGTGCGAGGGGTTAAAGCTGATAAATAGTCTCCGATCAGTTTGTGCAAATATTGTCTGTTGTCGTGGTCCAGATCTGTACTCTAAATGGCTTCACGTTGCCTCGTTTGTAACCGAAATTTGCTTGACTCGAGCATGCAAATAAATTAAAATTCAATTTTTAATTGGGCTGGAAACAGATTCGCATCTTCATTGACGCAAAACTGCACTCTGTCATGAACACGGTGTCGGAAGTGAATAGATTACGTACGCTAAACACATTTAGACGCATATTAACCGGAAGTTTCCACTATTATACGTTGTTGGCCGCCTTATAACTGCTGGTCTTAGAGAATTCTTGAGATTCATTCGCCAGTTCCGATGAGTCATGTAGGTAACACTGAAATCAAGAGGGTTTGCGTGGTATATTGTACAACCGTAAGGAACTATCGCAGTAGGTAAGAAGTTTAGGTAGGTACGTGATTGCGCATTTATGGGTTTTATCAATGTATTTTTGTAATGAATGGTTTAACTTCTTGGCTTCATACCTAATCAATATGCTTAAATGAGGTAGAACGTATGTAGTAGGTATCTATTACTGTCATTAAAGGTTACACAATTTAAAATTTGTGGTCACAATGAAATTTGGTGGTCAGCAACGTCTTTTACAACGTACGTGTTTGTCGTTCGAAATTCTTTTGCAGTTCTCAGATGAATTTTGCTGTTTTAATTGAGACAATATCAACAGAGCTGATTCAGTTGTCATTGCGTATAATTAATTATTACTTGTACCTCTTGGTTAATGCCGGATTCTATGTACTTAGCAGAGACGGTGTCCACTACATTTAAATTACAATTCACTTTTCGTCGCGGTAAATTCTGCTGGTTCTTGTTCGGTCATTTTGGATTTAATCAAGTTGAAACGACGGACTATCCGTTTCTGTCTGTTATAAAGGGAGGAAATAGGCCGCAGTTTCCTTTCAAACAGCGTTGACAGTTGGCATTTCCTTCAAGATGGGCATAAAGACGAAGGTGGTGGAAATTTGATGACTTCATATGAAATTCGATTATCTGCTGGTCATTTGAATATGAAGGGCTGGAGAATCTTAGCAATGACTGAATCCGAATAATGGATTCAAAGAATCGAAAAGAATTTACGAGTTCACCGATTTGGTAGGTTAGATGATTACTGTTAGATGATTCTCTGGAATTGTGTAACTTTTATGTTCGACATTTGAATTTATAATTCGGCAACAAGCTGCGACTTATGCAAGTTACCAGTACCTACGTTGTTAGGGTCATTTCAAATTCTGTAGGCATCCAACTTTTCCATGTTTCCGGAGTGTACCTATAATTTGATGTATTCATATGGACAACACGACGTCCGCAAATTTATCCAAATTTTACGTTTGCAAGAATACCTATGTAGGTATATACTTGCCTGAACTTCAGATGATCAGCTCGTGCTATGATCAGACGATTGTGTAAAAGCCCGGCTTAGCATGACTTTCCCTAGAATATTCTCTTTAGCGGATAATTATGACGTTTCCCAGAGGTCTTAGCTCGACATAATTTGTATTCAATCCAATAAATTAGACAAGTGGATCCCAACTGTGCACGTACTCATCAGTCCAACAGAGAATAGTAACGAAATAATTATCTCGGGTTAATATTTTATGATTTATTACGAATTTATTTATTATTTTCGAACAAGAACGGTGGAAACAGACACGAGGTAATAAGAAGGCTTAGAAGGTTCACTGAGTGATAGCCACTAAGGTTTCGGACTGTTGGGCTATAGATCAAACAAATTCTCAAATTAACACAACGTTGTAAAAAGGAGCCGAAAAAGACAACGACGGCGGAAAACATGAAATTTGAATTAATTTAAGCCGATTTGGCAGTGCACCTTAGGCACAGGTGTCAGTTCAAAACAGCACGAATTTGTGTTTCTTTGTTGCGGCTTTCGGTTTCTTACTCTTTTCCTTCATTTGGTGCTGTTCAAAATACAGTCTTGAATTTTTATTAGTTTCGATTTGGCTGGGTACTTTTGGAATGTCTTTAATGTATCAAAAAAAGAAATTCAGTGTTTTTGATTAAGAGCTTTTTTCATTGATCAAAATACACAAGAAATATCCTTTGGATAGTTCAGAATTCTTATAAATACATATCTACATATATAGATACAAGAATTCATCAGCTTTTATGATAGTTACCTAAACAATTAACAGTAATATCTATACAATTTCTCACGAATCTAAATTCATACTCATCTTTTCATTAAAATAAAATAAACCATTAAACATTTTCATAGCAATTATGAACAAATTTTGACTTTTACAAGCTCTAAAGCACACATCGATTTCAGATATTTTATTTACTTTTTATGGGATATGACATTATAAAATGTGTCCGTCTACTGCTGATAGAAAGATACCTACATAATGGCAGAATGTAAATAATCTAGACTTTATGATCATAAATGCAAATTTTCAAAATTTTCGTTTATGGTAGACCTTTGAAATTCATTTCTGTTGATGTTGTGTACCTATGTTTTGTAAACATCGTAAAAACCCCATCAACCAACTAAAACGGGAAACATATAATAAAACTTGACGTTAATGACATCATTATTAGTGGAATTCATAAAGTTTTCGCCTTCAATAATTAATTTTTTCACTAGTCCGGTAGCTTCCGTGGCGAAAACGTTAGCAAACAGTGGTCCTATTTCTTAAGAGTTTTCAAAGTTAATAATTGGGTTCTGTCGTGGTCCCAGCAGGAGGTCCTTTGAAAAAATGTGATGTTCAGTAGCGTTAACCGTTTATGGATGAAGATTTTAGATGAGGGTTACCTGCAGGGAACTTTGTGATTAATTTATATAAAATGTAACACTGGAAAAAGTTAATTTTTTATGTCGAAGACGGTAATAGACAAAAATGATTTGGTTTATATGCAGAACGAGAGGTGGGTTTTGGGTTCCTCAAAGAATGCAACTAAGTGTGAAATATTTACATTGACATAAAGACTCTTAAAATGCTAAACATCAATTACGAGCGAATGAATTTGATTGAGGTAGGTATGTGAATTAGCTTAGTAGTGTTTGACTTTTCCTAATTACTTTTGAGAAAGAAACCGCCATGGTCATCAAAGATTTCAGTTTGATCTGATCGTTTGCGTCTAATACTGGGTCCATTGTTTCTGCAATCCTCCATTTTAGCATCTTGGAGATCATCTCAAAAGAACGTGAATCTTTTGTATATAACAACACGTTAAAACAGAGATTCACTTTCATAGGTCGCATTCAAATAAATGCTATAAGCTGCAAAAAGATCATTGCTAAGCCGGCTTGTGACTGCTCGTGATGTTTGAAAACAACTGACCTATGAATTAAATCTTTATTGGAAATCCTTTAATCCTATTATGCGAATAACTCAATGATAATAACACATGTCATTCGAACGGAGGACGATCAGGCTATTTTCGGAAATCAAAATAGGTTTGGCCCTTTCCCCGTCAATTGTAAGGACCGGTGCTCGAACCTTGCTGACATATTTTCCTCGTCTTAATCGAAACGAACGGTGCTGGCTTGTTGTTAAAAAGTTTTGGAAGACTCAATTGTGTATTGAGCACTCTACGCTCGGTCCTTTGAAAATACACGTGAAATATTAGTTCGAATAACTCAGAAAACTCATTACACGGTCAACAATTACGTACAAAAGAACTCACAATTCGCAGTTTCCATACAATTTAAACATTTTCATTTTGGACCAGATTAACAAGTCCAATCCAATCTAGACTGGCATGTCGCCCTAAAAGCAATTGTTCATCCATGTATGACAGAAGGTTTTTGGGTTATGAACGAGTGTCGTCTTCTCCCAATTACAGACCCCAGAGCAACAGAAAAAAGACGAATTAACACATTAACAATGCCACACTTCGTTCCTGTCAATCATTCATGGGAACAGTACCTTGCCTAGGACACCCTGCCTGTGTGTTGAATGAATTCTTGTACAAAAGTGGCACATTTCGAGTGGTCTTTAAGAGGAAAACGATGTTATTTAACCAGAAAATGTTGCAACGAATGCATCTCAAAATACACATTCCTACTTGTATAGATTCCTTTCATCGTGAAATGAAAACATGTCTTTAAATCTTACAGGATTCAAGGTTTGATGTCTTCGCTGCTTTATAGATTACAATATTTTTTTCCCTAAAAGGTAATAGATACCAAATCTTTGGCGAAATTACCATGGCTGAACGAAAAATATGATATCTCGAGAAAGGATATGGTTCATACATGAAAGATACCTACTCATTTTCACTTGAAGTTAATATCAAATAGTAACATACCTAAAGATTTCCTCGCGTATAGGGATATCAGAAGTTTCGGGGCTAATAAAGCAAGCCTATTGTTTATATGTTTTAATCCCATTCACCGAATTCAATAGCAATAAGATAAGATTGAGATACGCAATTTGGTTATGAGGAGCATCTAGCACCATTTAGCTTCAGGAGAGCCTGATTTCCCACGAATAACTTATATAACTGACGCACATAACGATTATATTTCCCTTTATTCTCTCCCCGCAGATGGAAACTTCCACCATCAACTAAAACAACTGGCTTTTTGATTCGTCAGTTTTTATACAATCCTTTTGTAGACCATTGTAGAAAACTCAATATATTGCAGTCTTAGGAGTGTGGATGTTTGTGTATGTGTATAGAAACATAAGGGATAAAAATAGTTTTGTTCACATCATTTAGGTAGATGGGAAAACAAACACCGATATGGGTTGACATGCAAGCGACAACAGGACGACGACTTGTAATAAGGATTATTAGTAGAAATAAAAAGCCGGGCGATGGCATAAAAGGATAATCAGTTTCGAATACATAACACTATTACAAAACAAGGAATTAAAGTTCGAAAAAGGATGAGGTCTAGTGTGCGTTATGAAAAACGAAAACGTATTTGAATTAGTTAAGGGTTTGACTCGTTTCGTTGTTCTTATGAACGGGCAATAAGGCCATTCAAACCGTGTCATCCTCAATGCAGAAAACCATGAGGAACAGCTGTTAATGGAAATTGTATTTGTTGTTGATTCATGTTTCAAAATGGATACATTCATTGAGGAATTGGCTATAAGTAAACACAGCGATGACAAACGCACTTAATCAAAATGTCCGATAGTGGTTGCATGGGTACAGACAAGGATGAGAGCACAGAGTACACAGAAAATCGAATAAAATTCATGACATCATAAATTATCGATAATCACATTCTATTTTGACAGAAAGATACACAAGCGCACAAAAGGAATCTTTATATTCCCTTTAATCACATTCGTACATAATCGAATCAACAGAAGATCCAAGTCTTTTATTTCCGGTTTTGTTTGGTTCTAGGAAAATTCATTTTCCATTTCCGCCATCCATTTCCCGAATGTGGTTAACGTCGCACCCTATCGACTCAAACCACAAAAGCACAAATCGTCAGGACAAAGAACCCAGATTCAGATTCGTACTGAGCCTGCGAATCGAACTATCGGAAAAGAGGAAAATCCATTTGTTTGAACATTTTGTATAACATTTGATTGTATTTCGTGAAATCTGTGCAAATATTTGTCTGCCGTACACATGAGCACAAAAAGGATACTGTCAGAGCAAGGATCATTGGGAATGAACAGAAACATTTGTTTGACTTGTTTGAAAGTTGTGTCTTTCAAATGAAACACAACTGAAAAAAATATCGATAAGTCACAGCATATAAAATTTTTATAAGTTTCATGTGTCAATATTTGGAATGAAAATTTCACTAACATTCTCCGAACCGCGGCGTTTCATGTTAGTCGGATGTTAATGGCCTCCAAGTTTGGATTTCGCGGTTTCCACCCTTTGATGTCATACCGAGTTTCAATTCGGTTCGAAGTCCTTTTTTAGTCACATTAAGTGCATTGATGCGATTTATTTGTGTTTGTTTTCGGATTAAAATTTCACGGTTTTTCTTATTTCGTATTAGATATAGGGACGACATTCGTTGTATTTATTATTCGACGTGCATTCTTCTCTATTTTCATTTCACAATTTCTTCATCTTTCTGCTTTACCTGGAGCATCTTTTACTTTTCCGGATCTTATTTGTCTCTTAAAATCAAATGATGATTTCAAAATGTTAAACAGACTAGGTCGGTAAGTAGTAGTGGATATCTAGAATATTTTTCTGCATATAGGTAGGATTGACACAAAATTTAATTCAGGCCTTATTTTGATTTGTTGAAGCTCATATTGAATGAATTACTTTATTCCTTAATGGGCAATATCAATAATTTTGCTTGCGTTAATTGAGCCTGGTTTCAATGTTTCTTCACGCTTAGTCAATTTACTTGAATTATAATATTGTTTAAGAAGTAGGCACTCCTATACCACACGACCTACCCGCAGTTTTAGACGTCCTTTAACCTTTCAAAGTGGTAACGTGTGTGTTTCATAAAATTTATAATATCACACTCGATTTAATAAAGAGTCATCAACTGTAGATACCAACATGAATGGAGACTCCATTGACAAACCGATCGTTAATTGATCCCGACGCCATTAATTCTGACAGAAAATCATGGCGGACTGTCACTGCCTTCTTGTTGAGAAGCTATGTCACCCTCGATACTCAATCGACACTGGATGGATTGCTCTGAATTTGAGTTCGTTTTTATTGATTTGGAGTTGTCAATTGGAAAAATTGAAAACTCTTCCATTCTTCATCGTGTTGCAATTGATTACCCCATCGGATCGTTTTGTTGTCAACTAGAAATCAATTAGATCGACAACTTTTCATTTAAAGGATAAAGTCATGACAATTGACGACAGCAATGCTCATTCGAATATAACCTAAATGTATTACGTGTCTTGAGCTATGTTGATGCATTAAAAGTGTCACATCGAGCAGTCACTTGACATTTATAATTATTTAGCATGTTCAATGCCTCCAATAGAGCATTCGTAATAGTAAAGCGAAATAGCAACATTTATTGCGGTTTTTGTTAACAATCACCTCCGCACACAAATATGTAAATAACAATCGATCAACAGAATAAAATGGTGGCTGTTTCTCTTTTGAGATTTAATTTTATTAAAGGCATTTTACGACCTGCGTTTATATGGAAATAATGTCGTGCCCCACATGAAAAAGGCGAGGAAATTTTCTACAGCATTTTGCTTGAGTTTGATCAATAGCAGGAGCCTTTAGACAAATCTAAATCGGTGTTTGGTTAATAAAACAAAATTAGCGCCTACGCGCTTCATTCCAGTAACGAATCACGATTCCTCGCTCTTTCGGGTCGAAGTGTTAAAAATTGTGATTTTGATTACGATTGTGTTTGTTTTCATGTTAAACGTTTGTTTTCTCTGTAGACTGTAGAGTATAGTGTGGCACAGTTGAGCTATGCTTGGGACTCCCAATTTACATTCGCAGTAATAGATCACGCCTCCCCTAGGCTCTTCTTGGAAACTTCAACTTTGTACAGGTAGTCCCTACTAGTAGTTGTTTGTATTACAACATTGCCTGACATGAGTACTTAGTTCGAAAGCAATAAAACTTTTTGTGAGTTTTACCACCAACTCCAACACCTTTTATTCTTAAATCACTTGCTTATCGTTACTTTGCATTCGACATTTGTCAAATCAAATGGTTTCTTGCACGCAATAAAGCAAAATAATTCCGTCAAATGAAGGCGATTCGGTGCTTGCAAGGTACCTACATAAATGGAAAAAATTTATTGTAGTAGAGGAGACGAGTACCTGGTTTGCCTAATTGTGTTCCATTCGTCAAACGAACTTATATTTGATTTTATTACTCCACTGAGAAAGATTATGAGAAATGAATGCATTCATCTCTTGTGAAAGTTCAAAGCAAGCCTTTAACTTCCTTCATCATTTAACGGTTGGCTGTATGCGTTTAAGCGTAAATTTTGCCAATTGTTATCGAAAGCAAAACGAAGCAAAGAACAAACCATGAATAAGTTCACAGTCACATGAATTGGCATGTTTACAAAATTGGAGCCTACGCAAATTGGAGTTGCATTACAAATTTGTAACATTTAAATACGTAAGAAGCGCACAAAGAGTAAAAACTAATTAAGGATCCAAAGCGACAAAGCATACCTAGCAGCAACCTATCGTCATATATCTATAAATATGTTTATTTACCTACATAATATACTCATTGTTGTTATTTATTGTTCCTATGCAGCATTTTTCAATTTCCCAACCATTGTGTCAATGGTTGGCTGTATTCATTTCTGGTGTAACTGGGTTGCCGGACACCCATTAGGTACAAGGAAAGTAGGTATTAGAGAATTCTTTTTGATTTATGATATGCAATTACTATGACTTAAGATCAATTCAAGTCTACGATGGAAACAATGTGAATTGATTTCCTAGTCTAATTTCCTCAATTTTAATTCAAAAACTTCATTTCAAACAAGCGGACGAAGTCTAAGCCTATAAACGTGTCTAATTTCCCAAAATAATGACATCCTGTATTTTGCACATTGCGAACAACTTAAGATACATAAGGTTTCAGAAATACGTTTCAAAAAATGTTTCAAAATCAATCTTTCGAGTTGGTTGCAATTTGTTCACAAGCAAATAACTGCGAATACACCTAAAAGACTAAGAAATAGATTTTTTACCAGGTAATTGAGTTTAACAATGGACGACACTCATTCATAACCTGATTTCAATGATGTTCTTGGGTTTTTCTATGGCTGGAAAATAGGAAACAAATCAGGCAATTGAACTTCTTAACTGAAATCTCTTGCCTACAACCAAATCAATTAACAGCAACCACTTGGTCCATTGGAACTCAAAGAAACATCTCAATTTGTCCTTCTTACCAAAGCACAATTGCACACACATACGCCACAAAAGAAAGTAATTTGAATATGAAACACTGTACAGTATGACCCAGAGCATTTTGTCAGAAAAACTTGAAACCGAAATGGGATTGGAAGTGTTTGTCAGAAGGGCTCAACGAATTTCCAATAGAATCAGCGAGTCCTTTTATGGACTGGGAAAAGGCAAACAAACGTAAAAAATCCTGTCATAGAATCACATAATCTGATTAGCCGTTTTAGTACTTTTTAGATCCTAAATTTGAATGGTTGAACAACACGAAGGACTACTGAAAAGGATGTTTCCCTCGCACTAACCGTTGACAAGGGCAATTGTACGAATACATAAACGTACACGTGTTGTTTGATGTAGTTAATAAGGAACGACGACAGAAATAAATTTAATTTCTGTAAGAATGACAGACTATAAAGGACATTTGCTCCTTCCTCTCTCGAACACTGTTGCAATCAATAGTCAACAGTGAAAAGAATTCGAAAATGAATCAAATGAATTTCAAACTCCGATAATCCGATTAAAAGGATTTTAGTTAAACAGCAACAAAAAGACCAACTATAACAGCAACAATAAAAATATCCTTAATTTGCTATTTTCGATCGTGTTTGCAAAATGAAAGTTTCATTTTCTAGCTGACAGGATACCGAACAACACAAATATACAAAACTTGTACAGAATACGGGTGAAGGGGGCGAAGCAGGAGAATAACAGATTTTTTTTAAGTTCTACTTAAAATTTTGTTTCCTATGTAGGAAGCACAATATATGTATAAACATTGAAAGTTTACTGGTGCAAGGATAAAGGAGGTCCATTTTGTTCGCTTGTTTTTCTCTTGTTTAATTTTCATTCTACATAAAAGAAGAAATAAATCTATCAATAATGACGACGATGATTTGTCCTTTGTCATGTACCTAAGTATTGGATATAGGTACACTTTTCATCTCTTTCTGTCGTGTTATGTTTGCTTGTGTTTCGCAAAGAAATCCACGTCAACATATATCCTGGAAAAATCAGCGCGGAATATGTTGCGAAATTTGCTAAACACTCGTCCTTCGCTGGCCGCATCCTGTGAAATCATCATGCCCCGAAATTGAGGAGAGTTCATCGTCGTCGGTTTAACGGACTTAAAATTCATTCGTGTTTATTTGTGTAGGTGGTCGCAACTGAGCGATAGTGGTTCCTTGTTCTATTCAAGGAATTACTCCATTTCGTGTATTCTTTCCTTGTCGTGTTTTCATGTTATTGCTTGCTATCGGCAAATTTAGTGTCCTGGAGGCATGATTTTTTGTATCCATGATTCCTTGAACATTTTTATCCTTGTCGATGTGCTACTGTTGTATTTTTTTATTATTTTGTATTTTCAATTCATCGTGAATTGCAGTGGTCAAAGCCACGCCCATCGGTACATGGCTTAATATGATGAAGTACACATTTTTTCATTTCTTTTCCTATTTCGCCAAACTTCAACCCTCGGGTTTTGTTTGCTTACAGGGCTCACAGCATTGGAAGTCGTTATGGGGTTGCTCCCTTCACTCATCGAAGCAAACATCGGTTAGTTATACAGGTTTACCTATACTACGCTTACATTGTGTGCGTTTGTTTTGTTTATGCTTACGTCGGTTCACATTCCTATTAGTTTATTGGAATTACTATGTACCCCCTTCACCAAAATCCTTCTGCACGTATTGTTCTTTAAGTCGTTGCAAGGGTGTATTGCCACAAGCAAAACTGCGCTTGAAATTTTTTCAACATTTTCTGATTCCTTCAGCATGGGTCGATAAATATACAGCACTAGAGTAAAGTGGGTAAATACGTTAAAACTGATGCTTGGTACGGACAAGGGGTTGGTATGAATGCGGCTTGATGTTAAGTTACCGTATTACATATTGGAACAGGAGTTCCTCTTTGATCATAATTTCATTTCTTGGCAAAATTTTTCTTTCATTTCCACTTTTGAGATTTGTGAACGCGTTTGAAAGAGATGTTCTGTGCAGGGATTATACCATATGACAGTGTGTAAATGAGATTCAATTTTTTCCCTGTTTGGTCTTAGCCTCCACCCCATGACTAGTCGTTTTTCGTAAATTAACATGCCCGAAAACACGAAAAGAATTAGGGATAGCCAGTGGCAGAACAAGAAAATAAAACTCGACGACCACTTCTACGCGCTAACGACCCCGACTCTATATAATGCATACACGCGATGAGAGAATTTTCCAAGCAATTCAAACAAGATTTTATGCTCATAATTACGATACATGTGCAAGAGAAGGAAAGAGTTTTGATAAAGGAACATGAATGCGATTATGTTGGATTAGCTAGAGTGAGATGGGGTGATGCAAGAAATAAAAATGAACATGATTTCTTCATGTTCAAATAAACGTAAATGCATCTCTTTCGGCTTCATCTAAGTACTCACAGCATTCTCTCTTTTGCATTTACGAACACATCCTAAGCTTTAAAACAAAAAGTTTATTCACTAATGCACTAACACGACTGCAAATCGTAAAATTTGTTTTTTCCAGTCGCGTTGAAATTCAGCTTGATACCATATTGTAGACGCGATTATGTCCGTTTCTACTGCCGACGTACCCTGACGCACTACCGCAAATTTCAAACATTTATTTCTCCATTTTCTCTTCTGTGTACACCAAGTCTCATCTTCGCCCCTACCGTCAATGTGTTCGTGTGAATTCGAACGTTCATTCGTAATTTGTGTTGATTTTTATTTTCCATGTTTATTGACTCCGACAGCGGAGAGGTGTCTCTTTTGGTAAACACGCCGAAACATTTGTATGGATTGCATCCATCCCTCCAACTGCTCGGTTTTAACGATACAGAAATTATGTTTTTTTTCTGAATTTGTATGTACAAATTCACACACACCCTAGAATGAAGGAATGAATGAGATTGTGTTTGTGACATCGTGTAAACCTCGTTCGAATTGGAAATTATGATTACGAAGTTTTGTTGAATTGTTTGTTTTTGGCTTTTTCTTTTGGATTTCTTTTCCAATTGAACTCTGAGCGAGTGTGTGTGTCGATGGAAGCGGATTTGTGGATTGTTATGAATGTATTAGTACATGTAATTCAGCGGTTTGTCAGTTTTAATATTTTCAGGCTATTCAGTCTACCTTCAACTGTTACGCAGAATTGAGTGTTGTGATTGTAGAGTGTGTGGGGTTGAAGAAATTTTTAACAACATAATTTGCGATTGTTTTGATTTCGGGTTCGGGATTTTTAAGTACTTAATATTTGTTTAACATTATCCACTCTGAATAGATAAAAACAGTAATATAAATTATCTGAATAGTGCTGGGGGTGGAAAATTCAAAGCCAGAATTAAATGTCCTGAGCAATCAAAATTCTGAAGTGCTTCAACCGCCAGGACGAATCTTTCGAATAGTGAAAAGTCAAACGAACAATTTTTGGAAAACAGTTAAATGTGTGTTTTTCAATTAATGAATGATTTAAAAGTAACGTAAAAATGAGAAGATGAAAAATATGTGCTTGAACGTTTTTGATGGAAAATATTTGTGAGAAATTTGAAAAAGTGTGTGATTTTATTCAAAAGGATTAAAGTGTCACATCGTATGGTAAATATCTTCCGTTAATTTTGATTCGTGTTTTAAACGTTACTTACGAGTATGTACGATCCATGTTATTATGTTATTGTGAAGATTCTATATACTTACTGTTCTTGATCTGAATAAAATATATTATGTACATAATTTTGATTTCCGTCGGTTTTACTTGAAAGTAACACTGCTTAATCTGCGACTATTGCTTATTTCTCGTATGTATCTACCTGTCAGCATGACAAAGAACGTAGTTATGCATATTTTAAGAATTGGTTTAAGTCGGTTCTATAATATTATTATGAATGTCCTCTCTACGCACATATTAAGTATTATTGACTTTAAATTTAACCTTATTACTTTCCGTGAATGTTGATATAAGTTTGTGCTGATCTTAGCGATTTCGATGACGAGGAAAGATTTTTGTTTGAAAAAGATATTATGTAGATCATAATGATAATACATTACTTTCGAATGCTTGCTTATTAGGTATAGCTCAACTCTTATCCCTGAACCTTGTTTATTGCGTTTGTTAATTTGATATGTAGGTACATACCTACCTACTTTTAAAATTTGAAATATGTTGCTCCCGACTCAAACCTCTATAAATTTGAGCTGATATTTTAAAAATAAGCAATTAAAAAAAATAAATGCCGTAAATCTAACTTTAGTTGCTTGAATCTTTCTAACTTCCGAATTAAATGAAGCTTAATATTTTGCATATACCTAGTCAAATGAATTTTCCAATGAAAAACCAGTGTTATTCTAAACCTCTCCGTGTGCGATCGTGATTAGGTACCAATATTTCTGAAGGAATGTTTATCTGACATTCGTATCAAAGTTTTGTTTGCTTCCAACAACTTTCAAACTTTTCAGCTTTTCAAGGGAAGTGCATCAAATATTTGAACTAAATAATTTTCATATTATTCCTAGAAGCATTATTTAAATCAGTTTCTTTAATTTTGTTTCCTGTCAGAAAAAAAACACATGAGTAGCTTTATTTATCCGCATCTCATGTAAGAGGATATACATAATCTGCTTTTGAAAACTTTTAGTTATTCTGCAATAAGGCATTTGAATGAATATGATTGATAAAACGCTTTCCAAATAATTTAAGTTCGACCAATAATTAAGTTCGTGAATTAAAGTTTTGTAAATACATAATTCGTGATTCTAAACGTTTTTTTGATCCAATTTGAAATAATCTAGTGAGGTAACGTAATTGTGATTATAAGTTACACTAAAAACCAAGACAATCGAGATATCAACTGAATGTGGAAAATCAAAAATTTTCGTTCTGGAAGTTGTGCAACTATTTTGAAGCACAAAATATAAAGTAATATTTTAAAAATCGACTAGTTGTTGGTTAAAATGTTTAAAATTCTACAAAGTGTTCAATGAAAAATTTATCCATTGGATACAGTCGATCCTAAGGTGTCGTTAAAATTATCTATGAAAGCACTAAATATAATAGATCTCTGATTATCATTGCTGGTAGATTATTCGCAACCAAAAGCACGGAGTCCGACGGTAGCTAATATCTCTTGGGTAGTCATTCCCATATAAATCAATGGCTATAAAAAAAAAAAAATGGGGAAAATAAAGATTCTATTACCTATCTTCTTATCACAAATTGACTACAACATCTTTGCAAGATACCTACAACAAGGAGTTGCTGATTAATTAAATAGCTTTTTGGTGTTAATCTTTGTCGTGTCTCAGTAACAAAACACGAAAAATCGAGATCTTGATCAACAAATTTGATTTTATCTGCTTGAGGTTCAAAGATCTCGACTGAATATTTTCGTGTTGTGTTAAAACTCAAATTACCTTCTCAGTATCATTCTCTAGATAATATATTTTTGGAAAAAATAAGATTACCGAAAACATGAAAAAGAAAAAGCTTACACCATTTTTGCTGCATTGCTTTATTTGAGCTTAATTATAGATATCACTAAGATTGAAATTGCATTCGTATTAACAACAATTACCGATTTTCAACAATAATTTTGTCAATTACTGTAACACACTTGATCTTGTACTGTTAGTGCTATGAGTTCTGTTGACACTGTCATTCAGAACTAGTAGGTACCGGTTTTATGTTAATTAACTGGGTTAACCTGAAGCAGACTTGTTCTTCTAGAACGAACGATTTTGTTCGTCCGTTGCCCCATTAAACTTATACCGTGGCTTTGATAATGGAACATATGATTTTGTTATTTGATTTGGGTTTTAAGTCATAACATTCTAAAAATTATGATCTAAATCACATTATTAACTTGAAAGTCCCAAATTCTAATAGGTTTGTCTGTCATCTTAACGAAAAAGCAAAATCACTTCAAACATATAAACACTGGTTTATGTACATATGTTAAAGAAAGAGAACAACTTATAAAAAAAGTATTCAACTTTTCGTTGTGTTTCGGTATCATAATGTAGATTTAAGAAAACATGTTTTGGATATGTTTGATTTTTAAGAACAGATTTACAAACAAAATTTAATATGTTCTGTATTAGATAAAAAGTGATATTGAAACATAAAAATAACGAACAGCAACAGATCAAATAGAAGTTGAAAACAGTTGATGGAATTGTTAATACCTTCAACACTTGGAACATGCTGTTCCAGTATAAAGTCATATCTAATATGTGTCGTGATAAAGTTCTTCTATGGATTACGATATCATTGTGATTTTCAAGTTTTGTGTAGTTTTGTATGCACTTTTAAATGTCAATATCTTGTCGGTGTGGCATGTCTGTCGGTGCTTTTGATCAGCTGAGAACATGACAAAACTGAGGAAAATTAAATATCCGCCAATGATGAGTAGATAGATTTTTTTCGAGGATGAAGATTAAATATTTGCTTGAGTGGCCATCAGAAATGGCGTTGTCACACATTGCTCAAGATTAACATATAAAAATGTGTCGTTATTAACTTATACCTATGTGATAAGATAATTTGTATGTTCTGATAATTAATTGACAATTCATTTTGAAATTTTTATTTTTTTACAGAACACTGTCTCATCGAGCCCGCCATCACCGCCTCCCGCCATACCAGTAACAATGGCTGTTACATCGACTGTGCCGCCTGGAGCACGTAGTGCTTCACCGTGTACAGCTCCATATGGGCAACCAAACTCAAGATGCTGTGATACTGGACGAACGATATTCACAGATCCAGTTACTGGACAAACTTTATGCTCATGTCAATATGACTTATTAAATTATCCAAGATTAGCGGCTGGAGCTGGTATTGTGGCTGCTGGGCCGGGTGGAGTACCATTAGGTGTTTATTCTGAAGGTATGGCAGCATACTTATCTGGTATGGGTGCTGAACAACCATCATTTTATCCAAATCCGGTAAGTGTTATTGCGTTACAGCTTCCACAAGAAATTCGTAGACTCAAATTGTATATTCCAATCCTTTCATAAATTTATTTCCAACAAATATCGGCAAATACCTATATTTCCATTTATTTAAATTTTTTCAATAGTATGTTCTTTATCTGTTAAATATACTTGGACATGATACACACGACACAGAAGACTAATTATGGCAATCAAAAAGTTAGCTCTCTTGTTCGAAGTAAATTTACCATAGGAAAATGTGCTCCGCAACACATTACAAATCTTGTAGAAGAATACCGAGCTAATGCATTAACAAAAACTCGTTGTGTATAGTTTTGTCTTGTACACCATATGCCTGTCTTTGGTTGCTACTTAGTTAACAGTGAACCATTGCAACCATAATTAAATTGCATGTCACAAAGAACATGAAAAGTAACTAAATGTATTATTAAGAATAACTAAATGACCTCATATAGCATACGAGCTAATTATTAGCATAAATATGTAATTAACAAAGTGTCACGAGGCGGCTTTTTTTGGAATTGCTCCAGCTTGTTATTGGTTCCCTTTTAGACTCAATGTGCATTGGAACAATATCAAATAACTATCTACTGCAAAAAATTACCATTTCGAGCAAATGAATTGTCGGAATGTTTAATGTTCCAGATTAATGGATTAAAAAAATATTTTTAAACCATATTTGTCTAAATGGTTAAGCTTACAGTTTTATTTTCAATATCTAGAAACGTCTAGGTACAGCGTTACAGAGGTTAAGGTATTGAAAATTTCAAGTTGTTGTTTTCTCTTGCTTTCTTAGTGTTATACCCACATTGGTTAGATTAGACTAAAGTCTTAAGTTCTAAGTAAAGATTATTGAATAGTTTCTGCTTTGTAACACATCTTTAATCTCGTGACAGTTTGACGAGATCATATCTAATTTAAAATTATTCACTGAGGACCAAAAGAACCTTTGTTGCCTAGTAAGGCCATCAAGATATGACAAGTTTTCTTTTATATAATTGAACATCCAATCGACATAAAATCCAAGCAACCAAAACCAATAAAGCCTTTATAGTCGACAGTCAACAACTTCCTTTACAGCCACTTTAACTGCCCCATCGTGTCCATCTAGTATCATCACGTCCAAATGTTTTTAGTACGTGTTAACAAGTTAACATTTTTGTAATAAAATTAATATTATTAACTTGCATATTGCATTCGATTTGATGTGCTAAATAGCATAATTCCTACAAAGTCGTCGTTCAAAGTTGTTTTGTCTCTTTGTTACATACGGCGATTCAAACAAGTTTTCCACATGTCGTTGGTTCTTTTGATCTAGCATTGGCTAGTCACGTAGTTTAGTTGGTATCGTTTCGGATTGAGTTATGTTTGTAGTTTTCGATAATTAAATGTCATCCGATTGGATACCATCAACATGAAGAGACACTGCTAGAATCATAAAATGCAGAAAGTTTCTGCAAAAGGCGCGAATCCTCATTACCTTGCGTTTCACTTGAACGTGCGTCTGTGTGTTAGCGATATGCGCAGGTGCACACAATTAGTTGCAATAGGTTCTGTAACCAGTGCAATTATAATGCAAATCAATTTTGATTCAAATGCGTGCGTGTAAGCTCTCTGACAAGTCTTTCAACAGATCGCCGTCGTCGGTCTTAAATCCTTTTTGTTCAATACATTTCGCACAAGAGGTAGCCCCATATTTCCTCTTGCGTCTTGTGGATTTTGTCTCGGTTTCCACAGTTGTTTTGCACAGTTCACTATGATGTGGTGCAGGTTATTTTACACCTTTTTCCCTAACTTGTCGTGTTACTTGTTAATGGCAAAGAGTTAAATTCAGTTCTGGGTTATAGTCACTCTTGTTGCAGTTTGTGTTGCTACTTGCCATCTCAGTGCTTCTTATTCTTATTCTCAGCATTGGCCAACCAATATAAATGTCGATATCACGTTTTACATGCAATGGTGGTTCTGTTTGATAGTACCCACCTAGACTTGTTGCTCGCCGTTTTAAACTAAACATATTCTCTTTGGTTTCACTTTGTCCGCTCCTGTTTTCATGTTGAAGCTTCTTTAACTATTAGCAGAGTTTTCTATGTCCGGTTTATTTTATTTCGTTTTCTTCAGAATAGACATGGTAAGTGCTAAAGGAAGAATTCTGAATCAATGAAATGTGAAATTTAATGGAGTGGCGTGATTTGACTATTAAAAGGTAAAATAATTGCTTTTTCGATATTTTGCAAATTGAAAAATTAATATCAATAAAAAAATATTCGTACAATTTTGTATTCTACGAAGGAATATGTCTGGACATTGGATGAATGTTATCTTAGTGGCGCTTTGGTATGTTTCTTACAATAAAACGTCTTGTCACTCAAAGTAAATTGTAAATTGTAGATATAACGGAATTTTTAAACAATTCTCTTTGGCGCCACTCATTTTATTTTGAACGAAAAAATAAATAATTAATCAAAATATTAAGAGGTAAAAAAATATATATGAGAGATTTTCTTTGCAAATCTGGGTCGTTTATATAACAGCGTTATTCATTTTGCGGTTAACGGATTTCATTTCCATTTTCCTGGACCTTTTCCTTTACACATTGGCACAAAAGAAAGACCCACAATACAGTAGTCTACAATTGCTGTCGTAAAAACACGCTTTTTTTATATCTCATGATAACACACTTTTAACACAACAAATTGGCTAGACAGTTTAGCTCATACGATCATACGAGTAAATATTTCATTCATATATTCGTCTAGTGCAGTTTAGCTCATTCAATTCTAAATGGACTGCATTATATCGAATGACAATACTGGCCACCATCGGAGGTCCATCCATTTGTCCGTTTAGACCATGAAATATGACATCAAAAATCGCTCTTCTCTTGACTTTTCCCTGGAACAATTTATTAGGCTTGTCATCTTTTGTGGATTGCAGAACGTTCTTGTATAAAATCGCAATGTGTTTGGTTTGGTTTTTCGTTTGTTCGTCTGGCTGTTGAAACCTTGTAGTTGTATGATATGCGGCGCTGCAAAACCATAGTCCCTCCACTATTTCTCATGTAACTTTTGACATTCCACTTTGTTCCTATAATATACCTTGCGGGAAAGAAGCATGAGAAGAGTTATTTGCCTTTTTAGATACGTTGAAGTTTATTGTTGTTTGCAAAAGTCTCAGAAAAACAAAACAACATTTAACTATAGATCCACGTACAGTTTTCTTTAATGGTGTGCCCATACATTAGCATGAATGGAATAATTCAATCAACTGAGGGAATAGATAAATTTCAGCCCAAAATGTGTCCAGAGTAGGGTCAGGTAGAACGCTAAAATTAATATTTATATATTGTAATATATAATTTATTTAAAATGATCCCCGAGCTACTTTCAATATATTGATCGGATGATTTTATCAGCATATAAGTCAGTATATTTTTACAGGGTTGACATGTTCATTTCATCATGTTTCGACATTTCCAAGTAGGTAAACTAACTAATCATTTTTGTGTTTTCTGCATTTTACTCATTCTGCAAACTGTATAACAGACACCAACTAACATAGATCCGAAAATCAGTTACTCTTTGACAAAATTTGCGTGTGTAATTAGTCAAACTGTTTTGCAAACATTAATAAAGCCCTTTTACGAAATTCACCATGACAGCATGATACGAACCAAAAGCATGCAGTTGTGATGATGATACTTAATAGCAAGTCAGCTTGTATAATGGTGATGGGGGTATGGTAAACTTTGTAGATGTGTCCTCATTTAGGTTTATTTCGACAGTACAGGATTTACTACCATAGTACGTTGAACGAGGTACGTAACAAGTCCTGAATGTATGTATGAATTTGTAGAGGTATACTTAACTTTTCAGTAGATAAAAGGACCGAAGGAAGAAGCGCAACGGACACGGGTGTTATATGTTTTACACGAACCAGTGTCACCTCTTAAAACATGTTACACTATGCAGCAAACACACATTTCTATCAGATCCATTGACTGAAACCACAACAAACCCTTCATTCACCCGACAGTGTCAATGGGTAGTAGTAGTAGTTGTAGTTATACTAGAAGAAGTAATTTTAGTGGCTCATCGTATATGTACATTGTATTTGGCCTACGTTTACGGGTTGTTGCTCGAGGAGTCAGAAGGTGAAAGGATACAGTCATTTTGGTCATTTGTTCTCTATGCATGCAGTATTTTGTCTTGTGGTCTGTGCCTAGGCACAAATAAATTTTATGCTTGCTGCTCATCCATCCCGCTTAAGGTATTTGAATGTACGTTTATCAGGATTACGTTGTACAGATTCAAAATTCAAGTCAATAACACTTCAATCCATACTAGAAGTATGGGAGAAGAGTCACACTATTGTTGGACGATATGTAAATTTTGGAAGTATTTCGAGAAAAGTAAACCGAAATCCATAAGATATTCATTTGGTTGTGAGTATACGTTTTTCTCTAAGGATTTAACTTGATTGCAGGAAGTCATACCCTTTCGTTTATATATCTAAGACTCTATAAACAATTTAATACTGCCCAATACTGTACTTTATAATGTCATCAAGGCACTCAGACACCAAATGCAGCATAGACAAGTCCGGGTATATGTTTTGGTGGTATCATCATCGTTACAACATACCGGGTACATGTGTCAGGTTAGTTTGGAACAAGGATTAGCTATTTGAATGGGAAGAGTTAATTCAGCAAAAGCAAATACCATTTACCACAAATGGGAGTGTGAGTTGGGCATGCCAATGGGGATGTTCCGCATATCTTCAGTCACCCATCGTCAGTGGAACTGATTTTGGCACTTAGATTTTGTTGTTCAATATTTCTAGAGTTTTCGAAATGTCATGTTTGAATACTGATGGATTCGTTATACGACTGGAACTCCATACCCGTCCTGTATACAAACTTTGAGAAAAGGTCCTTCTCTAGTATGTCTCGTATTTATTCATTTACAACGGCATTAATACTAGGAAATATTGAATCTAGTGGTTTTACGCCAACTGACACGTTACAGGGTGAATGTTTGATTCACCCGAATCCAGATTTTGCATGTTTAAATTGTTGCCTTTTCAGTTTGAATGAAATGGGGTCGAAGAGTGAGTGAATGAGTGTCACAACAGAAATAACAACGACAAAATTTGGGAATACAAAAAGAAAATCTCTGAACTGGAAAAACATGCCACATGGGATGCCGGGAGCAACATTTTACCGAAAAAGCCCCTCATTTTCCATACCAACCGTGTTCTTTTGTATCTGTTATTTGTCTTATAACTGTGGCTTTGTTTTATGCCATTCCTTGTGTTTGTAGGTTAAATTTTCAGCGAATTTTAGGACAATCTCTATACGGCTCAGTCATGACACTGTCATGGCGAATACCTCTTGATCCCCATAGGGCTATATAACCCTACTAGTTTGTGAAGTACCCTCTTCCATGCTGGATTCCCAGCTTTCGATGGATACATCTCTCGTTTGGGAGTTGGAAACATTTTGCATAAAATGTTTCATTTGTTTCGTTATGCTTCGAGTGGTTTGCGTTGGTTTGATTCAGTTGTTGTTCTTGCAATTGTTACTTTTTTGTGTTTTTCTGATAGTATTATTATTGTATTATCTATTATTGTAGATACTGTTGTTACTGTAGTTAGCGTTATTAATACTATGCTGTCCTTGTAACGACATGCAACTGCTTTATATGATATATACTACGTACACATGTTGGTCCCTACATGACTGTTGGCTATTTATCTTATTTTACGATGTATCTCATACATATCTCACCCATTTTGTTGTATATTTGCATTTCTAGTCGCACTCAAATGTACTTTCCCGTGGCTTCCGAGAGTATTTAGGACATGTGGATTTTTGGTTTCTCTTTTGTACAATTCCCCACATTGTGGTTATGTTGGACAATTTTGTATTAACATTGTAAATTGTATGATGTATGAAGTATTTAATCACAAGCATAACGAATAGTTTTACTTGATGACATTTTGAAATGCCGGATTTTCGGGAATGCATTATACTTTGACTAGAACAAATTTTTTGCTCTATCTCAGATAATTATATCCAGTATAAGATATTACTTTATAAACAAAAATTAGTGAATTTTAATTAGGCAAGTTTCTAATGAATCGTTTTACTGCTGACGAGTTAACGAAATAATACAAATTTTAAATATGCGAAATTCACGCAAACCATGGGCTTTAAGTTACGACGGACTACGTTTATGAATATTTATGGATTTCTTGTTTTGGGTGTTTGGTCATGTATAATAACAATTTCTTCGTATTAAAATTGAATCGGATTAACTTATTCATATGCTACGATTACATGTGCCAACAGTTGGGAACAAACTAATTACGAATGCCTAATCAACTAGTTCTTGTGTTTGGTAAACAATCCCTGTTCTCAACAGCTTCAAACTCTCAGAACTAGACGATTGGGAGCCTCATTTACTCATGTCGCTTAACAGATGAATCCTCAGAACATTTGTTTTTTTAATATTCTTCAGTACGATCTAATGGGGATTTTGTGTATTCGATAAACGTCTGTTGATGTAGCAGCTTGTAATAGCTCGAGTTGAAAACCAATTAGTGCTTATTAGTTGGCGTGTTGATTGAAGTTTCACCAAATTCTTTATGAACTTAGTGAAATAATTGAAATGAGATGTAAATAATGGCAGCGCGTACCCTCGTGTAGTCTGCAACTTCAACCATTCCCACTTCAGGGTTGAATGTTTTGATTTTCTCAATAAACATAATCGATTCGTCCGGTTACATTCGACAGCGAAGTGGGTGGTCAAAATGTGAAATTTTTTTCTGCATAAAATATCTCAAATGTTTCTTCACATACTTAAGCGTGAAACTGCAAAGGAAGTTTAATTTTTAAACATGGCGGAAATTGGAATCTTTTTAAATGAGATTTATTTCTCAAAACAAATTAGAGAGTAATGAATTGCATGTAACAACAACAACAAAATAACAAAACATGCCTATAATGGTCTAATAACTTTAAGTACTTCCTGTACAAAACAATAAAGTAACAAGAATTTCAAAGTCGATTCGGTGATTGTGTAAAAGAATGGAAGGAACATGCTTGGAGTCAACCATATCATGTGGTGTCTATACAAGAACAACTGCACTATGTTGATAGAAGTAACTAATTGTAAATTGGACCGTGAATCCGAAAAAGTCAACAGGAAGAAACGTTTTGGATTCTTGGCATTATCTTGGATATAAAAGGCATTTGGTTCGTACGTTCAGGCATTTTTGACGTTCCATGCACGTGTCAAAGTATTTGCTGAGAAGTGTGTCACGATCAGAGCATAAGAACTAGGTATCCAATTTTCTGTATCACACGTCGTGGTTACTTGCGACAAAGAAACTAGCCTAGTTGAGTTATCCTTGTATGGATAACAATTCCTTCAGACGAAGATATACCGTTCCTAATTAGACACAGTTGAAGCTACTGAAAATATAACTCCATTTTTGCAAAATCACTGATCAAAAGCACAACCATATGCATTTTCAAAATAGATATTGTGAAAAAATTACATTTCATTTGAAAACATTAGGCCAAATTTAACATTGTTCCAAATTCACATGATCACTTAATCAGCTGGTAAGGTGAAATACATACGCCTGAAACTTAGGTTCTACTAGACAACATAAAAATTTGATTGAATTCTGTTTGATTACAATCACTATGTTTACTTGAATAACTCCCAAATAAGTAAAATATTGAAACAGGCAATCAACATCACTTGGAAACATTGTTACCATTTTCGTTTTCTTACATTCAATGCTCTCTGGTTGGTAAGACGACAGAGTTCAAGATAAAAACGAAGAACATCAAAAGTTTGTTATCAGACATTTTGCGTTTCCCCAACAAAATGATTAATTAACACTTGGAAAATTAATTAACGTCGCATGTATAGACAAATTTTCCGTTTCGGTTCGGAAGTTCGAAACAGAAACGGAGGCGGCAGTGAACAAGGTTTCCAAACCATTAGATTGAAGCGACGGAGGCGGTTGTATCGGGAATTGCTGGTGACAAGTGTCAAACATCAGCGCTGCGATAAATTTGCTAGTTTAGGTTTGACTTTAGGAGTAGTAGGAGCTATTCAAGAAGGCAGTAACCATTGGACGAATTTCACAGATGAGTGGATATGCCAAAGAAAATAATAATGACAATTGCACCATGGTCTATTTTTGCATGTTTTTCCTGGTCCATTTCGGCTCCGTGGTAAAGGAAATCTTTATCAAGCAAACTCAGAAGTTGAAAAAATTATGAAAGAATCCAAAATCAAAATCAACCATAATCTAAAGTTCAAGTGTAACCAGATTGGCGTAAATACGAGCGACTCAATTCTTTGTTTGTTTTAAAATCAAAAAACAGGCGAAAGGTGATGTTAACCCCGTCGATTATGAAAAGACAATTTTATCATGCACTTAAAATAAAAACATAAAAATCCATTAAAAATTTAAAGGTGCATTTTTATTGCTCTCCGACTAGCCTGGTTGCATGCATTTCGCGACAAATTTTAACTCCTGTCATTTGCATTGAAAAATTAAAAAGTTTCGGACATCTGCTGCTGTATTTTCCCCAAGAGTGCCATGTACATTTTAATTGAAATACAACTTTTCCGATGTAGCTTGGTCTCATTATCGCAATTTTAAATTGCATCAGTTATTGCATTATGTATCTACAGAGAGTGTATTAGCAGATACGACCAGAACCAAAATTCCACTGTTCCCAATATTATTTTCACTTATCAGTCTTTTCACTCATCATTTGGAGCAAATGCTCTGGAACTGAATACTAGGTTATTAACGAAATTATCAGAAGTCATTAAAAATAATTAACATGTTGTTTGACGCGAGATATTTTAAACAGTACTTGTCACAAAAAAATTACATCAGCTTGACACATAAAAAATAAAATCGAAATACATGAAAAATTTAAATAAATTTAACGCGATTTTTTGTAATTATGCGATGAATACAGTGAAATTTTGTTTTCAATTATCACTATTTGCAATGAGTTTTTATTGAAATTCTTTTTATTACGCAGAAAAAGACTAAAACACAAATTTTTATGGTCATTAAGGAGTTATTTTATTTAATTTTCATTACACTTGTTTATACAGATGCCTTGCAATTTTCTTCTTCTCTCATTGCCCGAAATATATGTAGGTACATATAGGTACCATTAAACAAATATGGAAGGAGGGGTATGAAATTTTTTCTAGAATTTGTAATTTTCTTCGTGTTTATTTATGTGAAGTTATCAATCATCTCGATCATATAAAGTCAACAGACGAGAAAGTGATGGTTTTGGTTTGGATTTTATTTTGATCAATTCTGACTTTTGATTTTCATTGTTACAGTGAATCAGAAAAATGAAATTGGCAGCAATAATTCAAAAACATTCTGATATCTCGCATAAATAGTAAATTAATCTTATTTCTTTCCTGTTTTAGGCTGGACTTGACCTCAAAGAAAATTTGGTGGCTGGAGCTGCACCATGGCCATATCCATCAGTTTATCACCCGTATGATGCAGCATTTGCTGGATATCCTTTCAATAGGTGAGTCGAATGTTTATTACAAATTTATAATACAAGGTAACTCTAACGACAGAAAACCATTGCAAACTGATGGATGTGTGTAAACTTACGTTAGCGTCTTCGTCATGCATAAGACGGCGTCCACCTTCAGTATGGCTTGAGGTTTGTCATTTACGTCAGCTGTTCGAAGCTATAGCCTTCTCTCGACGAAATTCTTTGAAGTCTAGACGCAAATTTGCGGAGTCTTCCAAAGTGAAACAATAATTAATTAATAGTTCTGGGGTCTATATCGATTGGCATGCCGCTGTTGATATTTCTTTCAGTTGTCGCGACATGGTCAATGCCTCTGGCACTTATATACATTGAATTGTAAAAAAGCAAGCGACATTACCAGAATAAGCACAACTTTCATGTAGAGGCCCGTCAAAAGTGTCAAAACTAATAAATTCTGAAGTATATTGGTATGATATCGATAGACTTATCATGATCTCTCGACTTACTGACTATACGTACAATACAGACTGGTGGCACAGTTCATGTTTGATGTTTGATTGATTGAAGGCTTCGACTGGCTATCTCATTAGGTATGCCCGAAATAGCTTCTTCTTCTCAGGAAGAACGATGAAAATCTTTTGTAAATTTTTGTGCACGCGCCTCGTTACTTCTTTTTGTGGCGTCTACTGCTATGATAAACATAGGACAATCCACAAAAGCTGGTAAATCATTTTGTGCCGAATGGTAGGTACTAGTTTCAATAGTGTCGTTGAAATTGCACTCATTCACTCAAAGCAAACTTAAGAAAAAATTTGTATGATTCTTCGAAACAATCAGAAAAAGTGTTGCGATACGAAAAATTTAAATACAATCAAAGTTTTTATTAAAAAAGCTGTAGCGAAAAATTGTTGCTATAAAAATTAATAAATCTCATTTATTTACAATCGAATTAAATCAATATGTATTGCACGTGGCTTGTTATAAGTCTTGGGTACGCAATCGGGCGTATTCCGCGTCACTTGCACCTTTTATGTGCAGTGATCGTTGATTGCAGTTTGGTATCATTGCATTGATGACAATTGCATGAGGCTCATTGTTAACAAATTCGATTAATTATAGAATTTTGATTTTCTCCAATATCTTTATTTTTGAGTTATTTGCTTAAAGTCTTATTTTGGTGGTTTGAATTCAATGGGTACTTATGGGAACTTCGGAAGGTAGACATCACGCAGCATTTTTATTATCAATGCATTTCTGTCTTTTGAATTTAGCAAGTTGCACTTGCATGAATGCAAATTTTTGTTCAATCAACTTGGAATGCAATTGTATCGAGACCTACCATACTTAGAAGTACTGCATATGTCGGCTGATCTTTTAACATGGAGAAAATTTACAGTGTGAAAAAAGAACAAATTAATTGGAATTTTGTTAATTGTTTCACAATTATTTAGCTTAGGTACTTGATTTGAACAAAAAAGGAATGAAAAACATAATTAACACTTCAAGTAGATGCAAATTTCTCCTTGTCGGCATGAGTCGGTCTGTTGTATTCCTAGTGAGTTATTGACCATACAAGGACACCGCGACTGGTTCGACGGGCAGTTTAATAGCTATTGGCATCAGTAATTACTGAATTCGCATTTAATATATTGAATTGAATACTGAGACTTATCATGAAATACAATTCAAAAACTTTATTCTTCTATGCTAGTCTTGCGTAATTAATGTAATTTTGATTCCTTAAACGACATAAATGGAATCCGTGTGATTTAAGGTTAGGGTGGTTGTTTTTCCATGATCAGTTGGAAAAGACCCTTAAAGCATTTTCGTGTTTCATGTTCGGTTTGTTTGCAAAAAGTCGGCATTTGACCTCCCATATCAACATTTACTAATTCGTGAGGTTTTCTAAATGAAGGGGTTCTCATTCTACGTGAGGGTTCTCCACGTGAACATGATTTTATCAAGAAGAGGTGGAAAAATCTGTCAAATAACAGGAGAAAAAACGAATAACATAAACAACTACCATCGAATGAATCAATCCGAGAATAATTGACACTTCCATTACTGCAGTACGACGGCATTACGTTACGTTTCGTGTAATGTTAATGTCGAGAGACAAAACAGGGTTTTGCTCTTAATTTTTTCCCTTCCATGTTACAGTATTAAGCATGTAACAACTTTTCTGAGAAGAAGCATCCCCCTTTTAAAGAAGCAAGTACACTTTTGTATACTACTTAAATGAGTGTTCATGTTATTCAGAAAGTGCAGAGGTAGTGCATGGAATAAATTTCTTCTGCGCCTGCATTTTTGAATTATTGATGTGCTAGGTAGTGTTGTGACATTCGAAAAACTGGCTTGATGAAGAAACAATGTGGGGAAGAACCTCCTTATTAGATAAGGTATTTCCTTTTACCAACAAATTAATTATTTCCTTCAAAGTTCCTTGCGTCATAACAAATTACGGGTAAATTTTTGAATGAAGCTATATCTTATTGTGGAATTTCTTCGTGGTCTCGACTAACCAGAACACTCATCCAAAATGTGTAGAAAAAATCGACAAATGTTCAAAATATTTCAGGAGCATTAATTTGTCTTCTCATGTTTGACATTTGAAGGTCTACTCGGGTTGAATTTTGACACTGTCGACATGATATTTTCATTTTAAGAAAATTGTTTGTGACATAGAAGACTATACACAAAAAACATGTCATCGCATCTAGAACAACAACGACCAACTACAGGAAGTATTTATGTAGGTATATCTATATATAACTTACATATATTTTAATGATGGAAATTGCCTCAAAGATTGATTTTAGCCAATTGAGTGTCATTAAATCTTAAGGAGCTGATAATATTCTTCCGAATATCAACTTTATATTAGGAAAAAATTACTTTACTCCCACCCATACCATTCTTTTTCGACCCGCAGCTGCCTAGGCGTCTTAGTCTCACCTTTAGTCTCAGAGTGTCGTTGGATTTTCGAAATTCCATGAAATAGAATTATTCAAGACAATAACTACTTGCCATTAACTACTCTAGTCACTTAGCCTTAATATAAATCCCATCAACATTTGCCTTTAAATTTCAAAGCAATTTTCTCATGTGTAAAACAAATTCAATTAACTATGACTGTGAAAACATAATCGCTGTAGGCATAAATCCAGATATCTCAAGCCTTTATTTCATTCCGATAAACGATGTTAAGTATCTAATGCTGACATAGAATTAAACAAATAACTGTCCATTGGATTCGATAAAAATCTTAAATCCCGATTAAAAATTGCCGTAGATGTGGTCGGTATGTTACTGAAGGCTATGAAGAGACTTGGAAACCTGAGAAATTCATCAATAATGTCCCATGGACGGATGAATCTATAGACTTATAGCGTGATTATCTAGAAATCATGTTTTTAACTTTCATCTGTGGTACAAGAGAAAACGTACTAATACCTAGTACAGAAGAGAAGAATTGAATAAAGTAAGAAGAAAACAACTTGAAATTTTACATCCATATATGTACATATATAAATGTATATGCATGCATGTGTTCACTTTGAACAACCAATAAATCACATGTCACCTAAAATGATACTTAAAGACATTTAGATAAGCAACAAGAATAGAATCATTGAAACAGGAACCGCCATCATAGACATAAAAGATCAATGATATCCGTCGATCATTTGATCAATGAACGAATGGAGGCTTATTTCAGGTCAAATCATCTAGTCATCTTGAATTCTTTTGATTTCTCGACACTGAAATGCATCGGTCTTTGCGTGTCATAGATAAAATCATTGCAGACTTTGGCAACAATTTATCACTTGCGACTAGATGAGAAAACTATTCGTCTATGATCTATTTCATGATCATTTCACAAAAAGTTCATTCGCATGATGATCGCGCTGAATAAATTTCATGAATCAAATCGTTAATTCACACACAATCAACAGTTCAAACTAAAATTATCATGTCACAACAATAAAACATGATCATTGATCGTTATTTATTCGAATTTTTGTGAATGCAGTTTTTTCTGCTATGTCTCTGATATTTTGACAACATCGATATTTGTTAATTCAAGTGTTTTCACTGGCAAATCGTTGTGTGCTGACAACAACTGACATATTTATGACATCTCGGATGTGTGATCAATTTAAATGCAACCAAATACGAAAGGTGTTGACGTCCTTAATACGCAACATGATCGGAGTTAAGTTGAGACTGGAAATCCAAAATTCTTTGACTCTTTAGCTTCGAGCGCTGTTTTTCTTTCAATGTTTGTTTTTGAGGCAATCACGGCTTCCTGTCACGCTTGGAAACTTTTTGGACAGTCATATCAATAACAATTGAACAAATCACTCGGGGGGAATGTAGCTCTATTCAATCCCAGTATTGAATCATATAAATAAACCACGCATTATTCAGCCTACAAGACCAATTGAGACGGTAAATATTTCAAAAGCACATCAATAACCCAAATTTGTAAACTGAAGACATTTGTCGAATGTGTTTTGTTTGATGTTTAATCGATTGTTTAATGATGTGCGGTTTGAGTAGTTAAGACGACAACTTTAAGCCGAAGTTTGACTATTTTTGGCCACTTGTTAGTTCGTCGCAAGTGAGTCAGCCATCATTTTCTGTACACAAAAAAAAAAATGATTAATTTTCAGACAACTGCATTGTCTCCATCGAATACTTGAAACAATCACTTTTATGGAATGCCAATCGGTATGGCAGGTACCTACAAACCTTAGTATAATATTATGGTCGAAGCGGAAAAACCACAGATGTCGACACGTTTTAGTAAAAGTTAATATTTTGTAGAAATAAGGGCTACAAAATTTTTTAATCTACGCTAATACCACTTTTTAATGACACTTGCAAATATTGTGGCAACGAGTGTATCATGACTTGAATTTCTGATACTCCCACACAACAATAATGGGTGTGGATTGAGACCGGTTCCAATAACTCATAGAAAGATGTGAACTTGATTAAATTAATCGATTGACCGGAAAGCAGATAAGCACGTACGCAAAGCTTTTATGTTTTATGTTTCCTTACCTTTATAGACGACATTCGTTGTTAATCGCAATGTTTTCTATTCAAATGTATCTTTATATGATTAAGTTTCGCTTTGCATCAATCGATTTAACCGACAAAGTTTCATTGAAATTTTACCGACGGGTGTTGTATTAAAAATTTAAATTCCAATTACTTTTACCGCCATGAAACTTGATTAAAGTCAGACAATCATCAAAATTGACAAGAAGAGATGACGCAGACTGCTTTCATTCCGTTTCGTCTGCTGGCAGACTACGCAATATGTTCACCCGAAGAAGATTTGGGAACAATTTTGGGACCATTTTTGTAAAAACTGAGCTCACAACTTCAAAATTTTAAGGATCTCACGAGTTATTATATATGTAAGGCTTCGGTGATATCCATTAGGTAAACGATTTTTCCAAGATTTACATGAATTCGTGCCAATAACGTCAATACCCTTCCAGCGATCAATTTTAATAATTAATTTCAAGACTGGAGATAAGGTAAGAGTTTTTTGCAACGACCATTGTGCATAAGACATTTGGATCTAAAGAAAACTACTGAGTGTGAAACTTTAACTTAACTCAACATGATATTGGACATCCAATGTTATTGCGTGTTAATACCGTATCTACAACATACAAACCGATTGTTTCCATAAAAAGTGCAATTTAAACAAAACAATATTTTGTAAAACCCCATGATTAGGTTGGACACAAAAACTCATGTTTGACAACGTAATTTTAATTAAACAACAATTTCGAGGAAAAATAGAATTGAAAAAAATTCCAATAACACAACATCGGCCGGTCAACCATCGGCCAGTAATTGTGGTTGTTTGTAATTTTAAAAGTGTTTTTTTTTGTTTATTCGGACAGAATCGAACGTTAAACTACAAAACATAAACATCATGTTCATTAACACTAATCGCCTGCCAAAAATATCCTGTTAAACACGAAAATTTAATGAATGTGTTAATTTTTTGGGTTTTATTTCAAAATCCTAGCTAACACGGATTCCTTGGTTGATTGCAAAATGCGGTTATCAAAAACCATGAAGAGTGCATCGTAGTATTACTATTCGATGCATATTTTAAATTTGTTTTTAACAATTGAATGCTGTGATTTTTGCAGTGGAATATTTTTCACCTCGCGAACGAAAAGCATGGATAAAAAATTTTTTGTTTTGATTAAAAATTCACGACATGCAATTTAACTAAATCGATAGATTCACTGAGTAGGTGTTGCATCGATGGACATATTTTATGACGGCTGACTTTAAAACGTTACAGGAAAACGCTTGTTTTCCAAAGAAACACCTGAGGTATTCGAAGCCCAGCCATAGCGCACTTGGCATGCCTGTAAAACCAGAAATAGTGCCATAGTCTCTGTGTAGTACCTCATTAAATGTCCACCCACTCACCTGGTGGCCATTCTAATTTTTCACACGTTGTTTCTCTTCATGCACCTTTGAAGGTGATGCTCGGTTCAACTGGGTCTCTCTTATGTGATATTACACGGGGTTATTAATAATGCTAACTCGATGAGTCGTGATTCAGTGTGCGATTTCATGTGCTGTAGATTGGATTTGATAAAACTTTGCATGAAATTGAAGAGTGGATTTTGTAAGACTTGAATGAACATCTGGTAAACTTGTGGTGGGATGGATTTTTTGTTGATTGGTTAAAGGAGAGCTGAGTCCGTACGTACCACCTTCCTGCGCAGTACATTTGGTCCATTTTGATAATTGCGTTCTTTAGGAAACTTTTCTCCTTTAATTAAATTTGAGCAGCTAACGAAGATCTTCCTGTTCCTGTTTTCATTGCAGGATAGGGTGGCTTTTTGAATACATTCACGTGCGTTTGTTGATTGAATGATAGCGAGTAGAAAAGTTGAAAATGCTAAAAATGCATTCAATGGTTAGAGTAAACGGAAACTGGGGAGCGTGGGTGAATGTTTACTCGAAGAAAATATCAACCTCACTAACGTATTGTGTGCTTGCGACGTTCCTTGTGACAATTGCTTGCATATCTTCTTCCGAAAGGGATCGTGTTATGCTTCAATGCTCTTATATGTATAACATATAATTTTACATAAGAACGAGTGGTTTGGACGTGAACGTGAATTCTCTTTTGGATCTATGATGAAAACGAGTAAGTTCGTTGTTCATTATGTACCTATCCCACAGCAGAAAGTTCTTGTATTAAGATGATGCTGCAGACTTTGGTGATGATGAGCCTCAGGATGAGTGGTACCACAATTTCAATTCAACACTGGGTGGTTGGTGCTTCCTGTTGAATTTATATTTGCACTGTGTATGCGCTAATGTCATGAAGCTTTGGGGGAACAAACGGAGCTTCTTACTTCAATTTTTGTAGGTATTTGTATTCCTTTCAACTTTCAGAATTTTCCCATTTTTCGCCGAAAGCTGGTATTTGCCCATTCGTCTTCATTGTTCCGTTTCAGCTCTTGTTGAAGATTTTCTTTAGTTTAACTTGAATTGAATGAAAGAATGTAAGAACTGTGTCCCACGGCATCATGACGAAGCGAACAAGCGCTGTATCGTGGATTATAACAACTGTTTCCAGCTAAACATTGTTGTCTTTCCAGTGAATGGATGTGTTATGTCTGTAGAGAACAAGAAGTCATGAGCTACAAATGAAGATGATAATGGAATATATAGAATAAGAAGTTTCTGAGTATCGCAACAACATTTAAGTAGATTTTGAAATGCCATCCTCCTCTATGGTATTGTAGTACGTTGTAGCATGTAGTTGTAGCGATACTCGTTATTATTCGCGACATAGATCTGTGTGAAAGGAATAAAGATACTTTGCAAGCTTATGTGTGTACAGATTCCACGAGTAACCATTTGAATTCATACTCACCCCATCAGCGTAAGCAAACAATTGCTCTGTGGACTTGCCTTATTTGTATGGAACAGAGGTCATAGTAGGGACTTATTACATTCATTCCATTCCATTTTGAAGTTGTTGTAATAGGAAAGTTTCACCACAACTAGAAGCTGACTCCCAATGTCAGCAAATAATCCGTCTAGATGCAGATGTAGAGATACAAAGGATTTGGCAAATTCATCCAGTTGAAAATTTCAATATGGCGGTCGCAAAATTCCCACTTAGTTCCGGATGTGGAGCGAGTCTTGATTTTTTGATTTTCATTTCGAAAGCTTGTGGAGATTTGATTATCTTGGCCAAGCAAACAAATTTCCTCACGGAAAAATGTTTATACTGTGATTAGAAAAGTTTTTTCAAATGCAATATAAACTGCAATACTGTTCAGTGTATATTCGCAACATTGTATAGTTCAACTTCCGAAACTTAATTTAAATATTTTAAATTGTAACGACCATAGCTTAAACATTAAACACAACCCCAAAACTCATTTTATATGGCAATTATGGTTGTCAAAATTGCCCCAATAATGTATTTTTATTAAGTCGTCTTTTTCATGTTGCTTTTCCACATCATCGTTCATTTTTTGTACCAAAAGTATACGTAGGTATGATGTTGACAAAAACCGAGACATCTATAAAGCCAAGTAATATCCAAATATTCAATAAAGAGTGACCCTCCAAAGGCATGAAATTCATAGCCCTTTCTATCCAAAAGTGACATTGGTTTGTGGAGGAAAATATTAAAAAACCGCAAATTGAAATAGCGGCTATCGTTAAACGACCAATTTTTGGTTTTAGTGGGTTTACATTTTTTGTCTATTTTGGGCTACCATTTCTACACGATGCACAATTAAAATTTACCCAAATAAAGTATACTCGTAGTTTAACAAAAAGCATCATCGTCCTGGCAAACCCAAAAAACATGGAAATGCTAATAAATATTTCAGCCACCTCTACTGCTCAATGGGTTATGTTGGTTTGGTATCACCTACATTGGAAACATATTAAACAATGGGACGTGCTATGGTAAATGGTGGAAAAATTAAATAGCTTTTCACAATAATTTACCGCGTGAAATGATTTTCGCTCAAATATGGCTTGTATGGCATACCCAAACCCTCCTATAACCGCATACAAAAATGTTTTTTCTATTGACTATGTTTCAAAACAAGTTATCCACGAGCGGTTTGGAAAATCAATTTGTTATTGGAACGAATGCTTAAAAAAGACGTTAAATTTAAAAAAAATATTTTCTTCGTTAATTGCCACTGCCTGCCTGTGTCGAGATAAAGAGCTCAGGACAAGAAAGCTGCTCGTTCAACAAAAAATAAAACTGAAAAAATTGAGGTGTTGTTGAATGTTAACAGAATATCCTGAATCGACAGAATTCGAAATATTAGAAAAAGTAGATACATTGGAGGTTGGAGAACGTTAAAACTCAGTTATCAACCGATTTTCCACAGCAAATAGGTCCTTTTCAAAACGACCTCAAAAAATTATATTATTTGCTGACTAATTCTTATCATGATTTGAAATGTTAAATCGATGGTTTACGTTTTGTGAGTTGAATTTAACAAATACCTACATTTTTAATATTTTCAGTTATGGAGTTGATTTTAATGGTGCTCGAAGGAAGAATGCAACTCGGGAAACTACATCAACACTGAAGGCGTGGCTTAATGAGCATAAGAAAAATCCATACCCTACGAAGGGTGAAAAAATTATGTTAGCTATTATAACTAAAATGACACTAACACAAGTGTCTACATGGTTTGCAAATGCCAGAAGAAGACTGAAAAAGGAGAATAAAATGACGTGGGAACCGAGAAATCGGGTGGACGATGACGACGCGAATGTAGATGACGACGATCATAAAAGTAACGATGATAAAGATATGCTAGGTAAGCTTCCTTATGACATAATAATTTTATAACATTAGTCCTGTGTTTTGTACGAAGCACTTGTTTAATGCAAACCTAGAGTGAGAACGTAGAAAATAATAAAAATATTGTATTGTCGAAGAAGAATGAAGTTGGCAACAAAACTTTCTCTACTTTGTTATAGATGCTAAAGATTCTGGAATAGGTTCTACAGAAGACGGAGAACGACCATCAAATAGATTGGATTTACTTGACAGACCTGAAGGAAATAGCGAATGGTCAGAATCACGGCCAGGAAGTGGTCATGGCTCCCCTGATATTTATGATCGCCCAGGTGGCGGACATCCACTGATCCACCCAGCTGCCTTGCATCATTTACGCCCACCAGCCGGATCTCCACCCGAAACCAATCACCATTCTCATACGCCGGGAGGTAGTACCAATCCAAATGTGATCAACAAACCAAGGATATGGTCTTTAGCTGACATGGCTAGTAAGGAAACGAAGGAAAGTCCCAATGAAGGATCTCAACCACCGACAAGCTTATATCATCATTCGCAGCATTCATCACCCGGAAAAATTCTATCACCACTTGCAGGACGAATGCCAAATTATCCACCATATGCAAGACCAGATCTTTACCGAGGATTTTACGGTCCAGCAGCTGCACATTTGACAACCCCGTCATCAGAGTTCCTCGACCATCATCAACGAACTTTCGGAGCAAGCTTAGCACACAATGGCCTTGGAATGAATCCTCTATTATGGAAAGCTGCTGTTAGCGGAGGAGCTCCTACATTTGCACCCCTTAGTCTTACAACGAACCACCATCCAGCAGCTCCGCCACCTGGTGTGTCGCCATCTGCCTCAAGCACATCGTCATCCCTAGGCGCAGATCAGCCATCAACAATATCCCAGCCACCTCAATTAACACAGGGTCCCACATCCGGAAATTCCTCATCATCATCATCTGGTAAACACTCTCCTGGTGTGAGTAACACTGGATCAAGTAGTAAGCCGTGACCGCTCATTAGCATATCTTTGTTATCTCATTCATGAATTGCCAAATTTTCAGTGGTACCTATTCATGAAATGACGAGCTTTGGACTGCGGAAAACATATGTCCTAGTCTTTGTCGTTGTCCTTTGAACTTTTGTTTCTTTTGTACAACTGTTTATAAGTGTTTGTATATTTAAGCGACTGAATGTGATTCGTGTTATACAAAGCACCGTATCGGTTTGTGTTGAGTTATAAGAATTCATTAAAAAACATAACAATACAAATATACAAAAAATACCCGGCATCGTCACGTCAAACTTCAGTTTATGTGGTGGTTGTTTTGACTTGTTAACTTTCGATAAGTGCTCCGAAAAAATGCTTAACTCTTAAAAAAATCTAGAATAATAAAAAAGTGTTTTCGAACGAAAAGACATGGCGAAAATCTTTTGGACAATAATTTACATGTGATTTATTTATATTAAATAGAGAAGAAAACAAAATAAAATTAAATAAAAATTATAAAAATCTAACATATACCTACATCTATGTACTTCTAAATAAGAAAACAATGAACGAAAGAGAATAAATGTATTGCAAGCGCAAATCAGGGTATGGAATTACTTATTTCAGTACTTATTCAGTTACATATGTATTTAGATTACTCTTAAAACTCAATCATTAGCATCTCCGGGAAGACCATTTAATAAATTTGTAAATAATTTTAAAAACATTAATTAAATACAAAACTAACACAAAACACCATTTTGAAATAGAAACTAGTAAATCAATCAACGAAATTTTCGAAAAACAATACAAAAGAATATTGTAAAGTTTAATGTTAAGACTAGAGTGGGAAAAATTATAAAATTTAATAAAAAGACCAAATTTCTTACAATAAATTATATTATAAAATTTTTCTTTCCATCAAAGAAAACTCATATTATCATTTTGAAACTTGCAGGGTTCTTAGCTTTTTAATTATTTATGTTTTTTTAATACAAAATTAATTCATAAAGAATTCTAGCAGTTGCTTGAAAGAATTAAATTAATAAATAAAGATAAAACAAAATGAAAAAAACTTAACCAATTTAAGTAAATTGATTCATGAAAAAAATTACTTGTAAAATGTAAATTTTTGTTTAATTGTTTGTTTACAATTTTTATTTTGTTTTAGTATTATTTTTTGTAAATATTAATTCTAAGAGTGTAACTTAATATTTTGTAAGAAAATAATAAACACGAAGTAATTAGTGTATCATTTCGTAAGAATAAAAAAGTAATATAAAATAACTATTCGATGTAAAAATATAACTAGATTTAGCAAATAAAAGTTTATTTTAATTTGTAATATGTACTATAATCACTTTGAAACAATGGAAGAGAAATGATTGAAAGGCACTTGATGAAAATGAATACATAAATGAATCAGTGCAGAATGGTGGGGAACATTTCTATACTGAATTTCAATGGAAAAAAGTAAACACTTGATAGCTAAAAATTTAGAATAAAAATAAGTATGGGAGTTTGTAAATATTATAAATAATAATATATGGTAGTTCTTTGAAGCAAATGGGAGACGTTTTTATTTGTTCTTGCTTTATTGGAATTTATTGTTTTTTACAGTCGATTATTAAATTTTGTCTTGCAAGAAAAAACCATAAAACAAAAAGTTTAAAACGGAAAATAATCATACAGTTGACATATCAAAATAATATAAAAATAGAGAAAAAATAAAACCACTGTCAGGATATAATTTAGTATTTTCATTTCAGTTTAACACAAAACAACTAAAAATGTGAGGAATAATCTTATTCCTTTTTATAGAACAAAAATTGATAACTTATAATGATTTTAGTCAAAAACTCTTATGATTATTTGAACAACAAATAAGATTGAAATTTGCAGAATAGATATTGGTAATCTAACCTAGTGAAAGAAAAACAAATGAAACTCTTTTACATTTATTGTTTGTGGTATTATTTGACTAATTATTTGTTATTGAAAGATTAATTTTAATTATTAAAAGAAAAAATACATTGAAAAAATATTAAAAAAATTTTCATGAGTTATAGACACAATAAAAAGTATGTATATTGAAACGAAGTGTGAAGCAAATCGTATGTTAAATAAAATAAAAAGAAAACTAGTTGCAATAAAAATTATTCCATAATAAAACGAGTAAATTACAATAGTGTTTTGTGTTTTTAATATATATGTTATCCACCACCTCATACCTCTCTTGATTCAATATCTATATGATCATCTTCTTCATATCATAAGAATGATGTTGAGGCGACTAGTCTTTTCGAATTGTGTTTGCGGGAAAAGAGTTAGGTACCCTTCCTCCAATTGATTAGACATTCAACCTTATCCAAATGTTCACTGGAAAAACAAGAGAATTCGACTGATTTGGCATGTAATTCTTAACGAAAAAGATTATAAAAGAAATCGCTCATAGTGTCGATAATAAAGAAAATGCGACTTTTTGGTTTAGCGTTATTTTCTTTATACCCATTTACACGTGCTAATAACTGAATTTTTTGCTTTAAAATAGCTAAAAGAAGACAAACTAATCCCTTGCTACGTGCAAACATAAACAAGAATTTGCACATGAGCAAAATCGCATAATTCGACCTCCGCACCCCCGAAAACAGGGCAGATAATCGAATGAAATACTTGAACGATAAAAGGTAAATAACACGACAGGCTTAAAAAGTGCGACATGTAGTTGAACAAGAAGAACATGTAGACGCCACAAGATACTGGGCTTTAACAGCGCGTTACCCGGATCCCGCAGCTTTTCCTTGCCAGTACATTTAGCTGGCGCTTTCAAGGCAGACAAGCGAACACTTACTTGGCTTCGAAACATTCAATTTCGATTTTTCTAGTTTGAACTTGTAAAATATATTAAAAGTTGTAAAGTAAGTTAATTTTAACTTAAAAGTAAAATAATTCAATTTCCCATAAGCAATCATGCAACGTAGTCTTCAGATTATGAAACAAATACCTATAGATTTGATTCCACTCTTTTAGAAGGTAAGCATGAGAGTAACTTGGAACACGTTTTGAGCTTTTATCAGAGAGTGATATATTTCGTTAGAGTCTGAGGATCCTAAATCACTGTCAATTGAATGGCATTACCCGCATATGCTTTTTCTACAGACCCTTAGGTATCCTGCCAAAGACCACATCAAAAATTGTTTGCCAGTGAGTTTAATGTAATGTACTCAACAAGGAGAGACATAAATTCTTGATCTGCGTAAGGGATTATTAATATCCAACCGAGGTATTCGATAGTCGCTGGGTGGGAAGACTAACAAAGCCGGATACACGGAAAAGAATCCGCATAGTATGCAACCATAACTTTTATGAACAAGTCTGAACATCCTTAAGTGATTTATGAGGATCACTTTTTGCTCAATCAGTACTTTGCCGGCAACTCCATTCTTTGCAGCTATACGACACTGGTGATCAAGAACGCTGTTGCTATTGCTGGCGTTGTCCGACAGTTTTTGTGATGTCATCTTCTGTCGTTTTTGATGACAATGAAAATGATGTCAATGATGATGTTGTCCAATATCCAGAAACATTCCTCCAGAACGAAATTGACCAGACTGTTTCGCTTGTCGTCTTTTATGTAACAATATGTTGAGGCATCGTATAAAAAGATAGAAGTAATCAAACAATCAGCAACGCTATCAAAAAGGTATGGTATGCTGTTAGTTATCTTCAATGATGATGTTCTCGTTGGGCCGGATCATAAAAATCGCATATGAAATTATGAATGTATAATCAATCAGAATTGTATGTGATTAAGGGGAACATAAATTACTGCAGAAAAATTCGAAAAAAGAGTGGTTCAGCGCATAAATTTTGCACCCATGAAATACAAGTCATGAGCAAACATGTATTGCATGTTGTCCGCCAAGAGATGTTCCCCTTACGGCGGAAAATGCATCAACAACCCGCTTGTAACCATAATAATAATGATAATAATAATAATATTCGAAACGTTTTGTCTCCACGGCATTTCGAAGCAATAGTTTATTATATGTCCTGTCTTTATTACGGCTCGATCGGAATGGCAAAACAAGACATATGTTATGTTTATGTTATTCGTACAATGTTGGATCACTTTTCAGTTGTTTTGTTCGATTCGCAATCTTGTTGGGTCGAAATTGAGTATTGACTCGAATTCGAATGTTCACATTGACTGGCTTAAGATTATGTTATTCTCCATTGGCTTTTCATGGTTTGTGTGTCGTACCGATCAAGTCCATAATGTTATTAACTTCGCAAGATGCTTGGATATTTTCAATATTGATTTCTTATGGAAAATTTACAGATCAGACTATGGTACAACGCAGCAATTGAACGGAACGGAATCTTCTAATGCTATTACCAGGGACTGAAACAATTCATTGACTACATAGATCAAATCAATTTAAGCATCAGTTTCATGTTTCTTGTATATTTGACGCTATTAGATAAATTGATAAATTGACTTTGTCGAAACTTCAAACAAATTTTGGACAGGTGTTATTGATTTCCCATTGAAAATTTGTCATATATTTATAGATCAAAGAACTTGACACATTTTGACTTGTGTCGATAAAACTTCCAATTAAATATTAGTTAGCGTCTACATGTAAGAAACCTATTGAAATCAAAGTTGATTCGACTCCCACACTTACCACTCGTTTGCAAACTAAAAAATGGGATTTTTTCAGTCATCTGCAAGACAAATTCTGTTTCCTACAGATATAAGAATACTGAGGATTCAGCATAAGTTTAGATAAGGCAATTAGTATTTAGCTTCTGCTGCTGTAACTATTTTCGTCTGCTCATTAAAACTGACAATTTCTCATTACTACGGCAAGTATTCATCATTCGCGATGACATCGACATCAAACGAAATGGCATTCAAACGAGCAAATACAAGACTAACCGTTGTAAACACAGGAGTCTTTTCAAAATAAACAGAAGAGGTGCTCATTTGGAAGAAGTATTATAGCTTAATTGATGGTAATTTAGAACCAGTGATTTCCAAGGCGGATCTAGGGGTTGATACACCGTTTTCACAAACAGATTTTTACTTGTTCTCAGCGAGTCGACGTGAAATATAACAATTTTTTCTTTATGGCGACGCACAATCTATTCCTAAAGATTGATTTCTTGCCGCTGACTGCAAAGAAACCACGTTCAAGTGACAGGTCATCAATTAAAACGATATGCAAATGAAAGCCCTAAAGAAAATATCCTTCTCGGCACAGCACATGGAAGAGGGAAGAGCGACTGCTCGAAAAGCAGCACTTTACCATAAGTGGCAAGTGGAACCCACTCCCTTACTTGAATGCCATCACATGTTTAAAGTTATTGTTATTCATGTTAATTAGTGTACATAACACAAAAACAATAGTAACTACATTCAGTGTATCGTTCCAAACTAACGAACCCCTTTCATTTCCAACACTTGCTAATCGATTGCACCTCCACACAGAATTGACATCAGTTTCAACCCTTTCCACAGTCAGTTCTTACGGGCTCCACTAAATAATTCGCTTGTTCACATGTAATAAATCCAAAACAGAAGGGTTGAGTTGGAGCTGAGATTTCTCTCTTCTTTAGTAACAATGGTGGTGGAGTACGAATGAAGTTATATTCATCTATTCCGTTGAGCTTTCACTGACAAATTTTCCTCTTTGCCTCTAAGTGTTTCTTGTTTTCAAGCAAAAGACAGCCAGATCTCTCTGTCGAATGAAGTGCGAACTAAACACCCACGAACGTGTAAATTTCGGATGTAATTGTTCTACAGCTTATGTCAACAATCGCAATAACACCAACAAAAGAAAAACAACTGGGGCAACTAAGCTATAAGTAAAAGTAATAAAGAAAGTTGACATGGGAGCATGGAGAAGGAGGTTACTTTCGACGGCAGTTATTGTTGTGATGACTGATATCGTCAATTTTAGCGAATGGGTTGTATTGTACATAGCTGACACAAAGGTGCTGATCGATTTAAGCTACTGCTAGAACGTTTAACTAAAGCGCACCCTCAAAAACTTCAGGCTCTAATGAAGGTTTCAACAATTAGCTAAAGTATGAAATCAGTGTGAGAAATAATACAACTCCCAGGCGCCTAAGGGAATGGCTTGAGATGAAATAAGTTTTTAATGAAGTCATGTTGAAGGAAAAGGGGTTGGTTTCCTGTTTCTTCCGTTTCACGTTGGGATGGATGGTAACATGTGTGTCACATACGTTGCGGATATTACGTTTTATGTTTGTTATCAGGAGATTGTCTCTAAGCGTGAAGGCGCTTTGTGTAATTATTGAATTCGACGAAGGTTTCTCTTGTTCGCGCTTTACAAGAGGCTTGCAAATTGTAAATTAACAAAATAAGATGAAACATATATCCATAAAATTTGATTGAATTTTCGCAATTTACATGTACTAAAGTTTAATTTTCATGTCATTTCGCAATCGATGGAATCAAATTGTAGGTTTAATGTACAAAATTTCAACTATTTCATTGCTTTCTATCGAAAGATATAACAATCATTGATCGCAATTACTTTGAAATTTGGATAAAGATCTGATCTAATTGTTTACCATATCAATATTTCGTTTTGTCATAAGAATTTTGATAGCCTCTTGATTTGTGCCACTAAGGTTTTCCTGCTGTTGACTACTCGTATCTGGGTGGATGGATTCACAAAGTCTTAAACTGGAAACTGAAAAATTTTTATACATAGATACCTGGGTCTTATATGTGGCACACAATGCTAAAATCGTTGAAATTCTGAATAATCGTTTTCCATATGAATAATTTCAAATATACCTAGTAGGTACTAAGAAAGATTGAAATGAAGAAATAAATTTTGGATTAGGTACCTACTTCAAGACGGGCCACGAAAGTCATCAGTGGAAATGTAGGAATATACGCTTAAAATCGGCGTGGTGATTTTATCAAGTCTTCGTATGAAAAATACACTCGTCCGGTATTTTGATAATGGATCAATTCCCACAACAATTCACCGAAACACTTTAATCGCTACGAAATGCCAAAATAGCCTGAATTTGTCCGAAAGTAGAGTTTTTGTGTCTTCTAGGCTGTTATTATGCAAATGCACCCTAATTATTTTGAAGTTGAAGAGCTTAAAATGTGGAACCAGCTGAATAGCCAAATCTTGAGATTCCGATGCCTCTTCTTTGGTCAAGGAACTTTGAGCGCTAACATGTAGCGATTTGTTTTTGGCCAACGATGGTGATGATGATAATGCACAATAGACTACTACTGGACAAGATGCTAATTAATTGTTTGGAAATGTACACGTACTCATTAAACGTTTGTTTGCTTTTTGTGCCGTGAGTTCTGTCTGTTTTGTCGGTTGTTAGTTTAAATAAACCATTCAGCATTTGCATAACTAACTGTTTTGAACATCGGCGAGTCATAATCGAGTCGATGAATTCTTTTGCTTTTGAATACGGTTTACTATAAAACGATAGTTCCGCGTACATATTTTGAAACGCATCAAGAAATTCGGATAAATAAGTCCAATGCACGCATACTGTCAAGATACCTTCTCTCTGATAAGGTAAGTAATTAGGGACCATGTAGAGTTTTCTGACAAGTGAAATTTAGTGTGTTACCAATATGGATAATTATTTGTTCGGTTCGAATGTTATGCAAATTTTATTTTCAAGAAGTTGGAATGAGCTGTCATTTGCCACGTCAGTATAATTTTAAAAATTTTAAGTACTTATAGTTGATGTCGAATGAAGAAAATTCGGATTTTGGACATTCTATTAAAAATTCACAGTACAGTGTTTGCCTCTCCACGGATACCTAATACTATTAAGTGCCTCAAACGAATAAACACTTTGAATAATTTTCTAAATAACTTTACAAAATTGAAATCAGGACCATACAAGAAACCAGGATCATAAGTTCCTCATTCACTGTGATATTCGTCGTCATGTTAAGCAATCTATTTCCGTATTACACGTATAAAATTATGAAGTGACTTCTGGCGCCATGATTATTAACATGATTATAATACAAAGATACAAACATATGTCATGATAAACGGCTAGACAAGAAGACACGCATGACAAAAAAATTTCAATCAAATCCTAAACAATATCGAACGATCACAAATGAATGTTTGCATAAATTTACGGAATTTCTTTCTTAAAAATGGTTCGGACATTCGAGACTCGTCGTTCGTTAAACCATTCGTCATTATCCATAAGGCCATGGTTTTTGGTCAAATATCCGCAGCAAATGTCAAATTTCTGATGACTTATTTATGACAAAGTTATTAACTGAAAAATTCATCGTTCGAAAATCGTGACTGGCATTGATTCAGTTGAATTAACGATTTTTGCACTAATTGATCGCACAGGACTTGGAAAAACAAGAACAATATAGCGAAATAAACGAGACCTCAAAGTACCGTCCAAAGTTGATTGTTGGGTTCTTTGGCGGTTGAATTATGAGTCCTCCTTAGTTGAATTGAACTTTTTCGTGTGAGTTGAAAGTATCGAAACATAAATTTAATGGTTTAAACTTTGCAGTTTTGTTCTTCCGATCGCTAGATCTCAGATCCGTCTCTGAAATCAGTTTTTTTGCAATATGCATTGGTAAGCTTAAGTAGCTAACTACAAGAGTTTAACTATGAATTGATTTTTTCGATTCCTGAAACAAGATTGGGTATAATTTCGACAAGTTCACTTGAAATCTTTATTAAAATGTAGAGTGATTAAAAATTGCTGAAAATAAGTTTTCCTATCATCTGTGGCCAGATATAAATCAAAGAGCGGCACGCATAAATGAAGACATTTCAGAAAATTGAATTACTCTTTTGACACTATGACGACCCAAACATAATATGACATCATAGCGTGAAATTTACCCCGCATTCATTCACACCATCCACATAAATGATTTTGATCATGCGAAGAGATGCTCATTCATCCCTGCAGGATGTCTCTGATGATCCAGATATAAATGGTAACCAGAACTGTCACCGTTCCCTTTTAGCGGGAAATGTTGATGAAGGGAAATAAAATAAGAATGACACGATAATAATTTCATTTCTCAAAAGACAAAAATAAACACCTAATTGAGGAAGATCAACTCTTCATCATTATCGTTGGCAATGCGACTGACGTCGGATTTTGAAAAATCTTTGCTGTTTGATATCAACTTATTCTCATCCGCAAACAGTTCATTTTGACTGGAATTTAGCAGGCTCGACTCGCGTTCTTTGATCTGTCACTACTTAAACAGAATCAGAAAAATAATAAAAATTGTTCAAAAAACGAAAATTGAAGAAAATCCAAAACGAAAACCATCTTGAGAGATCGTTCATTAGAAAAATATAATCTGAGTAAATTCAGATATCATCATAGCACGGATTATAGCTGAAGTTGACCATAGACTAGCATAGCACATAGACTAGCAATTCAGCAACGTGAGGATAAGAATAATTATATGAATTGGTAATTGGAATCGCGTTCGTAATAACGAATTCTATACAACACTCTAAGGCCACACGGACACATAGTTCCTCTAACAACTTTTGTATTTGTAAGTTTGGCATTTGGCAGTATCATGACTTTCCCATGACGTGCATGGACACTTTGAACGATCATCCTTCGTTGATTGATTTATTCGATTTCATTTTCATCACGTGTTGATAATTTTCTAGTCTCCTTTGGGCTTTATGCCGCCGACACAAGTCCTCGTTACTTTCGTCTGATCTCTTGGTTTGTACGATCATTTGTTGTACACATAAAGTGGACATAAATTATTGTAAGACAAACACTTTCTACGTGCGAGTTGATCCAAGTCTACTACAACTACCGCTCCACTTCCGTTTTCAAATTAGACCAAAGCAAACCCGTTACATTAGTGTATTCGTCGTCCAATGACAAACATTTTTGAGGACGGGATCAAAAGATGTTAATGCTTTACTACCCCAAAGAAAATCTTTGATCAAAGAATCTTACCGGTTTTATTGATTTCTTCGAAAATCAATAATCAATTTTTCTTAAATATCGATGAAGTGTTTACGATCACGTTCAGATTTCGAAATGGGATTCATGAAAAGATTTGCTTCTGTGCTGATTTTAAATTTTTCCAGAGGCACCTATTGATTTTACGTAGCTACTTACCGTATAAGTATTCTCTTTTTATCTCTAATGTTTGTAGAATTTATGCTAATTCAGAAAAAATTGTTTTACTGAACATAATTCTTGACAAATTGCTAAGAGAAAAGTATCGTATTTCACACGTTAACAGGACAATTACTCGAAACTAGATAATTCTAAAAATATATTATGGTGACAGCTAATCCAATCGTAAGGTGAAGTTGATATCCCAGAAACGTAGATATGTCGAGCGACAAACGTGTGAGTAAGCACATTTGGTGTAGGTTTACCACCAGCTCGACATCAACATCTCATCCCCCTATTCATCTTACAAGTTAAAAAAATAATTGCGTGCTGTCGAAAAGTGAACACGTTGTTTTCACTAATAATTTCTCTGGCTTTACGATTGGTTTGATTCCTCTAAACTGTACATCCACGAGGAAAAGCGACTCCCCAGGCGGTAATCGTGATCACCATTCAGTAAAATGTGTGTTTTAAGATTTTATTTAAACCAAGTAGGTAGTAGCAAATGCCATGATCACAAATATTAATATTCCTTTTCCTATTTGAAATGATTTTGAAATCAAATACGATCTCCTTTGAAAAGATTACTACTACAAAATCGTCTACAAACTAGAAAGACACGAAAGATAGAGATCTTAAATATATTGACGATCGTTTTCCTAGGCTATTATAAGTCGGAACTGATTGTTACATAATTTCATGTATCTAATTATGAAACATATAAATCGTTTCACTGCCATACATATCTCAATAAACCAATGGTGCCTGTTTGGGCGCCATAAAGAACCTATTACTTGAACATCTGTTTTCCTGAAACACCAACCCGTGTAACATATATTTTTGTGCGTTGAAATGTTTTGAATCTTCACTTAAACTTAGGCAGCATCTTAGTAATTTTTGATCAATTATTCATACGACATGATACGAACGTCCTCATGAGGATTCCCGGAAATCTTTGATTTACAAAACCTATTACCTACATTGACAGTGTTCAAAATATTCTAATAGTTTAGTTTAGTCTTATGGTTCTTGATTTGTTTAGTAAGTATGTATTTGTGGAAGGCTGAACAAAATAAGTCAAAACGAGGATTTTTCGTCACCAGTCGATGGCCACATGAATACTCATCATTGAAACGAGTTGTTTTGCAAGGTTCGGTTCAAATTTATTGCATCGACATTGCTAACATGGCCTTAATCTGTTCTTTGCCATCTTCACACTGATTGTGACAAGACGATCGTTAAGCAAAATGGAAATGAGGCAGAGTAACAGCTTATGCCACCCTTAAATTTTCTGTCTAAAGTAGATTCGTGTGCCAAGATATGGAGGTGCTAACAAAACTAAGCAAACTAATTAAATTAATTTTGCCCCTAGCCGGGCTAAGTGACAAATGGTTCGATATACTCCTCTTCTTGGTGGCAAACCCACCATCCATTTACTATGAATTTCGTTTTCAACGATGACAAAAAAGAAGTTTCAGCCCATGTTTTGACAAAATCGGATATGATCATTACAGCAATCCGAAAAACATGCCTCTAACAAGGTAAATGAAGTGGAAAAGTATATTCCGGTGAGGAAAGCACAAAGTCAACTGGACATTATTAACTGGACTCCAACGAGATTCTCCAGAATGTAAAGACTTGTGCTCAGGTTAGTATATTCACTTTAACAACTCGCTGAAATTCGTATGTGGTGGGTGGATTGTTGTGCGGTATCAGTTTGGATTATATCTTGCCAATTAAAATTTAATTTATATCAACACCGATTGTGGCTAGAATTTTGTCAGCTGTTGTTTAGTGTTTCGATGAATGAAACTTTATGGAAGGTGAGTGTAGAAAGATAGGTATGGGAAAAACATATTTGAATACTTTCGTTTTGTTTGTTTTAGCGTCATACAGAGACAGAAAGTTTGAATTAATCAAAGTTGAATAGAATTCTTAAGTTTCTGGTACAAAATTCCCACGAAAACATTTCGGTGAGGACCCAAACTATTCTTTTGAGGGTTTTTCGATTTCACATAATCCAACAAGGTAGCTACATCAAATTGACCCAAGTTGAGATGGTGTGAAGTATATTTGTCGGTTATCTTTTCATCACATATAAATGAATTCGCAAATATCTGTTTTGGTGTGTTACATTTATTTTGGATACACAATGCTACCCAGAAGGCAACAAAATAAAACAAAGGTCTGAAGCACAATCAAGTAGCAAAAATGTCGTATCAATGAATCGACATGACTTCCGCTGGCCACCTGCATAAGAAATTTAAATCGACGGTTCTTAGCAGTGCTTACGTTGTTTCTTGGTCGCTGTTGATTTTTGTCTCACCTTCGGATGAGTCGAATAACTTTAAAAATAAACTCCAAACCTTTACCCCAGACCGACTGCTCGCTAACAATAGTCTCGGAATTTAAGGGGCTAAAGTATGGTCATCACCACCATATCAGGACAATCATCTTAAGTCGGACGATAGAAAATTAGCATAAAAATCTTGTTGGGCAGAAAGAGAAAAAGCAAATAGTATCTTAAGGTGTTCAATCTCAAAGGAATTGGACAATAGAAAATAGAAATATTTTGCCAAAGAATCGTTTTGTTGAACGGACAAATTATTGTGGTCTTCTTGTTTTCCAACTCTGGTTGATTTTCAAAAATTTTAGTTAAAACGGTTCAGTTTTGGATAATGAAGTTTGAGCCATAAACAAAAATCAGTTTCGAAATATGTTACTATAAAATATTGGATATAATATAATATTTGACAATCTGATAGCTAAGATCACGTCGTTCATTGATAATCACGTGATCTTTTAGGTATTACTTCTGATTATTGCAATCTTCTTCCTCCCGGAAATGAGGCACCGCACAGTGACACGTAAGTCACTTTCTAGAAGTTGAATTGGACTTAAATACTGTTAAGTTAAACTTATGACAACACAACGTAGGTAATAGCCAAGATCAACAGTCATACTTAACGATCACTTGACACATTTTTGGTGATCACAAAACCAGAAGACCCGATTAGGCGAACTATTTACCAAAAGCTTCACTGATTATAACTTACTCTAGGAAACGTCTCATCATAGATACTTAGTTGAAATTATTACACCTGATATTGTGGCTAGTGAATATTCTTAGATTATGGGAATAAGAAGTGAGTGGCTGTAAAAATTCTTCTGCAACTCAAAACTTTTGACTCTAACAGCTTGCGTACTAAATAAAATGAATTCAGTGATTAGATACTTATTGCCCAATAATTCCATGAAAATTTATTACTTAATTATAGAGCAGTCCAAAACGTAGTTCGTAGTTAGCTCAACCATGCTACCACCAGCGTAGGTTATGACCTATAAAAAAGATTATCATTGAGTAATATGAATACATAGCTTTACTAATAACATCTTCTCAAGAATGACTGAAAACCAGTAGCACGAAAAATTTGTTTTCAATCGCTACAATATTCATTTGAGGCTTTGAAATTCTGGTGTTCAGCATTTTTCAGGCCAATGCATAATTCAGATTACCTGTCCGACAAAATTCTAATCTGTTTAACAATGAAAATGGATTTTCACTTATTGATTATGTTTACCTTTTGGGCCTTAAGCTGTTGACGTTATTGACGGTCCACAAGACGCGTTTGATCAGTTAACCTAGTGTGTGGATTGAAATAAGTGTCGTGTCGGGATCAGCCGTAAGGTTTGGATGACCTGTTTGAATTAGTATCCTCATATGCACACATAGCGGCTAGTTTTTTGATTGGAAAAGCATTTAACAAGCCACCCTTCGAATTGCAGGTTCTCCTTGATATATGATAAAATCTCAATTCATCCACGAAAAAGATTTTCAAAAGTCAGTATAATTTTTTGTGCGACAGTAATTTGTTATGCATGGTACCTATGTAGAGTATGTATCTGTATATGAGAGCTGGTGCTGGTTCTAAAGCTGGCTGGCGTGGGATCGAATCGTGTTAAATGATCATTATTTAATGGACATGTTTCTCCGTGTTTGGTTATCACTATAAGTTAATGTGTCGCTTGTTTTTACATTTATCTTAAAAGATTGCTCTTTTCATGTGAATATTTAACCGGATTTCGACACTAAATTTTATTTTATTGAGCGGATGAAAATATTCTGGTGTCAAGCCTGGGGAATCATATTGACAACCACTAACTCCACGTTAAGGTACGTGATGAGACAATAATAAGCTTAAAATCCGAAGTAAAATTGACGGCCCAAGAAGGTATTTAGGCTATTTTTTAATTGCTGAAGGCTTTACCACCTTAGGTGTCCATTTTAATTATAATACATTCAAGCAAAATATTTGAAGCTTTGTTTGCGGCAATATTTTCTATTTAAAGACAATTTAGTGACGGGAATGTGTCTAAACAAAGAAAGCGTCAAGCTCGTTGTTACCAACATCAAACCTGAGTTACGATTGTGGACTATCGTGAAATTATAACTAAGCTTACAATGCCTCTATCATATCATAGGCTCTACAGATCATTAACAAAATTACCGCTAAGGTATTCTATTTTCTGTCTGGGCGATTCAATCCTGTGAAAATAGTCAATTTCACAGGTCAAACAAGGGACCGTAAATTGTAAACTTTTGGTATATGTAAACAAAATCGAACTTTGATTGAAAGAAATTTAGCAAGTGAAAATAACTGCTTACAGCGGAGGATGTTTTCCATTTCACGAAACGAGACATGCACGACCAAATCTGTGGAGAACTCATGAAATCAAGTTATGGCGCCAGCCCACCCTGCTTGACATTAATTGTTTGACTGCTATTCGTGTAGTGTTTCCTCGCGATTATTGTCAATTGTTGTTAGCGCTACCATTTGTTCCTTACTGCTATCTCGGTGTTGCAAATGCCCTACAGCATGCTTTCTTGTTCCATCCCCGCCGACGGAGCGAACATACGAAACACACTGTAAGAACGTGTAGTTAACTCTTCTGGAGAAGAACAGAAAGCCATGCTTATACGAGCAATGTTTTCACAAACAAGCTGATTGGGTATGTTAAAAGCTGAATAACCAGAATCATGGAATCGTGCTGTAGACAGATGGGAACAGCTAAAAAAACTCTATAAACGCCATGGACTGTGGCCCGGTAGCCCAATTGTAAGTAGTTCTACGAGAAATTCAAATGAATCGAGCCATAATCGGACTCACATTGAATTACCGAAACAGGATCGAGGAGTAAAGGAATGACTGCCTCCGACGACGACAGCCTTTTGTTCCACAGGCTTGGTTACATCTCTGACGGAACACATAACTCTTTATGTTAATTGGATATTGATTGCGTTATACCACCACACAAATCTAAGTTTACCCCAAGCTTTTCCAATGTTCCTAGAATGATTGTAAGAGTCATGGTAACACGAAATTTTAAATTTTCTGTAATCAAAACCGGCTCCAGTGTATGAAAGACCGTCAACGTCTTTTCCATAGAGCGATCTTGACAAATGCTATTGTTTTTCCAGCCCTGTGCTATATTCTTACATTTTCAAAGTGTCCACTCTATTCTATTCCATTTTCAAAGTTTCTACATATTTCCACTCCAGGCAACTGTCATTTTTCGGTGTCTGTTGTCATTTCATACCAAATTAAATCAGAATCGCACCTTAAATAATCCATTCACTTTAAATTCATGTTGGCGCATTTTAGAAGAAGTTACAGAAAAGCTTCAGTTCAGCCGTCATGTGGGCTGTATCACACGTTTTAGACCCAGATTTTCACACTTCGCATATATGTACTTCAAGGTGGGCTAATGAAGTTCCGATTGAGGTTTGATTTGGATCTATGATACTTCAAAGCCATCTCCGATGTTTCAGCAGAACTATTCTCTAATGTACTGAAAATTATTCGGTATCTTGCCACATTCGAACACTGAGCTGTCTCGATGATTGATTATAGAAGAAGGTACCTACTGGAAGACAAAGTTCGCTTGAGGAGTGGTGAAAGTGTTGCAAATGCTCACTATTTCATAAAAAGAGTGCTTTGCATGAGAAGAAGCGTTCCATTGGGAGCAAATGATCCAGCCGACGTCACCCAAATACAAGTGTTTTAGTTACTTTTCCTCCACATGTTTATACTGCGATAGCAAATCCAACATTTGGCTCCTGCCTCACATGACGGCTTTCTTTGCTTTGTAGCATCAGAAATACGCCGAGATACAAGAAATCAATGGCATAGACAACAAAATTTTGGTACTCATAGATGCCGCGATCATGCAGATGAAAAATAGAATTGAGGAAGACTGAATGCCGCATAAAACCATAAGATGTGTTCAGTTAATCACCAGAAAAATTCATTGTTGAAATTCGACAATCTTTAGCTGCTATTGGTTGTTTCTTATATACTTTTCATTGCTTGGCACTTTTAAATTTGATATACAGTAGAACCTCTCTTATACGTCTCCACATTTTCAATCACCTCCGTTCACCGTCACCGAAAATGTTGGAGATGTCTTCACAATATTGAAAGAACTATAGATTAGTAAGTACGGCATATTAGAGTCAACAACACGAAAGGTAAAGGAGAGTTTAAGTAGTCAAAATTAACCGACTTTTTACCATCACATTGAATATTTCTTTTGATTTTTTTCTTATATAAATATGTGGGTACAAAATATGTTATTTCGTAACTAAACATATCTTTCGTTAAGTTTGTTGTCTGTGAATGAACTCGTTTGCTCAAAATCTAGGTTCATTTCTTTGTTTTTAGAACTTTTCCATTATCCTTCGTTTCGATTGGCCGTCACACCTCTAGTCCCGTGCCTGATGGATAAAAGAGGTTCTACTGTAACTCTTAAAATTATTACTACATATTCGCATGTAGGGTATTAAAACTTGCTTTTTTATAATAATGACTCGGCCCACATCAAGAAGTTGTGCCAATTACAAGAATGCATTCATCTCTCTCCTTGCGGATCTATTGCATGGCTCTAAGACCAAAACGTGCAAACTGGTGCAATTAAAAAAATTGATCCTTAAAATACACTTCCCCAAATATTTCTTCGCATAAGGCAGATATGTGATTGCCGTCACGTAATTTGATAGCGTTTACGTAGTGTTTCTTTCATTCTGCGAACCTATCTTTTCACATGTTCTTAATATTGCGGTTGATCAACATTTGTCAACAATTATATATCCATTAAAGTAAAACTAGGTAATACGCCCCACGCGCCTACCACTCGCGCTTACAATGTTAAGGAGTCCACGCAAAGTGTGCGAGTGTACCACAGTCCGCGCACATCATTGATATTAATTGTTCATGTTATTATCCTTTGTTTTAAGAATTTTTCAAAAAAATAGTCTTTAGCACTTCGAAAGTTTCTGATAAATATATTAAATTTTTTTCTATTGAGCTATCTATATATTTTCTATGTTTAATTCAATATTGCAGGGTTATAAAATAGATAGACATCAAAGAGAAGAACCTTCCAAATAGATTTATCATTTCTTGTTGCTTCAAAGATTTTATCCCTGAGCTTATAGCTTTGATCTTGGTGGTGCATTTAACGGTCGGTTTACAAAACCCCCCACCGATGGGTTTTCGAAAATTCAAATATTAAGATATCTGGAGTTTCTACTGTACTTTCAAGATTACCACATTGACAAAAGGCCAAAGAGTGATCCTTAAAAAAGAATTCGATTGTATCTTCCTTTTTTGCCGACTTACATACATTTTAGCTTTCTAACAATTTTGCTATGTGGAAATATTCTCGATTGGTACGTGTCAAATGGAAAGTATTATTGGTTTATGAAAATCGAAAATCTTATGACAAATATCCATAATATAAATAAAATTTCCTCCAACATTCTGATTTACGCGAGATTGATTACTTTCGTTCTATTAGAACTTGGTGCTAGGGTTGAGAATACGTTGAAAATGAAACTTGTTCCAATGAAAGGAAATTCCGATTTCTTCCCAATTATATAGTGTTTTTAGTTATATACTTTATATACAAATCAGAAATGAAACACTCAACACATCCTGTAGGTTTTTACACCCGGTGCTGGAAGGGACTTGTCGTTTTATTGTTACTTTTTAGATTTCGTCTGTGCTTTCGGTGCAGGAACACCATATTCGGGCTGCTATTTCTGCAAAATAGAAATTTATGGATTTGACGGCACGTGCTAAAAATCGTTTCTTCGAGGGAAAATTTTACAATTTTCACATTTATAGAAAATTTATTTAGTGCCAAATAACACACAACAAATTCGATACACTCTATGCAATTTATTTAGTTTCAATAGCATTTTGGACTTGAGAAAACTCGTGGTTTCCTATTCTTCCGAAATTTGTTTTGAGTATATCTCAGTCCTTAGATTTTCTTTCAAAATTTCTTTTGACTTCCCAGGAAGATGGGAGACATCCTGCTTTTTCACTTGAGTATGAATTGACTTCATATCCGGCAATGTACTAGCGGGACTTTATTTGTTACTTGCTTGGGTATTAAATTTAGCCCTTTACAATGTTACTCTAAAGTTCCTTCTCGCTTGTGTACTTCCTCTGGATTACAACAAAAACAGCAAACTACAGCATGTTGGTGTGAATTTACGACTTGGCATTGGCAATAAAAGGGGAACCTAAATCCATGTTAGTTTGAGAAAGAAAGGGTGCAATAATACTTTGAAGATGTCAGCGCAACGACTTAGGGTGGGGTCCTTCGGCGATGCTGATTTAATTTCATTTTATATGGCAATTTTTTGGCTCTGCGAAAAACTCATAAAAAATTGTGTGCAATATTTTAAAATGATTGCTTTCAATTTGAATGAATAAGGCAGATAGAAGGAGTGTGGCCTTGTTTTTCCGCCGGAAGTCGTTGTGGAATGATTCAACAGAGCACCTCATTAGTAGGGAATTCTTCTGCCCGGAAACGTATCGACGGGTAGTCGTATTCAGAAATGGAAATTTTGAGTAACAAGTGAGTGCTGAGGTTTTCCTAGATTGCTATTTATACAACTAAAACCATATAAATTCTTAAATAACCTATACAATTATTACAAACAATTGTCTAATGAAACCTATCATTTTCAATCAACGTACAATGAGTTGAGACCAGATCCCATATTGCTAAGGTCATTTATATAGGATAATATATTCTACCAATATCTCTTTATTACTGAAAATCTTGAACCAATAGCATTTTTATAACTCGTTAATCCTAATTCCTTCATATATACATCCTAATTTGGGTTTTAGGCATGAAGCAGTATGTAATTATATGACATGTCGAAGATTTTTCGAAAATTGCCTTAGCGGACTTGGAAATTCCGGAAGAAAGGATTCCACGGAAGTTAATGCATCGAAATCTTAATCCGTAACGTTTTAAGGCTTACCGTATTGTTTGGTTTAATCATCAGGTACTTGTAGGTATGGCATTTTAGGTGAGCTGGATAATTCCATAAAATTGTCAGAGTTGAATATTGTCAGTGTATGTTGTCGGAAGTGTTCATAAGTTGTTTACATTTAATAAACGCTCATCGGTTTATCTTTACAACAAACTTAATTCTGGTCAAATTTTCTAAATTTCCAGATTTGTTACAGGATTTTTAGTGTTCTATGGCTTTGATTTCATCGATACCATATGTTTAAGATTAACCATTAGGATTGAAATTGATGAACTAGCTGTTAATCTTTAGCTAGGACTTATTTCGCAGTCATTGTAAAGCCAATTACCGTAGACAAACCTAGTCTCCGGAGAATAGGGTAACGAAATTGAGATTAGAGTAAATGTTAATGTGTTAATATCTATCTTTGATGATAAATAAATGTTGAGACAGAATCATTCCTAATGCGTGGAATTTCCAAATTTCGTTTGTAAAGACTTCGTTGCAACTGCTCCTAAATTTTGTTTAGATAAGGAATGATCTATCATAGGACAATTGTTCAAGACCATGTACAAATTACTTCCAACTGGGTAAAAGAAGGAAACGTTCATTTTGCATGTTATACAGACGGACATGTTAAGGATTATCATTGAATGGTGAATATACATACATGACATATGATGAGAATATAGTATTATGAGTTTATCAAAGAATATGGCTTGTAACAGAATTAATATTTAAAATTAAATAAATATATTTCCTTACTCTCAGGAATCAAGTGTCTCATACTGATATAGCAAATTTCATGGATTCTAGCAGAATGGGCTGAAGCTAGAAGAAGATGTTTGTGATATCCAGAATTTTTCTATAAATATTTATACGGAAATATTTATCATGTTTCATCACTTTAGAAGTGTGTCGTGACTATTTTATCGCCCAAGAAGAGAATATAATAAAAAGCCGTATATTGCAATGATGAGTTTTCACACATTCTTGTCCGGCCACCTGGAAAAATGCAATATCAGGAGCTTTTCCGATTTTTTCTTAGTATGTTTACGTTGAATCATTGTCACCTCTGGTATGTAAATCATTTTCGGTCCTCGTACTCTCTAAACTGGATGACAAAATATAAGAATAGAAAAAATTCGGAATGCAGTGATGATATGAATGTCGGAAGTTGAGGCAATGTATTGTTGTGTTATTTATTGAGGCCGCACACATAGAAATAGCTACATTAGGACGTGCCAAGTTCGAGCTGTTATAGATGTCAACGCATCATTATTGATTCCCGGTACTGATATATGTTGATTCCCGTATACTGATGAATATCATTGGAACAGATGGAGAATTTAATGAATTCATATTTTGAGTTCTCGCACGGGTATCTCATGGTTCAGGATAATAGGGGTTTGTATTCAGTCAATCAGGAAACTCTAACTCTGTGATAATGTCCAAAACTACATAAGATAATGATTGAAAGCCATTTTTGAAAATTGGTCCTGAAAAAATTTATTTTCAAAATGCTCTATTTATTAGAAGACCTATCATGAGGTCATCAAGAAGTTGACTTCTATGCCACTCTATGAAATCTAACACATACCTACCTATCCATTTTAATTTTAATACTTGCATGTAGGTATTCAAAAGTCATTTTCATGTATTTCATTTGATTCAGATCAATTTCTCGTGAAATATTGCAAAACTATCTCCACAATGGAAGGTTCAAGGAAATTACAAAGTGGTTTTAAACTCTGTGGCTTGACCAGTTAATCCAATGATAAATTGCCCTGTAGTTGAGTTTTATTGCGGTAGTCAAAAGTGGTATAACAAGGCACTTTCATTAGAAGTATTGTGGGGTTAAGGTCATAACTAAACATTAATGTTCCTCCAAACTTTTCTTAAGCATTTTCAATGAGAATTTTATGTAAATCGCTGAAATTCTTTCTTAAACAAAACTCATTCGGAAAATAAATGAAATGAACATTTTTGCCTTCAAATTTAATTGTTCGACTTAAATTTTTACGAGCTGTCTGCTGACGCTTGCAAGTTGTTCACCGGCAGGAAGTTGCTGTTGTTCAATTGTGCCGGAAAAGTGAAGAAAATTTTTGGAAAAAACGCTTTCTGGCGAATTTTTAGCCGATTCCCGATAGTCACAAGATACCGATTCGCTAATCTACAGCATTCATCGGCATCCTAATGCCACACAAGAGATGTTTGCGTGTGGTCTTGAAAGCAAACAATAAACAAACATCGCGCATTCTTCAAATATCATTTTCCATCTGCATGTTATGATTAGCTGAGGCAGAAGATTAGACGCAGCATTGACTGCATAGGTTTGAAAATGCAACAACACTAAACACACGACCTGGAAACCCTTGAACCATTTTGCAGTTTCCAACACGGATTTTTGAACTGACAAGTGACCAACGACGGAGTCAGGTTCTAGTTTCTCTGACTGTATGAGGATCTCATTTCTAGACTGACTCGATAAGTTTATTTATACGATAATAAATTGGCTTTAAAATTTATAAAAACAACAACACCATATCACTAGCTTCTCTGATTGTCCATTATATAGTATTCACCTTTTCTGTGTCTCTTAGTGTATGGCTTAATACGTTTCATTTGTGCAACCACGAAACAAATAATGAAAACAGACTCCACAATATGGTATGTACAAACCAGGCGGGAAACCAGGTGATACAGACCCGTGCGTTATTATGTCGGTTCGAGTGTCGTCTTGCAGCGAACTAAGTGTGGGAAAATTTAGTTCTTGGAAATTTTGTTGAAATTGCATAAGTCATGCGGAATCCATTGGACACCTGTGCTGTGCTAAGCGGTTTAACTGATCACTATGAAAGCTCATTTGGAAGAGTGTATATGCATGTAATCCAGATTTGTAGATTGAGGCGAGCTTTCGCATGACGTTCCAGCTGGAGATCTGAACTTAGTTTGGTCCAGTGAATTTTCTGTTGACTAACAGCTTTGTAGCCGCCTTCGCTTTTTAATAAATTGGCTTTTAAATATTGAATCCAACTACGATTCCTGCAACCATAATTCTTGACTCGTTTATCGATTTGGTGATCTAAATTCACCAAAATTCTAGTACTCTCGTAGATGGGAAAACTTTCAATTTTTTTTTTGGAGCTGATCTGAGGTCGTTTATATATGCTACTCAGCTTCAAAATTTCCACGAAATCTATTTTCTCACATTAATTAAGCTGGGGCCTCAAACAAAGTGTGCATTACAATCAAGATTTTAACTACATACCTATTACTTGAAAAGCGTGAGGGAGAGCATAATGTTAGAAATGCACTAAACAACGTGTCTTCGAACGATAAGAATTTTTATTACGTCAAATTCTATAGTGTGTTGCGCTCATGTATTCCAATGAGCTTAATCCATTTGCAGGTGGAATGTTTTGAAAATTTTCTTATCCGGAGATTTTTTGAGTTTCCGATTTATTTCTGAGGATTGGAAGAGAATCCACACGACAAAAAGAACACCTGCTTCTTTGTTGTTTGATGCTTTCAAAAAGCCACCTTCAATTGAATCAATTCACAAATTTCGATGTTTGGCTTTTCAAATTCAATACGGCAAAAACTATGCAAACAATGCACTGTAACTAAGGCATTCCAAGGAAATAGATGAAGCCTACCAATGCTTTGCATGGGAATCTTTTAATAACATTTACAATATATTAATTGTGTCCGAGCGGCTTACTTCAAAATTATTAAATCTAAATTATTTAATCCGATTTAAAAAGCTCGAGACTGTTTGGAAGAACATTAGCATTGAAAAGACTCTTGGTTCGACAGGTATTGAAGCAACAGTTTTCATAGTGGGAATGGAATTTACCAACAGAGTCAAAATAACTTTTAGGTTCTCTATCACATAGAATGTGTATACAAATCAGGAATTTTATTTCGACTCCGGATAGGTATATTACATATTCAACAACTGGTAGTTACAGTTGGGAATCAATTCTGAGAAACGCCGCGAGGACTTGCTAATATATTCAACATTCAAAAACACAGCAAGGGTTGAGCTTTTAGGAAAGATCAAGTCGGAATTTCAAGTCCACAGGACGAGAATATCTTATATTGTTTCCTTTTTTGTCTGCCCTCAAATTACGTCTCTCTTTCTTCGTCAATGAGAACGACATGTTTACCAAATCGTTGCCAGCCTTTTGCCATGCATTTTTTGAAAAACATCAAAAAGGAGGAATCGTCTTGCTCATCCCTTATCCAGTTTCTATTGACACAAGTAACCGATTTAAATATTTTTTTCCTAAGTCGATATCAGAGTCACCATGACAAAAATGTTTTTTGGGCGAAATACGCCCATCATTGTCCTTTTTCCATCATTGGGGACGTTGTGCTTTTAACTTTAGTTGCGTCCAACTTGCGTAGGGCAGTTGTTGCAACTCAACTGATTTTGAAATACTATCTATAGGTATTCTATCCAATGGATGTGCTGGGTAATGAGTTAGTATGCTGTTATTGATGTGTGTTAAGTGGCATAAATCACATGCTCTTAAGATACCTACCTTTTATAAATTTCTCAATTCCATCACAACAACATGAATGGCGTGAAATTTTTTGGATTTTAGGATATCCGTAGCCGCTGTCATGAATACGTAATTATTGTTGAACAACAAGAGATTCAACACCGCATTCTTTGGGTTCCTGCCTTGAAGAGGAAGTATGCAGTAATAAATTAAGTAATTTATGATTCTAATAATGCTATAAATAACATGTCGATATCAATCACAAACCATAGCATTATGTAATCTTGAAAAGTGTTGAAGTTAATATTGAAGCGTACAAGCTACTGTTTGCATACATGCTTGTTTCGAATATGAATCGGATATTCACGTGTTAAATGATTGTCAAGAGGATATGAAATTATGATTGAATTTCGAAAAAATAATTTGATCTTGTACTAAAGCTTAAAATAAACAAACTACAATTCGCCCTTCACTATAGACAACGTCGCAGTGACATTTAAATTCAGGTAATTGCTCTGAGGTTTTACGTATAAATGAAGAAGTAACCATTGAACGTGGTTAATTTTATGTATTCAGTAAACATCTGGAACACATTTCAAAGTCATTGCGTTAGACGATATTTAGCTGAGTAAACCGCAATTGATTTTACGGATTCCTACCCCAAATCTGAGAGGGATAATATTTATGTTTTGAAAACAACATTAGGAAATTAAATGGCCAAAACAAATGTCCTGTGCTTCTCCTTAGGGTTCAAAATGGCATCTCAATTTGATTTGATTTCCTCTTATTGTTCGACGTCATGGAGAGTATCGTCATACCGATCAGGAATATGTGAACTGTGTAAATATAGATATATGTACATCCGTGAAATTGAGAATGAGTTTTGATAAAATGTTGGCATGAAAACAAAATGAGATCTCATTTTGTGAGTTGATGGAAAGGAATTGGCGGGTGGTCTTTACATTGACAAATACATGGATTTTTCCGGTGGTACATTAAAGGCATTTAACAAGGACGTTAGAAACGTGGACGTGGACAGATTTCTACCAAATGACTTTGTTTGCTGCAACCCAGTGCGAGCTGTGCCAAATGTTCTGTTTACCCTCAATTGAAGTCACAGTGAAAGCAAATCAATTGTTAGTGAAGATGTCCTTTTATAGCATCTCAAGTTTTATTATGCTCACATACCAACGAACCAACTATCGAACAGATGTTACTTGCGCACTGTAGGACTGAAAACTATTCAAAAACCTTTTCAACCCTTTTTTCTGAGGAAAATACTATTTATGTTTTATAAAAAAGATTGCTTTAAAAAAACTAGGTACTATATGAAATTCAGTAGAATCGAGGCTGTAATGGCACATGTAAATCTTGCTCCTAGCTCCTACATAACGAGGCAAAAAACCTGTAAAATTTCATTGATATCTAACATCTATTAAGGATATCTACTTAGAAACTGTTCGCACTTTTATTCGGAGTTACCTTTGTCCTCCAAAAAATATACGGCCAACACAACATTTTCAACATTTCAAGATAAGTATGAGTTAATTCAAAAATTGGTAGGAAAGACGTTGAAATAAGAACCGGAAGAAAATGTTTAAATTTCGGAAGTACACTCATCTAAATAAACTCATCAATTTCAATAGGTATACGAGTATAAGAAAATATTGAATTCATAAGCAATGAATTGTCAGCAAATTTACGAGCAAATCAAAGGAGATAGTTGTACGATACAAGAAAATAAAATATCTTATTGAGAAAATCAATTAATCATTTGCCTGAATAGCATCATAAGATGTTCCACAATTGATGAGGCAGGGTTACAGGAATTACTCAAGAATGTGCAAACATATACCAGTGTATCAACTTCTGCTTTGTAAACTTAACTCCAGAAGGACGAAGCAGTCTAGAAAGATAGTTATTGTACAAGATACTATTACATTTGACCAAACTCAACCCTCGACTCATAAGAACCGAATTACGGACTATTATTCCACCAAGGACAATATGCCCAAGGATAAATTGCGGAAGTAAAACCCAACGCTTTGGCCAATATGTTTGTGCAACGATACGTTCTTTTGTTAGGCATATACTCAAATGCCTTAATCGTTATAGATGGTGTGACTTACGGCACATCCTTATTAATCTCTTCCCCTATTATGTAATGGGTGGAAGTGTTTAAGGACGTTTGTATGATCAGATCAAATCCCAAGAGGCCTACGTACTCTCCGGGAAAATAGGATGGTGAACAAGGTGTCATAAATAACACGTAGTGGGAAAATGAATGTTTGAGTATACAGAAAACTTAAGATGACATCACAATAAGATTGCTATTTAACACATACAAATGTACGAACAAGAAGTACATGAATAATACTCCGGCAAGCAGACAAAAATTATCCAAACGTTATTTAACGACATTGGAATAATACGACATTGGTGGTCTTGGTCGATTCACTGCACTTCCAGCCTATTCTTTAGTTTGTCTTCTAGATTCCCAAGAGAAGGCAGCATGTATAAGAAATTCGTCCTCTTTGCTTAATAGCCAAGTACCAAAGTACCACCCGAAGTGCTGATGGGTAGAAGGACATAAAGACATTGAATGCCAGTGGCCTGGTGGGTCTTGTTTATGACATCTATCCTCTATTATATTCATTGCATTCAAATATTTGTTGCTTTCAAAAACTGCAACAACTGGGACATATAGCTGTCTATCTTGTTGACGATATATTTTGTTTACCTAGTCACCTCAGTCAAATCAATCTAGCCAATTTTTTCTAAGGAAACATTGCAGAACATTGACTTCTTCCTTCTCATATGACTTATGAAACATGCCTTTAGTGTGGTGTAATTTACTAAAATGAGAGCTGATCATGAATAGCTCAGCGGGATGTCTTTGCCCATTCTGTATCAATGAGTCTCTCCTGGTAGTGTCATAAGACAAACGACGTTTTACATCTCGCCAGTTGTATCTATATAACAAGAAACACCGTTGTCTTCATGTTCCTTGCTCTTCGTTAGCAGTGTTTTTGTTCTTTACCATGAACGATAATAGCCAAACACAGTTGGATCGCACGTAAGGGCGAAAAACTAGCACAACGTGAATCCAACCATCTAACAAAGTAGGCACACAAAATATTTTCTTGCAAAAATAATAAACGAACATAAAACTAAGATATAAACATTCAACCGAGCTGTCATCCGACCTAAACTAATTCAATCACATGTCCAGCAAAAAATGTGTCAAACACGAATTTTTTCCCAGTATTGAATCGATTTGAATTAAGCCATCTGCCAGTGACGTTTTCTGTTTAGCCAAATTAACTTAAAATCAGCAGGTAACAATTTCGTAATTGGCATAGCCTGGTAGTTAAGAAAGACGTGAAAGTTTTATATTCTCCAGCGCTTCCTATTTACAATTACATCTTATGAATATCTTATCAGATGAACGATAAATCAATGCAAGTCCAGGTTTCTGCAAGGCCAATATCTTCTGCCGAAGATTTCAGTATAAGAATCTAATCACAAATTTCACGTTCTTTGCTCATATACGAATGAGTAAATGAAATGATAAATGTGCGCAGAATATCCCTCTAATTTTGAGAATAAGAAATCGAAATGAGGTAGCCTGTACAAGTTGAGAAAACAACAAACTTTCTCACAAATATTGTAATCTATTTCAATTAAGCGTGTGATAAGAACTCACCTGCCCAGGAAACCGGATACTTCATCTCGATATTATTTAGTAAATCCCAAGTGGCGATGATTAACATTGTTAAACATTTGTAGGTGTAGTTCCACACAAAATGAAACAAAATGTGGGATGTGGACTCTTGGGAGCAACTCTGTAAGGATAATACCTTATTAACCAAAAACACATACACGAGAAGATACCAGCCGTTCGAGATAAGAATGAAGGGATAACATTCGAGCTAATGTTTCATTCTAGTTTTGTTTTCAATACATCGATTTATCTCAATAGAGCAGAATGAGGGTGAAATGAATATGGCTAAAGATCCCATGGTTGGTACGTCTTAGGCGATGATAAATTAGTTAGTATTACAGTTGACCTCTAGTGGCATGGGATACAATCGATTTCTATTGCCATAGAGTTCGTCGGCTGGAACAAAGTCAAAGGAAACTCTTTAAAATCAAATCATTGACACTAATTACTCTAATAATTTACATTGGGCAATCATTAATTCTTATTCCAAGAGAAGATTTCGTTCCTTATCATATAACTTTTCCGAAAACCAAAGGAGCGGCCTATCTTCGTTTTTAAAATAATTAGGTTAGGTTTCAACAAGGCAAGCATTGCCTTGGGACTTTGTTTAGACCTCGATAAAACTCAGTTTTTAGAAACAATGAGTAAATGATGCTTGATCCAAATTAAGGTGCTGGCCCGTCAATGAATATTGCGAATTAGTTCCGTTGAAGAATATCTAAGTGGTCCTTCTGGAATAAAACAGTAAAAAATGGGGGATACAAAATTGAATTCCATATAAAATTTAAATATAATAAAGAAGTTCTTAAACTCGTTGTTGAAATTCTAATTACGTGTTACATGGCAAGAAAATAGGAATCTAAAAGAATTTACAGAAATAAAATCCTACTTAAGCCCATCATGACAAATGGAATGTCCTACATAGAGTTGAAGTCATTGAGCCAACACAAAAACATAATAGAGATCCAATTACTTAAAATGTCCCCTTAGAACAAGGAATTAGCATATTCATTTCCTTCAGATGATTTGAAGGGTTGCTAGGGCTGTTGGGGCCACCAAAACAACATCATAATAACCCATGTCCTATTGTTGATTGTATGCCAACTATTGTATCTTCATATTAATTCTTTCTCCCTGTTATACAGAAGCTTATAGCTCAGCTTCATGTGTGCTGTCTTGTCGCCACATCAATTTCTGATAAATTAAATTCCTTTCTAACTTACAATATACATAGAAAGTAAATTGTACAGTGTTAGGGAGACAACTGGCATCCAGAAGGACACTATCCACTATGAAAAACGAAGGACTCCATTTGTTTAGTTCTACACTTGCTCATACTGTATGCTGCCTCCTTAGCTTATGAATGTAAATCAAGTGTATATGAGGGTTTATGGTAAGTATTATTTTCCCGCACTCCTTTCGTCGTGATCTAGCCTTCATATTCATTTGCCCCAAAATTTTGTTTCTGAAATAAGGAAACAGTAAAATTATGTGTCCTTACATTCAATAAACACCATCTACGAAATCCAATTAGTAACTCTTACCAGGGTGACACATTTCGATACTTTAATCTAATTGTAGACTTCGCTCAGGACCGTAAATCCTCCTTAAATACTGTTTTTCGTCCTTTTATTAATATGCAATGAGTGTCTTCTGACCGTTGAAACTATTCCCATAAGAGCTACACATCATACATCTGCAACGGATGAGGTTTTGAACACCTTGTGGCAGACAAAAGTTGCCAGGACTAAGGACGTGAAACATGACATATCGAATCTCAAAGTTTGTTTCACCTTTTCAAGGTGATTTCTGGACATTTGTCGTTATAACAGTTGATGTGCTAAAAGCATTTTGACTTTTGACCACTTCAGGCTGTGATGTTCTTCAACTCGACAGTGTGCAGGTTGGAACTGTACGAGGTATAGATTCTACAGGAGATTCAATGTTAGCATGTTGCATGGTCGTACGTATATTATTTGAGATGCTGTTACTCTCTCTTTAACGCCATCTGATATCAGTTAATGTATATAAAGTGGAGGTTTTGTTGAACAGCTCGGTACATGCCAACTAACATGATTTTTGTGATGTTCATACTTGAAAGTTTGAGTCTTTGTGTCAAGTTCGGACTTGGCACGATATAAAGTTGTTTGTCTAGTGCCCAGTGTTCATGTTTGGTTTGCAGCTGGGCTGCCACGGTATATAAGTGTAGTTTGGCTTAAGGAAGTAGCCACAGGAAACGGACGTGGAACGCTTTCATCGGTTATCCTTCACTTCCTCCTATTTTGTCTCTTCTTCTTGGCCTTATCACATCCCTCTAGAATGGCTTTTGCAAGTTTTCCAAAATATTCTGTCTAACCAAGAAACATCAGTTACATCCATAGAACACAGAATTCGGTTGATTTGGTGGTTATCTGACATCAACCTATGCACTCAGTTCTTGTCTGATGAAGTCTTCGGCCTTGTTGTGGGAATGCCAACAGGTAACATTGTTCTTGTTTCCACTTTGTTGGTTTCAAATGTTTATCATACTTCCATGTTCTCGTACTAACAGCAACCCGCAAGAGTGGGTGATAGCAATATACTTGTTGTGCAATACAATAGAAACGTGTAACAAGATTTCATTAGCTTTCACAGTTTTAATGAATCTGATTGGCAAATTTACTTCATTGTTTTGAAATTCAAAAGATTTTGGTTTGCTGGTATATTGATCCTATCTCGAACTCCTTGTAACACATTTTTCAAAAACGACGGATAAAATTATGTTGTTTCTTTGTGGATCTGAAACATTTTTTTGTCAGATACGTGCATATATACATATGTCCATGTCAACGTAGACTTTCACATCAAAAATCCAACGATACTGCTTTTATACTAAAAAATTATTAGCTCAAAAAATCATTCATTGGTCGTCCATAATCGAAAAATTTGCATCAAAACCAGTCGGCTGATGTGACCCATTCTGAAACATGCTGAATTCCGGCACAAGCGGAAATCATATGAAATGAATGAACATAGCGAACTCTGAATTCACAAATTATTGATATTTTTTGTAAATTTATTATTTTGATAAGACGTAAAGCACTTCGTAAGAACAAGAATAGAGGCTTGAAGGTTAGAGACGTCGTAGTTGAGTTGCATCATGCCGTCCACCAGGAGGTCCACCATTTGTTGCCGATCGATAACATAGAGGATTTTCACAATCGGATTGCAATAAAACTGAAGACTGAAATATAAATGATGCATATATGCTATGTGGGGATTCGATGGTTCGAGACATACATAAACAAAATAATTTAATTCATGTTCTAACATATCTGCATCATGTTTTCGTGATACTTTTGCTTGATGTCTCTGGTTTCTCTGAGAGACGTAGTCGGAGTGTAGACAGGAACAGCCGGCTGTTCAACATCAAGGCCTATGCCGATAATATTATGTTCAAGAGTAAGAGATTTATTTCTTATCGGAATTGTGGATTGTCGTTGTTGCGGCATAAGCTCTGAATAAGTTACAGGAAAACGTATGTACCTGCCGAACATCACAGACAAAGCCATGTGATGGTTTTGAATTTATAAACTTCAATTTCAACAAATATCTTCGTGTTATTCGATTATAATTGAATACCTTCGGGATACACTTATACGTTGGTATTCATTGTTCGATTTGTACGCTATTGGAAATTCGGAAAAGTCATGTTTTGTTGAACGAGTGTGAAGATAAATGTTTCCATTGTATTGGTTCTGAAGTAACATGCCACCCAGTTAAACAGAAATTCAATGCAATTGTAAAGATATCATCATGAACATTACGCGATTCATATTTCCATAAGACACGCATTTGTGACAAAGATTTCATTACAAAAATTTTATCATGAAACTTTATTTCCAGATTACGTTGTAGTAACTATAGGTACTCTCTAATTATAAAAAATAAATTCTTTGTTTATAATATCTACATTTGAATTTTACAAATTATTTGTTCCAAAACAATCCGCAATAAATAACCTACGTCAGATAAAACTCAAATCAAACGCTATATCAGTTCAATCATATCAGGAATGGGGAATAAATCTGTCGAATATTTTACATTCACAACGAATAATTCCTCAATACTGGACGTCAATGATCATATTTCTATCCGAGGGCAACCTTTTACTGATAAGCATATGTTTCACCTATTCATATCGAAAACAGTATCCCCAAATTTGGATGCCCAGTAACGTTCCACACATAAGTCCTTCCAAAACACATATTTCAAAGCAAAAAGGAATCAGAAAAAAGTGTTAATAGTCAGTTTCCTACCAATGGGATCATACTATGATATATTCATGCAGATATTAGGCTGCAGATTCCCATAAACACCAATATTGTTTGAGATGGGTAGGCTTATAGAACAATTCTAGCCCTAGAATCTCTAAGGGTCGATTGAAAAAGAACATTCGACGAGTTTCGGATAAAGTGAAAAATGTGCGTGTAGTGCCAATGAATAAAAAATTTGACAGCTTTAGATATTTATGGTAAAGGAATTGGAAGGCCTTATTAAGGATATCGACATATTTCCAATATTTTCTAACATGAAGGCTCCCCAGTACTAAAGAAAAGATTGCATTTTATTGAGTAGATATTCAACGACAGCCTTTGTTGACTCGTTCATCATATACATATGAAAAGAATACGAGTGTTTTATTATGTAATCGTTTAGTGATTGATTTGCCTGATATATTGGACTTTGTAAAGTAATATTCTTTAAATGAAATATGAGATTTAAAGACATGAGAATTAAAGACAAAATTATTTGAATGTCAATACATTAAAGCAAGAAATAAAATTTAAATACATATTCTCGTTGAAACTTTGTTTGCAGTAGGTACCTAGTGACAACGATAAAATCCAAAATAAGCCTACCCAAGCGAAAAACTTCAATAAAGCCTCAAGAACCGACCTCTAAAGCACTTAGCTATTGGTTCTCTCTTTGGCATGCTCTCCTTTTACCGTATTATAATAGATACATTCGAAACGTTTCATTTACATTATGGTCGCAAAATAAAAAGCGTTCGAATGGACTTCAAGTATTTGTACAAAGTCGAAATTATATTGTTCTTAGAGAAGGATCTTCCATCATTTCATCCTTGAAAGAAATCAAGTGCAGATTTGCATGCTTGAATATCAGCGGTGGCTATACCACTTGATTTCGTTGACAAACAATTTCACTTATTTTTGCTTAACCATTCGCAGTCTTATTACATTCACCTCCAAGTTGTCTATCTCAAATGAAGAGCAACTGTGGATATTGGAATTCTCGGGCTTTGAATTCAAACCAAACACTTAAGGAGTCGTTTATATCAAGGAATTGCGAAATGGAACCGCAATGAGAAAAAAACTGTAGAAATGAAAAGAAAATGGTTTTTCGCATGAATTAATTTTCATTTCGCGATTTCAATTTGGTGTTCTTAAGAGGAACAAAATTTCCATATCCCTAGAATACGATAAAATTTCACAATCTTCCCGTACTCTGTCCGCTCTCGAAAGAACAACAGAGGAATGTAAAGAAGCATTTGCATGAATTGTCAAACATGTGATTTCTAAGCACAGTCGGTTGTAATAAAGAACCTTTTGTGAAATTAGAGTTCTAAGCAAAGAAGGCCCAAAAAACGGAAGAATCTTTCGCCACTTTCGGGACGAAAGTTACAAAAATGACGATTTGTAATGACAACGATCCGTGTATGAGTCTTTTGGGAGTGAAAATACAAGGAAATCAGCTCAAATTACATCTCAACATGTCAACGTTTCAGATCTCAAAACGATGAGTTTTAAGTGAAAAGGATCGAAGTGGGTTTTTATGCATGGTATTCTCCACTTCATTAGGAAGTCATAAGAACTTTTTTGGAGCGAAAAAAACATTTTCTTTATTTTGTTGATTTTCAAGTGTTTTTCTCCCTGTCATTATAAGAAAAACGTACTCTAGCTCGTAAGGTTCAACATTCATTTAGTTTTTGATGCATACTTTTCTTGGTTTTCCAAGTTATGTGACTGTAGTACAAAAACATCGTTTTATTTCCTAAAAATAATTCCTTTCGTTTTTATTGTCCGCATTGTTTGTTTATTCGTTTTAAACATTCAGAAAATTTTTATTTTCCTTTAGGAAAAATTTATGAACGAACTTTCTCCTTGTTTTGACATGTGTTCCATAGAAACGGCCACACTTTACGACGTCTCCAGATTTGTTGAAATATTTATAGTTCTCAGTCACCCTCGTTCACAATTTGACGAGGATAATCTCAATACTCCTCGGAATCGTTAGAGATTATTGAAGTGATTATTATAAATCAGCTGAACCAGAGAGAAATTACTTTGAACTAACAAGTAATAACATAAATCATCTGGGAGTATTGGCTTCTTTATTGGATGTAGTAATTTTTTGAGTTACCTACTTACCTACGCTCGATGTTTCATCTGATGCAACAGAACAAAATCAAGTACAACTTACACTCTAATTTTAAGTTACTTGCCAATTTATGTAGGTACCAAAGATGTAAATCAATTTACAGAAGAGATAAGAAGAGATCTTATAATCCTCTGAGCAAAAAATTTTACTACTAGCATAGCCAAAAGTGCATAAAGAGTTTTTCCAAAAGTGGCAGTTTTGGTGAGGTCTCATTGCTGTTAAAAGAAAACAGAAGGTCTAGGAACTTAAAAGTCTTATCTCGTAAATGGGGTTCCTTAAGCAAATCGGCTTAAGATTGATGCCCGGGTTTAAATAGAAAGGAGACTAAGTTTGATTTCCAGGACAAGGGAACAGATTAAGGATGAAGTAACGGTGATGCAGGAAAATTTCGTAGCATAATAAGATTTTGATGATTTGTGGCTTTCAATCCTTCTTCCATGACAGTAGTTCATAAAAGACATTGCGTAATTCCTTATTGCCACACGGAAATCACAAAAGGTCCTTAAGGACAACGTAAACCAAAATTCAAATCCAATTTGTGAGACCATATCACACTATGACTTTAGGTATTAGTCCTTCACTGTAAAGGAAACGTGCGAACTGCTAAAAGGATTTTGAAAAACAAGTCATAAAAATGTCACAACAGAGGCCTCAAAAAGAACTAACCACGTTGATTTTTCATGCTTTTCAAAACCATGACTTTGAAAAATCGACTTACAAAGAATATCATCGTGTGACCTACCGGCTAACAAGAACAACTTTCATGAAACACACGTCGATGCGAAATGCCTGATGGGATTCTGATAAATTCAGCAACATGAAGGGACTATATCTTTGTAGGTGGACAAAAGCACATTCACAAAAGCCAATTTTTTGTATATGAAGACTAAATCGTTTCAAATATGCTAAGAACATATTGATCTGAAATGGAATGTAGCACAGCAATATTGCATTTAATGTTCCTTGAAAATAAAAATCATCGTATGAATGGGCTTCCATAAGGAGATGCCACATTTTCAAGCCGTCAAATACTGACGTAATCATGTCCTTTAAAACACGGCAATGAACATGTATCTGTGAAACTCATGCTACTGTAAATAATGGGTGCTCCAATTCTGAGTCAGTAGTGGAAAACAGGAAATTTCATGAAGACTACATTCACAGCTCATATATTTATAACATTCATAAAAGGGGATACTACCAGGATTTAAGTAGCAGTGTAGTATTTTCTAAGACCAGTTCACATATTTTTGGATTTAGTGGACATCCATAGGGATACGAAAAACTCTTGATATTTTGAGTCTGTGTTAGTTGATCCCGTACTACAGAAATTTCGTGTCAGTTTTAAGGGGCTTGTGACATAAGCTTCAAGAATGTCCTTTTCAGTATTAACTACATCAGATGAAAATGTCCTTTTTATTCACATTTTCTGTGCTGTCAGTGTTACGCTATTTCTCGGAAACGGTTTTTTATAGTCTTGTAAATGTGTGTAATTTTCGATGGCATGGAACTTACTAAGGACTATTGTCCGAAGATAATGTCTTTTTTAAGCATTTTTTATGTTTGACTTATTTTCGACTTGATATAAAATGGGATATACCTTTAGGAGGTAATAGGCATTTAATCCCCTTTCTTGATATATATCTCGTTTTCATTCTTATTGTTTAGCTTATAACGTAAGGAGTGTGTCCTTTTTGTCGCGGAAACGTGAAGAATCTTATATCAATCTTCCAGATGAGTCAGGTGCTTGTGTTCCTCAAACATAGGACTGTCCCTCAATATGGTATTTGATACGAAAGAGGGAACAAAAGCTAGTTTCCAAAGAAAGTAAAGAAAATAAAAGCGTTTTAGTCATGTTTACACAAACATTACATAAAGCCTGTACGTGATTTTCCTTAATCCTAAGTATTTCCTCTTTAGTCGAAATTGCGAAACTCTCACGAAGTCATCGACCAGCTTCAGATAATCAGGACAAAGGCGCTATAAGAAACAAGACTAACTCAATGAAGAACCTCGACAGAACTCACCCAAAAGGAATACAAGGATCTTTCTTGTGTTATGTATTCAAGGAACATGTTTGATTTGCAGATATATCTTATATATAAGCAGCGGTTCCGTTCAAACTATTAACAATTGCAGTTTAATTATTGTGAATATTGTTGTTGGGTGCACACTTTAACACCATTCATCGTGGTTATTTGATGTAAATTAGCTCAAAGATTTTTGCAAACAAAATAGAGATATCTAAGATTGTTGATTATAACCCGGTCTCATTGAACGTAACCATTACAACGATCATTATGATCGAAGTTTATGAGCATATGAAAGTCCCGTCGGCTCATACTCATAAGGATGAGTTGAAAAGTCTACTTCACATTAACCGTGATGCGAATGCTGAAACAACATATAACGTTTGAGGTGTGATAACATTTGGAAATCCATCGACTATTCCAATGGAAGAAAGAAGACACGTAAAGCTTCCAGTCATGTTAAAATTGGGTGCTACTATTAGTGTCATAATGGAATCTTGAGATATCTTGAGATATTCAAACATGTAATTTGTTGCGTGTGTACAGTAGGTACGGATGTCTATTGTTTTGCATTTCTTTCGACCAGAATGCTATCACGAATGTTTTGCCTCCGCCTTAAAATGGTTATGATGAAGGAAATCCTGATTGTTCCGTATACTCTTAATAGACAATCAATACAGAAGCATTTTAGCTTATTTATATTGAAAACTATTGATGAGGTAATATATCACGTTGGCAAGTATTGATTCGAGTGATCAGTAAAATGCTTAGCCAGGTGTGCAGTACCCCAATCCAAGTTATATACTGTTATAGGGATCGACCCTAATCTTACAAAAAGGTTATGTGTGATTGGCTAACAATTGACATTTGGTTTATAATTTGGTCGGTTATTTCCTATTTCTGATAATTACAATACCTACTTCATACATAAACATTCCAAATGGTCTGGCTCGCTAGAAATAACAGGGAACTACATGGAACTGTTGTCGCACTTTATGGTCGAGGTGGGAATGTAAGACACAGAGAATCTCTAGAAATGCAGCAACAGAAACTCATGGTTCTGTACGCATAATGAAAATATTTTTAACATTTTTAGCTTTTGCTACGGTGAAGAGTTTAATGTGGCACAAAAGTCTGTGGCAAATGTGAAAAATGTATAATTAGTTTATGTTTCCAAACATGAGAGGTAATAGTCATGCAATAAAACCCTTACAAGTGTATAACACTCCTCGTTACGCTACACAATATAACCTGCTTGGGCAAATATTAGATTATAATCGATTAAGTGCGTATACACAATGTGTGCATTAAGAAACGAATCGTTGACGTTGACATGCACTTTCACAGTTAAGGTGAAAATTAATTAGTAAACTATTGAGCACAGATAGCAAAGTGGGTGTAACTTGTGTCACTGTTTAAAGTTGTTTGCAATGAAGTCATGAGGCACTGTTCTGGATTTAGAAAGAGCACTCCATGATTAAAGTGTCATATTCTCTGGATATTTCATTATATCTTTAGAGATCATCTATGACAATGGACTTTCTTCATTCATTGATAAAAATTGAAAAAATATTTTCATAAATATTCCCGCACTAAAAATTCCACAGAAAAAGAAAATATTTTTCTTTCAGACAAATATAATTTATTCCCTTCAATAAACATTGATTTACAAATAATAACACTCAAAGGAAATATTTCAAAATTTGGTTTTGAAACGGTTTGCAACCATTTGAGTTTTCCATGTCAGTTACCGACAACAAAAATCTACCAAACCGCAGTCATGTTTGGTTTGTTACCTTCAATTATCTAAAGTAGGTACATAATCCATTCCTTGGTAAGTGGCTTAAAATGATCTATCACACCTACTGCTGGACGTGTTACGACGCATATAAACATGACAAATGTTTACCAAATGAAAGAATACACTTTTTAAAATAAGATCGATCCCAATTTCACGCCAGTCAGAACACTCTGAAAGGACTATCTCTCATTTAAGTGGACTGGAAAATACCTATGACCAAAACAAAAATTGCCCTTAAAGGACAGCATTTGTTTTCTCGAATTGAATGTAAAAAACAAAATTTTCTTGGAAGATTCTTTATGTTTCTGTGTCGACTAACAAAAACACGGACTTCGTGTCGTTTTCAATAACGAATAGTTGCCAAATAAGAATTATGACTTTTTAAGTGTTATTCGAACAAGCCCACACACATGAAGTTGGACTGACCTTTGTACCAAACTGAAGTTTCATTTTGGAAGTTAGTAGATATTCACTAGTAAAACGACTGTAATGACGACAGTGTTTGGAATCTTCACTGGTTTGAAAACTTAAATAAAATATTCCAGGCTCTAATTCAGTCTTTTAGAACAACCCATTTAAAATTTGAAACTATATTCGACTTTGTTCTGCTTAATTTTGATTTGCCTTATAATTTGCAAAATTTTGTAGTTAAAATTAGAAGACGAAGTGGTATATGTATGCATGGTATATAGCAATTTAAATATCTTTTGTATTATATGAAAATATCTTAAGAGCATAACATTAATAAATAATACCGGTTGGACATCTGGTAAGAGCCATTCGAAACTATGTCCGACACATCGTCTTTTCACCGAGTGGACAAGGACAAAATTCATTCACATTTATCAAATATTCATTTAGGAACATCTTATAAAGTTCTAGAATATTTTCAAACCAAGCAAACCCTACATTGATTTGTGATGTGATTTCAACAAACCTATTTTCTTGGGACAAATCATGATTTTTCTTCGTCCTTGTTGAGATGTCCAATGGATTTGTGACTAGTGAATAATTCATTCGGCTTTTAACAAACGTTTTGGACAGTGTGGACATACTGCAAGGTTTACCTATTCCAAACATATCTCAGATATGTCGTCATTTATAAAAATGTTTGGCAAATTTTCATTCCACAATTTACGGTCCTTATTAATTTTTAATGTTTACTGCCTAGCATCTTAAATTCTCGTCCTGTACATAAAGTTGAAATACATTTATTGACGACGACATCAGTGATGAATAAGAGTACATCAAGTTTCCATTTAAGGATTCAATTTTCAAAATGCCGACCATCAAGTCTAGCTTTATAAATACAAAATATATGTGTCAAAGATTGTATGTTGTATAAAAATACTGGAAATCGATAGCCCTACACGATAACATGAGAAAAAGTTATGAACAAAATGTCGACCATGAAAGGAAGTGCTTTAAGGGGTGGGTGTAAGCTAACACAAAACTTGAACGAACTCAATGACAGGGCGAAATGGGCAAAAAATTGAGCAACAAAAACGTCAAATACATACAATAACAGCTTCAACGACTAAACAAATTCCGACAAGAAAGTTTGTTTCAACAACAGCACAATATTAACAATAACAGGAGCAACGCAAACTACAACGATGAGGACAAGAGCAACAAGAAAGCGTAACAATGGCGATGTACAAAAAAGGAGCTTTCCAGGATACAAGTCAATTTCGTTGGATAGCTCTCAAATGCGGCTATGACTTTGAATAGCCTCCCTCACCACATGATATACACACATATAAGAGTGGAATTTTCGTTGGTATAAGTCCCACCTTCAACCGTGAGGAGTAAACATCTTTGGGGTTGAAAATAAAAAGTTTCAACACTCTGATTGCACACATACCACACTAAGAAAACATGCCGAACATGAAAGGGGATACTTTAAATTTTTTCTTGGTTGATCTGTTGTTTCCTTAGATTGGGGATGAAGCGCCATTTGGGAGGGCCAGCAGTTTTCGTGAATTTATTGCTTCATCCCTTACCCTAAGAATTATATCAGACATAATGACAAACATGTATACACACAAACAGGGCATGTTCGTATCCTTATTCGTCTCTCTTGAGTGGATAGACAAAATGTTGAAATACATATTGAGCTGGAAGCTCATAAACACCGACTCTCGGGAATTGTGAAAAATCTTTGCTCCACATGTGGTCGGGCTGAGCAAAGGTGGTTACTTTGGAGGGCTTTGTTCGACAAAGAAACTTTTGTGTAGACACTCTGGTTGAGCAAGTTTGTTGCTTGTTACATTCAAAAACGATTTTCTGCGGTGCTTGTAGTCTGGGAAGAGGGTAATTCAGTACAATAATTGTATACCCCAAAATAAAATCTTTTTTTCAAATTTTACAAGTGTGTTAGTATTGGTGACACATAAAGTTTTGTTCGTCATTCCTTGTTTTCTACCTTAGTGTGTTTTCATTAGAAGTAATTTTTCTTTTTTTCCGTTTTCTTTCGCAATCATCTTACTGGTATCAATGATCCCCAAAAATGAGATGCTTATATAAGTTCAATAAAAGTCGCTGTTTTGTGGCAGTATGGAAGCAGTTTGAGTCAGGAATTTGTATAAGGCAAAACATTGTCTTTGTGTGGCTTTGTATATCAGCGGAGGAAGTACAAAAAAAAATCAAGGAAAATTACGGAAAATCGTGCTGCGAACTAAAGGAAATTCTTTGTCTGGGAACGGAACAAATTGATTGAATAAGAAAACTATAGGGTACAAAAGAAAAGAATTTGTAGAGTGATAAGTGAATGCCTGGTTTAAAGATTTTTCATATCATAATTAAAATTCTTTTGTAATGATGGTACAGAAGATAGGGAGATGCAGTAATCGACGCATATTGAAACACATTTTCACCTAGCACTAAATGTCTACACGTCATGAGCTTCTGAAACCCCAAATGTACAATACAAAGATTATGCACTTTAATGAAGAAGTTATTTTGCATAAATTGTTCTGAAGTAGACGAGTACTCGTTTTGTTATCAAGTCAAGATCAGCTTCGTGTTCCATTTCAAAACTAATTTTCATATACTTCCAAAGAACCACAAAAGGTACCCTGCCTCTTATCCGTGTAATAAATTGGTATGAATACAAATACGCATAATGTATCCGGTAACTATTTTAATTTAATCTTTCCCACCTGGGTGTTCCTTCTCAACTGTTTATCTGCTAGAAAATTAATAGCAGTCATTTAACAAGTAATAAGACCCACAAAACGATTCAATTAAAGTGAAAAAAGGATACAATTGTAGTGTAAATTATAGACGACACTATACGTATAGTTCAAATAGTCACTAGCTCGCACTCATGTTTCGTTTGAGGGTAAAGATTCAATTTACTTAGGAGCAACGTCGATGACTTTACAGTGTAGTGAGATAAACAAGATGGGGATGTGGTAGACAGACTCTATTGATATCAGGAGGGTTAAATTAACAATCACAATAGTTTGAGGAGGCTACAAAAATAACTGACAAAAACTCGAGAAAGATGAAATGAATAAAACACGAAGACCTTAATTTGCATACAATCCGAAGTCACCATCACCATCAGAATCAGCATCAGCATCAGCCGCAGGGTTTGGAAGAGGTTTTGGTGCTTCTGAAATCGATGCTGGTTGCTCTGATGAATACATACAGTAGCTGACAGTGGAATAGACCGAGTAGGTGTGAAATGACTTAAGAGGTCGATTTATCTGAAAACTTGAAGGAGCCAGAGCTATAGCCACCCGTCCGGTTCCTTAAGTAATTTTTTATCCGATGTTTCGTATTCGAATTCTATCTGTTCGGCTGTGTATTGTTATGTATTTATTTGCTTATGCATAGGTATACAAAGACCGTAGATATCCCATATTGAGTTTTATATTTGAACCCTCCTTATTTCGATTTTTTTACTTTACAAGTGTGATTTTTCACTATAGCTCTATATCACCACGAAAGAGTCCACGTTCCTTGTTGTTCTGGGTGATAATTTTCAAAGATACTTGTCTAGTGAGCCAGTGGGTGAGTTTCCTATGATATTAGAATAGATTTGTTTATTTTCGTTTTTATCATCAAAATGAGTATTCCAATAATTACAAGTGAAGCTATACAGTAAACCAACGCTGAAAATTCACTTTTCGTAATTGAAGGAACAGGATATTAATGGTGTTACTAGAGTATTTTAAGATGGACCAATGCTGTACTCATCTGCAAAATGGCATCAGCAGGTAGAACTGGACAAATTTACCACACTAGTTTATATTTACTTGCATTCTTCTATTTCGCTGTTGTTGTTGTCAAGAGACAGAACAGGCTGTTATAAATGATGGCATCAATAACCATTAAATGACCCTGTCAGATGGCGCAAAGATAACACTTCCGGTTGAAGAAAATACATTTGACAATGCAATAAACTCCTGTGTGTATAGCTTTCATTGCATCTCCTCTCGAAAATCTTATTCCATTGTGATGCTCTGTTTATGGAAAGAAAATATCTTATTTTGCTAATATCTTACGTCAGACCATTGAAAAATCCAATCAACTTTGTAGTTTTTGTAACACTCATTGATAGTCTGAAACAGGACACCCGGGAGATGGTTCAACCAGAATTTTTACTGATAACTTGTTTGTGTGTTATTTTGAAACTATTGAGCCCTGAAGATGATTAATTGCTCTGAAGGTAGCTACCTACCCATAAGCGTGTGAGTGTCCCAAAATCATTTCGTGATGAAAAATAGCTCTTAAAGATTTCCATGTATTTTTCATTTGTTATTTCTTTAGATAAAATGTCAGGGACTTTTTTGGTAATTCCTTGGGAACAACGGTATCCCATGGGATAACCATCACAAACAGTAGCAGACCTTATTATCCCGATGCACCTGATGAATTTGGCCTCTGTAATCGCTAAGTGTTCACTATCCCTCAAATTTATTTTTAATCACTCCTTATCGCCGGTTCATCTGTCACGAAGCAATGTGATCCTTTTTTATCCTTTGTTCATGTTTCAATTCTAGTTGAGGCTTAATATAACATTTCTAATGATTGAATTGGGAAAATGACGACTTTAAAAGAATTTTCATGTTATTCTTTCCAAAGGTTTAGGCGATCATTTTTTGAAAAGACGAAAAGACTGTTCATTCAATCAACTCGACTGACCTCATTCTGTCACCATGGAGATAAAGCTGATCAGAGCAAGTTACCTGCTGTATATTGAATATTTCTAGTATCAGAATACCTATTAATGGAAACTCTCTATGCAAACAGGGGATTGAAAATTTTAGACTCTTAGTTGAAAATAGGATTTTATGTAACGTAAAAATAACCTCATAGTAACCTGCGAGCAATTTGACAACACTACAACGAAGGCTAGTTACCTTATTTAGATTTACGTACTTTCATATTTTATGACTATCCTATAGAAATGAACACGAAAGTTTTTGATTAGAAGATATAAATTCAGACAATTTCATTTGCGGAAAATAAAACACTTCATTATGCTAGAAAATATTTAGGATATATGTAGGTATATTCCGATGATTACGAATTGTTCGAACGAAAAAAATATCATTCTGTACCAAACCCTGTACTTTATTTGCGAAACGATTTTTCCATTTTATTAAGTCTTGTGGAAAGGTAACGATAATAAGACCCGAAACATGAGTAGGTTTCTTAAACATGAAATCACAAATGTATCCTCGTTTATACCGACTATAAGGGAGTACACATTCAGACACAAGTTAAGAACCCGAAAAACTCAAGGTACCAAACTTTCAATATATGCAAATGTCGGAAAGTAAAATGCTGTATTATACATAATTTTTTTATTTCTTGGAAGTTACTAGTATGTGGCTACCTTCGTATCCACAATATGTAAGTGAATTGTAGATACGATGTGGGAAGCATTCGATAGAGTGGTTCCACCCTTACTTGATGTTCTTTTATCTACATATCAGTTTTCGCATCCATAAACGCCGGTATCCTCGCTCGGATTAACTCATTCTGAATTTTATTACTTACAGCTATAGAAGGGATGATGTTTACACAGCAGGCGAAACGAGCAATGAAGAGCTTTTTCATGATGACTAGGACTTCTAAATAAACAATTTTGGACACATACGCATTCATCTACGCGCTTCTTTGCCAACAAGGATATTTTATGTACTCTTAAAAAGGATCCAGGAGCGCAAACGAGTGGTCGAGATGTGTACTGTGTTTATGTACCCTCTCAAACAAAATAATATTTCCAAGTACCCAGGGTAAATGGAAAAATGTAATCGTTGAGGGATGTTCCGTACCCTTTTGTGTGTGCATTAAGTGGTGGAGTTATACGTTTACGGATCTGTTGCCTACATCATACACAATATTACATCCGATATGTGTTGTATTGAACATAAACAAGTTGATAATAATTTGCTGGTCTCGATTTCTGAGTGTTTCACTGATTATCCTGTGGGGATAATCAAACACAAGAGCTGAGAACACAAGCAGAAAATTCCTTAATAAGTTTTCGAGATTATTAGGCCAGACGAATAAAGAGTTTATATGGGGCTGATTGAATATTACTGAATAATACGTTCCTGTTTTGGAAATTAATTAATGAAACTGATATTCTGATATTCGTATCATGGAAACAATAGCTGAAACAATAAATGTACCAATGAACGGAAAGTCTGCTTAGGGTATTGGCAATAGTATAAAAATAATATGGTTTGCAGGAAAGTTTATGTTAGGTTATGCTTTATCGGAAACGTGTGCAGGATATCCAAAGCTTACAGAAGTTATTCATCCGCATCAAACCAAATTAGGTCTCGTGAAGTTCAGTAATGAAGTTACATGTTTCTACCACGTGATATGACAGTCTATCAATTTATTTAGTGAGATCATCTTAAAGTTGTAAGATTTTCCTATAATAAATTGTTAGATAAGGTAACCTTTAATACTGAGCATTATATAAAGAATGCTGGAGAATACGAAAACATGATTTTATTGAATACGAAAATTTTACATTCTGAATATATAGGTACCTATATATAGGTATTGAATACTTTCAATAAATATTTGCATTTAATTTTATTAGGTAAATTCTGCAATCAAAATTGAAAACCATGGTGAACAGTTTGTAGGTACCACTAATCTTGTGCAACTCGTAGGCATGAGACGATCTTAGTCTGCATAATCACTGAAAACGACAAAGCATTTCTCAATTTACACTCGTACAATTTTTCAAAGCAATTTATGAAGCTGCCATCAAAAGAGCACTTTTGAAAAATGTTGATTGGTACCTACCAAGGAAATTGTGTTAAAAAAACAACAGGCACAACAGCGAGCTAAAACTCGACGACTACTCCCAACCAAATGACACAAAAAGTAGCAATGGAGGAACATCGTCATATTGGCTTTCTATTGTTTTCCGTGACGATGTCACATTCGACGAGGTCTAGATGGCGCCACTGATATCAATTGTAAGAAAGAAATATCTCAACACAATTGGACTGGTTGCTTGTTTATTGAGTTTCATGTCGTCTCCGGATTAGTGAATGGTTTGGTCCTTAGAAACGCCAAATCACAATCTGAACAGAAAGATGTGCTCAAAAAAAGTATCGTTAAAATGGAATTTTCGACCATGGTTGTAGCGAGCTAGTTGAGAAACCATCCTTAATTTTGTTCCGATGTCATGATTCAAATTCACTTAAAAGGTTGTTCAAAATAATCCCTTCATTTAAGTTTTTTACAAGGATCTCACTTACCCTGATTGATAAGAATTGAGTGTCATTAAGATAAGACCATTGATACCGGATTGTTCCTAGCTCACATGCACTTTGCAAGGAAAACAGACGACAAGAATATGGGGTGCAGCATTTGAAACAGTAGAAGGTGAGTTAGAGGGAAATATTATATGTATTTTCCTCCTTTCTTTCAGTATTTTGAGACCTCTTGTTTTTGTAACAATATCAGGAACAGGATGATGTACAAGGAAAACATTTAAAAGATCATGTACATGGGCGAACACTGAATGAGTCAAACCTTTTCTTCAGTATTTTAATTTTAATTTTGTTTATTAACCAAAGCTATTTTTCCGCTTATCACTGATTTTATTTTCCTTGAGAGACTGAGGCGAAATTGTACAGTTTACCTTTTATCGAGTGAGCATATTCCGTGAAGATTTTGTTAAAGCACCCCTTGATTTCAAGTCTACAACAACTGAAACTCTGTTCACCAAATCATAACATGCATCTACATAAGGTATTCTTGTGGTTCACGGTTGGAAATCAATTTTGTCCTAATCTGATCGTATGCCTGTGTACAGTCGACATACAATCTCTGTCCTTTTGAACTCCTTTTCTTGCAGGCTGAATCAAAAGATCATGTTGAAAATATTTTCATAAAGCAGAACATTGTTGGTTGGCCATTACTCTTAATAAGTAGTTATTCCCAACCTAGTTATATCCATATCCAGTTTGAAGAACTACTTCACTTATAAAGAATGCATTTACCTTGCCGCATCTGGATGAATACATCTGTTTGAAACTAGTCTTCAATTTGATCTAATATCAGACTGTCAGTGAAATGTGTATGTTTCGATATGAATTTAAAAAGTAGATACCTATGTACATCATGTATTCCAAAACAATAAACGAGATTCAGTTTGATCTAAGTAATATCCTTTCTTTTTTTACAATATCATTTCTCTCCATCATGCAATAACCAGTGAAATAACATCACCACCACCATCATCGAATTCAAATGAACATTATTCATATTAAGACCTGGTTCAAATTGCCTACGGAGGGTGTTTCTATTTTGAGTCAACGCACTTTACCCTTAAATTGTATAATGTACACACTTCGGGGATAATTCCAATTCGAATAATATGTTGTGTTGGATAGTGATAAGATAACAAGCTGGAAAATTGAAATGAGGGAAAAATCTGATTAGATTTAATTTAGTCATTTTCATCTTCTACGATGCTTGGTAAATGCGAGAGTACCACATGAACAGAAATGCTACCCCATCGTTTATTCTACCCTCGAAAATTTGATTGTAATATGCAGTGGTTATACACTCGGATGAATGTTCGTTGCTGGGGTAAGTGGCAAATCTGTTAATGTATAAAAATGGGATGCTATCATCATTAGAAAATATGATGCCAAATAAAATGGGATAACGTTTCACTTTCAAAATGATTCAATTTATCAAGTTTCCGCGATGATTTTGAATTAAGAATTTTTTTAAAATTTCTCTTTTTCAGATTTCATTAATATGATAACAAGGCACCAAATTAGCGAGCTTGTTGTAATACTTAGTCTCTAAGCTTCTCTTGAAATTCTTGGATGGAATTTTATGCGAGTTGAAGAGAATTCGCAATAATAACCTACTTACAAAAATGATCTAGCTAAATAAAATTTGAAATTGAATCAATCGTATTATGGAATCGTAAGATATTTGCGGGGTATAGTGTTTGACCACTATTTTTAGTTTTATTCAAAGTCTTGTTTTTCTAGAATTAATAAATGCGTGCTGTTTTTAATGAAACGATTATAAGGAGTCATTCGTAGTTCAATAATTGGAAAATGATATCTTCTGAAAAGCATTCTTAACATGCTTCACAAATTTTCATTTTTATGAAACATATCCGAGACAGTGCTATTCGCAAATTCGTTTGAATGCATTCAAATGGGTACTGCGAGCAATACAAGTTAGTTGTGGGTAGCTTACCACATCCGGGCCAAAAAGCCAGTGGAGACAAAGAGGTCATAAGTTTTTAAATTTATGACTACTTGAGACTCATGCTGTGCCAACAAACATTGTCCAAACATAATTCTTGATGGGATGCGTAACTACAAAACGTGGATGTTAACATAATCTGTAGTGTGATGATCTGAAATCGTGGATGATAAGGAACTGGCTGTAGAATTTTGCAGGAATGGACTTATGTATACATTTTAGTAGCAACAACGGAACGCATATTCCAAGATATTTATACAATCACGTTGTTTCGCAAAACTTATAGCAACCAGAAAAACATTGTAGCCTTTCGTAAATTATTGAAACAAAAGTTTATTTAATTTTATTCGATGACTGAAGGAAATATGAAGTAGGAACGGCAGACATGAGATACACTGAAATTTACATCAAACGATTTTAATCTTTATGGCTGGTTTTACATCGATTCTCAATAATATGAAACGTATCTGCGTTATGTGCAACACGGAGTTAGAGGAGTTGGTGGAGATGCAGACATTTTGGGCGGCAAGGAGGAGTGTACGTACTACAGTATTTGAATGCATTTATACTAACATTGGATGGTAATATTTTGCACATTTCAACTCCGTTTGAATGTCGTTTGCCAATTTCGGAATTGAAAATTTATTTGATCGAGTTCCCGTACCTAAACGTACTGCCCGTAAACCAAAAACAGAATATATTTTTTGTATATAAGGTGCATGAATGCTGGTTGTAGAGTTTTTTGCTTTCTCTTCGCCACAATCACCATCAGAGTACAAAATGCAGTCCTCACGGATTGGAGCTGGTGTCAGAGTCCATGTGAAACTATCATGAAGAAATGAATCGAACATAGAGTGGTAATAGATATTGGGACCAGTGGCTCTTACAGTAGACTTGTGACTACTGATTGCAATAGTGAAATAAATAACAGTCTATCGTGTATTTATTTCTGCAGTCGATAGATACCTACTACATATTTGCAATCGGTAGTTGATAGCATTTTGTAAACGCCCGATTCGAGTTGAACATGTCAATTGCACATGAGCAAGGAAAGAAAATTTAGCTTAACTTGATTCAATTATTTTACTTTCGACTTTAGATATTAATTTGTGTTTTTTGTTCATATGAGTATCAGTTGAGTAAAGTGTAGGTACTGAAATATATTATTTTCTAACAGATAGATCAAGTAGATCAAGTTTTGTCATTATTTGCAATTTGTCAGCCAAAATTTTTACTAAAATTTGAATTCATTGTAACCCAATTTCGTGCTATTGATCTCCATTTTTTACCAGTCAATAATATAATAGCAACAACAAATCCTTTTTTAAATTGAAGTTACAAATCAGCAAGGACCAAACAAAAACCGCGGATATAAATCAGAAAAACTCAGAAATCAGATTGCTTTCATTGCGTTTTATAACAAACAAACTTTCCCTGCATCAACCCATAATTTATATTCCTTGTTTGCTTTGTGGTCGTCAGTTCAAGGATTATTTCTCCATTTAAGTTTGTTTAATTTTCCGCCAACTGATTTTATGCTCGTGAGATATTCGTTAGTTCAGGATCATCAACAACACTAATTCGTGAATAAAGAAACGAATTTGGGGGCGTATGTCTCCTGCGTGTGTAACTCAGCAAGAGCTTGTGGACTTAGGAGGAAGTACAGCCATTACAATATTCACACCACCAGATAAACGATCCTTAGCGAATCAACCTTATGTCTAACCTGGGAAACTGTATAGGCAATGTTTGCAACAGGGATGAGGACACAAGTTGCACCATAAATTACACAGACTTCGTTTACAGTAAAAAAGGATGTGAGCATGTGCTTAAGACGACACGTGGCCATTGCATGTTTTAGGTGTTGTTTTTCGGTGAAGTGTATTCTATGAACATTCATAAGGATCAGAAGAACGTCAAAAACAACGTTTCGAGTGCTTTCTTGATACAAACCTGGATTGTCAAGCAACTGTAACGAATGTTACGTGTGCAGGTTTACATTAGTACTTACTGCCCGAAGACAAAACAATATATTGTATTGGATATATCCTACACAACAATTGCTCCAGGGTTAACTATAGGATCGAATACTTTTGATAACCACGTGTTTCATAATCGCCTCATATATGTCCGGCGGATGAAACATATTTCTTCTAAAAATGTTGTTACTGACTGCTGCTGAATGAGTATATAGTTAACTTGAGAAATTGGCTTCAAAATCTTACGATCCTTCAACTGACATTATCGTGTTGCGGTTTTAGGTTCATGTAACGTACGCACAACTGCATTCTGATATATTTGCAGCTTCGTTTTATAATTTCGTATGTGCAAGGAATTGAGCGTGTAAAAATACGAAAGTCACATGAGTTGGCATAAATATACAAAAGCTAACTATTCAAAGCACATTTTTCACATTCTCCTCACCAGAGAGGAGGCATTGTTCACGAATGCCCAACAAAGGACATATTGTTAAGAATATTGTGCTTGTAAGTCAAGCCGTAAGACTTTCATCTCGACTTGAGTTGGGAATAAATTAAGATTAATTGCGAGCCATCATTAGTTCTTGTCGAATAAATCCTTCAGTTTATGAACATTTGATTGTTGGCACATTCATCTCGAAATGCCGTCCTTTATGGGGAAACGAACGAGATGCCAAGCGCTAATTGTCTGTTTATGGAGCGGAATTTAACAAGGGTATCTTACTTATGTGTAAGATCCGTTGTTCGTTTGTTTATACGATTATTTTTACGACGAAACCACTTAACGACATAAATATTAGCACTTCATAAATGAAGACGGAAACACTTACCCCTCCTGCCACACATCTTAAACGATGCACACAAATCATTTTTAATGCTCCAATTTTTAGTGAGGCACAACTTCAATGAAAAGATTTGGAAAACCAATAGTCCAAGACACACATTCAAACTTTAGGGATATGATGTGCCTATTATCACCTAAGTGGTTCCACATTTATATTTGATAATTCAGCAAGACAAGCCAAAATTTCAAAAACACTAGAAATTTTTGTAGATTAAAGTCCTTGCAAAAATATAGGTATCTATCTACCAGAGCGACTGCTAAAACAGATTAAAGGAAACTTAACCGCCCAAACCATCTGTGAAAGCAATTACTGCGTGACTCGATGGCATCATTATTAATTAAAATTGTAAGGAGGTAAAAGATCTTGTTCTGCTTCTCTGTGCCGTGTTAAGTATCCTTATCAGACATCGCGTGAATATATACGAAGGACGACAAACTGGCATGAAATGACGTAAACATGCATACAGCTCTAGAAAAATTCAAACGTAGTACAGCAAATAGGACAAAAACTGATGATGATCGATAAGACTTTCTTTATTTGACAAAAAGTTCTAGACGTCAGTAAGATATGGAATACGGCTGATACAGACATTTTTCCTTGAGTTTCTCTCAAATGAAATTCAATAATTTGAACAAAATGTTAGGCTTATGAAGTGACGCCATTGTTGGTAACACGTCGCCCTTTTTGTTGTCAATTGTTGAGAATTGAAGAGTTGAAACTTGACAAACGTTTAACGTTAATTTTGGAAATATCCGTCGCTGACTGCTATAGTTTGTCTGATCTTCGAATTTAATGTTCAAACGGAACCATTAACAGATAACACACTCGCCTAACGTCATTAGGAGATGTTATCTTGTTGGCGTCAAAAATTCTAATGCAAGGACAATACAATAACACCAATGTAATAGGTACTATATATGAGGGTTGACCTATAAATATGTGTATTAATACATTCGCCATTTACCATTCCCTGTACCTATCAGATCGACATTTTCGATTTATTTTTGAAACAATCGAACAGATGCCATACAATGTGGTTATCAGTTCGAATGCTTCTGCTTAACTTAATTAAAGTTTATCTGTTTTCAAACGACATGGTTATTACTAGAGGTTTTATTGCAACAGAGTACGGAAACTAAAATATATTTCAGTGGTTATTGGCCCTGTAGTAGAGTCATCCCTTCCTCTTCGAATATGAGTAACTCTTTGAAGTTATTCCAGACCACGATTGGTTGTATTGTATTGTTTGTCGGAGTTATAGTGTTGTTGCCTTCCAGGCAGGAATTTTTATTCTTCTCTGTTTTATGTAGTCTTTGCTGGCAAATATGTCGTTTTATTTGTTTGAGACATCGACTGTGATAATCCAACGCGATGACGACTACGACGCCATGGCTCATGGGTTCCATCATACAGTTTACTTTATGGCTTCGTTGTCATTGACGACGTAGTGGTTGGTTCGTACATCGCGTACTTCTCGTAACCGCCCGGCCAAGTATGAACATGATTGGTGTGTTCTTCCCAACAAAAAGCAAAAAGTTGTGTTTGTTTTTGTTTTGCTCCTCAAGCAACATAGAATTGCATGAGAAATAGAGGCATGAATCAGAATGATAATCATCGAATGTAATCATATCAGAACCATGAATACAGGTTTCCTCCAGTTAACTGAAGCTGCTATTTTTCAATTCTAATTTGTTGACTGTACCTTCGCCAATCAAGTTTCTGTAGAAGCCATTCTCAACCATGTCAAGAAAGTAATTTTTCTTTGACGAGTCATGACAATCGACATTCCACCAGTTCTTTTCGCCTGCACCTATTATCGCAGGTTAAATTGCATCTGAAATATAAAATGACAATGCTATGTAGCTACTTATTTCTGCTATTTTTTGCAAGTTTCCTCATAACCTTTTAGTGACAAAAATAATTTTCTTTCTAGCAAAAGCTGCGCAACGACAACGTTCATCTCCATTGTCCATCGTTTCAAATTAAATCAATTTTTTCTGGAACTGCTCACTGCAAAACTAAAAGTCACGTTGGGTTTTGGGTTTATTTATTTCATCAGAAGATATAATTGGTTTGTGGGAGACATGCAGTTAATTGGATTAAAATTTGCATTCAACAGAGACATTTGTGTTGCAGATTACCTTGTTTGATTGAAATACATGAGAAATTGATCACCTTCTAAAGTAGTTTGAAACAGCGAAGTTCTGAGATTGAATCATTTTCCATTTGAATATGAAACCACGCAGCACTAGGTTTGGGGAAAATTAGGGCTGGAAAAAGTGGGGAGCGTGTGTTGATGTGAAGTTGTAAAGTGTTGCTTCCAGTTGCATGGGTCAGTAGTTCCATTCCAATGTGGGTATAAATAAGCAGTTTCATATGACGTTCGCTGCGGATACAGCTACTGTTTGTCCAGTAGTCGTTTGCGGCTAACCTTTGAATTAAGAATATGCAACTGAAGAATCGGCATAGGTATTCATGCTAGGGTTTTTTAAGATTAACTCTTCTTTTTTTGCTAATGTTTATTCATAGACATGAATTTGTCCCTTAATTAAATTCACTCAAGTACGCGTGATGCGATCAGACATATATGGCGGCGGATCGGTTGCTTTTCAGACACAACAAGATGTCAATATTGAGCTTGGTTGGGCATTCAGGATGGGGATATATTGGTGATGCATTGATAGTGTTGAAACGAACTCCAATGAAAAGTGTATGAGTGTTGCATTAAATAAACAAATTTCGAACATTAATTTTAGGTGATTCTCGACATGATAAACGGCGTCGTTTTTAATGCCCCCATACCTTGATTCATGTGATTTTCACCAGAGTTATGTGACTCACGGTTTGAGACTGCAGAAGCAAAACTTCCTTTTCTATAAACTGCAAGCGAGCATGTTCTGAGTTTTGGTTTTAAATTACAATAAACATGCATCACGCAGGTTCCTTTTTCAGACCTTAGTTGATTATTGCCAATTGAATTCGAGATATAAAAGGGAGCCGGTCATGTCGATCGTCTACAGAAGCATTACCAAAATCTCAAAATTTTCAAGTCCAAGCGGCGCTGGGCTGATTGTCCTCAGCTGATGCTCCAAACTGGTGTTTTGTGGTTGATTAAAGTTCCGTTGATTAAGTTTTTTCAATGGAAGACAAATTTTATACAGAGCACACTGTTAAAGAGAAGCGGAGATGTTATGTAGTTATGTGGCTTCCTTGCATATAAAATAAGTATGAAGAACTCCAATATATGGCATACCTACATATGTATCCCAATGAACACAGCGAACATCCTTGAAAAGACGCTTTCTGGTGGTAATGCGATAATTATGTTAATTTTCAATTCAGTTGCGCGCAAGTGTGTTTAATTTTCTACTTGGCAGGGCTTTGAATGGTTTCTTCAGCCTACTATGAGGGATGATAAGTGCCTACGCGTTCTATTCATTTGTCTAATTTCTCTACTCTGTGATGGTGTAAGTAAAGTAGGTAAATGTGCTGCTGCAAAGTCACGAGCAGGTTAATCAAAGAGTTTCTTCCATCTGTGCCATAAGGACGATACTATATGGATGTGAAATGTATAGGTACTATGCGTTTTTCAAATCGTAGAATGGAAATACTAAAAAGACTATAGATCTGACTGCGGTGACTAAAGGCTACACCCTCGAAATAGCTCATGCCGTTAAATTTATTACATTTGTTCGTGGTAGTTTTTTGGCAATGTTCTTGACTGTGTAATTAGTTTTATTTATTTATGTCACTTCACTGGTACCTTGGGCGTGGCGAAGGCAGGCTGTTAGTCTTTTATTTTTTCCTATGAAAGCCATTAATAATAAAGTTAAAAATTAATGGATTATCTAAGGGGTGCATTTTCAGGTGATACATACCTACTGCCTAGTTGAATTTATTCATGCTAGTTTTTTAGAACGATGGATCCGACGAAGTGGTGCAATTTGCTACTTTTATTGTTTCGTGTACCTTAACATGTGCCAACTTATATATGTACCTACAAACACCTACTTCTTTGAGAAATAAAATAATTTTGCTTGGTTCAGTTGTATTAAACTTCTTTTGCACGAATCGTTTGTCTTTAAAGAGAAAAAATTGTAGCCATAAAACAACTTTGAGGACAAAATCTAATTAACCACACATAATTTAACCCTTCTCTTGAGTTCTTAATGTTCACATAAAATCGTAGATCCCACAATGGCCGAAGGAGGACTTCTTTTTTTAATGTCTAAACAACTGCTTCCCTTAATTTAGGCTTCTACTAAATTATGCCGGCTCTTTTGTGGCACATTAAAAACTTCGTTTGCTATGTTTTACAGTTTTTTCTCTTTTTCGACATTTAATTTATTTTTTCTTGTTTTTTTTTATTTTTTTGTCTTCCATTTGGTTGGGACTTCTTTTCTTGAAAATGGCACCAATAAATTAAAACCACACATTTTCATTAATTATAGAATCTATTAAGTCCGAGGATGAGTCTCACAGAGCACCAACAGAAGATAAAGTACCACATCCTCAGCAAGACTGGGCCACCTCAAAATAATAAAGCTGGTGCCAGTTACCAACAACACCTACTACCCGCATGGGGTGTTCACCCTCAAAGCGATTTTTGGGTATCGTATTTTCTTGACTTAAATGTGTTGCTTGTGAGTTGTTTCTCTTCACGTTATTGTGTGCCTCAGTGCCCTTCGTATAGCTTTCAGTTGTTCTTGTCCACCGATAGTAAAGTTTCTGTTCATTGCAGAGTCGCCCTAACCACGCCCGTCCATTATAAAAATAAATTGATATGAACAGCAGTGAGGACCAAAGCTCTCTCCTTATTATTCGCCAGAAATTCATTATAAGCGACACTTTCTCCCATGGTTTATTATTTTCCACCATAGCCAAAAAGAAAAAATTTGAATTTTCATTTGTAGCTACACCAAACTGGCTTTCATTTTATGAACCCAGCCAAAATTGAATGGAATAATTAACATAATCTTGAGGGCGAAACTAAGTGTTTGTAAGCTACTTGCAATTGGCCCAAAATTCCCGTCATCTCTTGAGTGAATCTTACCAAATCAATCTGTAAGAAGGACATCTTCATGACCTTGCCTTTCTACAAGTAAAGAATGTCGACAAATCTCTATTTTATTTTCAACGTTTCACCATTCGGATTAATTTCTTTCAAAAGTTTTTAATTTTAGGAGCGGATTTCCAGTTAAGCCCGTTTCTATGGATGAAGTACCACAGATATAAACGGAAAATTGAAAATAAAAAATAATATATACATGAGCTCTTAACACAGTTCTATTGAAAAATGGAAAAAAGCGTTGGAGATACTAAAAAATAAGCCACCATTAAAACTGCCCGAACCGCCCGGAACAGTCCTCCAAGGCTGAGCTCTATGATTGTGTAAACGCGGATTTTTCGTTTATTCCTGTGATTTTGTTTTTTATTTTTGTTTTGGTCGCCCTGTAATCAAAATTTAATCCGAGGACGATACAATTTGTATGTAAATTTTTTACTGCAATTCGCGGTTTGATGAACCCCTTGGACGCATGGCTTAACCGGGAATGAATTATTTTATGCGATCCGTTTGCCTCGTTCAAAACAAACGTGAGCCCTGGGTAGTACAACTGGTGCGTTAGTAAAATGAAAGATTGGATTACGAGGACGTCCTAGTGGTTTGCATTCATTTGAATTTTCTATCACTTTGAGTACTTTATCTAAGGGAAAGTTATTTTAGAGAAGATTAGTCAGTGAAAGCTCCATAACGAAATGTTATTGACTGAAGGAAGTGAATATATTCGGGATTTTCTTTAAATTACGGTACTTTTTATTCTTTCTAAATGATGATGTGGAAGTAAATTTGCCTCCAACAAATGAAATTATTATTGATTTTAGTGTTACTTAAATTGATACGATTATAAGCCAAGCAAAAATGTTAGGACTTCTTGTAAGTCTAATGAAGACATCAGAACATTTAATTCATCCTGAACACCATTATGTATACAATTCATGTTTTTGTATTCATAGGTCTCATTATACTTAATCCAGAACAATTTTGTTAAGTGCTTGAACTTAAAATATCTGGGTATATAAGATACCTAAGTCTCTTGAATATATAAGGGTTTATAAACCACATTTTGAAAATTTCATTCAGAGTAGAAAAACTTTACCTATATAACTTCTTGGATAAAAAAAAAGTTACTTAGATGACGGTGTCTCTATACCTAGAGAATATGATAGGCATGTGAAATTGAAAATTTCCACTGCAAGAAGCACAGAACCCTGTTGGCATAACGTTTGCTAAGAAATTATTGCTTTTTAAAATTTTTTTGGTTTAGGTATTTCATTATAGGTATATTTACAGTTTTCCATTAATATCACTTGATTTGGGTCACCTTCAGATTGATAAAAATCCAAAAAGTTACCATCACACAAATGCAATTATCGTCCATTGAATTAACACTTTTCTTATTTCGATATATTGGCCATAAATTTTTACTGCTATTTGCATCATTAGAAACGCGTATAACATTTTATGATCAGGCATAAATCTTCTGCTGTCCTGCAGGGTAAATGGTGGTTGGTTCGTTGAAGGAGACTATAACCTGCTTCACGCTTGCAAAATCTATATTCTCCTTGTTTACCCACAGTATAGTAAGTATATTCGTTGTTTGAACACATACAAAAACACAATTTACTCGTAAAATCCAATCATTTTGTTGATAAAAATATCAGCCTCCTCTTTGTTATTATTTTTCAAGGATGTTACACAATCTTAGTACGATATCGGGTACGTGCCCATAAAAGTCGTGTTTAAGGGTGGCATGTGAAGTTGATTAGTATTGGTACGAGAAATGTTACAATAAAATTTCCTATAAGCACTAATACGTGAAATGAAATGAAAATAAATAAACATATAAAAACTTTCTGTTCATTTTGTAGCAAACAAATCGTAAAAAATGAGGCTAGATAGGCTAGGTATTATGCAATTCCAGCTTATATCCAGGTCGGAGAGAAAACAATTACTTATTTTCAAGTAAAATATCATGAAGCCATTTCATCGATATAGTTTGAAGGAAACGATTCGTGAAACGTTTGGTTAGCTCCCCACCCTAAAGATGACATCTGATTCAAGCATGTGTACAGTGACAATTCGTCAGAATTATTTACTCCTTTCGCTAATGACTGTTGCTTAAACATTTGACACTTCCTTCAGATGTTGTCAGCGGATTGGCATGCCCTTTACCCTTATCATGTATTTATGGAATGCACGCTGCTTGTACAGTCATCACAATATATGTACGTGGCAATATAGATTACCAGATTTCATGATTTCGTTTAGGGTTGAATGTGAATGATTGACAAGCGACAATGGTGCGTGAAATTTTCCGAGAAATATTTCGTTTCGAATCTGCTTGTTTTTTGTATACATTTCCTAATGAGTGCAGTGCTTTGACATTCCAAAACCCATTGAATCTATTAGCTGCGCATCGGAGCTCATTCAACAAATACGAGAATATGTCATCCGTCAATCGCGTCAACCCTTCATCAAATAAAGTTTTTGCCCATGGCGTGCCTTGGAAAGAAACATACCATGCCATCATAAGTTCTTATATGCTTCGGCATTCGCATGCAGGATTTTAATGCGTAACGAATACTTACAGAAAAACTTCAAAGGTAGGTACTTCACGGGATTTTAGCAGCAAATAACTACTTGCATTCAAGAGTAGGTCTGCTAATAATGATTAAAGGTGAACAGGCCTAAAAATTCACCATTCAGTTCCTTTTTCACGTGTAGGTATTTTTAAATCATTTTCACTTTTACTTATTTTTCTGCATTTTTCTCATAGATATTATGAACTTTATTAGATCGATCATAGAGACATTTCACCATTTTCATCTTCCAATTATATTCTTATTTCAAACGAACAGAATGGCGGTTCGATGTTATAAATAGCTATAATTGGTTAAAATTTTGCAAAAAAGTGTGCTAGAGAATTGAAGACAATAAACACTACTGAGAGAAAAAACCCCTTCGAAAATCTTTAAATGGTGAAAATATTAGAACTTCGTTTTCGTGTAATCGCTCAAGCATGTTTTAATGCTTTAATAATCTTGAAATTAAAATTCATGCCATTTCCCTGTACACAGTGCTAAGAAATTATACATTCATAAAAGTAATTTGTTGACGGCTGAAATACTCCAATTTGCTAATAGCGACCATAATAATAACAATAACGAGCTTCTTGGAACATATTATTTCCTACAAATTTGTATTGACTTACTTATTGTGTATACGGACGGACGAGAGGTGAACTTTATGTTTGTAGGGTTGAAAAAAATTTTATCGGCACACCATATGGAGTGCATAACTTGCGTTAGTTATAATTAGGTATACAGTCTGTTTTCAGGATCTTTGATCTTAAAGTTCTATGCTTTTATGTTTACAGAACAAGAAATAGTTTTAATCGGTTAAATACTTAGTTTAAACATGAATATTGCCCGTTAGCACGCCGTTTTCTGATATAGGTAAGTACAAATGGTTCATATTATTCAAAGGTACATACATTGCAAAAGTGTTTCACAAAACAGAATATGCGGTGTGCTATAATGATGTATTACAAACCAGTTATTGAAGGTAGTAGCAAAACCGAGCGGAAAGTATACCCGCCTATAGGTGAAGACATGATTCGCTGTCGTTGGAGAACATAACAAAACAAGATTAACTCCATTTGTATATAAAATGTGAACGGAGGCGTGGTTTACAGTGTCTACTACTTTGGCCTGGTCGGTCAGTAGTCATTGTACTAAAATCTCCATCTAACCGCCTTTAGCTGACTGTTTGTAATTGGCAGGCACTGCAATTGTTCCATGTTTACATTCGCTAAGAGCTTTGTGTTTCACCACTTTGACCCTGAGTTATGTTACGACGACGTTAATTTGAAAAAGACTACTTTTTTCCAGTGCGTTGCGCGGTTGATTTAAAACATGTTTAGCTTAGTAAACAAACGATTCTGGCGACTGAAACTGATTTTGTTGAAATGTGCGTAAGACAAGCCGGCAATAATGGCCGCATCAGTGATCCATACCCAACACATGATCATCATCAGCCAGTGGCGCTTCCACACATCCGCTGTATTACTCCTATGTGCAACTGTATTGTATAATATTACCAGTCATGCTGTTTGTAGGTGTTGGACCGGCGAATGGTAAACTTAAATCTTGTTTGAGTTACTTCTTTTATGGAGCTGGGAGTGCCTTTATGTTGACATCCAAATCGAGGACTTTTAACAATTGCTCGGAAAAGAAACGTGATTTTTAGGTTATACCTACATATTAACATTTTTGGAATAATGGGATTCAACTAGGTTAAATTCAAGCAAACATTTCCACACGAACTAGGGACGTTGTAGTAACTATCATTTACTACCGAACTCTTAACTTTCACCTATTTTATTTTATCTTGTCTAATTGATTGTGATTTAATGTAGGTATAGTAAACAGATATCTGAATTAGAATTGTTCAGTTGTTCTAGAATCCTTAACTGTTCAAACTCCCAAAGCTTTAATAATGGAGCTCCTAAGATTATGTGTATTATTGTGCCATTTCTCTGGATGCTTTTTAAGTCATATCATTTAGCCAGCAACAGGTCGAATATTCTTACAAATTGAAGCAGATCAAATTTGAATGTGTCAATTTGAAGTGACTTTGCTATAAAAAGTTCTCCGAAGATATCGTGAGAACGTCATTTAACTTCGTGAGTCATAAAAGTTGCCAGGAAATTAGTAATTTATTTCCAATTTATTTATGTTAACGATAAAGTGGTGATCTCAAACTTGCCTTTGGACATTTGGTTGAAAACATCATTGAACATAAAATGAAAATCACGTTTTGAGTCCAAACTTACTGTAACGAGAACCGCAATCGTCGCATTACAGGTTATAATGTTAAATAGGCTTTTAAAGTATCACGCCTTACAAATAAAACCATAAACGATCAGAAGAACAGAAACTGTAGAACTTACGAATTGGCCACTTTCATCACAATTGGCATCAAATACTACGATAGATTGTCGTGAAATACGTGTTCCGCATATTGAACTATAGAAGTGACAATTTACATTCCTGGAATTCTCCACCGAGTGGTAAATTTTTTACGCTATTTACGGATTTTGCAATTTTCTGTAGTACCGGCTTTTACAAAAAGTGTTTCTTTCCAAATGTGTCGAAGACACTTATTTGAATTACGGATAATTAGAAAATCCACTCATCTTGATAATTGTGTGTCACTTACCAAAAATATTTGGGATATCTTCATCCATTATTGACTGACTTCTTAGCTCCGCTGACAATTCAAATGATGTGGATACCTAATTACAAAATTTAACACATCGTTGGATGCAATGAAATCCAAGAATTTCATTCGGTCGTGATGTGAACAAAAATAAAATAGTTACTAAAAAGATGTTGTTGACATATGATGCGACATGAAGATGCCACAGCCTTTGCTTTGAAGCGAGGTGGAATAAACGATAGTTTTAGTTAAACAGTCACACTGTAAATGTTCGGCAAAAACTCGCACGACGACATCCCTCTAAAAATATCAACAAGAATCAATTAATTACATCTCATAGTTGTTCAGATAAATTTCAATTAGATCTTGACACATTTCGGCAAATCGCTGTTGTATGTTTATGGGCAATATCGCGCATACAGCTTTGAAGACTGTAATTGTTGAAAATATCAAAATTCCAGCTAACGTTCTTCACCAGAATGTGAATCACAGATGGAATACTTTTGAATTCTCGACCATTAAACAAGTAAAATTTTTCGGTGATCTCTACCTATTCAATTGCTCCTTTATTCACTGTCTTATAGACAAAACATTATCACATGTAGGTCTCTCCAATCCAATGTTTCTTCATGATTTGAAATGACTTTGCCACACTGAAACGGAATGGCGGGGAAGCTCAGAGTTGCATAGCGAAATGCTAGAGCACAAGATCATCAGCAACGATCATCAATGAAACATAGGAACTCTACAGTCAGACATGAAAGCCAACATGGAAACTGGCATTTTGCAAGAGGCGAGCCAAATTGTTCCAGATTGTTGTAAATGAATTGCTTCATGTTGACCTCGATGTCAACAATAAATCGTTATTCGAGACAGTCTTGTATTTTTATCCGCAACTGACAGTGGAAATATCAAAATCCTGAACAAGAATTTCTCACATTCCATTGAGAAAAGTCTAAACTAATTTTACAAAAATCAAAGTATTTTCTGTCCTACAACGGCTCCAATCGTTCATGTTTTCTCTAAATTTTTTGAAATTTGTACACGTTCTCGATAACAAGAAAATCGATTTGAAAACTGATTTTCAAGAATTAATAATGCTTTTAAACAGAAAACTCTTTTGACATCGAGATGTGTATTGTAAATTTTGGAAAGCAGGTCAGTGGCATTGTGAGTAAAGTTTTCAAAACTGTGGCACAACTATTGATACACGTGGCGCCAAAGATTATGTTTTGTCCAGTGCCTTCAACGTACCTTAAATGACAAGCAAGCAAAACTTTCAAAACACCACAATCGATAATATTTGGCGTTTTGATATAATAAAATTTGGCGAAGCTTTCCATAGCCAGCCAAGTAATTAAATTTCAACGGAAATACTTCAACCCAATACTGTTAAACAGGTTACTCGTAAGACTTAACGTACTAGACTATCTTCTTAGATATTTGGAAACAATTTGCATAATCACTCATTCTGACGGCCTACAGAGAATTAAATATGGCATACCTACAGTAGCTGTTTGTTGATATTTTTCCCCGTACCAATTAAATCTAGGTTTAACAGTTTTGATTCTTTTATCATTATGTTCTCTGAAAACATTTTCTTTAATATTATTAGAATTCCCTGCTAATATATTAATTTTTCAACATAACAAATGCATCGTTGCTAGACTCAAAAATTTTTCAATTTAATAGGGTTCTAGAATAATGAGATAGGTAGGTACTATCTAATGGACCTATCACAGGTGCTACATATTCTGAAAACACTCCCTAAACTACACGTGTTCTTACTTCAAATTTCTCATGTAATTGACACATATTTTCATTAACTGCAATCTATACATTGAAGTCCATGACGAGCATGGAACACCTTCTCTTTTAGACACTTGGATAACCCTTCTGTGTGTTAAATCAAAAACGGACATTCACCCAACGTTATCGTTGAAAAAGAATAACAAACCATTAGACACTGTTAATATCGTATCTGTTTACACTTTGGAAAGCATAAAAGTAATCTAAGCAATACTTCAAGTAAACAAATTCGTAAGTAGTAAATTTACACAGACTTTGAATCCGCTTCGATGATTCGAGAGAAGCAATTAAGAAGTGACAACATATAGGTACGCTCCCAGCATAATGGATATGAGTTGTTGATATATTCTCTTCTATGGAATTCATGAACTGAAACTGTTGGTCCAGCGTGCCAATGGAAAATATCTTGTCAAATATGAAATGAAGCTGAAAGGGAATACCCATTAGATATAAATCCAGAACTATCAATAGCATTAACTGCTTACATAGTGATCAGCAGCCTTTAAACTGCTCTTTGAATTGTTCTTGCCTTCATTATGGTTTGGAACGCAGCATCCGTTGGAAGTATCTTATCTAAATACGACCAGGTACAAATATTTGTCCCCTTACCAGTATAAGGTGGCATGGAAATCAACGGTTACACACCTAAAAATATCTTGAATTTTTTTTTGGCATTTCATGGAGAAGCTCAAGTATCAATTTGGCGATGAAACACCAAAATAGCTTCCAATTGAAATTGAAATTTGCGGAAACCGCTCTACAGGAATATAATTTGACTTGGCTACCGCCTGAGTTTTGCCTCTTGAACTGATATAAATCATAGAAGAATTGTAAGAAGTCACGTCTTTTATACAATAGGGACCTACATTAAACTGGTCTCAGTTTCAATAGTGTATTTAACTTAGACGAGATTTCAAAGTGATTCGAGTTGCAAACAGTTGAAAGTTTCATGTTTAAACACGTCCAGAATTGCATGTCAGGTCTAATGATGTAAGAACTCAGTGGCTGAACGTCCAGAAGGAAAACATCGAAGATAGGAAATGACTTTCCGATTTCTGTTTCTAATAACAATCCAACATTATTCGAAACAAGAATTTCCTTTCAAAAGTCTTTAAGAAATTCAAACAACATTGTCGAGTTCCCAAACTCATAAGGCGTGAAATATTCAATACAATATTCCGGATTATGTCTTGTAATCTTGAATACTAAACAGTTCCCAAGACGGAGTCTTGTAGTCTGAGAGTCTCACAGAAAAACTCCAATTCATTCAGGTCTCATCGATTCAACTGCAGTTTCTATTCGGTTTCCGATCAGATCCCTAAATACACAAAACACCTTAAATTAATATGATTAAATGTCACATCAAGTGGACATATCTTCAAATTACAGGCATTTCGAATGCGGTCTCTCCCAACCAGATTCGATTCTTGCCAAGTCATTGTGGACAAAAAGTATTGAAGAAGACATCCATCACGAATTTCAATCATCGAGTAATTCAAATCAACGTCTCCTGAATCAATAACACCAGATTGTATAAAATTAAAGACGTTTTCCCTAACTCACTTCGAGGGATAAGTACCTACTATGAAAAAGTTAGATGGATTTGAAATTGAAAACGAAACTATTAACAAAAAAGTACAGCCTCGAGATGATTAAACATTGTGTAATCTCCTCGAAACCACTAATCGGGTACACTATTAACAAATATTGAGGGACAATCTTGAATTGAATCCCAAATTTGAATCTGAAATTGACTTCATTTGTAGATTTGTGCCTAACATAATACCACTAAAACGGAAACAGACGTAGAATCAAATCGAATGATCAGTATTCCATTGCCATTGCCTCGAGGAATCGGCCCAGTCATTCTCAGTTCATTTATAAGAATCAACAAAATTGATACAAAACGTAACCAGCCCTGGGTTTTTGGTTTTGCTGAACGAATTACTGAGCCTGAATCTTCAAGATATGACAACAACATTGTTACGAGTTTTGTTATCAAGCGCTTTTTGTCGTTGTTTGCGCTCCCCAATAGTCCACAGCTTTAAGCCTCCGAAAATGTGTTTCTGTAACTGGTCTGGGGTAAAAAACCAGAGATTCATTTCTATGGTCCATGACACTACAAACTGACTAATACCCGAAGATAATGGGCTTTAAATTCGTTAGACATTTCAGTACATTCGAAGCGTAAATTGCTGCCATTCAGAAGTTTTTAACTTAATTGAATTTTCGAGAATGTGTCGATGATTGGTGTGATTTGTATTATATCGGTGAATGAATGGAAGTACTCTTCTTTAAAGGTCTTCATCCTCTTGTTATTGTTAAAAATTCGTTTTAGTAATGGAAAACTGATATTAAAATATGTCTTAATACCGCCCATAGCTACGTCTTGCACTTTTCCTTGCAAACGCACTTTTATTAGCCATATAAAACGAGTGAAGAAATTTTCAAAGGCATTGACTTATGAATTATTGGTGGAACCTTCTCAGTTTTGGTTTATCTTTTTTTGTATTGGGTTTAACAACAAAATGACTAAGAAAATTATGTCATTCAAAATTTGAATATTCAAAATATCGCTAAGCTTGTCTGTAATCCTATGAAAATTCATTAAAACGATTCATTGGATGATCTTTTGTTGTTTGCTCGTTTCTCTTCCTCACTTCAATCGCAATCTATAGAAACCACACTTTATCTCAAGCAATGATTTAGTTATAAGGCGACAAATTTCCCTGTTACGTGATTCAAACTGGTGTCACACAGTATCCACAACTGATTCGAACAGACCATTAAAGAAGAGGTACCTAATCCACCGTATGCTGAATGAAATGAGAATAAAATCTCCCCGAAATCTGTGGACCATGTAATGGAACACTTTGATCTGAGCGGCTTAAAATGTTTTTCATTCTACCTTACATGCAATCATTAAATTTTCGGCTAAAAACGATAAGAAGTCTTAAAATCAAAGTGGAAGACCCGTCAAGCGAGGGTTCGAAAACAGCAAGACTTGTGAGCCTTTTGACGTTTGTTTCAAACTACTAAATTGGTATGATTAACACAGAAAGTTGGAAGAAGTGACAAGAGGAAGAGTTGTAAGCTAATTAAAAGAACTCATTTAAAACAGAGGTTGATATGGCCGCTTTTGTGGTCGGAATGGCCACTAAAAATGTTATACAGAGCGGTCTGTGTGATTGGGAGGTCCAGAACATGCATAGTCAAATGTTTCAATTGACAAAAATTTTGTCGGTGAAAAGAAACAGAATTTACCACCCAACAAATAATGACGTCGTTTGCAGTATTACAATGGTTGTGAAGTGACCTAACTTCAATTATAATATTTTACTACTTTCACGTTAATTTTTTACGGAAATTAAAAAGTCCGACAATTTTCAGTACTAAATATTAAAGCCATACCTAATATTGGGTTTCATAAACACAGGCCATGAACATTCCCAAGTCGCTTTTCTTCAATAAATAAATCCTTTCGGCGGTCATCTCTCATTTTGTATCCTTAATATACAACAACAATATCTATATCTATATTTACTTGAAAAGTATGAAATTTGAGATCGCTCCTTGTTGTGTCATGGATGACTTGAACTTTAATTTTTGATGCTCCAATATCTACCACTCAAAGTTATGTGTGATGAAGACGATGCCCAACTACCAAAGAAATTGAAACGCATTTTTGGCCACAAAAACCAAACAGGCAAACTTTGCTTTTATCCTTGCCGAACACAGTTTCTTTTGTCTTACTTTTCCAGCGATTTGGAAAAGCATGTGCATTGTTATACTCGAGAAGTACGCTGTACATATGTCTACTTAAAGGAAATGTTTAAGCGATTTATGCAATGCAACGAAAATTTTACGCGACGAAGAGCAACGAAACAGAAAATCTGTGAATGTGGTCAACGAATTTTCGTCGAACAAAAATCTACAGGCGCTTAAATTTGGTGTGGTGTTTCACAGGTTTCTTACTCTTTTTCTTGGACACTTAAAAATTTTTGAGGTCCATTGTGGTATAATCTTATACAGTCATTTGCGAGTTCGACGATGTTCAATCCCTTAGCTATAGGAAAAGGTTAATGTACAAGCCTTTGTGTTATCTTCTCTTTTGCAAAAGCATTGAGGCTTATTTATACATAGTTATTCAGAAGGTGCGCAAAATGATCCAATCTTGTTTGGGTATATTCCGCACGGGTTTTGAGAAACAATGAAAAGCTAAGAGCACATCGAGAATCAATAAAAACTCAGGCGCCGATAGTCCTTACCAGATTTTAATGACAAGCAGAAGAATAACTTTTTGCCAGATCATTTTTGGAAAAAGAAATTTTAAACAATTTGTCAGCTAGTGGACCCCATTTATATCGTATCCTATCTCGAAGGACTTTCAAACTTATTTCAAACAGTACCTATATACACAAATGTTTGATGCTAAATAGGTATATACCTAACTGGTTTTATTGCGGGATTTATTTATATATGTAGCAGCAACATTACCAATGAAACTTAGAAGAAACTTGTTTTGATATTATATACACTACCAAGAAAATAAGTTTACATCTCCCATTCATAGCGCCACATTCTTCAATGTTCTTAGCTGACCAGAGTAGCCCTAAGACAGAGGTGGGCCCCTACATATGACTTTCAAAGGGATGGACGCAAAATGTAACGTAGTCAAACCTCCTTGTCATCTTCGTCTGTGCTTTAGCACGAATCAGATTTATCTCTGGAAGAACACCCAACAAAGCCTCCATGATTGTGACCACTGGAATAAATTGGTGGCGTCTTTCAATGCACTTACGATATAAATTTAGTCCATCTTTTAAAAGGAAATCTTATAATACATATTGAAGAACAGCTTTTAGTAGCAATCAATCAAATTGATGGTATAAAAAGAAGAAGAAGAAAAGAAGAAAAAGTTGATCCTGGTCATTTTACATAAATTTCAAACCTTAAAAAAATGTTATCTGATACTTTCCATTGACATGCTTTCAGAAAAAACTCAAATTGTTAAAAGTCTCCGTAGTATCGTACCTAATTAATAAAATCTTGTTAAAAAAGGAAAACAAATTTCATTGGTCTGATACCTACTATACTCTATAGATATCTATATGTATGCGATGACGATAATCTGCAATAAATTGTATTGGCCAAATTGGCATATTTAAGCGGCAAAGAATTGCTTTATCTTGTTCACGAGAGGAGCTCGAAGGCGGTAAATATTCAAACCGCCGACAAACGAATTTTTTTTTAACTGTGACTGCTTTTTCTCTATAATATTAAATTGATAAGACAATATTCTTGGTCGTCGTTTTACCAAGCTTAAATGTGTCCAATTAGACGACCAATGGTCTGTTTTTCTGTATCCATTACGATTCTTTATAGTAAATGTCGGCAGATATAGCTACTCGTATCGTCTGTAATGTGACTTCACATTAATAATAATATCATGTCAATGACGGAATAAACATAAATGAACAAGATACGATATCCCTCGCCGCTTAGACATGAAATCTATACACGGGCCTCGAGGTCCAGTCTGTGGGCATGGTATGTGTTGTATGTTAGGTCTCAGCAAGTCTTCAACGAACCTAAACTATTAACATTGGTGTATAATAAAGTTTAAAACTTTTGCATATATGGGCGACCTACCTACCTTGTACCAAATACCTATTAATCACTTAATCCTTTCGTGTTGTTCGTAAGGCTGCTATGCTTTCGTAAAGTAGCTTCGTATGACATACTACCTATGCTCCTTGACCAATATAATAATGTTATTAAACAATAACTAACACGTTCCTTTGCTGTCTACTCGAGTTGAACAAGTCTTATTTTTGTTTATAATTCACGAAGAAAAGCATCTTCGAAAACCTAAAAAACTTAGTGAAGTTGTTAAACATCATTTATTCTATGGCAGACTAATAATATTTAGGTATGAATATTTTATAAGTAGGTATTCACTCTCTTACTTTTCTAAAAACAAACTTCACACTATAACAAAATTATGGAAAGGTGCAAATTATAGACACTTGCAAGGTATCGTACTCTCTTGCATACACTTAAAAACAAATGAACTATAATATCATTAGCCTTATACAAAAGAAACATTTATAAAATACACGACTCCAGCTTCGAAGAAACCAATTTTCAGTTTTCACGATAAGAGCCTATATCAGCTAGATTATTTATAAATCATCAGACGCTGAACTTATTTAACCCCTGCTATCTACATCCAAGCTTCGAAGGAATAATCGAATTGTCTTAATACATTTCTTAGTGATATTGTGTCCAAAAAACGTTTTCATATTTTTTAAGTTAAGTTTCTCTCACAGAGCTTATGCATTACAAACAAAATAGTTATTACCTATATACATACAATTAACGAATTATTGGTGTTACATATGGTACGGGCTGTTTCTATACAGAATACTTATTCTGCTTTTAAAATCTCACGGTATTTAAAGCGATGATCTTTAATTTACTTAGTGTTAATTTAAGTTATTAAGTGTCCACGTCATCCTAGACTTGTATACGATTTCCAAAATGTTCAGATTGATATTCGCAGTTTTTTTCTTGATTCATTTATCACATGGTCAATTTTTTTCCGATAACTTACCCACAGGTAGGTAGTGTAAATAATTATACATCAAACAAGTGACTTTAAAAAGGTTGTTAGAACGGACGAACACTGTAGAGCCACAAGTCATCCGCAAGTGCAGCTCAGTGTGGCAAATGCCACAAGTGAAACTCGGTGATAAGTACTACTATCTGGGAACATTTTTTAAGGTTAATTTCATATGACGAATGGAGCTATTTCTTATGCCTATACCTCATCATACATTTTTCCAGACAAACTGGTATAAAGCTTTTCAATACTGTGCGTTCCATGGAATGCAACTAGCCACTATCAAATCTCAGGAAGAAAATGAGTTTCTTACGAAGTACATTCTTGACTCAGGTGAATAGAAAGCACTAGGTGGCTTCTAAAAAATAAAATCAAATCTCCCTTACCACTATGAGCTTTAAACAAAGAAGCCGAACTAACAAATGCTATATTTTAGGGTATACGGAAAGTTTTTGGTTATCAGGAACAGATTTAGGGTCAGAAGGAAAATTTTACTGGATGTCGACAGGTGAACCATTAAAATATAGTGACTGGTGGCCTCATCAGCCAGACAACTATAAGATTCCCAGCGGAGAACATGAACATTGTTTGTGCCTTTGGAATCCGCAAGGTACTGGACTTAAATTTAACGATTGTATCTGCACTGGTGACTTATACTTTATATGTGAACTGTAAAGGTGTTCATTATAAAGTTACGTTATGTCATTCAGGAAGTTTTTCTATTCTCTTCTATGGAAATTTTGACAGTTCCCTTCGAGTGATTTAGTTTTATTGTAACGTACTGTCGTGGAGATGCTTTTAATACCTACTATGTGTTACTCAACAAGTCTTAATTTAACTCATTATTTACCATTTCAAAATTGTATCAGGCTACGTATAAATTGTATAACCATATGTTTTGCGAAGAAACAAACAAAACGAGAAAAATTATGTTATCTTGAACAATTTGCTCTGAGAATGTGGAAATTCGTTTTCCAGGCGGAATTACCTAGAATAATACAATTAAATGGGAAAACTGACTTTTGTTTATTTTAATTCTGCCATATCGATAACATGTAATGTTTTCTTAATTTCTCTTTTAGCTAGATTATGGTAATAACTAATATCATCTTCCCACAAAACAAACAAATTATTACAGCCAAATTAGATACCTACAAAATCCTTTTTTTATGACCAACACTCATTTGTTATTCATGAAGTACACAACAAGACATTCAGGAAGGGCATTTCGATCCTTAAATAATGCACTAGAAACAAGTGTAATACCCAAAACCAAAAAATTTTCGAGCTGTTGTAGAACAAGAAGGAACTTTGGCCATTCATTCATTTAATCCTTGTTTCGTTTTTAGTGACGCATAAGAGCTTATACCCTTTAGTTGATATGAAAATGTTGAAGTGGGTGCAAAAAGACGATGTGCATCTTAATAAAGAAGTCTAAAAACAACAAGTCGAAACACGGTAATGAAACGTTTTAGAACTCTTAGACCATAACATCACAGACTTTAGAAACACATTTCTCAATGTTGGATATCAATTCAGTTATTTAAACTGAAATGTGAATACAATGGTGAACATGCCCCTAAATTTATTTTCAAACTTATGACTTGTTAGAAGGGTTCTCTGTGCAGATTACAGTTGCTTTTGAACTCTACAACGCTCTCTTTGGTCCATTAATTCAAAACAAGGATCAGGCGATGTCCGCATAGAAATCATATGAAGTATAGTATACTTAGCAACGCAAACATCCTGCACTACAAAGACGAGAAGAGATTTCGGTCGAAAAGGTTTCGAGAACTGTTCCATGGACCAACTTTCTGTAGCAAATTAGTGTCGGGCTTGAAATTAACATATACATAGGGTACAGAAGAGTTGCTACAAGAATAGTTCCTGAACAATGAACAGCAATGAATAAAATCAACGAGATAAATAGGTAGGTACTGCTTGTAAAATATACTAGAGACAGAGAGGGACAACACTGATGACAAATACAGACTTTTAAAATCTTATAGTTCATATCTGAAATAAGGAATGACTAGATTGTTTGCCGTTGAAAAAATATTCTCGACGAAAAAATTCCTTCCGGTTTTTGAAGTTTAGCTTTTCATGGATTTGAGAAACAAATGAATTTTCTGGTAGAGGAACAGGAATACTGAGAAAAAATCAAAACGTACAAGAAACGTACAAGTAGCGAAACTCCCCCAAATTGAAGAAGGAACTCATAGTTGAACATTGTTAATTCATATAATATTTCAGACATTTCAAGGATTTTCTTTCGTTTTCTTTCCAAAAGCATCATGTCGATATTTCCGGAATATCCTGTATCGCATGTTTAGCAACTGCATTTCACTCCATATACTTACCTACAAGTCGTGTCTGAAAAATATTTTCACAGTTTTTTCATTTTTGTTCAAGAATTCTGTCGTATAGTTTACATTAGAGCTCCAGGTTGTAAATAATCGTTCCCATGTTTTAATATGTTTTTCTATTATTCTAGCAGGTTGAGAAATTCTCTTTGATCCTTCATACTAACAAGACTGAGCTCAAGTAATCAAATATTCTCCAGGGCTTTAGACTTAAATTTGAAGATTAAACAATATTTTGTTCCTTTCAGATATCAACCTGTTTACTGATATTGCTCTTAATACTCAACAAATCCTTATCAAATTACCTAATTATCAAGTCATCAAATATATTTATGAAAAAAAATTTTAAGGATTGTGTAAGGATTATTTTTTGCAGAAAATTATATATGTAGCAAATAACCATGTTTGACCAATTTATTAACCATTTAATTCATAATATTACAAATTAAACATGAGCGACTTTTCTTTAAACTTGTGATCCTCTTGATACGAACCGAAAATGTAGGTAGGTACATAGGTATATTCGAAGGTGTTTGATTTCCAACAATTAGTCAGTGTCGTCAATTACAATCGCAAACACGCTGATAAATACCAGGTTTGTTGGTGTCGACAAGTAATATTATTTTGTGTGCATCTGTAATGCTTGAAAAGGTCCAAACCAAATTAAAAAGAACAGAAAGATGCTTGCAAGTATGCATTAAAAAGAAATCAAAGTAAAAGAGAACTTATTTCTGATGAAACGATGCAATTCCAGCGGCAACTTTACCTGGAACACGACATTTAATCATTTGAGTGAGAAATTATCAAGGAGAACGTTCAAAATTACGCACTGCAACACAAGGCCGAAAAATGTTAAGTAGAAACTCATGTTACAAGATATCGAACAAACTCAAGTTCGTCGTCCTAGTTGTTCTGGTATCTTCGAACACTAAGATACAAGACTTGAGACAGAAACCTGGAGAGTGTCTCTCGAAAACGTGGAGCTGTTTAGTAACATTTTCAATTAAACAGTTAAACAAGGCAGCCAGATAATCGTGAGATACGAGTATATGCACAAACGTACAAAAATACGTCTGCAATAAGAATGTGATTACCCAAAGAACCTACCAATCCCACTGGCTTTCGGATTTGTAAGTATAAATGCTTGTTTTCTAACGTAAAGCCTTATGACTTGAATTTTTGCTTATCTCTAACCCGTAAGTAATGTACAGGTGTTTCACAAATATGTGATACGTACCTAAAGTTCGATCCGTAGGTCCGCTTTAGAGAGTTTTATTACATGGATAACGTAGGCCTGTTATCGGGACAGACACTGGCTAGCTTACCTGTGTACCTTCTCATTGGGACCTAAATTGCTTGCTTCGATGTTTAATAGCTTGACTTCACAACATAATCGAAACCAGAACAAGTGTCCAATATCAAGAAGTTTGGAAAATTTTATTACAATTTTCAGGAGTTTTCGATTATTGTTCGCGTTTCATGGTAAGTTTATTTGAGAAGTGAAATATCTTAATAAAATGCGCACTTATACGATACCATGAACCATGTCAAACAAGTGACCATTTAGGTAGGTACGTATCGTAGATTACTGCGATACTCAATTTATTGGCTACGATTAGGGGTCGAAAATTGTTGATCTGGAAGTTGGAGTTCTCGTACAATGATCTGCCGTTCCATTTCAACTTTATTTCATGTAGACACAAATTGTGAATATTACTGGAACGTGGCTTAAGATAAATGCTTACTGGATTGAAAAACGATTATGTACCTACTTCTTAAAAGTTGACTATTTCAAATGTTTGCTGGTTTTTTGTCAAAAGCATTTCCCAACTTCCTGATTTGAATTAATATCTCTTCATGTTTCATTCATTTTATATAGAGTTTTCACATTACCTACAATTATTATTTTTGAGAACAACTTCTTGTGGACGAAGTAAAATTTTGAACATTGAGTTACACAACAATTAAATTCGCAAGTAAATACGAAAATACGATGATTGCAAAAATAAATAGTATTGTAACATGTCAATCACAAGATTTCACTGTATCCGAAATAACTTTGATCTTGATAGACAAGAGTAGGTACATACATTTGACTACTGAAATGTATGTAACAATCAGAATATCTTTTTATCTATTTAAAATAGAAATATTCACGGAATTTTCGGGAAAAATGCCAAAAAGTATTCAATGAAGAGCTGCGAAATATAAAGGAAATGAATGCAGTTTCACAAACAAGACATGCTAATTAAAATTAGTTCTAACTATGCCACTTGACTACATTTTAGTCGATTTTACAAGCCATTTTACGAGATAAGAACAAGATTCGGTACTTGGGTTCCTGAGCCTTCTTGGCAACATCAAAATTAGAAGCATTGAACCAATTTCGATCAGTTCAATCAAAGAAAATTAATCATTGCTTCAAGACAAAAGATATTTTAAAGCCTAGCATCTCTCAAAGGCTAGCACCTTCTTGTGATAGAAACCTGCCGATCAATCACCATAAATTAATTGAATTTTTGGCAGCATACGGTGATGTCAACCAAAGGCCACACCCAGTTTAGTTCGATGGGATCAGGTGATGGTTTCGGTAAGACTTGCCCACAACTCTCTAGCGTCGGTGCTTTTATAGACTCGAATTAAAACAGGTAAGACAGCTAATCAACATGGCCAATAACAAAAACCGATAAACAATAATAAATGACTTTAAAAAAAATTGGGAAAAAACAAAGGAACTCCTAAGCAAATCCCGAAATTCAAAAAAAGTAATCACACTAACATGGAATTCCTTTCATCTTGGACATCGATTGCCTAATGATAGCCTCAATCTTCACGGGATCATGCAAGTGATCCAATCTGTTCGGCGGCGCATTACAAAGGCAAATCTGGTTGACCATGTGTAAAAACGAAGTTTTGTGGAACCTGGTCTTCCAATAATCGGGATTTTATTTAAATAAGATATTCACGGATAAGAGCTTTTTGCCGTGTTTTAAAAAGAAAAGTGTTTTCATCTTTATGAGCCACAATTTTAGGATGCCACCTGAAAGATGGAGCAAACCACAAAGCCATTCTGCTTCAAGGGAATGGTCCAAAAAGAGCACTTCTTTCTCAAATTATTTGTTTTCATACGCTGCAATACACCCCCCTCCCTTTTAGAGTTTGTAGTCGGTTTTTAATTCATATTACCATTGATTCCATATACCTACCTAAGTTTTGCTTTACATGCCAATGTAGGAACGCACTTTTCCATTGTAACAAACCGTTCTTTAATTTGAGCACCTCTTGATTGAACCCCTTAAAAATTTTGAGATTTCAAAAATCCACAATGATATCCGGTCAGGACTTATACCATGAATGGAAAAACATTCAGAGCAAAAAATGCTGTCAATGATGAACGCCGATATATGTTAGTTGAAATTGTCGAACGCCTCAATAAATCAAGTTCTGTTGCGTTCGCGACTGGTAAAAGTGCCGAAAAAGGGCGAGTCTGGAACCTTAACTAAGTAATGTGGTGGTGGTTAAGAAAAATTTATTTATTTCTGAAATTCATTGGCGGATTGGCTCAATTCATGAATGAAATATAATTTTACGTTCCCCGGCCACCTGAATGCTATTCAAAAAAAGTTAACATAAGATCACTTCAAATGGAATTTGGATAAAGGTATGTCATAAATTAACTGGCGTTCTGTCAAATGCCCCAAACCATGCTATTAGGTATATAGCTCCTAATATTGATTGTTCTTTCGAATCAAATGTTACAATGGTTGCTTCTAGTTGTGAAGATATATATGTGCACCACCAATACGACGCCAAGTTAGCGCAAAAATTTGCTAGTTGTTACAAGGCTTAGGTGACCTCATTTATTCTGTGCCTTGTCATACATACAGTTTTGTTTGTTGTTGATTCTGCAGCATTTTTATCGTTATTTACCTGTTAACAGCTTAAAGATATCCTCTTCAGACCATTCAGCCATTGGTTTTCTATCTCAACTCCTAATCGATCTGGAGATAACAGAAACATGGAAAACACATTCAATTTTAAAAGATTTTTTTTGGTCTGTATCCACAGATAAACCTTTGGAGCAGACGCTATTGCGTTGGGTAGTCAATTCAGTCAATATGTTCGTTATTCTTGTGACTTTTACTGCCAAACATTTAAAGAACAATTTATTTTAATTTCTGCTTATTTTATTATTTTCCAATTTCTGAAGAGCCAACTGAATTGTGGCATTGTTTTTGTTCTTCGTGCTTGTGTTCCTCATGTTTCCACTAACGATCGGTCGTGAGTTGTTATGAGCAAACGAGCTTGCAAAGTCAACCAAGCGAACCAGTCAATTCATTCAGTCAATGACGACTTCTCATTGTAGTCCAATCCTGAAAAAGTCATGGCAGGACAAAAACATATGATCTTCAATCGCGGTGAATTTTCTAGCTTTGCTCCTGTTGTCACTTATGCGAAGCAAGTAGCTCTAGGTTCCATGCCAAGCGATGTGCTTCTTCCCTTTAAAATGTGGCAAGTGGATAAGAAATTGCTACTAGTCACGGAATGGTTGTGGGGTTACCTTGAGTTACCTTGAGTTACCATTCCCATAGCACATGCTTCTGATGTTTGATACTTGGTCTACTCCAGCTTCAAGATCGTAAATAGAAAGCCTTACAAGGCTGTTCTTGCGTCTACAGCATGGCCACATAAGGTAACATATGTTATCAGTCGGTTTGATATGAGTTCTGCGCTGTGGTAATTCAATATTTGCAAGCTCCATTCAACTGGTTCGATGGAGTAGATAATATGCAAGCCTACAACATATACCTAATTTATATGAAACTTAATTGCATTAATTGGTGGAATTAACTTGTTGCTCTCTATCTAGGCTTTCGTTTGTCGACCGATGTTTGCCAGATTACGACATATTTTGGCTCTTTGCGTTGTAAATCGATATCATATATTAAAATTGTTTGATATATCTACATATGTATATAGGTATAAGGAGAAATTTCATCGTTCAGAGTTTTAATTATTTTTATTTCTTCAAACCATAATAAGAGAAAGAAAATGAAACGATATCTGAAAAATAAAAACAATACCAAGCGCATTGGGATATACCTTGAGTAGCTGCTGAAAATTAATGAACGATAATGTCGAACCATTCATCAAAATTTGTCCGGCAACAGGCATTTCAGGTATTCCATTATTGTAAATGCCACAATAAACAAAAGGTCGATATTAATTTAGTTCATGTGGTGAAGCTGCTCCCTGATCGACGACTCAGAAGTCATGCCTCAGGACTTTCATAATTTCATCGGCCATCCTAGCTATCGAACACATGCTTGGCCATTAAAAGCACATCTACGTAATTTATACGAATAATCGGGATGGCACGTTTCTTGCCTATAACTCATTCAGGACTTTTCGATTAGAGTTCTCGGACAAAATCCACCAGAAACAAACAAATTCCCTGAACAAACAGGACAAGCGCCCAGAAATGCGTAATTCCGAAGGTAAGTCGAATGTTTACTCAGTTCTTTCAGTGTTGTATAGACTGAGGACATTCCTTTTGGGGATATACGATGGTGCTTGACCAGCCAGCCTCCCTCATTTGTCAAAACTCATGTCCGCAGCCTGTCCAAGAATTATAATGGGAATTAATGAACATTCATTTACCACTAACCAGCCATCACACCACATTGGTACGCAAAGGACTTCGTTGGAGTCATGTGAGGGTTACTAAAATGTTTAATGTAACCCATCTTTGTCATCACCATGATGTATTACGATGTTTTCTTTGGTTGTCCCTATGAAATCCTTGGGGAGATGACGCAAATGAATGAAATCCAGCAGATTGATAAACGATGGGTTTTATTTCATGTATGTTACATTGAATTCTTAGTTTAGTTGATTTCGAATACTTGATCTATGCTGTTATATGCGTCTGGAGAAATATATCTAATCAAATTTGTGACCAGACTTAGTTCAAACCAGGAACATCTCGAGGCTAAGGTTTTGAAAAACAAGACGCGCAGTGTTATAAGAAAATTCACGTAACGAAACCCTTTGAGAACATTTTTAACAAAACCAGACACCATCTTACTTTGAAAGATGTTTGTGCGGATCTCCAGCAATGATTTTGTTAACAAAGAAGTCCGGTCAAAAATCGAAGTCGCACAAATGACCATAATTTGTCAAACCATTCGACGATAATAGGCCACTTTTCTTAATTGAACCCTAAATTGCTTCAGATTAAAAATTCAATTGAACTCACCTTCCACACAGTGATGTTATTTCATGTTTGAACATGAAACGAGGGTGCAGTTTAATTCAGTTTTATTGAAATTCATAAAAGTACTTCATTTAACCGTAAAACATTGCGAAATGCATAGGATTGCATCGTGCGGAATGTCACCCTCATGTAATTAAGAGGTCCATTGAATGTCTCCATTCAATGTGAGGCTACAGTAGGTATCGATAATTTGAATTAATTAAACTACAAAATCTGGAAAAAACCAACCGAAGTGCAACCACATCAGATGGGAAGTTGTGCTGTAACAAGGTTGGGCAAGTCGCAAATTTTCGGAGTAGAGGTGACTCTATGCAAAACGAGGCAGAAAGTACGGAGTGTACGTAGGTACAGGCTGCATCGAGTTTGGCGGGTTTAAAACAGACGGTTTGCAAATCAACACTCCAAATGACATATAGCTATAAGATGTACCGAGTTGAAGCACGATTCCATGCATTCCTTCAACTGTATCGTTTAAGAGTGAACATCGTACGATTGCTTGTTACTTGTTAGAACAGGCATCGCTGCTACCACTGCTGCAAAAATTGCAATTTAAAATGCATATACAATCAATTCTTATAAAAATAACCAAAGGAGCAAATGAACAAACGAATCGCCCCAACAAAATGATATAAGTAAACAAAAATGGCAGCCGAGGAAAATACTTGTACACGAGTAAATGCAAATCGAGGAGCAAAAAAAAATGTAAGCAGCATTAAATGCGCCGACGTCCATTAAAGCCAATTGAAAATGTACGAGTACATTGATTCCGGAACACAACTTAAAATATGTTTTACAAAACATTAATTACACGCATACATTCACCTGGACCTTGGCCCCGGCCTAAACTTGGTTGGGGTTTCGGATTAACCAGAAGCGGTTTGTCTGGCAAACAGAAAAATTCTTGTGCAATTCTTCATGGGGTCATCGTGACTGGAAAATAATGTCAAGTAGATGTAGAGAATTCGTTGGAACTTTCAATTCAACTAGTGCCGTGTTAAATAAATTAATGAAGTGAAGTTTCTGGGATACCTCTGTAAACGGCAAAACAATTGCAAGCGTTATGCAGCACTTCATTGAGTTTTCCTATTGGGAGGTATCGTTTTGTCAATGGGACATCGTCATTTCTCAATGAATGATCTCCCTTTCCGGATGAAATTTCAAGAATCTTTGATTCAGAAATCAGAATACACATACGAATTCTAAAAAATGAATAATAGTCTTACATGAATTTTCACGAACAAATGTCACTTTTCCGAAATAAAAAATTCCGTGAGCAACCATTGCATTGCCATGCATGAGGAATACCGTCGCACGGCGCAGTCGTTATATCGCAGCGACGCGAAGCGTTCTCTTACAAACAAAAAATAGATTTCCCCTTCATCACTGACACTGACTAACACAAGGATGTCTAATGGGAACAAAGTACAAGTATTTTCTGATTGGAAACTCGTTCATGATTCTGATAGGAGAAAAATGTTGTTCCCATTGATTTTGTGCGCACAACGAAGCATTTCATGCCTGCGGTAGTGTGTGTGGTGTGCATAATGTTATTTTCTTCAACAAAACTGCATCGACGTAGCCCAGTGGTGTAAGAGTTCATAAGAATTGCATAAAAATGCACTGGAAAAATCAAACGAAATGAATTGAAATGAACTTTTTTACTTCAGCCACACTGGTAGTCAGACGAAGAAAAGAAATGACGACGAGGGCGTGGCTTGCCATCGTCAAGATGAATTCCAAATGAAAAGGAAGTGTAATGAATGCTCGTTGCATGCACTGCAAGAGTAGAAGAGGCGGCCGTTGCAGCTGAATCGGTTCAATTTTTTTTGGAACGGTTTAATTCTACCACAGCCCCTCAAACTATAAAGTATCGTCATTACACCATACAGTTGTGGTTGCATCAGTCTCGTACTTGAGTTTGGTTTTATAGAGTTTGTGTCTTGCCTTCTGCTAATATAAACCCTTCACCTCACAGCCCGCAGCAACAAATGTTCTTTTGTAGTCGTAGATGTTATACGACGTAAAATAATTCTCTTATTTGAAAGTACAAATGCATTACAGGGGCATGTTAACGTGACCCCGTGGCTTGTGTTTTCTTGAATTTTCCTGGTGGGTTTACGTCTACTCTTCATCCCCTTCTTACGAGTAAGGTTCGACAGACACAATCCATGGATACAGATCAATCGATAGAAGTTTATGAAATTTTTCTGAGTATTTTTATCTCTTAAAGTGGTGAATCGTGTTGCACACAAAAGTCAATCTCTTGTGAATCCTTTAAGGATATAGAAAAATGCGAAGTGCGAACCGTGCGAAGTTATGATTTCAGCATATATCTAGAATTGTTAGAGTATCTAATCATTATGAAACTTGGATTTTTGTGATCTTCAAGTCAACCAATAGTCAAAAATTAACGACTGGAAAACGCAATGAAGTTATAATTAACACATCAAATAGAAAGGGCAGGTATGATGTAGAATTTGACATTCTAAAGTGTATGGAAGAATACCAACGATAGTAGGCAGGTATTTCGTATCAAAGGAAAACACTCCCTGTAATTAATCTTTCTATATGATATTTTGTCTAAGTACAAATTTATACTTACTAGGTATCATTCCCGCAAGTAAGTGTTCGAGTCCACAAATTGATACCATGATATTTCAACATAATTATTTCAATGTTTGTGAACAATACAATTTATATTTTGAATTTTTCACTAATTGTTTCCGTTGAAAATATATGATCTTGTTCATAACAAGACAACAATAAATAGAAATTTTCTGAACTACATTTATGGAATTCAATTCGCTTCCCAAAGGGCACGTATCCAAACATGTATGAGATTCGGGGGTACGTAGACAAGATACATTCGTGAACCCCAATTGATTCTTGTTATATTTCCCACTTCCCACTATCGGATCAAGCGTTTTAGTAGCTTCATGAATTCGTTGCGATAAAAAGTAAGAACAAACAAGAGTTTGAAGAATATGAAGAAATAAAATACGAATTCAAAACTACATACGAATAAAATTCCTAGTGAAGCGTACAAGTGAGGAATGGTAGAAATAATTCCAAATTGAATCGACTAGATTCGCTAGCGAACACATCGAAACATTGAAAAACAATCAGAAACAGAACGAGTCTGCAGAAACATAATCATGCCTGATATACCTATTCTTGCACAGGAGCGAGGTGTAGCTGACGTGGAAAACAGCCCCGCCACACCAGGATATGGCGCGCCATTGACTGTAGGAGAATCAGTTCTTTTATAATTTATGACTGCCGTGTGTTTCACAGACTACAGCGATTTCTTTGGCTTTTTGTACTTCACTGGGAGTTTCCTGAATTTCAGAATACGTTATGGAGCACTTCAAGCTAGTCAATTTTTACTCCCTCGTGGTTTCCTATGAAGCAAATCGGTATTTATTATCATCCCATGTTTCAGTTATCAGAATTGTATGCGCTTAGGCTCTGGCTCAGACAGTAATGATCGGGTAGGTAGGATATCCTGATTTAATAGACGATAGCAATGGAATTAGTCAGACTGTGTCTATATATTCTTGTGGTCGCTAATATAGGTACATATACCGCTCACTGTTAAATCGCTTTCCATGGGCATTTAGCTCATCCTCCCATTCAGGATTGCATTTTCCACTCACTTCGTTTATTTCTTATCCTGTTATCAGAGTTCGTTATAAAATGGTAATGTTCACGGTGTAATTGGATTCAAATATTTTGTTTTGACACAAGCAAATATACGTTCTTTCAAACGTTAGGTAAAAAGTAGAAGTAGGTACGGGAAATTTGTTCGAAACGTTGTAGACCATCAGAGCGAACAATTTGCGGAAATTGCACATTTATACTAATTCTACTACTCGTTAAAGTATCCGCACTTTACAATAAACCTAAGCTCTTCTTTTCGACAATTGATAAATTAAGTATATATAGGCAGGTACACACGTTTTACAAAATCTTCTTCAATACCTCCAATATCCTGTATCACTTTCAATGCGTCGTTGAATTTCACCCTTAAAAATATAAATGAGTAGTGTGGAATTAGAAGTTTCCTCCATTATTAGCTTAACGCCGTCAATTGATTTCTATATACAATAACATTGCACCGACGGTCTCTGTTTGTTTTATCAGTGCGTTTCGGCACACGTTCGGCTTTTATTGGCAAAATGTCACATATTTCCCATACATATAGTGCTTCGAAATGATAGCACCTTTAAGTACAACCACACGAACGGGGTGGTTTACTCCTGCCTTAACTCGCATTCGCCAAAGTCATTTGAGGAATGCATCTGTAATCTATCGTATCTCAGTAACTTTCACAATTACCATGAATTGAAAATGATAAATTTTCGATATACAATGAATTCGGGGTTGTTCTGTTGACATAGTCAGAAGCATATCAATTGAGTCACGTGTTGGGGCTTAAGTGTTAGCCTTTATAGAACGTAGTCAAGCAAGTTGCATTTGTATTTCGATTATTTGTGCAAATGTTTTCCCGCTTTGATCATATAAGTTAACTGAAGAAGAGCAGCCAGTGATATGGGGTGGGAATGTTTGACTTTGAAGGTGATGGATATATAACTTTACTTAGTATGAGACTGAACTCCCCCAAAACGAATGGTGTGCTAAAAATCGATTAAAGTTACATTTTAATAGTTTTGTTTACAATTCTCACGCGCCTGACTATCAAATGACGGATTAGACCAGATTAGTATTTGTTTATGTCCCTATTTGATGCTCATATCTGAAGGATATGAAGGGGGTAAGTAGTTAATGTGATTACTTTGCAATGCATAGATAAGTAGACTGATTTGATGGCAGACGATCTCGTAAACTTTGGGGTGTAGCGTACAAAAGAGTTTCTGCTTCTATTGTAAATCCAAATGTCATCATTGCGGTTTGTATTTGCAATTAAGTTGTTATTCAAATTGATAACTTGCAAGAAACAGCAAGAGTTCGTGAATTTTATTGCATCTTTCACATGTGTTTAACTTTAATCACTAACTCCATATAATGATTATAAGCATAATCTAGAAGTGTATTCACAAAACTTGAAAATTCATAGTACCTACATATATCGTTAAACCTTACGTTTTCGGTTTCACAGTTCAAAAGAAAAATTAAAATGTATAGGTACCTAGATAAAATTTGTCAAGAATTCCACACTCTATCAACGAAAAAATGTATAAGGTATTACTAGTCGTCTTGTGTATCTTACAACTTTAAATGATGGTTTTGGTAAGGGTATGCTTGACAGCTTTTCATATTTCGTAACATTCCTTCCCTTGCCAAACTTGTTAAGAAATTTTTTGCTTTTCTTCTCGTACTCTCTTTCTTAAGCAAAAGATTGTTTCCTGTTTTCTTCAGCTCGTTATTTGCAGCTTCAGCACTTGTCATCATCCCTTATGGATTCATATCCTGCCTGTACCGACTTTTGTTTTTCCATAAACGAACAGTTGGTCCCAATACAGAACAAAACCAAACAAGAAAATACAAAAGCAACGAAGTTGACAACAAGAAAATTACTTCCATCCCCCCAAAGGAAATGGGAGGGTTGCAATGAAGTCTTCGACTGGCACAAAATGTCCTGAAAGCGTTTGGATAGAGAAACGTTGCTTGGTCGAAAAATGAAATGTCGAAGCTATGTGTACGAATGGGAAGTGAAGAAAACTTTTACAGAAAATTATAATTTTGACGACGCGACGGGTGCCCCAGGGAGCAGGGATGTGGGTGTGTGTTTTGTTAATATTTGGAAACACGAAAACGTTAAGAAAGCCAAAGTGGATTAAGAAAAAGCTAAATAAGTTGGAAGTTTTTGTTTGTGTTACTCTTGTTAGTCTTACTGAAGATGAGAAACGATTTTCACAATTATGCTTGTGGGATACTTCTAATGCACCCTGAAAACACAGAAACGCTTGTGAGGTCTGCAAAGGGAGGCTACTGTGATTGGAACGATGTATATTTCAACAAACCGTTTTCCGTTTTCTTCTTCAAAGCTTTATGTGCTAATATTTTTCAAGTTTCTCTTCTAAACTGTCAAACAAGATAATATTGTCGCTGTCATTGTATGGTATTGAGGATGGAAGATAGGCAGTGAAGACAACCAAGGACGTCAGAAATTAGAAAGTGGGCTTATCACGTTGTCACACAAACAAAGTAAACGATGTTTCGTGTTTATTATTCTAATACGAAAATGTACTACTTTGATTGTCAGTTTCGCTAACAATTGTTTTTAATTACTTGGCTGATATCTAAATGGAAAACTTAACAGCCTATAGGCATTCTTGATTATAACAAATGCTAATTTTCGCAAATAAAAAGCATAACAAGAAGCCGATGTTTGTAGTGGCGGTATAAGCGTTGTTTTAAATATTCATTTGTAGCAAGCGTAATGGTGGGTTGTTCTAGGCGGCCTTACATCCGCCAAAGTTTAACATTTTCAAATATAAAACTTAAGAGAATTGCTGAAATAATGTTTTCAATTCACTAATATTGCAAATTGAGATACTTAGAAGTTAAGAAAAAATTAAAAATTAAAATTGACATTCAATAATCATATGGTATACTCCTGATTATTGAATTGTGCTAAGAGAAAAATTCTAATATTATATTTTATATTAGAAATATCGATAGAGAAAGATAATAAAGAGGATGAGGAAACTATTGCCAGTAAATTAATGAAAAACTTTTCGTTATGGTTTAAGACGACCGATTCCCTTTTAAAATTATTGCTCAAAGACTCCATAAGCGAATATTGTCAACTCATAATTGAAAGTAGTATTCCAATTGTATTGTTTCCTGTAATAAACATCAATTTCCTCTACTCTAAATATACCATCCTTGTACAAATTGTGCTCGTTATTGATAATGCTGTAAATCATCAGTGACAACAATTATCTAAAGTTGGACTTAAATCTCCCTCAGAAATACCTCTGCCAAATCTGGCCTACATCATGGGGAAACACTCAAACTCGTTTGTGTGGCCCTTTTGTTTTGAATTCATACTTAATTGTCTATATGTAACCAATTTCCTAGTTTTTGTCCCTACACCAACCACATCACAATGAAGATTTGATTTACTCCCTTATGTGTTTGGCCAATTTAACCACACCATGAAATGTTCCATGAGACTTCTTGTATTGAAAGTAACGAAATGGTCAACCGGTCAAGGGTGACCGCTGAGGGTTAAAATCTGTTTTTGTGGTTCCATGCTGGTTGAATACAATGTCAAAAGGTTATAGTTTCAAGATTTAATTTACTCGTAGGTTTTGATTGATTTGTGTTATCTAATAATTCATGAATTACTCAAATGATTCGATACTTTCTAATAGTAGGTATCTATATTATTTTGCCTGTTACAGTACTTACACATTTACAAACATACGCCATTGCAAACAAGATACACGACTAGACTTGAAACCAATTAAAAAGATTTATTCTCGGATCTAGGGACATTCTTTAATGGAAGCCAACCAGACGGTTGTGTGTTTGAACAAATTTCCCAATGTAGAAATGTATTTCATATGTAATACACGCGAAGGACACATGCAGTTGTGAAGCAGTATCGTTGTTAAAAAATTTGAAAATTTCGTAGTTTATCCAGACGTGGTACTTTGGCACAAGTGAGTCTGTAATTGTTATATTCGTTGTGAAGTAGAGGAGTAGAGGATTCATTCTGCATTTGTTTCCAAAAAGGATGTAACCATCAACCCTCAAAAAGGAAGCGAATCCGGTAATTTATAAGAATTAATTTCGAGCGAATGAGCCCTCTCCAAAGGTTACAGGAAACCATTTGAGCTTGGAATAGAAAAGTTTAATCCTGAGTGCTCTATAGCTTCGGTTTCGTGGATTTATTTAAATTAATTTGTAATTAAACGCGGGGCCATATGTTGCACATTCTGGATCAGGATCACGTAACAGGATTCATTTGACTTTTATAAAATGTTGTTCATTTCAATTATCTTATCGTTTTCAAATTGTTTTGCTTGATGGAATGGATCAGTTTAACAAAGAAAGGGATGCTGTTTCTCGACGGCATATCATATTCCCCTTTCTAAAAGGGTGTCAACCCTCCTTTCAAGGATTTATATTAAGATACGCAAGTATTTTCGTACAGGTTTGCTATAAATATGAGAAACAGAGGTTATAGTTAGTAGGTAGACAATGTCAGTATTTTATTAGCTCACACTTGGAGTGAGTGCTTTGATGTACTTTTAATGCCCAGATTTATTTGACACTTGGGTCACAGTTTGTACATTTTTCAAATAGACTGCAAAGTGGTTTTATCAGAACAGGATTATTTCTGTGGATTGATGGTTTTTGTCACCCGAAGAAAGATTGGTATAATATAAGCAAGGCGATTTGCATGTTTTATATATCAATTTTGGGGTGAAATACAATACAAATACGTATTAAATCTTTCAGTCCATGTTTGGTGGCTTGTCGACAACAGTTTTCGTCATTGCAACGTGAATAAATTATTGTATTGGAGGATTGGTGAGTATCTAATCAATTTACTTTTATTATAATTAAACGAAATGGCAAGCACTTTAAGCTTTTTACAAGCTAAAATGAAGCTAATAAGCTCCATGCACTTTAATGGATCGTTAGGGCGCAATATACAGGAAAAATGCAGTAAATTACAATGAACAGCCTCATAAACCCAAAGAGAAGCAATTTTTCGTCCGAAATGGCTCCATCAAGAATGCAGTTTTGATGAAATTAATTTAATTTAAACATATACTTAATTTTTATTTACGGCTCATTTCATCATTTGTTACGATACTCCAGCTCAAAAATAATGGGGTTCCACGTTTATTTGTTCTAGACAACCATGCGTTTACCATGCGTTCTTAGCTTCCAAGAGTAGGTACTTCTTAAACTGTGCAATTTTCATGGTGAGGTTATAACCCCGAAGTAAAAGCAAATTTTTACCCTATAATAAATGGTTATTGCTCAAATGAACATGAAGCTCAATTGAATTGTTGCTGTAAATTTAGCAGTTTGACTTGTGATCCGAGGTGTAATTTTATTAAAAACTTGGATATAGCATGATTATCATGTAAGTATTTCAGGTTCATTCCCTTGTACCGCATTTTCCACAAATATTCTGACTGTTTATTTTGGAATGTACCTCAGTATCTACATAAAAAATTAATATATTTCTTAAAGTTATCCATAAGGAAACCGTAACGTAGATCAATAATCAACCACAATATGGCATTAAAATTATTTTATGAAGTAGGTAAGGACTGATGCAAAGAAAGAAAAAGGATAATGAAAGAAACTGAAAATAAACTATGTCTACCAAAGTATCCAAAATTCTCAATTGTTCGACAAGTGTCACTGACACGTGGCTTATCGAATTGACTTATTCATTTGTTGTGACATCTTTCTGTTTGGTCCTTGGTAGGTACATCTTAAAACTCGGTGTCAAACAATGTGACACACGTTTTACTATTTCCCTTTTATTAATCTATGGCATTCAGTTTCCAATGTTCTTGTCCAACATTATAAGCCAATAAACTGGAAGCTGATGTAGACGCTTCTTGAATGCTTATCTGTTTCCTACATCATTGACATGTCACGTTAAAAATATTTGAGAACATGATATCAATGCGGCACACTAATTGGCAGAGGCAATCCATTTTACTCACACACACACAGATCATAATAGCATTTCCAGCTTATTATCTGTTGTTAGTTAAGAGAAATTTCAGTTTTACACCCGCTACAAACCTACGTTCAGTGTACCCACTACCCAGTGTATTTAACGCGACAAAGATGGCTAATGCTGCTAATTCAAGGGGCTGGGTTAAATTGTGAGAAGTCGCATTAAAATTTGTTATTGTCATTTGGACATGAGGACTTGTTTTCATTTTTAACTGTATATTATCTTTTGGATTAGCTTCACACTCATGTGAGTGGACTGATATTGATAACACAACAACAGAAGAATCGGATGTTGACATGAGTGACATTGCAATCACTAGTTGTCCCTAAGGGAGAATCGCGAAATTGAATTATATCCTCATTACTTCCGTTTTGTCATTGGGGAACGTGTGGAGGACGATCCTTTGTCCTGTTGTTGGGAAAGTATCTGCGTTGGCCACTTTGATACGTATTCCTTAACTACACTTCTAGGTTAATATCTGCATCAGTTCACATGTTCGCTGATTAAGAGATGATACCATTTTGAATGAGGAAAACGGATTATGCGACGATGGCAGCCCACGTTCCGTTGTTTTCATTAAATTTTGAATAATAATGAGCTCACAGGGAACTATGTGACTCATCTCACACAGTATTATATTAATTTGTGACTTTGTGCACACAACGAAACATACATTTTGAAAGAAAATTCTTTCGACTTTTGTACTTGTACTAGATGGCATTGAGAAATATGATGAAATGAATGCATTTAAAAAGTTTCTTAAAATATTTTCTTGAAGTTTTGCAGCTTTAATTTCGAAGTTTTTCAGCCCAAATGAGAAGCTGTTGCGAGGGTGCACAAACTAAAGTCTTAAAAACGTTGTGGTAACACCATCTGTCACTCTCTGCAAGGGAAGAACAACAAAGAAATTACATTCTTTATATACAACTACTTGCGTCGAAGGAGATTTTATTCAAATTTTGAAAACGCCACCTTCAAGCGAGACATTTTTGAAACTTCATCTACGAAAAATCTTTGTTTAAATAGAATCAAATTCAACCAAATGTAACCTCCACTTCTAAAGGAGTTGTTTTATTGTTTTTCCATACTTATCTTTTCAAAATGAAGCAATGTCGCAAAGATATAGGAGTAAAATTCACATTTTGCCTAAGGCTTGTAGGTATATCTACTCAAACTTCTCGAATTCAAAACTAGGAATTTTTGCGTGTTTTGAAAGTGCTATATTTCATACTATATTTAATTTGTGATTTCAAATCACATTTCATTACAAACATCAATTTGTGCGAAGTCTTATTTATGCTTTTTAACAAGGACAATCCCAATTGTTTCTGTCAGCGTTTAAATAATTGAAATGAAACTTTACAACTTTGTGCAATGACAAAAATTTAAGGAGAGTTTCATATTCACACTTCATAGGTAATATAGTGATATTTTAATGAGATGTACAATTTTGTTTCTATAAAACTACATGATAAATGAAAAATATTAGCAAAATTATAAGAACTATGAAAATGACGTAGATGATAGATAATACTCACACATCATGCTACCCCCTTGAACTTCCCATTTCAACAGCAACCAAGAGGGCACGAACAACGATATGAATTTATTAAAATACGCCCTTCGATAGTTTACATGTCCCTTGAGACATGCCACCATCGTTTTTGACAAGTTGACGAGATCTCTAAATAAAACCAAGGGACCAATCTTTCATAAGACAGCCCCCTCAAAGAAGGTGCATTTTGTGTGCAATTCTTGTCATTTATCAACCGACGAAACGTCTGATAAAATATCTCAAGCACTCGACAATAGAGTCTTAAAGGATACGATATGAAGTCAAGATATGTTCTCAGCCCCTCTTGACAACGTTATAGCGTCCTAGTCTTATCCTACTCTAATCCTGACAACTTTTATTAATCCTACATTTTGACGAACCCTCTTCGAATGACAACGAAGTGACAGCCTGTTGTCATTGTGCTACGAAGGACTTTCACGTAATTTTGTTGGATATAAACACTGAATTTCATAAATATTTATGAAAAATGTACTTTAATATTTTTGTAAATTGAATTTTTTCTTTTGCTATCTTAGTTAATCCTATAAATAAGAGTACTGGACTGTGAAATTCCAGCACGAACGAATGTTTTCGAGTAAACAGCAGTATTGGGAGAGTTGATCCCACTTGAAAGGATAATTAATTTTGTTAGCGAATGTTTTCATGTTGAAAACTTTATGCCCGATATGAAAGTGTCTCGTGGAAGAGATTCTAAATGTTCTAAATCTTCTCTGAAACCCGAATATATTCATGTGTTGTTTAAAATATTGAAATCTGCAAATATCGTATCTAATATTGTTGAATTTTTCGAAAGCTGCAATCATAATATGTAGTGTATTAAATATTTGGTTTTGAAGTGTGTATGAATGCACACTCGAAATTGTGAAATTCGTATAAAACGCAAGTCTGAATTGGAATGAACTAATGTTGGTTTGCCGTGTTTGCAAACGTCTTCACATGTCATCTTCAAAAACATTAATTTTCATCTTTGATGTAACAGTTTGAACCAGCAGGTATGAGATATGAGTGTTGTGGAACGCATACAGTTTTCCAACGTAATTAAACAAATGAAAAACAAACAAATCAACGCTGGTATCATGTCGACGAATGCTCAGCAAATTCAATTCAATAAATTCAATTAATTAAAATTTTTATGAAGAATTTAAAAGTCACCACTTGAAAATGAATAGTGACGTCCTTTACTTTTATTTATAATCGATACCTACAGAAGGATCTCCCCGGAAAAAAAGTTTATATTACATTTGAAATCTCATACATATAATCATTCATATATTACAGTTTCAGATCCCAGAAAAAATGTTATGCATCACTTCTTCACCTTTCATATAGAGTTGTTGGTTATATTGCTTTTCATTTAACGACAGAGTTATGTTGGAATCAAAACATATTTGAGAACTTTAACTTAACAAGTGTAGAATGTGTTTTGCGTTTTCAATGGAAACCATTTCGTTTGAACCACCCTCATTTGAGACAAACAAACACTTAAACCAGACATATAGGGAGAAAACCAAAACGATGAATTTATTTAAATTTATTTGTACAGTCTCACAAATATCTCATCTCTTTACGTGTTTGTTAATTAAAATTCATTTAATTCGCTTTTTACTTTATTATCTCGACTGTACATTAGTCAAGGAAAGGACTCGGGGGTCTTTCTAGAAAGAAAGGACTTTGGGTTTTTTCATTCTTACACTGTGAGCAATGGAGTTGTACTATTTCAAGGAAAATACAACAAAAGCAGTTGAAATGAAAAAAAAAAAAAAAGTTAAAAATAAATTCATTAAATCCTTTTTACCCTTTGTAAGTCCATCAACGGATTGTTTGATGGTATGCGTCTCGACGTGATACTTAACCCTTCTACGTTTTTATCAAATTTCCTTTTTAATTTCATAATGAATTTGGTTAAATGTATTTAAATATCCCCAAATAATGTTTACCCTTTTTTGTCTAATAGAATATCCATTCTTTACCCCACTGCTGCACAACGGAACTCAGTTGAGTTAAATGTTCTTACAGAATTCTCTACTGGCCTTTTTGTTTTCATGGTATCTGTTGTAAGCTTGACAAAATGAAACTCTGTAAGGATAATGTTTAACAATGTATTTGTGTAGATTGGGCGAATGAAAACTCAAGTTCACTTCGACTTATGCTAAAACAAACGCTACGAACGGACACTGGGTATTCGAAAAAGGGAAAAAGGTATTTAGTACTTTGGGTGTAGCCTGATTGTTACCCTAAGAATTGAAGCCTTATTCACATTCCTTAATGTTCTTGAGATTTGTCCCAAAACACGTTAATCAAATGACTGACAACCAACTGGGAAATTCAATTTTAATCAAAATGGAGTCATCATTCCCTCCACTCGATAGAAACAAAGGGTGAATCCACTTGTAGAAAGTAAAAAGTCCAACATTGAATTCAGCCTGAGCTTTAAGGGTTACGTAAACGATCTTAAATTTTTTAACTCCTTGCTCAAGATTATTTTATATCGGTGGTTGCTATTCGCTCTGTGGGCCCTCATTTTATTTAGAACAATTTGAGACTGCGTCTTATGTTTACCGTTTTTGTATCCTTCAAGTACCAAAGTATCCCTTTCATTCGAGTTTTTTAATGCTATTTCCTTTTTTTGTGTAGGTTCACCATTTACCTTTTGACCTTTCTTAAATGGCAATGATTTGGTTAAAGACATTAATTTCTTGTTTCATTAGAGATGCAGGGATCGGCGACAACATAAGAAAGGACGCTAAATGAGATTAGCACGGAACAGGTGATTTTTGGTTTTTAATGGCTAACAAAGAGGAGTTTTAGGGGAATTTCAACCGTCTACTTTTAATTAAATCGTTATTATGGTACGTTTTAATACAAAGATGTGAAACTGACGCAGAAAGAAAACTTTATAGCGAAAGGGTTTGGGATTGAAAGTAAACCGACCGACGTAAACGAGGGTTATTTAAATTTGTTCATCAAAGTTAATTGCTTTTATTAACACCTTTGTTGAAATATTGAAATGTTCTGCGACACTTTCCAAAAGTGACATATTTAGCTTCAGCGATACTATTGTGGCGGTTTCATTAGCATCCCTTATTATGTTCTTAAGGATGTTTCCAAGCTAATTGCTGACATATACTATTTATAAGGGAAGTTTTTCGAATACGAACTTTAATTTAAAATTCAAGCAGATCAGTTCCACATCGTACCGCATGACATGAGAGCATTCATGAGGAATCTATTCAAAGCCGTAAAATTTTAAAATACCACGTCTCAATTAATAATTTAACTTCCTCATTTGCGTGTATAATATTCAATGTACGAAACGCAGCCCGACACATTGAACTTGTTACTTGGTTTTCAACCCTTTCAGTCCCTTATTTCTGGGGTATGTTTGTGTCAAATACCTAATGTTTCTTTATATAGAAATGATTCGGAGAAACGTGCCAGAAGTCGCAATTCCCGTACCTACATAAAATACTGATTTGTCATGGAAGCAGTACTTTTAGTATCACTTTATTGCGCGCGACTATTTTTGTCTTACTTTATTGTTTGATTAATTAAATATTTTCAGGGGTACGTTCGTATAAATTTTTACATAGGTACCATAAAAAGAAAACTTATAAATCATTATATTTATATAGGAGAAATGTGATTAGGGAACTGATGATTTAAAATACGTACTGTAGTAATATAGATGATACATCATTCCACACTCAAGCATAAAACTTGCTTAGTGATAGCATGTACATACATATGTGATAGGTAAACCTGTCGGTAAGCATAGAATGTACCTAGACTTTTCTGTATGCAAGTTTAAATTCCTTGTTTGATGTTTGTGTTGTTTGACCATTTAGTTTCAAATTATATTAATCAAAAATGTAGCGTAGGAAAAAATCTATTTTAAAGTGACAAATATGAAATTTAAATTAAAAACACATTTGTGTCGAAAATTCGAAATAATGATTTCAGTCAAAAACATTTCAGAACTTTAGGTATCAGCAGCAGTTGTGAACCGGACATGGCGTTTCATGTCATATCCTGGTGTCTAACTGGTTGGCACTTCCTTTCATCAGAGGCAAGTGATGAAAAATGTGTTGATATTCTGGATATATTTCCGGAGTTTTTGTCACGCGTCGCATTCAAATAACGGAAAATTATTTTATTTTGGCAAAAATTCGCTTAAAAGGTCTGGGAGCACACAAAAAACTAAATGAAAAAACCTACTCCATACCGTTAAAGTTTATACCATTTTCATTTGAATGTTCACCGTCACATGGTACAATCACGGAGAAATAACCCGTGATAGGTGTCAACGGAGTTGTGGAAAATCCGGACGATCTACGTGGACGACAGACTTGATGAATTTTTCTGTTTCCACTTGTGTGTCCAACTTTTTTCACGATTATAGGAATTTTTCATCCCAGACAAGTAGTAATGTTATGTTAAAGTAAATTTTCCCAAAATTGTTAAAAAAGCAAAGCTTAATTCGGTTGAAAGCTTTTCACGATAGCTTGAAAAATTGGATAAACAGTGGGAAAATCTCATCTCGACAACGTTCAACTGTCATTTATCCTGGAACAAGAAAGATTGTCCAAACATGAAGTTAGCTTGATTTTTTCGTGCTTTCAAATACGAGAGAAATGAGAACTATAAAATATGAAGCATAACTAATATATTACGATTACCTACTGTTTTTATTTTACATAGATCACGAAGAAAATGACTCTTGAAATTTTCCATGTCAATGCCAGATGGAAACCAAAGATATGATAAGCTGCTCACAATGTAGGTACGTAAGAGTTTTCTAGCCATCATTTTACTTCTGTGTTCTTGGTACAAATTTGATATTCTCTTCAAGTTATTTACAAAATTCCTTGAAGTTGCTTAAATTAATTAACGAATTTGAGAAAAAATCTATTTTTATGCAAGTGGTGTATTGGGCAAGGCTTGCATCCTTGGAAGAAGTATTAATACGGAAATATCTACTTTCAGGTATTGTACAGAAAATACCGTCGCGTTCAAGTTTGTTATTTCATCGGTTCGCTAATTAGTTGGAATTTTCTTTTGACATACATTTTGACATGTTTTTATGAGTAACCAGACTAAGGGAATATTACCTCAGGAGATGTCATCAATCATGCAACAGCATTGACATCCGTGTAATCCCACATTTTTCAATAGTGAAGTGATGGACATCATGGGAAGCTGCAATGAATTTTAATACTTTACCGGTTTTTCTTCTGATCAAACCAACAAAGCTCCTTTACTTTTCATTTAAGGAAGTGCAGATAATTATTGCATACGGAAGTCTTGCAAATAAAAAACTGTCTTTCGGTTTCTAAATGCTTGATCATATTGCACTTCTGTCTGTTGATGTGGTTGTATAAGGCGAAATAATCTTAAGAAGGTCTGTCAGTCTACATGGAATGAACTACTGAACAACGATTAAATTAAGAACCACAATAAAGAGCCAAGAAAATAAATTGTTTTGACAGATTATTTGTGATGGTTATTGAACAATTTATTCATTCTGACGTGTAACCCTTCAAAATATTTGCTCTATGTAATTTTTACTAATTAGAGAAACTCGCTGTTTGAATATGACAGCCTCGGGTGGAATGACTCTATCAAGTGCGAATGATCTTGTTGGGGCACGTTTAGTGGCTTGTTCGTTGATTTATCTTCATCTTCAGGTTAACACATGAATGTGCCGCAAACATCTCCTGATAAAAATCAAATGGAAATTTGTAATTCTGATGGAGTTGTTCGGCATGCCATTGCTCACGAAGCTTCAAGGCGGATGTGAAAGTTTCTTTACTGCAAAATAAACTGCGTGACAAAAAGATAAAATATAAATAAAATACATAAAGAGATCAGTAGCGAATCACAGAGCTCGTTTATGAATTAATATCGAATTGTGTCATTGTACAAAAAATTTTTCATAAATTTTCCTTTTACAGAAAAGCCAGGGTAGGAATTTCAGAAATTTCACCTTCCCGTGCGTGACAACCAATCCGGAGCTCATCGCAAGCACGAGTAGCAAATGCGCTAGTTGTGCGTGTGTATTTCATTCAAATGTGGTTGATTTTATGCGATAATTACAATGTTAATTGCAAATTTCTTTGAAAGGAAACAAATTAATTCTACAACGAAATAAATTGAAGCAATGGGGGCACTATAGGTATAGTTGAATTCCCTTTATAAAGCACCCACTTAAAACAAATGTATTTATTCATTCGTACACTGCGAAGCATTAAATTCGCCTTGATAGTTTATATAATAATTAAGGCTGTTCACTCGTCGAAGCTGTTCGTATGCGTAAGAGTATTGTTAAAACTCTACAAGACATTTCTTCTAGGCGGTGCATTTAACGAACATTGACGCATTCAGCAGTAGCTTTACAGTTAGAATTACTTATACCTCGCGCTACATATCTATGGATTCGAGGTTATAAAGTTGTCGTGAGGCATGCCAATACACAGACGAAGGAGAGTTCCGGCAACTTTTAATAAATTAAAATGAGTTAAGTAGGTTCCTCTGTTATGTGATAGGAGCATACGCACTACAAAATTTATGGCTTGTTATAGAGATACTAACGGAAAGACATCGTAATGATGGAAGACTTAATTACGATTATTTGGGGTCTGTGAGAGTTGGTGCCTTAGAATGCGTGTACGTTAAAAACCCCTTTGCTTATAATTAATTGTTCAAAGCAAATCGAATAGGCAAGAGTAGGAACATAAATTCAATTCTCAAAATGAAATTATTGTTGCTAATTAGGTTTGTTATTGAATGATGGATTATAAAAATTGTCCGCATCAGTGACCGTTTCCCCATAAAAGAAAATCGTGGTGTTAAATTTTTCCTGCTCTGTGTAGTTAAGTACCTATGAACCTACTATTTGTCTAAAAGGTTTATCTTGAAATATACTCAATCCCATAATAGCGCATTTATAACATTTGCGTACAGATGCTTCATGATAAAAGGGATGATAGCCTCAAGGACTTTGCAGTGCATTTATCTTTCCTGCATAGTTTAAAAACATTCTTGATAAGCGAAAATTTTCAACTGCTGATGTTTCGAATCTATTTTTTATCGAACCTGCAAATGTTTTTCATTTTTCTTCTCAGCAAAGCAGTTTCATGAAGAAGTGACTGGCTGTAGTGATATCTTTGATATTTTATGAAAATTATACCAGGAGATGTCAAACCTTATGACATTATTGCAATTTGTTGGATAACATCCACTTTACAATATACGCAGAATAGCAAGTTTAATTTCCCATCCACAAGAAGGTAATTTTATCAGTTATTAAAAACAATTACGCATAAACATTAAGAAATTAATTAGAATGAATTATAATTATCTTTTGTCACTTGCAGCTGCGTTCAAAAATGCCAACCTAAAAATGCAACCGTTGACCGAACGCCTTCATACCCGGTGACGAATCAATATGAACTAAAGAATACGAAAATTTTAATTATAACTTAATGTGGAAAATGCAAATTCAACAGAAGCAGAGGTAATATGCAGAAGAACTCACTTAAAACCGAAAAGGAACTGTTAAATTGAAAAACTTGAATTTTTACTTTTCTGATACACTTGTACGCAAATAACCAAATTACAACTGGCGAAATCTTAATTATATCGAATCCTTGACCACTTGCACTTTTATACTCTGACAGGTAGTTGTTATCTGGAGGGATCATTTCTCGGTTAACATCTTGTATTTCTCACTTACCATTCAAACCAGGGCTGAAAGTTGAAAGAAATTAATTCATCATTCTGCACCAGAAACCATCAACAGGTAATTTGATGATTTTTTCACGTGCCGGTCTGTGAAATAATTCTGGCATCTGTAATTACACAGGAAGAAACGTGTTTACTCCGGCATCGCGAGACCCAACAGCCACTTTTGAGACAGGGCACATCTGTTTCAATGCCTGCGTAAGTCAAGAGATGCATCTGAGGGAACTTGCCTGATGTAAAGAACTTGAAGGATGTTCAATGAAGCAGAGAAGTTCGTTCCCAATTTGTTACACGTTACACGTTGTATGCAGTTCAACTTTACCTTTCACCGAAACGCATTCGCGTACTGGGAAGTGATAACGTTTCAAGTGAATTTTAGTGTGCATCGTTTTCTGACGTATCAACATTGCAATCATGTTTTGAATTTTTCATCAAGAAATCTGGTTACTATTATTGTTAACGGCAGAATGGAGGAAATAACAAAACCGGAAGTAAAAACGATGAAGTGAATTAAACTAGATTTTTCTCAAACCATTTTATTTACAATTGCGTTCATTGAACAAGGTGTGCAGATCCTCACACGGTATTCAATAATTTCGTCTGGAACGTCAAGTTTAAATTCGTAAAACTCACACGTTTTTCACCGAGGATAATAAAACAATTGCGCTATTCCAATAGTGATTTATAAAAACGTAAATCCGTTTAACATTTGAAAGCAGAAAAGAAAATAAAATTGTTGTTAACGCATCTGTGATTACTATTTCATAAAAAATTCGAAACTCAGGGTTAATGTTTCGATTTAAATAATAAAAGCGACGGGTAGGATTCCACACATTCCAAATTTTCAATAATAGATATATAGTTGTATCTGAATAATGAATGTGCTGGAAAACTGGTTTATTTTTAGATAGAGTATTTGAATTTAATATTTTTAATATTGTTTTCTCATGCAAAATTACCTTTTTCCGCGAAATGATATCACAGGAACATTTGCAAAATCTAAAGTGAAAGTCATGAAGTTAAAAATAAGAACTATAATATGAGTTGTTTTCACACTTCATGTGGTCCATTATCTATTCAAATTCAATTGTCCAATATTAAAGATTTGAAGCAGAGTAAAATTGTTAGATAGTGGTTTGATCGAAATATATTTTCTGCCAACCTGTGCATTTAGTTTTATGTGTTGCAACTAACATCAATTGAGAGCAACCAATTCTTAACATCAATTTTTTTTAGTTCATTTCAAACTTGATTACAAATGCTTTTAACTATCGTCTTAGAGTTCAAACTGAGTCACAATTTCAGTCAATAAATGAAGACAAATTTTAACCCTTTCAATTGAAATCAAAACTTATCATAGTTCAGATCTTATTAATGAAAGCTGTTATGATAATTTAGCTAAAATGTCTAAAATTACTAAACGTAAAATTCTTCTGGAAGCTATTCCCTGTCTATTACATAGCTTCAATGCAAACAACTCTCCTGAATGAATTCAAGCAGAAGACGGTGACGGAGAACGTTTTACCATAAAAATAAATTTTTATTATGATTTTAATGAATTATGGTGGGTTGCCACCATTCATTGCCTATTTTATGAAACAGAAGCTAAGTCTCAAAGATCTACGGTTATTGTAACCAGTTAGGCTGCTAGACTGTTTGGTGAAGAGTAGTGTTATGCTCTTGTTATGGGTTGTTTTTTAATTTAATGGTCGCTTTAGACTGTTTTAATGAAAATGGTCGTTTTGGCTCTTTGTTTTCATTAAATGAAAAACTCTCAGGGAGCTAAAGAGCCAGGCGTTAATAATACATAACTTATGATAGTAGGTATAAGATGAAATATCTTCTTTCTAGGAATGTTGATGAAAATGAAATAACGTCCGGGTTGGAGAGGTTAGGCCTGAAAAACTTAACATGGGGTTTGTCTCCAAAGCTTTGAAAGCAATGATAAAATACTTTTTCATGAAAACATTTTTTGTTATCCATAACACGGCTTAAATGATCGGAGAAATTAATTTTGTTACTAATTAACTCGTAACGCAGAAACAATGCAAAATAACGCATCAATGACATTTTCCGTGTGTGATAACATGGAGACACTGTCGTTAAATAACACGAAAACTAAAGCTACCCCTTGAAACCATTGACAGCAACTGAGTGACTGTCAGACAAACACCTGCTGATTCTTGTCAAACTTCAAAATGTGTGACGTTAATTTTACACCAAACATTCTTCTCTACATTTCAGACTTTTGTTTTTGAATTTTTCACCTTTAATTCCTACTTAACGCATTGCGACAAAGCGTTGGAGTGAGACCAGATGAAAGAAAAATGCAGCCACTTAATGGAAAAGGTGCAAGGATAACAAACTTGCGTGTTTTCTTCCTCTAAGATAAAGTAAACGCATTAGCCATCAATCAAGAAAGCCGCAGACTTAATTTTTCTTGCATCTTAGCCTATTTCCAACAGAAAAATATTCATAGACTAGTTTTTCATCCAGTGTCATGTAAAAAATTTTGAAGCATTAATTGACAGGCAGTTGTGATAGCTGAATGTATTTATGCATGCATGTGTCTCAAAGAATAGAACTTGGTTATAAAATTATTTTCTTCTTAGTATGGCACAGCGGCACATGGTTAAAAAATTAGTTAAATCTTTAGGTGCTGTGGATCTTAAGGCGAATAAAATTCTACTTCAAAAGAAAGTTTTAGAATTCCAAACTACTTTTTGAAGTCTGCAGTTTTTGGTATTTACTAGACAATTATAATATTTCATATTAATGAAGTCGGATTATGACATACATTTTTCACATTGTATGGCACTCAAACAAATTAAATTCTCCATGCTAACGTAATGTTATAAAAAATTGATCTCCAACTGATTTGTGACTCCTAAAGCAGTATACAGACCCCCAACAGAGACTTGGTAGGTGTGCGAAACTAAATAAGAAAAATGAAAAAATAAAATATCTCTGCGGTGTTATACTCAGCCTTACTTAATAAACTGAATTGTTAACTAAAATTTAACAAAACATTTTCAGTCTACTTTTTGGCTTTCATGTGGAATGTTTCCTCATTTAACACCAAATCAAAATGGGTTTTGTCCATGAAGCACCTCCAGCAATAAGTAAAGAAGTGAAATGAAGAATTCTGCGTCATAACAGGGTGTAGGTACGGAGTCCTGTTCTACCATTTGTAACGTGAACAAACAACACTTCGCATCGGTCTTATGTCATCCATTATTTTGTAACTCGACTACTATTGTGAACTGATGTTAACAAAACCATTAATTAATGTCACAAATCACAGCCCTTAATTAACATATCGCACTTGAAATTCGCCACATCATTCCTAATAATAGACACCTCATTTCTTATATCATATTTTCTTGTACACAACAGTTATGTACTTATGGTAAAATGAAATAATGAAATGAAACAATGAATGATTTTTGTATTTTTATCTCTGATGATGGTGTATGTATCAATACATATCATTAGAAATAGGATATAGCTAAGATTTAAGTTAGACAAAGACTTTGATTGATATGCATGAGTCCACATTTAAGAAGCACAATGTTCAAGACTTCAAACTGAATGTATCCAATTACACATGCAAACAAATTTGATGGTCGTTTAAGCAAAAATCTGTTACTATTGATTCGAAATACAACAGCATACACTTGAATCGTATACGTCCGCTGGGAAATTCGGGGTTCAAGCATTTGGTGAGGGATTCAAAGTAAAAATCACATCAAAGTGGAAAAGTCCAAAAACACGAGGGTAGTTCTGAAGGTCCTTAAGCCTGGGATAACCATTAACCATTAAGAATATCGCTTATTGACAGAACGACTCCCCAAGGTTTACTCTGGTAACAATAATATCGAGAATCAACAGTAGAAGTATATGATCCGGCCTCCACTTCTCAACAACAAACACTCACAAATCGCGAAATGTTTCCATGTGTTTCGTTCTGAGAGAATGCAGGCCGCTAGATTGAATCTTTCTGTTTACACATGTCCGAATCCCCCATTGGGTTACTTTCATTTCAATTCCTTTTTTTGATTTTCTAGTGGGTCCTTGCGTTGGCAAACAAATCTACAACAGTACAAAATCAATGTCAGAATGCAAGATGGGGTGGCTTCAGGGTGGACAAATAAATCATTTGGCCTTTTCCAGTAGCATATCTACAGCGATTTTAATGGCGGCTTTAATGTGTTATCGTTGTTGTATAAACTGGATTCCTCGTGGGCTTCACACCATTAACAAGGAGTAGCAAGCGAATTCTGACTTAGATTCAGAGAGTTATGATTGATTGGCGGTTGGTAACAACGCATTATTTTCTTATAATATGGCAAACATTGTCCCCTTTATGCGACTATTCTTGTATTTTTAGTATGAAATATAAGATAATGATATCTACATATGAATTATATCCTCGTACAACATTCTTTCATTGATGTTTGAGAAATGTTGAATTATTCGAATGTTTGAGATGCAATGTCAAATAACGCGGATAATATAAAGAAATCGTGGCCCGTAGTCAAAGAAATAACATTGAAATAACCATTTTGCATTTTACTTGGAAGTCATTAATTCACATCGCGTTTGGAGTCTGTTTAATCTGAAACAAATTTACGTTATTGAATATTACTCATCGAAATGAATCATTTGCATTTATATATATAATAATAACAAAGTATTACCTACCCAAAAAATTCAAATAGATTGAGATATTCCAGCGAAAGGATCATAATAATATGTACTCGTAAGTGTAAGCACCGAAAATTGTAAAATAGATTTAATATAGAGTTAGTGATATGCAACGACAACATGTAGGGAAAGTGGCCAATCTATTTTCCTATCTCATTTTTGTAGATTGAATTCTATTATTATTTACATAGTAGTAAACAATTTTATGATCCGTTAATTAAAACGAAATAATCCATCCTATTATCTTATATTGTTCGTACTGATTCCAAGAAAGCACTAACTTCATATCTGTGTTTGTCCATCAAATATTGTTGTGAATTCCAGGGAGATTCACTCTTACCCTGTGAAATTTTGTCTACATCATAGTCGATCGGGGAAAATTTAATCAATTCAAAGGTTTTATTTCTTTTTTATTTGAAGAGAAAGAACGGTCAAATGACCAGAAAAATAAAACTCATAAAATTCTCCACTGCCACATTGAATTCTGGGATCCATCAGGCAGTGACCGTGGCATGGAACAATCGTAAAAACTGAATTTACAACCTTATATTTTGGTTAAATATTTAATTAGCAACGAACACCCCCTAAAACGGCCATGACTTGTGAGGAAGTGTTTTGCTAAAGTGCCGAAATTGTATTCATAACACGAATTGCCTCAGCTTCACAGAACGCTGGTTCTGGTCAAGAAGTTTTATTTTTTCCGTTCTAAGAAATCGACGCCAGGACGTCTGGCAGAATGCAGCTTTGGCTTAGATTCTAACATCAATAGATCATTCTGGAAAATTCAATAACTGAAATATCATTCTGGAGCAGTGTACGATTGGTCAAAATGAAATCACAACGGTTTGAATTGCATAAATTTTAGTCTTGTGACAGGTTAATTAGTTGAAAATTTGCATATATACATCATAATTATAACGTTTCTTGGTTTACATTTGTTTCATTTTGGTTTGTGGTAATGATTGTCGATAAGACTCTCAAGACATTCAAGTTGGTGTAACATTTTTTTCACGTAAATTTATTCTTTAGCTGGCGGATGTTGATCGGTATCAATTTTGTTACCAAGTAATTAACAAAACAGTCCGCAGAGTTAAGAGTTTATCTGTATCTCTTTTTGATGTGCCAACACTACCAATAAATATAAGAATCCGGTATGATACCACCACGAAAATATTTCGTAAAAATTACAAATTTTCGAAAGTCTACGCTCGGGCGGAAGTGTTGAAACATTTTCGGATGTCGACAAAACGTAGATCCATGTATTGTTACAAATGTAATACATTTCACTAAGAAGACATTACGTAACGAAGCATGGTTGTGACGAAAATTGTGCGACAGAATTTACAAATCCGATAAAAATAATAAGAAAACCTACATAGGAAAAGTTGCCATCCTGGCACATTTCAACTACAATAAGGTTTTAATAAAAGTGCTCCCAAAGGTATCTCACGGCAATCCCAACTTTCTCCAAATACAACATCTCCATCGTCACTGAAAAACAATCCTTAGCTTCGACGTCTTTTCACTTGACTGCTAGAAAATTGAATGCAGAATAAATTTTATCCCAGTCAGTTTGACTCGATAATGTCTCCCTTACAAATTATTTCGTGGAAAACATCAGCAACAATGTTCTGGAAATGATAACATGCTCCTGATAACATACTTGAACAGCCGCGATGCTTCTAATGCCAAAACGACAAATTCCTCTGACACTATCTACCAACGCTAGTTCATTGACTCAATTTCATCCAGAACATCTAACTCCGCTCGTGACTGGAGGCTTCAGGAACAATACTCAAATTCTACACATTTTCGTTAAAGACAAGACGTGCGTTACACGTACATACTTTAACTGGTGTACTATATAGGTGAGCATTATAAAAGACACCTGCCTTGGAAAGGTAGATCCATGAAGTAAATTTTTTGATAGATTTATCGCTTATCCAATTAAGATAATAGTTGGTTGCATAGAATTTCTTTCGTTGCTCTTGTTTTGGCTGGCTTCGTGAAGCCAATGTGCAGAACCTGGAATGTTCATTACATGGGTTTTCGTGTTCCAAAAAATTCTTTTTGCCAACTGTGTTAGTTGTAGGAACTGTCTTCAAGATAGAACGACACAGTCTTGGTTATATTCGTTATATAGGACATATGGCCATTTCACCATGGAATTCGGTCATCACTTCATTTCATGGAAATTTGTCTTTCTTGATATCCTCAGCTTTAATTTTTTACCGGTATTCAAAACATCTACCGCCTTGCCTCTAAATATTCCTCAACCCAAAACGTTTCAGGTGAAGTTTTTGGACTTGCTTTCAGCCGAGATGTTCGTTGATCTGACATTATTGTGAAACGCTAAACTGTAGTAGACTCAAGAAAAAGGCAACAACTAATAGATGGTGTTTTGAGATATCCACAAAAGCATGTGTTACTTTTCGTTAATTGATAATTTATTGATTTGATCGAAAATTTTAATGATTCTTCTTTCGTTGGGTATACTTTATTCAATATATCTGTTGACGCTTTCATTTATCAAATATACGTGTACTAAAGGGTTGTATGTTGAATTATTTGGGATCAGGTGTGCGAGGTCTGTCAATCTTTTTTCAATTCACTCTTTAGATACAAATGTTTTCAGGCGATTGCAGCATTATATGTAGTTCAAGGGTAAGGTTAACTTTTTCCTCAAGGATCTGTTGAACATGATTGATTGCTGACTGTCTGGGCTTCTTTTGCAACTTCAAAGAATGATCACTGCAAAGATCTAATCTGCCCCTAAATTCATTCTGATAAAACATAGGTACCTATCTGCTTGTTTTTTACAGTCAATGATAGGTTTAGATATAGATTGTTTTTATTCTTAGATCTTAGGTGCTAGATTCATAAGAACAACATGACATGTAATAATATATCATCTATTAGTTGGTGTATACTGATTGTTGACTATTTATTATCTCGAACCCTGTTTCATTACAAAAATGCGAAGTGTACCTTTGTAGTCAGTCTGTGCCTAAATTTTCACATCATTCACGCAGAAAACAAGCTAAATAAAACAATTCTATAGACAAATTAAGCAAACAAACCTTCTGCACTAGTTACAACTAAAATAAACTAGAATTGATAATGTAAAATTCAGTATACCCAGTGTTGTAGGTACTGTTTTCATGAAATTTTATGTTGAATTTGTAACCAAGTTATAATGATATGCGTGTAATATAAGGACCAAGGTTTATGAAGCGAGAACCACTTCGTGCCATCTCCCAGCGGAGATAATACTGGAAATGTATCCGCATTTTAGACGATGCTAAAATATTGTTCGAAATGATGCTGCAAAACACCGTGTAACATCTATTTATCATGTTGAACTACATGCTAATTGTTGAATTCAATTAAATTCATTGGACTTAACTATATCCCATGAACTGTGTATAGCTCCCGTTTGTGACGAGGTTTTGATGCATTATAGGTGTTACCCTTTTGCCAGCATATTCTGCGTGGAGCTAAATATCACGAGGCATTTTATACAAATTTGTTTGTTTGCTCGTTTTATATTCTAATTGCAAACAAACAACTGCTGATGCTAACTGCTCATCCTATGTAAGTCCTGATGAAGGTTCAGGAGGAAAAGTTGGAAAAGGAACTGATGTTTTTAAATTTTATTATGTACAGTATATCCTGACGTCCTGACGTTACATGTGCAGTTCATGTTTGGTTTTCATCACTTTTTTGGCAGATCATCGTTTCGGGATTTGGCTGGACTGTTTGTGAGAATAATACGCCAAGGTGGTTTTATGTGGTGGTCGGCAATGTGTAATCTGCTTTGGTTAATTATGTGCCTCGCATTGTTGACGTACAAACAACGATTTTATAATTTTGTTCGTTACTGTATTCACAGAATGTAGTCGCTCATTGGGAGTGGCGGCAAACATACAAGGTATGTTCGAAACTGATGTGAAATTTCAGCAAAATGATTAATTATCTAGTATTTATACTTTTTCATTAATTTCGTTGTACCCCATAGAAGGAGTAGTATGTTGAAGCAGCAAGAAAATCTGAGTACTAATTGAAATATGGTGTAGCATTTTTTGCTTCAGCTCAGACGTCTATTAGAAGGAAATTGTGATTGGAAAATCGAGGTGGAAAATGACGCGTATGTATAACTCTTACTAATGAAGGGATTCTAGCAACATTAAAATTTATTCGGGACACAATGTTTCGGTTTCGGGATTCTTCCCATCAAAAGAAGAATCTTGCCGTTTTAATGTTGTCTTTTTTTATAGAAGGATTTGGACTGCTGCAATAAAATCTTATTGATGGTCAACATTGGATTCAATTTCCTTTCTTTTATGCTCCATGAGAAATTTTTATTCTATATCAAAGGCAGTTATTTTACGGCACTAACACGAGCGAGTTTCGGGGGATATTCGTATAACCTGGAACCTTTGTACAGACTATCACTTTGCACGTCTCTAGCATATGCTAATATAGATGTTTAAGCACAACTTGACAGTACAATAGTTTTGATGGATTTATAGGCTTTTAATCACCCTGCCATATGGGGGCCTCATCAAAAACAGAGAAAATAGAGTACCAAGCCATGCCAATTAAGTTTGGTTTATCAAGTTAATCTTACACTCACTTCTCTTATCTACGGTTCATTCGATTTTATTCAATTTTAGTTATTTTCGTCTGTTAGAAACGCTTTCAGAATGCTTTTTTATTTCTTTTTCATTGAATTATCTACATATATACACGTGATGATAGCACGTACTATCTACTCTGTTAATGCTTAGTAGATTTGTTTACGATTTTTTTAAGTAGACAATTGGAGTATTTGTAGTTTAAGTTGCCTCCACATTAGCTAGGTAATTAACTTTCAGTGTGTTTTGATGAATTAAAACAACATTTGTGTACATTGAAACTATGATTAACCGTTAATAAAACTCCGAAACGATAAGCCCCGATAAGCTTAGCAATTATCTTTACATAATTATACGAAGTATGATAAAGTTTGCGGAAGTGAGTATGATTGTTATAAGCTTATCTTAAGAAACCCCAAAACTGACTTCAGTAATACCTATTTGTTCATCCTCAAAACTCGTAATGCTACCATAAACGATCAACTGAAATTCATATTTCAACATCACAAAAAAGGGAAGCAACGTTCCAGAAATATTTTTGTATTTTCTGGTGATTAAACAAATAATCATCAATAAACTTTCGTTTCACTTTGTTCTTCAGTCAAGAAAGGTAGATATTGAATGAAATTTTTCTTTCATTAAATATTATTAATATAAGATATGTATGTATGTTTCGTGTTAAACAAAACATGGAATAATTAATTTCTTTACATTTAGTTATACGGTAATTGTTTTATTGGGCCCCATCATCTAAGTTTACTTTGCAAAGACTGAGCCCTATCAGACCTAAAAAATTATGCTGCTGCAGTTTAATTTTGGCTATATGTTTATATTATATTTATCGCTCCGCCTTTGTGTAATTTACATTTTGTAGTCATTGAAATGGAAAAATTTGTATAATTTCCTTGCCACCTCCACTCACCTGATCAATGGTGTTTTAAGGACTTGAGGTTGTTTTCATGTTTTACAACGTAACAAAATAGCCGGAAGTGGGTAGTTTGGTCACGTAACCTTATTCACAACAAAAGCTATGAAATTTTATTCTCTAGCTGTTTGAAGGGAGATATAAATTTCGTTCACATAAAGGTTGAACTTATTAAAGTAGATTGTTCGGCCATAGTTCTTGATACAATCGACTTTTCCTCAGAATTCAAAGACCGTGCTAAACACCCGATGTTTCTGAGGTGTTGGAAGTTGTTTTTGTTTCGTTCCTATTACGTGGAAGGTGCTGAATTTACTAAATGTATTCTTCTTTTAACAAGTCATAAAGTAGCTACAACGGAAGTAGAAGTAGGCGGAGGCGGTATTTTAATGGTCGGGCGAACATTGACTTTTCAATGGTTGAAAATACATATGTGGGTACTAGATATTTTTGCTACTCCCGTAAGTTAAAAGAACAATCATTGTCGTGAACAACTATCCAATACGGTTATAATTATATCTGCAGGCAGAACTTATTCCTTCACTTAGCTTCCTTCACTCGCATTCAATGGAAAAACTATTCTGACTTGTAAGTACATAACAATAAAACATTAGTTTTAGTAATAACGTGAAACTCAAAGAATACAGAACTTAATGTAAATGGTTCTCAACCACGCGAGTTTTAATAAACAGAAGCTCTGAAACCAAATATCAGCTTTGGACTTTGTAAAAAAAAAAAGAAATTGTTGCATATATATAATAAATATATTTCTTATAGTGCACATTTAACTGTCAATAAAAACTGTTCAAACAATATGGTATAGCACCATGGATATCTAGCGCACAAGTAATAGAACTACAGAGGGCAAAAGAAGAAAGCGCACCGCAAGGATATGACACTTCCGACAGCTATTTTTTCCGAATAATATCAACAGCAGGGGACCTTTCCATTGAATTATCATTTCTCATGTCTCTCTATCGATGTCTCTTTCTCTTTCTCAAATATACGATAACTCATGGCATCAGGCAAACCAAAGCTAAGTCTAATGTACTTTCCATGTAACTATTCGCCGTACAAGTGCGTAAAGGGTAGTACAGATGTTGGACTCAAAAGAGCGATGAATAAAGCGAATCGTACATATACGAGCACGTCTAGAGATCCCTGGAATCAGGACTCAATTCGAAATAAAACTGTGGATACAATTCAAACGAATCTAGTGTACATCAACCATCCTGAAGTATTTTAACAAGGAAAAATTGTAATAAAATGCATGTATGGCCAACGTTTTTCGATATTTTTGTATAGATTTGTACCAACACATTTCCGAACATAATCCTTAAATTGAATAAAATCACATCGACAATGAAAAAAGGGGATAAAGGACAACTGAACCGGGTTATGTTGCAAAAAACGTGTTGCCTAGTTCAACTCGAGTGTATTCTGTATCAATGTGCTTCCGTCAGGCTTAAAAAGGAAGGGGTCATCATTTTATTGGAATGTATGGGCTTCAATTTTTGCGAGCAGAATAGAGCGAAGTCAAGGGTTGAAATTTTTCTCCCGACTTAATCAATAGCTGTGTAAATACTTAAATTCTCCTTTAACCTTACTCCGGCAACCACATTCCGAAACAGATAAGGAATAAGGATGAATGAGTAAAAACATAGAAATAATAATGTATGATTGTTTGTCTGTTCAGTTTCGGTTCTAAAAACTATTACGTACCAACTGATATGTAAACAATTTCAGACGAATATTTCATATTGATTTATTTTTTAAGGTTAAATACCAATTATAATGATTCTGAGGCATCTGACAACGAACTAACATTTCTTGTTTAACTTTAGTTTATTAGGTATAGTTACTATTGCATATTTAAAAATAAATAATGTAGTAAGTATTTAAAAATAATGCCCGTTTTTACTAGAGCCGCGTATTTTTCACAAGACATCTCCTCTGTGTTGGAAAACGTGCAACTCTCGTTAATAATTTGGCCCCCACTGTACTTTAAATTGACTAATAATTTTGACATGTGTATTTGGATCGTCAAAACTTAATTTTCTGCATGTAGGTGTAGCTTATAACAAATCTGCCATACACACATGGGTTAAACTCGTGATACTACCTACAAATAAAAGACCTATTTAACTTTGTCAATTTCGGTTGAAGGAAATCGATGACAGGAATTGAGGAGCACATGTACCCCAATTGGTTTTTTTGCAATTTCGAAGTAAATGTTTTCGTTTTAGGTACTTTACAATAAAATCGATTCAAAAATCTTCAGTTTATGTAACTTCTTTAGAAAAGCAAGTACCTACTCATGTAAAACGGCCTACGTTGTGTATTTCTCAAATTCGACAATACATCATGACATACTTAATGTCAGCAATGTTAAAAAATAGCATTTTATCAGCAGTATATTTTATTTAATGTGTTTAGTGTTACCGATATCCTTTATTTCCGAGGTTTATCAAAAAATAACATCAATTTATGTAAGTTCAAATGGAGTTCATTTATTATGACACTATTTGAGTGCTAATTTTCAGTTTAGCTAAGGAATGCATTTCAAACACAAACGAAATTTATGTAGCAAAAAACAACATGAAGGAGGAGTGCTTGTGGGAAAGAGTTTCTCTGTTCAAACGAATATCTAACAAAAATAATGCTGATTTCCATTTTGTCTCGCATAATTTTGAAAGGACAAACCTGGTTATAAGATGCTCAGAAATCGGACATTAAATTAAAGATTTGAGTTGTTATTGTCTCAACTTAACATAAAAAAATTGTTAGATTGTAGAAGCAAAACCACTTAGCGTGCAAATCGCAACTATCGATTGAATAATTTGAGCTAACTTGTTTCATTTTACATTTCACAATAGTATAAAACCATGAAATTCACCCCTTGCTTTTCCAGATAAGAGCAAAGGTTCCCCAACCCTCAATTATGTATTGTAGCTGTAATTTATCCATTAACGAGAATATGTATTCTGTAGTAGTAGGTACCATACTATTTTCAAGTGTGAATTTTAAAGCCTTCGTGTTATAAAGCAACACATCAAATTTTCCGTAGGTTGTGTCGAATAGGTTAAAAGCGATTTTTTGTTCACTTAATAGAAAATGAGCCAGGAAACATCCCTTTCATGATGCCTTTACTTTGAAAGAAATAATGTTGCACACGTTTGAGTGAACCCCTTCCGTTGTTCGATTCTTCTCAGGCAGAATTAAACGTGTCAAGATATTCTATTGAACGTCGAAACGTCCATGGTGGTTATAAAACATAACTCCGTTGACAATATGGAAAACATTAATAGAATACACAAAAGACGGGGTGGCAAATCATAGGAGATGAGGAGGTTTAGGGTGACGACGACAACGCCGTTAGTGGCAACTAGGATATCCTCCCCAGTTGTTAGCCTTTTCTTTGGTTTCCTTTTGTTTCCATAGCCGAACGTCCGAAGTTTTAATCAAACTCCATAATTTATCAAAATGACACGTGCCCGTATTAGCGTAATGAATTGTAGGCACTTGCTTCCTGATTCTTATCCAGTTCTCAGTATTAAGGGCTTAGAAAGAAGTACGTTTTTTGGCCTGGTGCAACCCCAAAACCAGGATGTTTGGTCGAAATTTCTGACACAAACAAGGAGGTACTACTACGTAATGATTTTCTGTTATATACAAAACTATGATTTTGTTATGATTGATGGTTTTTCACGAGTGGTTTAAGAATGATATGGGTATGTCTATGTACCATTTCACATTTTCTTTGACAACCGGCGGTGCTCTATTCATTCATTCAAATCCTTGCACTTTCTCATGTAATTGCAAATTACAATTGCTATTTAGTGTATTATATATATCTAGTACCATCGCTATGGCTGCATCTTGGCAAACTCCAACCAACTAATACAGACTGTGGGAAAAAATAACGAAACATAACATAAATCATATTGACTTTTTAAAGGCATCTATAGACTTGACAAACGACTCTTATTCGGCTTATGTATCCAGAATGTATCTATGTTTTAAGTTTTTCCTTTTAATTAAATTCAATCAAAATTCCAACAAGTTATAGCCAAAGATTGATTGATATAAATTCAAGGTTATTCTCGAGCATGTTAATTGTGAACAATACTCAAGTGTGATAATTATTCGCAATGTATACATAATTCATTACAAAATGCCCACTACCATAATTTTTAACTTTTAATGATATCGATGATTCTTAAACTTTATCTATAGACTGTCCAAGACACAATATTGTACAAAAAAGAAAAATGAAATAGAGTCATTTGCCAATTTCATGGTTCTGTAACTTTCGATCAATCTTTTCCCTTCACATCATAAAGGATAAAACTTTTTTCAGGGAGCGTCGTATATTTCCATGTCTTATCACCCACGAAATAGTGTCAATATGATCTCTTCAATTTCAAACTATGCTTTCAAATTCGACAACCACACGCATGAAAATACCAATGTCCTGATAGGAATCGTAAAACACGGCTCAAACATGAACAGAAGGAGTTTCACCTGATAGGCCGAATAAAACGCCAATAACAAATCATAATGTCCTTGTTGACGTGAACAAGAATCTTCGTGCCTACATTAAAAGGGTTTCATAAGGAGGAGTATAACAATAGTAGCACATATGATGGAACTGTAGTGGTATGACAGTATTGTGGAGAGACAGCGTGGTAGTCAGAAGTCTTGAATTTTAATAGGCATTCGTAAATGCTTTACATTCTTGTTGGTATTGTTTCGAAGGATTGTATTCAAATGTATGATAATTAGTAATCCCGAAATTCAGGTGAATTATGCTCACAGGACACGCACCAGTAATTAACAAAATAAGTCAAGTCATGGCTGTTTATCCTTAAGGGAGGGGACTCCAGCGTTGCAACTATTCCAGCGTAAAAGTTCTCTGGGGTTGAATTAACCGAAGAATTTTTGCTTGAACCCACCATTCCCGGTGAGTTATGGGGCGGGTTAGCTAGGATAATAATTTCGTATACACAACAGGATTTTTAAAGGTAATTAATCATTCAGGATTTACTTTCAGTATTTATGTATTTTTAACTTTCTTTTGCTTTGTGGGCATCTCTAACTTGATATTCCATACAAATACATGGCAATGATCTTCATTTGAAATTACCCCAGTCCTGGGATTGAGTAAATGTCGTGTTTTAATATTTCAGAATAGGACATTCTTCGTCTTAGGAATTTTTATTACGCAAAGAAAATGGTAGCCGGAAATGATTACGAAGGGGCCAGGGTAGGAAACTTGGAAATAGAAAAAGAATGTTTCGTTGAAGGTAAAGGAGACTCTGACCAGGAGCGGGAGCTTACGTGGACATGGGCTGTTTAGTTTGTTGTTCTGACATTTCCTACAAATATCAACCTCTAATTTATAGTACTCGAAAGTTTGTACATTTTGGCTACTAGGAACACACGCAAATGCAGAACAAAATGTTTTCCTTTCCATTTACATGCAATACATTCAACGTTTCAATTAGATATAAGTTGTTTGCCACTCTGTCGTGGTGTATTGAAGAAAATTAAATTCGGGCATATCAAAGACTACAACGTTGAAGGGACTTTCATTCGGAAATCAGATGATCACCATGTGAATTTAAATGTAGATCCGTGCAAATCGTCAGTATGCAGATCGAACGAAACGTCCTTGTGAACATCAAATGATTAACAATAATAGCCGATAGTACCGTCCAGTCAATTTCTGCAAATCGATACCATCTGACGCGTTTCAGCCCGATTAAATCTATTGGAATTGCGACAAAGAAAAACGTGTAAATTATTTCAAAACAAATTGCAGCACATACGGGCTAGCCACAAACAATTACTGGGCAATGCAAACGGGCACATCATCTATGTGGGTGGCACAAATTGATATTGATATAGCAAGTGACCACGGAATGCATCAGCAAATCTCAATGGATCGTGCCAAGTTGGAAGTGCTTCCTCTTTAGATTCAATTCAATTAAGTTCGATTGTACTGAGACTTCTACTTAGACTGCGCACTTGTTTCCGATGTAGAGGAACAAAAGATTACTCCCATGCAAGATTTAGAGAAATCCCTTCCCGTGAAGTTTCCCTATTTGTAACATGATCCTTAACGTGTTGATCATGTCCCTGTTGAGTAGATTTGCGAAAAAACTTTAATTAGAATGCATTGGGATGGCTCCCTGTGTGATTGTAACTAATCGATTATTAGCCAATATCTGTTTTGTTTGGGCTTAACAGGAATTTGAATTCCGGAATAACAAGTTCATTTCTGGGCAGAAATGTACGTGCCTGCACGACCGTCATGTAAAAATTACTTTTAATTTGAAAAATTGTTTATGAATAATAGGAATTTCTGCTGTTGCCATTTCTGCAACTATCGGCGTCCACATTAGTGTAGTGTCTGCGAGATTCCGCTCGTTGTTTGTCACACAGGCAGATTCGACAGCTTCGAATACCGCTTATGTTTCTCAACAAACTGCATTCAATACCAAATGATAATCATATTACGGCTTCATTCCATCGACAATAATCACAACTTCATGATTAATTCGATAATTTTCTGGTCTTGTTTGCGATTTCCTGCATTCGTTCAAGATACGCGACGCAAATGCTCATATCAGACCTCCCACGACGCCGATCTTGTATATATGATATAACGTAAAGAACACTCCGAGCTACTAAAATAGAAACTGCTCGGTCACTAGTAACTGCCGTTTATGGCGTGCGGTATGGAAAATCATTCTCAGCCTCTGCTTTGATTGGATTGCAATGATTTAACTTCGTTGTTCTGATCCATGTGTTGGAGCAATTCACCCAGATTGGAATAAAAACCTCACGACTTCATTAGCATTTCCCACTTGTTGGTTTCCAAACTAAGACGTCGCTATCGTCTGATGACATAATTATTTCACAACTTCACAGCAGGTGTCTGGGGGGCTGATCTTGTATTCTGAAGAGTAACTCTGAAGTCCAATTTGCTTCTTATTTGTAAGGTGGTGATCAGCATTAAACGATTGATAGCAACTAAACCACGGAAATTATCTTCCTAAATTGCTCAGATACTATTTTTGTTTCCGACAAACGTTGAGACAATTTATGACTATCAATGATATGCCCACTATATATATTTGATTTGATTTATTTTCTGACTGCATTGAATATAAGCTTAGTATTCCGTGGAGGTTTCTTTAGGTTTTTTATTTCATTCAACATTCGGGGCGCTTCCTGTTGGTACAATTATAAGAAGATACTTACCATGATTAAATGTATTGAATAACTACTCCAGTAATATATTTCTAAAAGGTTATTTTAACAATCTACTAAGGAAAACTGAAGCATTGGAATCCCATCATTTCAAAGTAGGTACTATGCGATTTTTAACGTTTGCTTAACGTCAAAAGTTTCTTTTCAAATTAACCACTTTAAATGGAGATTCAATTTATGTCATGACTATCAATCATAATAAAGCGAAAACCCAATAAATGTGAAATTATTTGTCCTTTGTACTCCTTAAGCTAATTGGAAGTTTCATCCTTTTTTCTGGCTACCCAAGGAAAAAAGTTTAGGCAAGTGAGAAACTTATTCATTAGAGTGACATTTCTCTTGTAGGATAAATAAAATATTCTAAGGGCTGTTGATTCTCCGTTTAAAGCGCAACTTCACGCCACATAACTTAAAGAAAAGTAATTTTTTCGCTAACGAAAATATTGAATTCATGTTTGAAATGATTAGTAGAAATTGAGATAATCTATGCTGTATAAGATAAAACACTTATGTTCAACAGTTCACCATCTTCTTAAAATATCAATTAATTTAGCATATCAATTTTGAAGGACGAGAAAAATCGTCCACACATGAAGTGTATTAAGTGATTTTCCAATTTCAATAATTAATGGACAGGATAGTAAGGATAGATCTATTGTTTGCCTGCATATTGTATTGAAACGGAATTTGGCAAACCAAGAGCTAAGCAAAACTGCAAAACTTACCCTCAATCTCACCCACCCTTTAGAAATATAGAAAACAGGATCAGTCGACACTTTCAACAGTATCATCACATATCAACGTAAAAGGATTCATTGAGCATCGATGGAGGTATTGACGTGATGAATTTTTCAATATCCTCGAATTCCTGTCTCACATTCTTGATTGGATTTTCATTGTTTGTACACAAAATTCAGGATACGGAAGGAAATAGCTCTAGAAACGAGGACATTGACCATTTTGATTGAAGGAATGGAAAGGTATGGTGAGGGTATTCGACGGTAAATTAAAAGGAATACCAAGGATAACACCACATTCTATCAATTTAATTGAATAAGGATTTAGTTGAACAACATGACAACAAACACAAGATTTAGATTAAAAGGATTTCATCTGCCAATACTGATGGAAATTAATATGACAACACAAACGCAAGTGGCTTTTCTGTTTAGCTCTTATAACTTGGAAAATATTCTAATACTTTCATGGATACTATACGACCTTTCTTTGGCTCATAACAAAGCAAAAATACACAATAATAAACTGAGCCCTATTAATACCAAGAAGCGTTACTAATATCCTTTTCTGTGCATTAAAAATTTTACTTGTTTTGAAACTCTGGGCACTGTCCGTGGCGAATTTTAATTTAATAAAGGAATGATAGCCAGTGGCAGTGATATCCATCCGATGAAGAATGCTTTTACCGAAGCTCTCATCAATTACGAAGTTTTTATCAATTTGAAAAGGGTTAAATTAAATGCGGCAAGATGCCTGTCAGACTTTTCACACTAAAAGTACTCCACCACTCATTACATTATCCAGCTCCTCTTTCTTCCTCCTCTAAGATTCGTTATAATTTAATGTTTTAATGGCCGGCCTAAGGTAAAAAATAGAAAGTTTTCAAGTGAGAAATGATGGAATGCTCTGGATTGTAACAATTTTGTGATAAATGCATCGCTACGGTTCTATTAAGATACTGGTATTGATATTGCCAATTGATAGATAGGATATCGATTGTTATTTTTTATTTAATTTGATTTTGATCGTTTGCTGTCCCTGTCTCACTTTAATGATATTTCATATGAAGATATCAGCCTTTCTTAAAATTACTAAAGCTAAAATGAAATAATCTTATCTGGTCCTGCGTTTCAACCTAATATTTCCACAAGATTCGTTCGAGCCGCGGAAATGATGCAATATCAGATATGTACTAATAAATTTCGCGATAAAATTTCAATTTAATCTCGTTAAAAAATTTCAAATAATTAAAGTTTAATATCCATCAAGCACTCGAGCCGGACGAAACAATTTGAAATTATCGTTATTTCATCGGTTGAATAATTCATCTCAATTTTCATCTATCGACTTCTAGCGGAAACTTGGTAAGTTGTAATATTTTACACCAGATGGGCCTATGCGGTTTATGTACATAATGGATTAAGAGTTGAAACTAAACTATATTTCTTGTAGTTTGTGAAATCATATTTTTTTGAATTTATGTACCAATCAGGCCAAGTCATCGATAAACTTTTAAAGCAAAGGAAAAAACATGTTGAAATCTTTCTCTGACCACTGATAACATAATCAGTTGGACGTGGAGTTCATTGTTACAGAAATTATAGTTTTAGCTCCGGAAAAAGTTTTTGATTCGTGTTGACTGACGCTGGTCGCATTTGCGCGTGGGTCTACGATATAGAAGACGCTCTTTCAGCTGACTTCGGTGTTCTCTCCAGTTCATTTGTCAACGTGTTTTGTGTTTTTTGTTTTCATTTGTGTAAACTGTTCTAATCCCGGCGTATACAATTACAGTGCAATTTAATGTTTTCTTTATCAGTGAATCGTGGCAATTGAATTTTGCAAGTGCATTAATTGAATTACGGCGAAAATGTAATTTTAGTTTGTACAAATATTCGCCATATTTCCTTATACAAAAACGGTCTTAAAGAATATTTGGTTTACTTGGCGAATCATTGATTAATTCTGTGGGACTGGCAGCTAAAACTAAATTTTTTCGCGGGATCGGTTATCATGAAAAGTTTATTTTGATTTTGGACTTCATGTGTGGTGGTAGATGATAAGGTGTGCATGTTTTTGACGTAAGTTTTTTTTGTTTACATTTGAAGTTGATCGACATGTCCGACCTCTTTGTGCCGGTGTCGGAGTTGACTGAGCTCGAGAGTAAGCCCAGACTAAATGAACTGAATGAGCATTTTCGAAACGAGTACGGAACTGAACCGGAGTTTTTCGTTAAAGTTCCAGGCAGGTTTGTGTTCAAGTTCCGAAAATGGAAGAAGGAAACCTATTTTCATAAAACTTATTTTTATTCAAATATAGGGTAAACTTGATTGGTGAACACATCGACTACTGTGGATACGCGGTTCTTCCGATGGCCATCGAGCAGACGATTTTGCTGGCAGTTAGTAGATGTGAAGACGATTTACTTCACCTTCGTAATGTAAACAGCATTTACGAAAATTTCAAGTGCGACATCAATAGAATAACGTAAGTTTTGCTATAATTTTTGTTTTTAAAAAACCAGAGCAATTGCGTAAGAGTAATAAGATAAAAATGTTTCCAAAAAACAGCATAGAAGTGCCAAAGAAAGGCGGTCCGCCATGGTTTAACTACTTTCTTTGCGGTGTAAAGGGTGTGTTCGAACACATCGAAGGCGAGTTTAAGAAACAGGGACTATACGTTTCTGTCAGTGGTAACATTCCTCCTGCATCTGGTCTGTCTAGTTCTAGTGCTCTTGTTTCGGCGGCAACTCTGGCTACAGCAGTTACACATGGCATGAAACTGCATTCTCAGAAGTTGGCCGCTATAGCAGCAAATTGCGAACGATACATTGGAACGCAGGGTGGAGGTATGGATCAAGCAATCGCCTTTCTAGGACAAGCAGGATGTGCCCAGATGATACACTTTAATCCCCTCAAGGCTGAAGCCATACGTCTGCCGACCGGATCTGTTTTCGTTGTAGCCAATAGTTTGGCCGAGGCGAACAAAGCTGCAACTTCTGATTTCAATGAACGCGTAGTAGAATGTCGCCTTGCCTGTCGACTGCTGGCAAAGAAATTAAAAATTGAGCCATGGAAGGAAATTACACGACTAAAATCCCTACAAGAAAAGTTGGATTGCGATCTGCATCAGTTGGAAGAATTGGTGGAAAAATATATCACGAGGCAAGATTATGCACGAAACGATATCTTGGCGGAGTTCGGAATATCAGAAGAAGAGCTTTGCAAGGATTTCTTGACACCAAACACCCAAAACATGGAAAAGTTCAAGTTACGACAAAGAACGTTTCACGTCATTCAAGGTATATTATATTGCGCCAGTACCTACTTTCAATCGTCTTTTCTTTTATTTTGGGTAATTTTAGAAAGTAAACGTGTCTATGATTTTCGTTCGGCGGCTGAAAGTGACGACAGCAACAGTTTACGTTTGTTGTCTTTTTTAATGCAACAATCGCACCAAAGCCTACGTACATTGTACGAATGCTCTCATCCTTCCTTGGACAAACTAGTAGACATTTCTCAAAGTATGGGCATTGGAGCACGTTTAACCGGCGCTGGGTAGGTCTTAACTACGTTATGATATGACGATAATCTCCATATCCATTTTTTACAAGTTGGGGAGGAAGTATCATTGCTCTTTGTGATTCGATTGAAACCTGTAACAGATACATTCAAGAACTGAAAGAGACTTATTACAAACACTTACCACAGGTGAAAGGACGCAGTCTTGAAAATGTGGTGTTTGCTACGTATCCATGTGGTGGTGCTGAAGTTTTGTACTTTAAAGGGAAAAATTAAAATAGCATGCTTTATCTTAAGACTGAAGCTAAATTGATATTAACACCATTTTTACTTCAAACAACTCCATAAGTACTCCGTATTTGATCAGTTGTATTTCGAACTTAATACCAAATAAAAACTACTTAAACTGAAATATCTGCTTTTTTTCAAGTGAATTAATTGAATTCTTCATTCTCTGTTAGTTGCTTTAACCTTATGCTAAGCTTTTCGCTGAATCAATAATACTTGGCAAACCTCGAATTATTGCGATATGTCTGTTCATATCCAGAAATTCTTTTAAGGGAAAACTAATTTTCCATACTTGTGAATAAAGAGATTGCTGGCTTGCACAAAGTTTCACTTCTAGAGAAACAAACGTTTGATTTCCACAATATGGGTAGCGTACTATCCTCCTTGTTAGATTTGTTTCTTATTTTTAAATTCAGTTCAGTCCTTAGTTCTCCTATTGAAATTTATCACATTCATCAATGCCCCAATATAATACCGGATTCTGTAGAGGCTTTATATGGAGTTTTAAATGTAATTACTATTATTGCTTAAAGGCACGTTTTCAATGCCAGCTTAGAGTGAACTGGGTTACATGTACCGCTCGTTTCGCACTCCGCCATATGTGTCTCTCATGCAATCTGTGCACAATAGGATGTAATTCTATTTCCATTCTGGAGTGAAGCCCCTTACAAATTAAAATACCATGAGGCTCTGCACTTATTAATAAAGTGAAATAACATTGCTGCAATCATCACTGATCATTTTAAAAGCGCATTTATTAAATAATCATAAGCCAATCAATTTCGACATTCGAAGTCAATCTACCCTGCATTTGAAACGAGTGCCAAAGTCGGCAGGAACAACTGAAACTGTGATAGCAGTTGGCGTTTTGAAGAATATTCGCACTTCTTCCTCCTCGGTAATCGTAAAATTACTTTTTATCTGGAAGAAATATCTGGTTAACTCCATCTTCGCCTTTCCACAGAATATTTTGAATTTCTCTACAATTCAAGAAGTGAAATCATTCCCTATACAGCCTGATATGGATTGACGAAGGCGGCATCGGTGCTCTCAGTCTTTATGCAAAAAGAAGCAAAAATATATTTACTTTTACCACCTTCATAACTCCCAACCGAAATTAGTCTACCGACAAGCATAGAGTTAGATTCCCAAAAATAATAATAAATTGTTAAAAACTATTCACGAGCAATGGAAAATAGTAACAAAGATTTCTTCATTTACACAAGCAAATACATAGTTAATTTGAGAACAAAGAAAAACGCTTGGACAAACTTTCACGAGTACTCCGCCAGAGGAAAAAATCACTTTTCGAAATTCCTTCTGCAAGATTCCACGGAGGAAATTATTGAAAATCGTTATTTTAAACACAACGACTACTTTCCATCCTCCAACACAGTGAATACGCGGGACATAATGTTTACGTGGGCAGCATTCAAACGGCACGTTTCCTCCTGCTATCGAGTTATAAAATCATGAAACTTATCTACATCCTTTTGCAATACATATATAATAGTTTCTTTTAGGGTGAAAAAATATTTGCAATTTCCAGATGAACGTTTTCGCGTGTCTGGACAAGGGAATGTTCTTGCATTAAATTATAATAAACTAGGACTGTCATAGTTTTCAGAAACACACAATCTTGAAGAAAAACAACCGTCGAGCACTCTCTAAAGCTGGCTTCATTGGTACGTTCGGCGCGTGCAGAACTAATTCGTCGCGAAGAGAGATTCATTCCTTTGTCGTGAATCTGCCGCACAAATTGAACGACGCGACGCGGAACGCATTCACGGCGAAAACGAAAGTTGAAGTTTGTTCAACTTCCGTACGGAGAAAACTGAATTCGGCGCAAAATTCTCTCTCTCTCACAGATCTCAAATTTCCATATTAAAAAAATGAGTTCGGCACGCGCCGAAGGTACCAGTGAATCCAGCTTAAATGTATTCGCATGATTCCTTAAGCGAGTTTTAAATTGTATTTCGAATGACATTTACTTCACGAACAACTTGTCGCTATTTCGCGTTTTAATAAAAATAAGCACTTAATCAAAGTCCTATCGATTTTCGCTTCTAAATTTACATATTTTAGCAACGCGTACAGCATTGGGATTTACGTCAAAATTCACATTCTCATTCCTTAGATATGTAAGTACCTTAAGTTCACTTTCTTGTATATGATATCATAGTATTCAAGGAATCTCGGTATAAAATTCAGGTCATTGATATTGTTCGTTGAAATCCAATTATTTATATAATTCAGGGAAAGAAAATATGAACACTGGAATTTTCATAATATATTTTTAGACAGAGCACACAGATATGAGCACTTGAAATATCATACAAGTTTAACGTGATATATGCAAGTATCGTCCCTTCGTGCTGTCTGGCATTTCCTGTATCGCAATTCCCTGTACCAATTTTGAAAACAGCAGGAGAACTCATACCATCCAATAAATTTCGACAAAATATATACAAGGTACGGCCATATAACTAACACTCCAACACTACACAAAACGTTCAACCGCACGTTTCTTGTATAAATATCAAATCATTAAAAAAAAACAAATCAAATTCTTTTTTTAATTGTAACTAAATAAAATGGGTTTCTAGAACTGAAGGAGTGAATTAGGAGAGTCATCCTTTAATTAATTTTCGAGACTATATTTGATGATATTATCCTCCAGCAATACTTTCAATTTTCTTTTTGAAATATAAGAGCCTAAATTGAATTTAGATACCTATCGCCCCATGAATTTTTGTATAAAGTAATTATAACTTTCATTAAGGGATTAGTAAACAAATAGTTCGGGAGGGTATTTCAAATGCAAATAGGATTATTCTTCGAAATATTTGCCAGTTAACTGCAATTGATAATTTCTATTTCACAGAGTTAGAAAACGACAGAACAAATTCCTAAGGTTTGTTTTAACTACTTTTGAAAATTCACTTGAAATATGTATAATGAACAAGTATAAGCGCATTTCTTTTAGATACAATGTTTAGAAATCGAAGCATGTATGGAATCAATGTATTAAAACTTAAGCTCTTTGTGAGTCGCTTAGAATATCCGGAGGCATTTCAAATTTCGATAAAGTGCCATTTGAACACTTACAAGCAATTCATCGGAGCATAAAAGCAGTATTCAACCAAGTGGAAAATTTAGAATCCCAAATATTGGCCGGGAATTGTTGAGGAAATCAGGAAACTCAATAGAGAATACTTCTTGTGTGCAAAGTGTTATTGATTTATCAAACAGAAAACTTTTCAGTACATCCCTTTCGTGATCCTTTCAATTTGTTGTTATACAGCTCAGTACAAAAGTTTTCTGTATCAATTCCTATGCCTTTTGTGTCAGCGATTTTGTTAGAGATTCATAAATTTGTTGTTTACAAAATGTTACAAGTGATTACTTTGGCTCCTGTGAGTTATAAATTATAGGAGTGCCAACAATGCAGTCCTCAAACCTGATGTGCCGGAACTAAGAAAAAATGGACATTACAACATTTTACGGCATATGATGTTTACAACTGTCTACAGAAATCTTAGATATTAGATTGAACTGTATGAACGTAATAAATCATGAAAATTAATTGACTTAATTTCCACATGTCTCAGAACAACCGATAACGACAAAACTTTCAAAAGAACTACTGATGTTCGTCTTGTTTCCATAAAACTCCTGTTAACATTTTTGAAAGAATATATACAATAATACAAACCTCAAATTCTCTGAAGTGTCTTGATGCATTAGATTGGAAACATTTCAGTTGTACAATGATTAATCACCTAACAATAATCTAGTTATTAGATGACTGCTCATAGACCTGAAGTGTGGCGTTAAACAAAAGGTGCCTTCTAGTTTGTGTTAATGAAATTTTTTCTGCTAGAACACTTGTATTATTCGTTTTTCGCTAGTTGTTGTTGTCTAAAAGTTGCAGGTAGCATTTCATTTCGATAGCATCGTTCCATTTATGTTCCACTTTGCAAATAAGTTTTTTGTTAGTTGTCTGGTGGTGAAAAATCTACCAGAAGTAAAAGTTGGCTGACTATTTTAATTTATTCTTAATATTCTTAATAAATACCAATATAAGTCGAGCTATTCTAAACCAAGTTTTATGCAATGGGATATAACACGGTTCATTTCAATGTTAAGTTTGTGAAATTCCGCAAATAGAACAGAAAAAACAAAATAAATACATGCATATGTACTTGCAATATGTCTACCTATGATATTTTAAATAATTCACGTTACATAGTACAAGTATTAGGTGCCGAATAGAATCACGAAAAGATCAAACAAATTGAATTTCATTTCAGATTTAGGCTCTGGAATTAGGTCTTAACGGTTGAAATGTTTGTTAAACGTAAATTTTAAATTGAATTTGATCTATAACTGAAATCAAAGTTGTAATTTTTAATAATGTGACTGGGAAATATGCGTTACTGGCATCAGAAAAATTAACCAATAGTTGGCAGTTTTCTATAAACATTAATTATCAATCGAAAATCGAAAATCAATCAATCTGCAACTGCATTTACTGTTGGCTGACATACTTGAATTCAAAGGACACTATAATCAAGTGTGTAGAGATTACAGTTCACAACTCTGTGGAGATAAGAAAGCAAAATGTATGTCCAGACAGAACCTATCGTAGTACATTCCTGTGTCCCATTGAAACGTTTCTTGTTTCATGGTTGTGTTTCCGTTGAAGCGTTAAGTAGAAAAATTTGTCTTCACAATACCGATTCTTTTTCTTCCAAACGAAATGATTGGAAAGTGAACTTTTATGCAGTTGTTTACAATACCAGAACTGTAGTCCCGAATGTAGGACAGCACATGGTAAGTTCCCATGATACCATATTCTGGATTTCAACAGCTTTTTTCCTTTCAAACTTTTAAGAGTCTGGAAGACATTGAAAATTTTTGCTTGAAAATATTTGAAAATAATGTTGAATTTAAGCTATCAGAGACTAAATATAATTATACCTACTTTATCGTTTTTCAGAAGTTAATTCTCAACTGCCACACGTGAAACATTACGATTATTCTGAATCTCATTTATGGAATTTCAATAGAATGCTACAATTAACTCGGATGGATGTAGTTCGTAACACTTCCACGCTGTTAGCTACTCAAAATAGCGTTAAAATTACTATGGAATCAAATATTTCCATTCCAAGAAACTCGATGCGTAATATTGTATAGAAGTTCTCAGCGAAACATTCTTATTCGGTTAAAAGATTCAGACCAAATGACAAGACATTGTACAAGAATCCCATTATTTCTTTTTCCGAAAATCATTAAATTGAAGATGGCTCCTTCGTTCATCGTTTTGCTTTAATTGCTTTTTTTAAGCTAAAGTAATAAACAGAATGAGGTCAGTCATGGAATACCACTTCAACAAAATTAAGTGGAAATTATTACAGCGGCTTATTACAGCGAAAAAATAGCATTAGATTCATTGGATAATTCAAACTTAGTCTTTCGAAGTGAATTGCACTGTCCTTAACATCTTACTGCCTTTTACATTATTAATGGAGTATGTATTTCGGAATTTCCAACTGAACTGTCTAATTAATTGGAAATGTGCTTCGTGTTAAATAAGTTCTTTGTTTCAGATTAAAACGTCAAGGTTAATTAAAAACCGATCATATCTGATTTAAAATGTAGAAAACGCATAATTTCACAAAGTTAATTGAATAGTTGTTATTATTTCCAAGATTTAGGAAAATATTTTAGTAAATAAATGCCAAATTTATTATTTTATTTATATCTTAAAGATATGTTTACAAACATATTATCATTAAAAATTTCGGATGAAGAACAATATAGAACTTTATTCCCAGTGAACCAAATAATAGGATGCGCAATTGATTTAATTCTGTACCATTCAAAACTGTAATCTGAATTAAATGTTATGCATTCTTTCAATTTTCACGTCAATTTTCACCCTAATGATACATTCTCTCCAATAACCAACTTATTTAGCAGTTGGTAAATAAAGAATGCGATGTTAGTTTACATGAAAACATATACCGAACTCTTCCCAATTCGGTTATATTTAATATCTCCCAAAGTTATAAAGTGAAACTCGTTTCACCCCGACTATGTTAGAGTAAATCTGATAAAAGAAGTTCACTTTGATTTATGAAGCACTTACTATATTTCATTAACGTTTAATCAGTGAGGAGTTCTTTTTCTATACGGTCCTACAACATAAGGATGATAACGTTCTTGAAGGGAGATCAACATTTGAAATGAGGCTAGAAATATGTCCTTTCGGCAAGTTTCGTATGACGAAAATCTCGAACTTACAAACATATAAGTTTCACTTCTATGACAAAAACATAAAAAGCAACGAGCACATAGTCTGTCTCAACTAGTTGCTACTAAGAAAGGCATTATACATTTGGAGGCTATAATGACGCTTTTATGATTTCTATCGAATCTCATGGAACACGCTTTAGTGAAAATAAATGTCGTTGATTCGATAAAGTAGTTTACTAACATGCATTAAAAGGTCAATTGTCGTGTAAAAGAACAGTCTGTCTGTCTGTCTGTCATATGAGCAGAAAATATTTTAGGACTTGGATGCAAGCCAAATTGGACTGGAAAATTCTTTAAATTCAAAGCTGAAAGCTGGCAGAAGGTTTAGTCTGATGATTGTGCCAGATGAAAAATGCTTTATTTCATCGTAAAGCAACACTTTCAACTATTTTAAAACGAATCAAATTCGAGGATGCGATGGTGATTTCATTACTAGAAAATACAGAATAACAGGATGCCTGCTTTGAGTGAAGTGGAATGGGTTACATGTTCCGCTCGTTTCGCATTCCGCCATATGTGCCTCTCGTGCAAACAATCTGTCCACGATAGGATGTCGTTCTATTTCACCTCTTGAGTGGCAAAACGCTTTATTTCGGAGCGATTCAAACGAGGTGACCGAAATATGCGACGCATTATTGTATATTTTTAATAAAATTAGGTAAAAATGAAGAAAAAAATTCAGTATTAATATATTAAAGGTAAAATAATTCATATATGGTTAATTTATGTGGAAAGAATATTATAATTTGATAATTAAAAGCGACTGAAACTATGCTCGACATTTTGATATGAAATCAATCCTCTCTGGCATTGGAAATAAGTGCCAGAATCGGAATGAACAAACTCCACTCCAAGCTGGCATTGGAAACATATATTAATAGCGAATAGTTAAAAAGTGGGCGAACTTACATGAAACCTGTTATCAAAAGCTTTATATAATTTATCGTGATCTAAAGGCGACGTTTTGAGCAACTGAGGAAGTTCTTTCAATTTCACATTTTCAACCAAAGAATAAAAAAATAAATGTATTTCTCGACTGTGAGATGAAAGATTTACAAGCGATTTCATTAAAATATCTTAAGAGAATATAAAATCCACCATTCTGTGATATTTACTACTTACCAAACATTGATGAACCTCCCATCCTGTTTAACCGAAAAAAATTCATTTTCAAAAGAAAGAACTATTAGCACACCCCTTTCTATTGTGTTGCATGTCATGGTATTGACAAAGAAATGTTGGTTTTGGTAATAAGAATTTATGATCACAGCACACACAAGAGTGACTGTGCCCTTTAGGGCTAAACTGAGGGTTGGCTTTAGTTTCACACAATCGTTATTCTAAAACACTCCGAAATTCATGAGCTTCGTGTTCTGAGGGAAACTTCCACCTTAATAACTTGGTCATTTTCAACGATTCCTGTGCATTCTTTATACAAAGGAAATTGTTCTTTGTTTGTTTATGACATTCTCCAACACGTATCAAGGTCGCTAAGCATTTAAAGAAGGTGGCAAAAGTTCAATCTCTTTACTGTCTCTTGCGGAACATGTATGTATGATTAAGAACAAAATTGTTCAGAATTTTCCACAGTCCAATGGTCCTACAAAGTAATGCATTTGTCATCACATTTCTGGTACCATTGATTGCATCGCTTCATATTCACGTTTTGCATGCCGACATTGAGCAGTGATAAATGTGATAAATTAAGGAATTGACTAGTGAAACACGCGAAAGCACTTACGTGGCAAAACTAAGTTAAGTTTGTTACTTTTTATTCGACAAGTTCCTTTTCATCAAGGTTACGATACTTCACTGAAATGAGTCCCTCCTGGAGCATTTCAAAACCTTCAAAGGTTATCGTGTCAGTTTTCCACTCGTCCTTTCAGTGAGTTACCCATGGAAACAAAGTAAATGCTGATAATAGTCAGAATGCTGTACAGAACCAACACTTTGAAGTTGAGAAAATAAAAGTATATCAAGGACACCTGATTTTTAATACGATGTGCTAGTTTCAACATCTATGCTCACCTTCAAGGTGCCATTGTATCACTACTACGCAATAAAACGTGATAATTAAGTTGAGCTTAAAATCAAATTGGGAAAGTTCGAGGTTGTTATGATCTCGAACAAGGGATGACACCGAAGAATCATGTTGGTATTCAATTTCACTTTTTTAGGGGGATGCGGAATCAAACGTGTTTGTAAATATTAAACTTGAGCTCCAAATCGATTTTGATTTGTCAAATACAAAACACTGACACGACTACACTTCTATCCTTTTATCAACTGACAGGTTAGTCAGATCCTTCTGTATGATTTATTATAATCCATGCTAAAGAACATGGATTATTATCTAGAACTTTAATTTGAGATACAATGCTAAGATGTTAACTGTTATTACCTCCTTAACAAAATGTCCCTTTTGGGGATATACGTCAAGTTATTATTATGTTTCATGCTTTGTCTAGATGCTAAGGATGTCGAAACAAATGGAGCGACTAAAACTCTATCCGGTCAAATTGCTTAGAATTTATTCGATACTAGTTGTTATCGTTATTTTGGTAGCTGAAAATAGGTGTAAGTGAAAAAGGACAAACTATAAACTGTAATTATTTTGAGTATATTCTAGCTTTGGTGTTTTCTAAAATCTGTATATTTGAATTTTTGAGGAAAACGAATTTATTCTTCTGGGAAATTTAATTCAAAAGTTTACGCAATTGGATCTAAGATGTTTCATTATTGACTAAATTCTTGTCAAAGGAGGCATCTCTTAATGTTATCCCTAATATAGATTGGTCTATATTCAATGGATTTGCTACAATTCTCGAACTAAAAACCAAATAAACGTTACAGAGAGAATTAACATGAATTATGCATTTTTGAAGCAAACTTTGGATTTTTATAATGAGCAAACTTCGTAGTTTAATCTTACATGGTCTAATTATGATTTCATGCATATATGATATGTGCATGTAAGACAATGACACACTCCAAAGACATTTTTCAGTATGAATAAAAACATCAATCATTCATAATCAATCCCTGAGTAGGTATGTACGTATAAATTCATTGGTTTGCTTGAATGATTTGAGGTGCAACGATCTCGGATAGATCAAATAACGTCACAGCGAATCAGAGACCACAGACGTTGCGTGTTTAAACTTCAATATTTATTTATTTCTTTATTTAATACAACTTAATACAAGTTCACACACGGAATAAAAGATTTGAAAAATTTTTTCTGTGTTTTATAAGCTTGATCTATATTTTAATACTATTACGTTAAATATAGTATGTATTAACAACTTCCTTTAAATTTTCCATTGTTTTTGTTCGGCTCGGAGAACTAAATATCATGTTCACCAGTTCGTTACAAATTTGTATACTTAGCTTAATTATATAAAAAAATCTACACAAAAATCATTCACAAGTATCTATGTATTCACAAGAGAAAACGAGATTATTTATCAAAAACAATGCACCAGGCTCAGCACGCATTAGAAATATACATAATGGTTCCTAAATAAAATATGTAGGCAACTGTTAAATATAAAATTTCATTATGTTTCCGGTAACATGTCTTCATTAAACGGATTTTTCCCACGTGTTACCCAAAAATATTGTATTTCCAAAAAAATTCCCATTTTTATAAAAAGTTCCGTGTGGAAATTCTATACTCCAGATACACGCAAATCATGAAAATTAGGAAGTATGTAAGACATAGGAACTTTTTACTAACGCTCTTTTTATCGTATTAAGAAATTTATTTTGTTTTTCTAAGAAAAGAATTTGAAAATGTCTTTTTAAATCTGTCGACACCATTTGTCAATCATTCTTCCCAAGAAGTAATTAAATTCGAGATCTTCGGGACTACCTACGTTTAAGTTGAAAGACAGATTCTCAACGAGGAAATATCCTTTCTGTTGTTACGAAAAATAAATTCGAACCATTTTTCAAGTTTGCATATACAAACTTTCTTCAAGGACCTTATCTAGAAATTTTTCTGTTCTATTTAGACCGTATTCAAAAATTAAGGTTTAGCACTGTATACATAAATCCTACTCAAGGAAATGAGCCCAGATTTCAAGACTGTTTGGTATGGCAGTTTTTCTCGGATATATGTAGGTATCTATTTGACGCTGATGGAATACTTTCGAGGGAGCCGAATTTCGAGATTTTGAATGTGCGAGATTTTTTTACGTTACAATATCAAAAAAAAAAAAAAAAAAAAAAAATTAAGTAAAGCTATTTACAAACGTTGTTCGATAGAAAACAATATAAAGGTTAAGTAGTCAAATAATATTATTCATGTCCAATGAAATGAACATTTTCTTCAACTAGGTGACGCATACCGGTCTAGACTACATTCAGCAGATTTACGGACACCATGGAATCACTAAGCAAGGCTTTTAAACTGAAAAACGTCCGTATAAATTTGGTAACAGGAGCTCTTTAAATTTCTAAGGATATCGATTTCCCGGATGAACTTTTCCTTTCGTAATCGTGTGAAAGTTTCTTTGAAAAATTCTTTTCATGGTTGAAGATGCTTCAAGTATCGTTATCGTGTTGTTCAAGCATTTTTGGTAGATGGTGTAGGTTTTCATGATTCGTTTAACTTAAAGTTCAAGAGATATTGGAAACTGTGTATTCATCAAATCTTACCTCTTAATACTCATATTCGAAATATTTTAGAAAAACTGCCTTAGCGGAACGTAGTGAAAATATGTTTTTCGTCTTGGAATGTAGGACAGCTTTCCGGAAAACCTATAAAATGTAGTTTTGGTATTATGAGAAAATTTGACGAAGTAACAGGAATTTCGAATCCTAAAGATTCTTTTCTAAGGAGAGACAAATCGAATATTTCAAATTCGACTTTAAAATAACATTTTTGGATTTAATTGCCACCCAGTCTGATAAATGATTGTTACAACATGTATCAAAAAACCTTTGGCGCTACTTAAGCCTTAAATCATCCCTTTTTCCTTACTCAAATCACTACACTACGTTAAATAAATTACAATATGTAAATTAAAGTTAATGTACATCAGCAGGATGAAACTGATGTAATCATATAGTAATCATATATGAATGTGATTATGTATCTAAAAACGAAAACCAGATTATATGGTAGACCATTTACGTACCGATATACATAAAATTATGTCGTCTGGTCAAAATATACAATATTCTAGGGTATTCTATTAAAACATATTTCCATTACTGTTCCATTTATTGTAGTTGGCTTACGAGATTACGGTGCTTAAAATCATACCAATTGCTTCTGGTCGGAAACACAATGCAACTCATTTAATTATCACATATCCATGTGACCTAGAGAACGAATCAATTGCCTGCGTGGTAATAATATGCAATTGCATTAATTTTCACTCAACTATAGCCAAAACGTGGAATATAAATGCACCTGATTACGATTCGTACCTACATTTCGCCACAAAATTATAATAAAATAAATAGTTTCTGTAGATTGATATATTAATTTATATCAAAATAAGGTAATGAGATTTGAATGATGATTTGACAAAACCAACTAGAACGTCTGTTATTTTCGCTACGACATATTCAAAAGTTTGTCATGGTTCCGACCGAAATTGAAATTCCTGACTGTGTTCCTTTTTAGTGTTAATTAGTTGAACTGAGGAATATTAAAAAATTACGTGCTTCCACCAAACTGTTCAATTTGTTTCGCCCACATAACTCAAACGTGACATTCTCTTATTGACAAGTACTTTAAGTACTTCAACTTAAAGAGGTGATTGTCTCGCTTTAAAGAGTGGAAACCCCAGGTGGAACGGAATCGATAATGGGAATGAATTATTCCGACGGAAACGATTGTTAAACTAATTAATTTGACTATAAATTGGTTCCGGGAGATGGGATTGTGGATGACCGACCACTCACCACAAACTAACCTCTAACTTTTCTATTTTCATTAATGTGGTTTCATCAACGAATAAGTTGCTAATGATGACACTAAGCAACACGAAGCTTCTTCTCTGGGTATCAGTTGGATGCATGTCCTTGTGTAACCTATGGAAATTGAACTCGCCGTGACCCAAATTTACCTTAGCCCTGAAGGAATTAGCACTCTCATTTAGTTTCAACTTTGCATGAGTCACAAAGGATATTTGATTTTAATTCCTTGCATTGATTTTATTTTTAGGTTCCAATTAATTCTCATTTACAATTACACCTGGTGAAATTCAATAGTTACTCAGTAAATGAGGCGATAAAATCAACCACACATCTATTTCTAGTTCGAAAGGATTAATTTATTAGAATCAGCAAGGGAATAACAATGCCTTTGGAGTATCGAAAATATGGAGTTTTAAATTTTGAATTGATCTTGACTTTCCAAACAAGAGATCTTGCTAAATTTGCGTTTTTAAAGGGAAACCCAAAGTATGTAGGGCGTTCTCGTTTTTAGGATAGGCCTATAATAGAATTAATAGTTTTATCCAACAAACCATAATTTCTTTTCTCGGAGGTAAATCTGGTCTTATGAGACTAACTTCACTATACAAAATTACAATGTTACTACAATATTTTTGAGTCAAGAAAAATTATTGTTTGATGTTTAGCTGGGGAGAAATTTAAACGATTTAACAACAGGACGTGCAAGCGACTAAAAAAAAAACCATACTCTGATTTTTTTCATGGACAGTTTAATTTAGAAAAACTGTGCATAATACAATTTGTCGCAATGCATAACGGGTAAAGAAGAAACATTGCATCTGGATTAATAAAGAGTACGCAGGGAAATATTTTCCTTAGGGAAACATTTTGAGTACGAATGCAACGTATCAGAGCATATGTATGCACTTGTGTGATATTATGTTTCGTATCGAGTTTGTCTCATTTTGCTGACACATAAAATTAAAATTTTTTTTTGTTTATAACAAGGACCAATTGCGAAGTTTATTTAACTACTCGTCTCCTTGACTTAGAGAATGTCCTTAGGTTGCAGACAGGCATAACAACTCCGCTGAAATGTTTAGTTTCTTAATAGAATGCAAAAGTGATAAACATATTTTTGGACCCTCTAATTAAAAAAAGCCAAACACACGACAAGACTCACCATTTCTTCTGAATTCTCATCGGTATTGGAAAAATAGTAATTAAAATAAATTTAATGAAATAATTTTCCAGGTTAACATTTATTTAAGAAATAAAATTTCAGCATTGACGAAGTTATGACAAGCCTACGAAGATACTCTAATCTATTCAAGAGTGCTGGCATAAGTTTTCAAGTATATTCCTTAAACCGATTTACAGGCAAAGCTTTTATCGCCCACTTTAACGGTTTGGCAATAAATTTAAAAGCTTTTGACCTACTTTATTCATTCAGAGGAATGTGGATTTTAGTCCTCATGCTTCTGAAGCATTTCAATTGAAAAAACCCAAAATTTTCCCATTTTATTTTGTTTAGAATCAATGTCTCAACAACAAAGCAAACAACAAGGGTAAAATTGAATTTATTATTGTACTTTGATCGTTATACATAGATATTATGTACACAATCATATGTACATACCTATATCTCTGTTAGATAAAATTTCTTATCCATGAACTCTACGAATGCTGTAAGCATAACTTTTTCTTTGAGACACAGAAATATTATCACGGCATGGTGTATAGGCTGCCATATATGTATGAATATTCCATTTTCAATCTTTTGCATTTAAGGATATCCGTATTTTATTTATCAACTCCCAGAACTCCCAACAAATCTGAAGATTGATCAATTGTACTCAAAGGGATAGTTCAATACTTCCTAACCTTCAAGTATTACAATTTGCAAGGACACACTAGGATTGACTCGCAAAAAATTGTGGAGAATGCTATTTTTTTATACACAAAGTTGTACTGATTTATCCTGTTCCACCTTGCAACGGCACTAACATTTTATGGATTAAACAAAGGGTTACATCGTAAAAAAGAATATTCTGCAAGTGGCTATAAACATCAAACAACATTTAAGTTCATTTGAAGGATGTACTCAGTGTCCTGGTTTGTTGCCCCAGGACACCCATTTACTTATAGTGAATTGTTGCATGTTGTGCTCATCCTTGAGCACATGATACATTCTCGGACATTTTACTTAGTTCACAGTTACCACATGGCGTGTCAAACAAAACGTGGTATAATTTACGAGTGGCATAGAGGTCCAAAACGATATAAAAAGCATTCCTTTATTATTGCTAGTTGAAAATTAATTTCTTTCTTTGTTCCTGAATGTAATGAACAAAATCTTGACAGAATAAATTAGACACTTTCTTTGAACCAATTTTTACAAAAAACGCAGGACCATTTGGTATTCTATATATTAAATGCTCATCAACAATTAACGATAATTAAAACTTTCCAATCCAAATTAACACACAATCAAGCTTCATTTGCTGTTCAGTATCTTGTGTCTGAAGAAGATGTGTTGGAGTTGGACTCGATATAACCATGAGATGTTAATGTTAATGTTAGCCATGAGAATATATAAAAACGGGGGAGAATTAGTTAGAAAGAATATATGTATAACAAACAAATTCAAATTAAACTCGCTTGTTGCGTTCAAAACTCGAATTATATATTTAGCACGTAATCGACTTATGTCTTCTCAGCGGTATTTTTCCACACTGAGAAATTTTTAATTCTTTGCTATCAAAGAGATTAACCAAAGGCTTATTTTGTAAAGAAAAGACAAAGGTTACCTTCGTTGTCATTGCATGCATGGTGTTATCAAAATTTTCCGTCAGGATACGATTGTAACCTTTCCCGCAGTCAAATAACAGTTTTATTAGCCAGCTCCAAAACTACGAAACAAATTAAATTCACACTCGTAATCCTCGTAAAGTTACAATTTTATTTCTCTTCTCATGTTTTTGGTGGCATCTGGTTGCAGTGTGGAATTAAGTAAGCTCGCCTGTATTTTTGAGATAAAGTAGGAAAACGAATAGCTAACGTCTAGTCGGTTTTAATACACATATATACACATACAAGTTAATTTCTGTGCGTCGGGAGGCTGGCTACAAAAAACAACTATCCCCATATTACTATTACTTCAAATACTTACCTTTCAGCGGTGTACTTTATTTTCATGTAGATACCTACTTTTTTAGAACGCCAGGTTATAAAATTTCGGTCAAAAACTTAACGAACTTTTGATAAATATATTTATGTGTAATATGACAATAAGTGAACTTTTCACTTGTACGAAACTGAAATTCATGGAAGAGGGATTTTTTGATATAAAACACCTACCCTTGGTTAATGCAAACGATTTGACATTTATTTCTGGGCACACGTTCAAGAAAACCAATCATTTATGAAAGGATACGATAACCATCTTTGATAAATTGTAAGAGCAGCTAAAAATTAATTGATAATTTATAGTTGGGCGATACACAGTTCAGATTCGGGTAATTAATTTTAGCTTTTGAGAAATTTGTTTTATCAAGGCAGGAAATAAAAGTACCTCTAACGAACGTAGGTTTGCCTCCGCAAATAATTTCCTCTACTTCAAAGAAAATAAATCATGTAAAAGGACCTGGTTATAAAGCTATAATGAACATTCGCCCGGTTCCAATTGAATTTTACCACAATTTACTGACTTGTTCAAGGAAAGCAAAGAGATTCCGATTAAGATTTAAGGAACTCGAAAGGTACTTGATCAGTCAAGTGTGTCTATAACTAAAGGCCCAAAATAATCCCTTAGGGACCTTGAACAATAGACACCATTATTATTATTGTCACACCAAACACCATTGTAAAATACGAATTACAACAATTTGCGTAACGCATCGTAATTCTATCTTACTGTCTGTTTAATAAAGTCTTGAAGAGTTTGAAAGTAACTTGATAAGTCGACTGTAGCATATTTTTAACTGAAGGTTCAAAATCTTCCTCTAGGGACCTTCAAATACGACACCAATATTTTGTTTGTAACTACAGTCAACTATGTAAAATATTGCTTTGAATTTAGGAAACGATTGCACTGCAAGTCTTTATCACTCCATGCTAACTACTACAGAACCCAATAATATCCGGTAAACGAAACGTAAAAGGGAAAACCAGCTGGAGTTAATTTTGTCAATACCAGAAGACCATTTGATGCAAATTATATCTTCTAGTAAAATCAATGTCTATGAATACTCCTTCTTTGTTCTTTTCAATGTCACGTTGCAGCATCGAAATCAAATATACATTAAAGCGAACTGCATCATTCTCAGGATCAAAATAAACTAAAGAAAACTTTTCTTGAATATGTTCTCTCCCGTTTTGCAAATGTTGAAATTTCTCTTCTTATTAAGCTTTCATTCTCGACACAGTCGATTTAAACGAGGCAATTTTACATATGTATTCCCGCCAAGAGAAATCTGTAAGCACAATTGATGGTGAAAACCTTATGTCAATTTATAATATCTGACCATGCCATATGTAATATTGTAGTTTATCAAAATTAATAAAGCAATAAATGACAAAAATTGCATCGAAAAATTATGACTCTTACCATAACGTCGGACATTGTTTGTTGAAAACATTTCTGATATCCTTTATACAACCGTAAATAAATTGTATTATAAAACATGAAATGCGCATGACACTCTCACTGCAAGATGCGAAAATTATTTCGAAAAGCTTCACCAGAGGGCAAACCAACCGGCTCTTGAATACTTCAAAAGCTAAAACAGCTAAAGTGAGGAAATGCGTTTTCTGTTTACAAGCAATCAGTTCCGCGTTCAACATCATAGAGTTTGGAAGCTTTTGAATTTTACTATTAACTGATAAATGAAAATATCGCGTATTGGAATACGTCGTTCCCAGAAAAAACTGAATGTGTTTTAGTTGACTTTAGCAGCTACAAAATTTTAGCTGAAATAGTGTATAGTTTTATTGTGTGTACTATAGTAACTAAAAAAAATTCAATTGGGACGGACCAATCATAAAATCTTGTACAGTTCTAGATATAAAAAAGAAGACTATGACCTAGCAAACTGTTTTGTTCGGGTTGCTGACGGTATTCTCGTTTCCTATGAACACACGGATATGGCAATCTTGCACTCATGTTGTTTTTGGAGATCCGTCCGCAAAGGGACCTATGCAAGTGCTATATACTCGTTGGTATGTTAAACAATCTAGAATTCACAAAAGTGAAAGAATGTGATTTGCATGTTTATCTGTAGCAACAAAAACCTTCAAAAATATTGTTCTTTACGTATCAACACTCTACGTTTTATGCTGTACATGTCATGTGATCCAATATACGCTTTTTGCAGATCCAAACTGATTTACAAGCCTTTTGGAAGCCTTTCATCAGAAAAACTTATGACATCAATTGTTCTCCAAGAAACTTTCATGTTTTTACATGGTCACAAAGTTGATGTGGAAAAACAAAACATAGATTTACTTTGCATTATCAAGAACATTCTCCCTGACAACGTGAACAACGTAAAAACAGGTTCACTTTTTTCGAAACAAAGTATACAGTAGACATAGGACAGCATACACAAGACAAATTTTCTGAAATCCTTCAAATACGAAATATAGACTTTCGATACAAAAATTTTTATTTTGCAGATAAAATTTCCGGTTACTATTGTTTGACTCAATACATGACTGTAAAAAGACTCATAAGACGATTCATAAGTTCATAAGACGTAAGATTAAGAGTTGTTTGGCTTGAAATTTGAATATTAATCAGAAATGCAATAAACATCTAGTACTATGTACTTACGCGAAATAAATTATGCACAAAATCTCAGTGTGATAGGCTGATATTCACATTGAACTCAAACGTAATGCGTTACCATGTAGTTATTAATCCTTTCACTTAAAATAACCAAAAAATCATCTAACCGGTATGCGACTAACTGTCCTCTATTTTAAAGTGCTGATACCTGCGTACAGGTAATTGCGAAACGTTGCATATGTAATTCTAAATTTTCATGTTACTTCTCTCTGAAAGCTGCTACAAATTCTGCTTTACTAGTGTCAATTAGCGTTTCTAGGTTTGTTTCAATATATTTCCACTTCAGGACGAAAAGTTGTGGCACACAAAAGTAGGTTCCTGTTAGTCCTGAACCATTAGCATCTTAGATTTATCATGATATGAACTTCAATTTATTCTATTCATATTTGTATACATACCCACGATAGCTCCAAAAATAGTATATCAATCATATTTTTTACGCTCTGGCATAAAGGAAAAATGGTAGACACTTCTTACAAATGTGGCTGAACCAATATTTCTCTTCACTCTCAAACACTTTTTGGATAAACTCAGTGTAAAAATTTTCCAGCATTCGAGTGTAAAATGAAGATGTCACAATATTATTTTAAATTTTATATATTAAGTTTAACGAATAACTTCGAAACGTTCGATCATCGAAGAACAAGTGAAGTTGAATTAATTCATAAACAATTATCTCAAGGACATATAATAAATATTAAACAATATCTTACATTATTCATCAGAATTCTTTGGGATTGTGTATTATGCTCATATTCCAGTAGTGGTAATGGCGTGTAAAAGGGTAGTTATTGGACAATTTCAAATGATGCTGTAAGCTGGCTTTTATCCAGGCGGCAGAGTATTCTTTGAATCATTCTCCAAAATTTATAGACCTAAAGATAAACTGAATTTATTCCTTTTACTTGTCAAAAAATACCCATAATAATTTCCTTCAACATAATGGGAAATGCCTTCCAGAAATGACATGTGTACATTTTATTTCCATATTAAAATTTCAAGCTTTGAATTTTGTCGGACGAGATGTGTAGATAGGGTGGCCAGATCTTCTTACATCGAACAAGTTTTTGGAAAGTTATTTGCATTTTAATCAATAAATTTATTTTCACCGGATTTCAAATCTTGACCCTTTTTTAGAAACACAGTGATGAAAGAAACATATAGTACATATTTCGTGTACATAAATCCACTAACATCACTACTCAATCACCCCAATCCACATAAACACAATAATAATTCATTGCTAGTGATAATCCATATATCAACCCATATCCTTGCTCCCTATAAATTTTTACATTGTAAAATAAATGTAATTGGTGATTGAAACTATGAAGCAATGGTTTATTTCTTATTAAGTAACTACTGACTTTTTAAACTCTGGATAAATCCAACGAATAAACATGGAGATGTACCTATTTGCTAAAATCTTCGAATAAGTTCGTATCGAGCAACACACATTTTTCATATAAACATTTAACATTATAAATTCAAGGACTTAAGCGATCAAACAATAAGAAATTTGGTAAAATACAAATTTAAATTTTTGTCACATACATATTTGATTTGCTGTCATATAGCCACAGACAACAAGTTGTGAAAATATATATTTTGAAGTGCCATTCCTTCGAAATTTATGGAAAAGGAAATCAAAATCAGTACATTTTTCCTGTTATTAAAGCATACAAGACCCCAATGGTAGTTTAATTTAACTTTTCAATCTTAATCTCTTAGAAATTAATGATTTTCATAAAATATTCATACAGAACCGTTCAATATAATTCAGGATTTTGCCATGGACAATTCGAAATTATGATGATTAACGACGGAAGTATTTCATAGCCACGTGATTTTGCTTGCCAATTTGCTTAACCCTAAACACCTATACTGCCGTGCTAAGAAAGAAAGTCATATGTCCATTTTCATAGTTTTGAGATAATCGCAATTTAAGTTTAAGCAACTGGTAGGTATATGTACATATATGGGATGTACTTGAAATTCAGATGGATATATGACTTTATTTCATAGCAGAGCGATAGAAAGGTTTTCCAGAAGTACAAAAATACCAATTTCTGACTTGGCGCTTATTACCTTTCTTTTTTATTCATATTAATTTCATATTAACAACATTCTTTTATTTTTATAGCTCATAAATCTCATCTGCTTCGAACAACAAACCAAAGTAAACTTTTCTGTTTCAAAGTTTTATACAATTATTAAGAAGAGTGTTTAGAAAGTTTCAAGGACCGCAAATCAATTTTCGATGCATGATGTAAAGTGTTTATAATTCTGTGGTAATTTTCAAACAAAAATTTCAATGTCATAAGGAATTTAGGTCCAAATTTCACGTTTGTGTATATTATAATGTTTCAAGCTAACATGGGTAGAATAAAACTATGTAGAACACTGCATGAGAAATGAAGACATTTATCTTTCTATCATTTGGATCAGGAGTGTGTTTGACATTTTACCTTTATAGGCTGTACAATTTTTGTTCTTTTATTCACATGGTAAAAATCTCAACACCTAGCTGTTACTTTTCTGTTTTTGTAGTTTTACTTTGGGAGTTCGTGCGTAATTATTTCAATTTTTCTTCATGACGAACGAAAATATTTGTCCGGGGAAGTAAGAAAACCCGTGAGTGACAGTTTCCTTGAAAAAGACGAGCTGTCTTCAAGTAAGTAATGTTTTAATTTTTCTGTAATGTCTAGAAGACAAGGAATAATATCATTCTACTAATTCTATTATAATTGCAGCGACTGTGATATTTAACATATTGCTGCTAGCGTGTGCATCATGCGGAGTGATTTGCTGCGTTTTAGTAATCATAGGCCTTAGATATGTATAATAATTTTTTTGAATATAAGCAAGAGAGTCTATATAAAATTAAATACTTTTTTAAGGATAAAAAAGAGCTTCTCGTGCCGTGGATATCGGTCATGACAACAGACCTTCTCATTGAGGTATCTCATTTTACTTATTTGGTCGTAGTTCAAACTCTCGACTTTGAGCCCTTAACAGCAACGATTTTTACTGTAGATTTTTTTATAATGTGTCTCAACGTAAGTAAGATAACAGTTTCTAAGTTAGATTTTAAGAGTATTCTCTCCTTCAATCACAGGTATATTGTCTTTTGTGCGTTATATCACAATACCAAGAATTCAAAGCGGGTCGTGGAACTGTAAGTCGACTGAATTTGGTAAGCTCCTTAAAACATAAACATTCTTTTTCTCAAAGCATAAACAAACCATATCAAATTTTTATACTAATTGTCTTTCGTGTTTAAAATTTCATTTCACAGTCTAGTAATGTACGATACGTACCTCCATCAGCATCGACCACCACGTGTTTGAACACATTCAGACAAAGTCGCGTGATAACTAGCCCTTTAATGTGTCCACATACAAACTTTACGATTATTCCAGAGGAAACTCAAATCAACGGAAGTCTAGGTGAGAAAAAGTGCCATTGAACTCCCCCGATGTCATTAGCTCCTTCTGAACCCTTCATTTCATTTTGTTCTAACTAATTTTTTGTCATGTACAATAACGCTTCATTCATTGAAATTTTCTGCCAGTTGAATTCTAATTTATATCGTTGATTTGATATGTAATTTAATTTCATTTGATTATACAGTTTTACGTTTAACTCATTTAATATGTTTTTGATCCATGAAAATCCTTCTAGGTGTTGTTCACCCTCCTTCACAAAAACACCGTCATTCAAATGTCATGAAAGGAAAACATGTTCAATTTCCAGATGAATCCCTGCAATCGTCAAAATATTCCCTAGATTCCTCAGCTCAAGCTATAGGGAATAAAAATGGAAAGGCACAAATGTTGATTGAAACCTTACCCGGTAAGTATTTAATCTCATACAAAAGCTTCTAGTTTTCAAGTTATCTTCTTTCACCTGTAGACCACAGAATACAATTTGCTACAGTTTTTGATAAAGCTCGAGGTGCTTTTGAAATTAAAACTGAATTATAGTTCCAAAACTGTGGATATCATGGATTATTTTCTATAAGTTATTGGACAAGCACTGACTTTCTAGTTACTTTGTTACTGGTTTCATAGAATTCAATAATAACTCATTATTCAAATCAGTCAAAATGAAACACTGAAAACGCAATAATCTTCATTGATATTTAACAAAATATTCTTTGACAATATTTTTCTGAACACTGTTTGTTTAATATGGTCACTTATGTCACAAACAATGATATACATACTTAACTATTCTAGAAAGTACCACGTTTCAACTATTTTAAAATTTTATTAGATATGTTTTTATTACTTGTCAAAATATTTTTGATAGTTCACATTATTTCAGAATACAGTGAAAACACAATTACATGGCAGGACCAGAAACTCAATCCTCCCGACCTCATAAATGGCAGTGAATTATTGAATTAATAAAGTCAAAGCTTTGCAAGCATGTGAAAAGGGTTGCATATTATAACACTGTCCACCTCGCTCAGTCTCAGTTATGTAAAGGACCAATGATAATGAATTCTGGAAAGCAGTTCAACGTAACTATTCTCTTCAAAAGAGATTCAAAAATTTCTGCACAAAGCGACAGAACAAGAAATTTTTACTTTAATATTATAATACGCAGATGAATTTTACTCCTTTTTACTTCTAAAGTTAAAAATTTTAAATACAAGTTGATATATTACGTAGAATAAGTGAATTTTAATAATCTCATTTTCTATTTTGTGGAAATTTTAAAAAGATTTCAAAAACAAGAATAAAATAAATAAAAAGTAAAATTTGGGTTTACAATTTTTCCAGTCATTTGTATTTTCCTAATAAATACAAAAACCTTTTAAAATTGCCCCTTTAACACATTTAGACAACACGGAAACAGCACTCATACACCATGTGATTCTTATATACATGAAATGAAATGAAAATGCAATAATTCAGGGAATAATTCCGAACCTGTCCCTTGAATAAAACATCAGGACATAAAATTCTATCAAATAGATATATTTGATGAAATAATAACGCCATACGGTGCCGGAAATGAATCTGAAAACGAATTAAAAATAATTTTCATTCTGCATCACGTTACGACACACTTGGCTATTACCACTGTAGCGTAGTTTCATTTCGAAAATTTTTGCTTAAGAATTTTGCGTTTGGACCAATTTACTAGAATCTTCTCGATGAAGTTATATTAATATATACTGGAGCTATGTAAGAGAGCCGTATTGAGAAACAATATACATATTCGGTTTCCGAAATATTTGTGCTTGAAAAACAATTCACAACATTTAAACGCTCAACATTTATTATCTAAAACATCCTAACATTCAGTAACAAAAAATAAAATAAATCCCAGTATTCACCATGACTAGAACCATAAAGTCTTCAAAAAAATAAATGATATACTTCGTTGGGTTAAATTGACTTTAAGCCATTCAATTATCAAGATCATCAGTTGATTCACCTTCACCTAATAGCAGTCTTTGTTCGGATCTCTTCTTATTGTTCCCCTTGCCTTTGTTTCTTCTATTTATAACACCATCCTCTTCATCCATCATTCTCAAAATTGTCGCCTGCATACGAGGTCTTTCATAAATCACGTCCTATATTTGAATAACTCAAATTCATACCTGATCAGAGCTATCCATCGGAGCAACTGATATATCACGAACCGCTCTAAATTTTCCACAGTTATTGAGATGTTCATTCTCCAAGCGGAAGTAGTTCCAAATAAATCTCCGGAAAACCTCTAGTGGACTTAATATTGTTAACATCAAATCACCTTCTATGTAGCCTGCCTCAATGAGACTCATTGATAGTGTCCATCCAAAACGCAAAATTAAATCTTCCACAATAGCAAAATAGTAGAACCACTGCATCGGAAAATTTAATCAAATTAATCAACGCAAATTGATCGCTGGTTCGAGGGAAACACTTACCGTCGACGAGTACACAATTTCCTCACGCAGAAATTTATTTTCACCTGGCTTAGCGTCAAACAGTCCCCAATCCATTTTAATGTCCCATGTGTATGCGTAACACGATGAGATAACGGAAGCACCAATCCACAAATAGAACCATGGATTATCAGTAGAAACAACATATGATTCTGTAAATGAGTGTGGCACACTTTATTTCTGTGATCATAGAATGCATTTATCCTGATCATGGAAAACAAATCATATTTGCGACAAACTAATGAGTACCACAAAAAAATTCCAGGAAGCTATAAGTATAGATAACCACCGTAAAAGAAATCCATATCGAACACGTAGCTCGTGTTTCTGTCCATCGACGAATACATTGACTGATTGGACTCATACTTTATCTATATGCGAAAATTGATGTAGGTACACGTTGTAATTTGTATATACCTACTGTTTTGGGCAAAAGGGATTCTTTGTTTAAACTTTTTGATGGGTTATGAAAAGTTACAAAACTGATTATGCCGCTCCCTGGGTTTTTACATAAACATTAGAAAATAGGATCCAATTGATTTCTATGATCTTAGAAGGTACACTATGTACATATATGTACATACATACATACTTTTAAGTTTCAAAATTTCTGCGATCTTAAATATTTTCATTTCTTCATTTGTTTCGTCCTTGAATTTCTTCCAACTATAGAGTCTGATGTTTTTATTATTTAAAAATCGTTGGTGAAATTATTCATTACATAGCAGAGGAAATATAACATCATGCTAAATCAAGATTCTCTTACTTTTCAGTTTTGAAAGTGTGTGTTAAAGTAAATAAAACTTTCTACGACATGACAAAGTTTACAGCCAAATATCATAAAAGTTTATAGCTTTAGGATTATAAGCTCGATTTTCAACCAAACATTTTTATAAATATGTAGATAAACCTAGATATGACCGAGTGTCCATAGAACAAAGAATATCAAATTTCGCTGATATTGACGAGATATACCTCAAAATTATCTTCAGTCCTAAATTTACATACCATCGGCAGTTTTAATTCAATTGGCTGCACACTTTATGATTATTCATAAAGGGTTCCATTTCAAATTAAAATTTCCAAATTTTGTTTTCTTAAGGATTGTATTCCGTTGTGCAGAAATTACTACACCAGTTTCAAGATATCTTTCACAAGAGATTTTTACTTCAAGAGCGTAGAAAATTTAATTCGAGGAAAATATATCTCGAACGAAAAATCTGATAGTGGACCATTGTTTTGACTCAACAAAATTCTTTCTTTTCTTTAGTTGTACCTAACCCTTACGATTTCTCTGGATTTTTAGTCAAACCAATTTTCCAAATTTAGTAAATAATGCCATTGTAAATGTAAGAATGTATCATGAGGCAGAAGAAATAATCAGAATATTAAAGCATTCTATACAATTCTATATTTCAACTTTTTGATTAACATGATATCCACAATTGAGTAATTGTCAAATTATTTCATACGTAATAGAAACCCGAAGAAAATAAAATCATCTTGAAGAAAATCAAATTCCAATTAACGACGTTGATTTGATATTACAACACAAAACTTCCAAGACAACGAGGCACATGCAGACGATTGCGAACGAAGATAAGGCATGTCCTACGGAAACGTAAATTAAACAGAACAGACAATTTTTGAACGATTCAAAATTCATTTAAAGCTACACATCCTAGTCTTTTCCGTTTCACGCCAAGACTTCGACTTTGACTAAATCGCAGGAGTCATAAAATTTTATTTGTCTCTGAAGTTTCGAAAAATATTGAGGGGGTTAATAAGTTTTTCTATATTCCTCCGTTTAGCCAACCATCCTGAGTTTTTGTGCGATGTCACGAACATAGGACTCTTTCTTACTGTTCATAACTGTGGTAAATATGATCAATCTGTAACGCTAAACATTCGACTTATCCCATAACCTTGACGATAAAACTCATTTCACAGTAGTTAAGATGTCCTCACTTAAAGTCGTGTTTTTAAGAGTGGATGGGATTATAGCTCATTCATATTCAAAATTCATTGTTGTCCCAAATTGTAAAGATGCTACAGCATCTTAGCCTTCTGGGAATACACACTATTGTAGAATGGAAAGTTAAGATTTGTGAATTAACTTTTCTTTTTGGAAACACATCTACTTGAAGCTCTAGAATCATCTATGTAATATACATAAATTTTAGTTTTGCGAATAAAGATTTTACGTCCATTTTCAAATCCATACAATTCACTTTCGTATGATTTACAAATTCACTTTCCTTTGACATATTTTCTTAAGAATTTAAGTTTATTTTACTAATGCAGAAACGTCAAAAATAAATTTTTGTGAAAATATAGCCAATTTGCTGAAACTTTAAGTGGTTCTCGAGACTGAAATTTGACAAAAATAATTTTGGAAAATTTTTTGTAGAAACTTTTGTTTCTCTTCACGAAATAAGAAAATTTTTGGGTTCAATGTTCAATTTATGTTATTCCGAAAAATTTTTATATCAATAAAGGCAAAGGGTTACCAATTTTCGTTTAATGGTTGAATGATTAAGTGGGTTAATTCACTTTAACGTACTTATTATAGCCGATAATGTTAACGTACTTATTATAGCCAAATTTTAGTTGTCCAATGAACTACGTTGAAGGGATTTTTTTAAAGTCTCATGATTTTTGTAATAAAACAAGCTCTAGATTTATCTACAATAAAAAAATAAATTTACCTGATGATGTCTGTGCTTTATAAGAAAAAATAACAACAAAAAATGATGTCGCATATTTAGCAGCATTAACCAGATGAGGGAAAGCCTCGCGGGTGTCACGATATCGTCGTAAGCATTGTGCGAAACGGAACCAAGCAGGAAGCATAGCAACAATTGGTCTTATGATTGAGAGATCTTCAATGCAATATCGCACATCTAATAAAAGCAGAAAATGTGTCATAAGCTTCACTGTATACGAAAATAAAATAATACCTGAAACTTTCTCCCAGCTAGGATTCAGAGCAAAAAAGCATATAAAGTACTGAATATCTAGGAAAGCAGGAACTATACTGTTTAATTGATCTGCCATCCAAAAATCAGCAAAGGTAACATAAAAAAATGGAGCTAGAACCACTCGTCCCAAAACACGTATAGTCCAAAATCTCGCTTCATGTGTAAACGTTTTGGTAGGATTAATAAGGAAAACAAACATGAATGTGTATATCATAATCGGTCCTGCATAAGTTGGTATGCTTAATGCTTCACTATATATAAAACAAAGCACACATATCGTCCAAGCGACACCAAATATTGCTGCTAGTTCCATGATATGCTGTTCAGATAAGTGATTTCGTGGATCTATTTCGAAAATGAGAACATGATTGACGCCGGATGATCTCCAACCATAAACGTTCACTCCCCAAAGAAATAAGAATTCTATTACCAAAAGAGGTCCTCGGAACAATCGCGAAGCAATTCGGAAATCCTCTCCGCTTCCGTGAAATATTGACGATAAAATTACTGCAACGAGCAGAATTACAAATGCACCTGAAAACAGTCCTACTTTAAATGTGGTCCAAGGACTTTGCTGCTCGCCCAATGGCGGAACTCTTAATCTTTTCATTGCTTTTTGTCGGTCGCCAGCTTCAATGTCCTGAGTGAACACTGCTTCTGTTTCCTGAATCAACCGATCAATGTCCTTATTGACGTAAAAATGGGCAACTTCAACTTGCTCGCTTCTCCATTTTGCCCCAAAATCCACCGACAGCAATTTATCGTGTTTTTTGAGGATTTTTCGAAAACCAGTAAAGTTTAAATTTTGATAGTTCTGCAGCAATATCAATCCTAAATAAAATTCACTAAATGCTAACTTTAATTCTTGGATCTTTCGGGCTGGAATATTTTTCTTTCTCAGCGGGTTTTTTGCTTTCCAATGTCGTTCTTTTCCCATCGCACAATTTTCTAATGCTTCTGTGAGTTCACTTCGTAGATTTCCATACTTCCGAGTGGCTTCCGCCATTTTTTCGGAGTAAAATGTGTTTATTTTTGCCAGTTCTTTATCACAATAGTGGAAAAACTGTTCGTCGAATTTCGCGAAATATCTTGTGAGAACTTCAGGATCCACCAACTCTGCTGATGGCGCTTGCTCAACGGCTCCATAAAGCATGGCTTTCATTTCCTATAATTAATTACATATATAGTGTCACCTTAAAAAAGTTTACAATACATTTGCTGCAACCTTAAGCAATATGTTGCTGAAGTTTTAAATTGTTATTATAATTATCCAGATTGCCGAGTGCCTAGTAATACTATACAGCGATCTTACTTTAAAACTTAATTATATTTTATAATAGAAAGTTATAATAAAAATACCAATAATATAGTTATAATAACTTCACGGCCTAGTGATTACCTAACAATAAATTATGTAATTTAATTACAGCTGGTACTAGAATAAATTCTGTTTTAAGTGAAATATTTTCCTTAAAAGAACCATAAAAAGTTCAGTTTTTTGATTTTAGTATTTCCATTTATTTGAATGTTATAACCGCTTCGATTTATCTCAATACGACATTTCTTAATTTGAGTGTAAAACGAGGAACGAAAGTGTTGAACGCCTGTATATCGTAATAAGTGCTTGTTGCTGCCACCCCCCCAATACTTCGACTTACTTACGCCACCCCAACTTACGCGATTTTCACATCTTGGTGATTCGCCTTTTGTAGACCTACTTCCTCTGTTCAGCTAGTGTACAGTTTCGGCTTTGTCGCGCGAAATCAACCCATAGCTACAAATTTTTTTGTGTTTCGTATCTACTGCACATCCACAGAGTGCGTTTTTATTACTTTTTTGTACCCCGAGTTACGCGAATTCGACTTCCGCGGTTTTTGCTCGGTCCCGTCTATCGCGTAAGTTCGAGGTATTACTGTACTTATTTTTAAGAGAAACTAACGTAAAAGTTGAAGCGAAGTTCGCAGCGGTACAGGCCGTACTGTAATGAAAATTACTGTAATTTTATGAACAGTATGTATTTATGGAATCAATAAGAGACTGTACCCTGACGTCCGGCGCAGTTGTAAATTGATTGCATTACGGCTTGTATTTATTCGTTTTGAAAACGCATCAGATAATAAGGGTATTCATTTCACTTCGTAAGTTCGTAAACGTCGTAAATCGTAAATATCGTAAACACAATTGATGCGAACACCCCAAACTGTTTTCTTCGTAAACTTTGTAAATATCTGTCATATTTTATGTCATTTGTCATTTCAAAATTAAAATGCTTTATTTTATTAAATTTTTTGAACTAACACAATGCCAAAAACCATTGAAAAGCAGAAAATTTTAAAATTCCTACACGACAAAGCTGTTTGCGAGCTATTAATTTTTGATCAAATAAGTAAAATCATCTAGTTTTAACTTATAGTTTTTAATTATGCATTTTTAATATAAATAACTTAATTACTACAAAAATATATTTAAATAAAAATAAGAATCTATTCACAAACTGACATCTGACAGCAAATACGAAATACGCCAAATACGACACTTTTTAACGTCGTAAAGTTTACGAAATTTCGTATCCTTTTTTGTATGGGGAGAAATACGAAATTTCGTAAACTTTACGAAATACGACGTTTACGACAAATACGAAGAGTTTACGAAGTGAAATGAATACCCTTAATATTTCTTATATCTTAGACTGACTCTTGGATCAATCAGAATTCGAAGTTTACTAAAGTAACAAAAGTTTTTGAAATTTGCATAATGTCATTTGTGTGTAGAGTAATTTCAATTACTATATAAGAAACTCCTGTATCCACAGGATTGTGATTTTATTACGCCGGTAAATATGCACGCAGGCCACCTGATATAAAAACAAGGTCATACATTCAACAATGATAATGTACCACGTGTGCGCTTTGTTTACAAACAAAAACACGTGTTCCTGTTTAAGAGTGCCAAACACAAACAAAACAAACGTCAAAAACTTTGACATTTATTTCCCCATGCATATGAAGTCAAAGCATGCGCTATAAGGCTCAGCTTCTCCATTTTTCACTTTTGTTTTCGTTTGTAGCAAGATTCTGACAAAGTAATTTATTTTCACTGGCAACGAAAAACTCACCTCGTAATTAATATACTGTTTGCGCCATTCTGGTGTTATGTGCGCTGATAAATGCTCAGCGAACTTCATTTTCTATCAAAGTGAAAGTAATTTTCAGTAAAAATCCAACGTCAAATATCCGAACATCAAACTTTTCAATCTGTTTCACATGTCAACTATCACAGAATGGGAGAACGTCATTGTGGAAAAATTAGTTTGCGCAACTTTTGGCAGAAATTTTCCTCTAGTTTAGCTAGATGCCGGCAGATGTCTGAACCAGTATATGAAAATATAAGAATTTCCCGTAAATGAGAATCCAATAAACTTTTAAAACTGACTGTAACGTAAGTCAGTCGCTATTACATTTCCTGTGATGTGATTATTCAGTAGGTACCACCTAACATCATAATAAGAAATAAACAAAAACTTTCTGTATTAGGTACATTATAGAAAAATACGACCATAACTTAAACTTAATTGAATTTGAGATATATACCTATACGACAATATTCAAGTCCTTTTACAGAAATCATAATTGTAGGAAGTGTACCTCAACACTAATACTTTTATGTGTGTTTCAACAATTTATTAACATTTATATCGTTTACAGGGGCTACAGTTGGAATTGGCTGAACGAATATTAAATACTACATTATACAATATAAATGTAATAAATAAATTTTATCAATTCTTCACAGCGCTTCCTACACTCATTAAAGCCGAAACAATTAACTAATTTTAATCAATTATTCTACAAATTAGAAGTTAAATCCATTAACAGTTAGTTTTAAAAAAGGAATGGTAATCCTGAAAGTTGATTTTTGCTATTTAAAGGCGAAAGACGTTGGTCATAAATAATCCAACCCCAAGCAAAATTTCAATTTATCAACTATTCATGGTGCTTTTCTCATTATTGTATTCCATGCACTGCGAGTAATTGAGATGTGGTCTAAAAACCAATAAACTCCAATTGCAGCTTGTGTTGTATTAGCTGCAAGAAAAACTAAGGGGGGCTCAATGGTATTAGCAATTCTCGACACAGACTTTTCAAATTTATTTTGTATTAAAATTGAATTTCAGTTTCGTTTGGAATGGCGTGGTGTTGGCGGCATTGAGATTTTGTTACGCTGGAGTTTGAAATTTTGTTTGTAAATCTTACGCTTCTTGATGTTGGTTGAACAATATCACTAGAATGAATAATAATTAATAAGTAATGTTATAGCAATTTCAATTTTCGGTATCACAGTTAGTTAAGATAAGGTTATCACAAATGTGTTATCTTTGTTGATAAAGCAGAGATCAGAATATAGTTCAAACCTCAAATGTTCAAAAATATGTACCAGTGATAGCGTTTAATTGCAGTCGCCTAATTGTATTTATGAAATTTGTTGGGTATTTTAAGCGATAGTTGAAAATTATTTTATAAAGTTTTTGTGAAATAAATAAGTGCCAAAATGAGCATAACCCAAAAGCCGTCAACTGAACAAATTGAGACCCTTCGGGATCTATTTCTCAAGAAGCTTGAAAAAGAAGATCCACCTTGTGAGGGTAAGTCATGTAGGTAGTACTGTTTTGGAAGAAGTGAATAGTGCAGGTATATTAAACCTAGATTTACAATTTGCTTTTCAAATAAAGGAATTCAAATCATTCATTATCCGCAATAAATTTTTTGAGAAAGTTGTTTTTCTGTGTACAAGACTTTCCCGGTAATTATTCATTCAATATATTGCCTAAGCTTGACAGCCTTGAATATGCCGATAATGTCAATGTAATGTTCTCTTTCCATACTACTTTACAGAGGCAAACTATTTTCACAATTGTTTAAAATTAAACTAACATTAAAAGCAAAACTAGATTCTTTGAATTCATAAACTCAGCTGTTCGGTATTAAAAAGGTACGTGACAGACTTAAATGAAGTGACTTTTTCAATAATGGCAGCAGTACGAGATACTACCTACCTCACACATTGAACGAAGCGAGGGACAAGTTTTGATTAACGCTGTGTTTTGTTTACAATCAAAATTCACAATAAGTTTACGTCTTTCCGCGAGCTTAAGCTTTCCAGCAAGTGCACGTGACATCAGCGAAATACTTGCCGAATACTTTTGGTTTTACAAGAACCATTTGTTTTAAACGGCTGTTTACATGAATGATTAATCCGTTTAGCGTACAAAACTGATTATTAGATGCATAGGTGTGTTACATGCATGTATTATCAAATTAATAACTATTTAAATTCCCACACTTTTTGCATTTGCTATGAACTAATCACATCTAATATAGGTACGTAGGCGTGAAGCAACACAAAAATTATGTACCTATGTTTTCCATTAATAGTACTGATAATTAGCACCCATTTGATCATTGAAATAGTAAAGATTAAAGTACATGGACCTTGTTTCGATGATCACTTAATGCGAAATAAGTCTCGCGCAAAATAACGATTTGAAAATATTGAACGTTTTTCCGTCTGATTTCAGTCTGCTGAAAAATTTCCGACTGAATTCCGCTTGCCTGCTAGTTTTCCGTCTGATTTTCTCACCCGGGAATCTACAAATAATACATGGCTCCAAAGCAAGACAATTTGAAAAAGTATTCCCGTCTATCAATCAAACGTTAACGCAATTTTGTCAAATAATAACTCAGATAATGTTATGTAGGGTCATTCAAGCAATGTTGCAAACTAGTGTGATAATTTTAAAGTAGTTGCATTGATGAATGTTTCACTTATTTCATTGACTCATATTCATAAATGTTTTCAAAAAAGTGGGTTAAAGACCTGAAATGACGTCGGTGAATGCCACGATTATGTGTAATACATATATCGCAAAATAAAATTGTACACATCTTAACCTTTTACAAACAAAGCATTGTGAAACTATAAAAATTTTAACTCGCAGTTTTAAACTTTTTTTGTCCAATATTTAAGAAAATTAGTTAAACAGCCGAATAACCTTGACTCTATGTTTGTAGAGATTGTTCAAAAAATTATGTTGACGACATAGTCGCCACACGGGATTTGTTACTAAATTGAATCGCATGTCGAAAATGGAAACACTATCTAAATTTGAAACACCCAACCTTTGAAATTTGACATTTAACGATTGGTGTGCATTTCATGATATACCTACTACACGTTACACGAAAATTTATTCATGATTGAAAAATTTCTTTTGCACCTGCTCTTTGTAAATTTAAATGTATGCGTGAGAAAATTTCTCACTTCGTAAAATTTAAATCCAAATAATGCCTAACTTTATATAGTTCAAGGATAAAGTTTTCTTCTAAAAAATCTCGAAAAAAGTCAATGTTAAAATTTGTATCGTAATATGTTTGAAAACTTTGTTGTTACATAATATTTTTGCCGTTTCTAAAAACATTGAGTAATTTATTCGCGATATTACATTATAATAATATTATTATCATTGTCGTACTATGAATTTCTACATTATATTGATAAAATGGTAATTACAGGTGGATTCCATTTGAACGATTTGAATCGTGTGAAAACAAATGATGTGTGGCTAGGACTATTCCTTGAGCAACATGACCTTGATATGAAGCAAGCTCTTAATATGCTCTGGAACACAGTGGCATGGCGAAAAAACTATGGAACGAATGATATAAGTGAGAACAATGTTAAACTGGATTATCTAGAATCAGGCATCATATTTCCACGGAACACAGACAAAGATGGGAAAACGCTACTGATATTTAAATCAAAATTACATACCAAAGGAAGTAGAGATGTTGACGAAATGATCAGATGTCTTGTTTATTGGATTGAGAGATTACATAGAAAGGAAAACTATAGCAGATTGACTGTTTTATTTGACATGCAAGGAGCAGGGCTAAGTAATATGGACATGGAATTTACCAAACGAATCATCGATACACTAAGATCGTATTACCCTAATTCATTGAATTACATTATAATTTTCGAAATGCAATGGATTTTAAACGGTAAGGCCGTCAATTATTGTTATGCATATGATTATAAATATTTTCGGTTCATTTAAGCTGCATTTAAGTTAATCAAATCATTGCTCCCACCAAAAGCTGTTCAAATAATGAAATTTGTTAATTCTAAAACGATGAAGGAGTTTATCACAGAAGAAAACATGCTTGTTTCATGGGGTGGAAAAGACAATTATGAATTTATTTTTAAGCCAGAAGAACGAAGCATCACCTCCACACCTTTAATTTCCGATCAATCACAAGATTCGAGTTCCAATAACCATTCGCATTCGTCTCTAAAAAGGGTAAGTAATATTTTTCCGTTTATAAATAAAAAGGTTCTGAAAAAGTTCAAAACTAGTTTACTGGTATTACTGGATATCTACTAGAATATGAAATGACAAACCTTAGTATTTAATACTTCTCAAGACACCATTCCAAATACTATTCCAAAAAATAGGTAGCTCTTAATGTTTTCTATTTTCATCAAAAGGGAGTTCTAAGGTGTGGTTGATTACAAAGTTATTTTAGGAAATTTCGGGCGTGGTATCGTTCTGTTTGAGGTAAAACTGCGTATACCTGTGGTGCAAAATCATAACAGAAGAGCAAGTTGCTTATTATTGGCCAGTTGTGATTTAATCATAGTTATTATATATTGAAATATGTATGCTTGAGATGCATGCTCATTTATATTCGAAAGGTCGCGGAATTCAGCTAGATTAACCGCTTAAAGTGGGAACATAATACAGTGCTGTGAACAATGTGAAAGCTATAGAGAAAATGCTAATACTCCTTTTACAAATTCCCAGTCTACGCCACTTTAATTTTAGCTTTTAAAAATGTTGTTTAAATCAACAAAAATGCAGTGTAATTTTGCAGCAATTCTTGATGAACATAAAGCGTATACGTAGACCTGGCAATACTTTGAAGACCAGAAGTTTCATGTGCGTTTGAAAATATTGTTCTTAACCCACACAAGGCAAGGAAACACGATACAGTGAAAACTTTGTGTACAATTGGACTGTCAATCCATGACAAGCTTTTTCAGTTATTTTCTTGTTTTTGTGTAATATATATTGTTTCTCTACGTGTACTACATATGGTCTGCAAAAATTTAAATAGTTTAGAATCTCCGTTAATATTCACTATATTTTAATAGTGTAGACATTTCACAAGTGCAATATAATAGTATTTTAAACTTGTTGTTTTTCAGGCCGTTTTGAAATGAATAATCGAAAATTTAATTCTTAATCGAAGTAAACAAGAAATTTATCGTACATGCAAAAATTGGAATTACCCAATAAACTTATTTGTTTTGCATATACTGTTGGAACTTTAGAACAAACTATAATTTAAGTTCTTATTAGAACATAAATGAGCATTTAGAGCGTTTTGAATATGCCACGGGTAGGTGTTATTTAATATATTTCTATATATTTTAATTATTAATCTATTATAACATCGTTGTCATGAAACTTATTTTCCCATTTCCTTTCAAAATTGACAATATTTCAAAATATCAAAAGCTTGAGAATTTATTTTGCTTTAGGTTTAGTGTTGCCCTCACCAGTAAGCCGTATTTATGTGTGTGCATCTATGAACTAGCCGTGCAATTTATTGACGTGTATTTTGAAGTGTTAAAAATTAAAGCCAATTGTGAATTGTATTGTAATAGGTTGAATTAATGCAAAATAGCAGGATTTCGTTCCATCCTATAGGCTACTATATGCTTTCGATTATTTAGAACGTTTTATGAAGACAATCTGGAATACTACAAATTTATGTGATTAAAAATTTCCATAAAACAAAGCGTCAATTTTGCATGTCAAGTATTAATATATAACAAAATATTTACAAAACATTAGGATTGAAAAATTTCCTGCAGGATTGAAAAACTAATTACTTGTGATTGCAAACTAGTTGTTACCATTAGAATTCGTCGCAGTGAAGTGATAAATAGAGATGATTTCAAGCTCTCTTAAGGTTAAGTTGCTTTTTATGCAGGTTATTTAAAGAAAATGAAGGAAATTCAATTTGCACTTCTGTCATTTTTATAGTTACTGAATTAAAAGAAAGAATTACAACCTTCAATAAGTTACTTTTAATTTCAATCGGATTGTTCTGGAAATTAAATAAAATTAGAAGAAAATCACAAAAATTAAACAATCGCAATATTTCATGTTTTATGTTTCGATTGGAAGATAAACAAAAATAAAATTTCGAATTCGGGATTTTTTGTTTCAAAAGTGTACGTCAATTAACTGCTACGAGTACGTGTAGTTGTGCAAACGTGATGTGGTATATTTATATTTGGTCAATTTCACCCACATACTTATTTGTAAAAGTAATTCTACTATAATTCAATATCTGAGAGAAATCTGAAACTTGAAATCTGACGTTTGTTGTTGGCAAAAATATACATATTCCAAGTTTAGATAGTTTAAAAATGGTATGTGTTTAGCTTATTAAAATATATAAGGCTTAAATATGTTTTGTAATATACGTTGGAAAATTTAATTTTATTAAAATCCATTTTAGGTCCACTTTGCCAATTCAAACACTGCTGAAACACAAATGTCGGAGATCGGTTCTAACACGCAAAATGATCGAGGAGACGGTAAAAATTTTGTAAAATTCAATTAACAGTAGCATTTTTTACATAACCTTTGAGGGTAACTTTTGTTCATCTAAACATCGCTCGAAGTTCGAAAGCAAATTTTAATATCAATAACCTCGTTCAATCTATTAAAAGATTTTGTATGTTAAAGGCACTGAAAATTTGTGTTGACTTTTCGATACATGTGATATAAAAATAGATTTTGTTTCCGGCATAAGCGCCTATTACACGCAATCACTGTAAAAAGACTATAATTTCAGGGGAAATGATTCAGATCACTCCAGATGATGCAATATATTTCACACAAGCTGGTAATGAACTCGTAGGAATTGTGCACATATTAAATACTACGATAAATCAAATAACTTATAAGGTATTGTCTGAAATATCGAAATCGAACAAGTATTTTAACCATATATATGCTAGATAAAGACTACGTCACCAGAAAAGTTCCGTGTGAGGCCAAGTACGGGCATTTTAGTTCCAGGAGCCCAAGCAATAATCAACGTTGTACTATTGCAAGGACAACAAATACCTTCACTCATCAAAGACAAATTTCTTATCATGTGTATTTCAATTCCAACTGACGCAGACACGTCTGTGGATGGGCTTGCAGAAATTTGGAAAAACACACCAAGCAGCAGTCCATCTGTAGAACAGCACCGTTTAAAATGCGCACTACCAGTAGCTGCACCAGGTGATAAATCCGGTCGTCCTAATGGTACCATATACACTATGGACGGTGATCAACAAACTCATCGCATTTTCTCAACGGTAATTTCGAATATAACCATATCTTTTGTTCTATTATTGAATTGTTCCTTCTAGCTAAGTCAGCTAACAGAAACAGCAGACCAACTGGAGACACAAATAAAATCAGTTAAAAAAATCCAGTACATTTCTATAATATTTTTCTTAGTACTGGTCATAGGCCTTGCGCTGTTTTTGAAACTAGAAATCAATAGGCACGCAACTGAAATGTGTTTGCCAGATAGAGGATAATGATATTTTGGTCTTGATTCATTGAAGGCCACAAATTTTCGATGAATTCAGTCTATATTAAACCTAAGAATTTCCAAGAAATGCCTTTTTATACTGTTCCATCAAACCATTATTGCAGAACATCGAGAATTCTATAACTTAACTGTAAATAAATAACTTGTAAAGGTTTATCCAATGTTAAAGAGTATATTTTCGTGTATTTCTGTTATATATACACCCATATAAATATATGTTTTTAATAATAATGTTGATGAATGAAGTAAATGCTGCATCAATAAATCAAATGTTTCTTAAAGCTGATAATTATTTCCTCTCAGTCCATGGGTTATTGGCCAATCATTGCAAAAACAAATCAAATTGTAATTATGTCCAAATCTTTTAAACATACAACGAATTGTTTACACATCAAGTGACCAACATGACGGTGACAAAAATCCGTATTGGTTAAACGATTCAACTGAAGTTGATATCAAATCGCATAACACAATCACAAACGCAGCCAACTTTCGTATAGAGAAAGCTTTCAAATGCGGCATTCCCAGGTCAAATCCCATCCAATTTGTTTCATTTTTTTCTTGTTTGACATTTGTTTCTGGCATTGAGCCACGCATACTACTTTCATTCGATGTCGACTATGCTTCTAATTTACGCACACCGTCACATCTCACGCCATCTCCCGTTAAGTGATGTACAATGAGTTGAAGTTTTCTCATGTTTGAGTAGAACGGCGATACTGTCGAATTCTTCCAGGTGTTCGAATAGCCCTTACGGATAACTATTGAATTAGGAAGACAAGAAAAAGTTAATAAGGTAAATATAGTTTCCATTTTTGAGATCACAAAATATAAACGAATTTAGTGTTTCAAATTTGATAACCGTATTTAGTGAAAAAAAGTTATGTACAAAATTAGCCACAAAACTGAGTTACAAATGAGATTGTACGCGACAGACAACAATGGCTGCCATCTTGCCTAATGTAATTGCAGCGCCAAACAGTGATAATTTTATGAACATATTTAGTGAAAAACTTTAAGCTTAGTGCAGCCCCCTGGATTTGAAGATAATAATTAGACTGGCAATTTTTAAGCAATTTTTAATTTGTAATTTTCAAATTCGTGGGCATACAATGTTTTTATTAAATTTAACAAAAAAATTTTCAATTAGTAAATTCCAAATAAATTTGCTATTTTCCATCAAGGAATATTGCCAAATCCTTTCATGAGCTTTACGTGAGATGGTTGGTTTCAATTCATCTAAAATTAAGGATTTTAGTCAGTTACCATTGGGGAAACTTAAAGTTATGAGAAAATCAACGAAAATGTATGTACCCAATATTCGAATGCTATTTGTTCCCGTCATTTTTATATGATTGAGCCTCTTGTGTTTAGTAAAAAACCCGTTTTTATTTCAGACATAAAAAGATGACATCAAAGACAACTGAAATTGAGATTAATGTAGAAAATTTGAAAGATTTGCAAACATATTTTGAGACATTCAAAGACATAGAAGGTGGTGAGCACAACATTCAAATACTTCCTAATAGTGAACAGGAAGACGATGATGATGATGATGATGAGAGGACATATATGGTAGATGAGGATGGAAATTATTATTATCGAACTGTGAAAAATCCCGAACCAGTACGTGTGAAATCGCCACCAGTTGATGACTACACCGATGGACAGGATCAGGATGCAGAGGATTTTCTAGAGCATTCTGTCATTAAACGAGTTGTAGACAAAAACAACTTGAAAATGGTTGAATCCAGTTCTAAAGGCGAGGAAGTAAGTTATGTTCTTATAATGGATGATGCGCAGAAATCTGATGAGAATGATAATAATGATGGAATTTATGAATTTGATGAAGCTGAAGAACCCGAAAATGAATTGGAAAAGACCGATATTAAACCTGAAGAAATTAAACTAATTTCAAAGAAAAATACTAATGCTGCACAGTTGCACATGTGCAGCTATTGTTCATATACAAGTCCAAAGCGATATTTACTGGCTCGTCATCTTAAATGCCATTCTGAAGAACGTCCACACAAGTGTTCGGTTTGCGAACGTGGATTTAAAACCATGGCTTCTTTGCAAAATCATATTAATACGCATACTGGTAATAAACCTCATCCTTGTAAACACTGTGATAGTTCATTTACCACATCTGGGGAATTGATTCGCCATGTGCGATATAGACATACTCACGAGAAACCGCACAAATGTACAGAGTGTGACTATTCTAGTGTGGAGCTAAGTAAATTGAAACGTCACATTCGTTGTCACACTGGCGAACGTCCCTATCAGTGTCCCCACTGCACTTATGCATCTCCTGACACTTTTAAATTGAAACGACATTTACGAATTCATACCGGAGAAAAACCATACGAATGTGATATCTGTCATGCTAGGTTTACACAGTCGAATTCCTTGAAGGCTCATAAAATGATACACAGTGTGGGGGATAAACCAGTTTTTCAGTGTGAACTCTGCCCAACCACATGTGGAAGGAAAACGGATTTACGGATTCATGTACAAAAGCTTCATACTTCAGATAAACCTCTTAAATGTAAAAGATGTGATAAATGCTTCCCAGACAGATACAGTTACAAAATACATTCAAAAACCCATGAAGGTGAAAAGTGTTTCAAATGTGATTTGTGTCCCTATGCCTCAATTAGTCTGAGGCATCTTGAATCACATATGCTAATTCATACAAATCAAAAACCGTTTGTTTGTGAGTTTTGTGATCAAGCTTATAGACAAAAACAGCTTCTTAAGCGCCACATAAACATATATCACAATGCAGACTATGTTCCTCCCGTACCTAAAGAAAAAACTCATGTGTGCCCTCATTGCAAACGTTGTTTTAGACATAAAGGAAATTTAATTCGTCACATGGCTCTACATGATCCCCAATCTGGTGCAAAAGAAGCAGCCCTCGCCTTAAAATATGGGCGTATGAAACGCATTGATACTACCGACGAGCAAAGTACTGAGGAAATGGAAGGTTTTGATGAAAATGACGACTCCAATTTTCAAAATGTTGAAATGGTGCACGAAGAACTTGAAAATGAACTTAGAGATATGCAAGAGATATCTGTTAAACAAGAAGAAAATTATGTTTCAATCGAAGGTGAAGATGGGCAACAATATGTTGTGCTCGAAGTAATTCAAACAGATGAAGACGAGCATGTACCAACTATTCCAGATTACATTTTGTCAGGTAGCATAACAATATTTTGCTTAATTTTTAATTTGATTAAACAATAATTTCTTTGTAGACTTCTCCGAAGAAGTAATAAACACACTGCGAACAAGTAAGAAGTTGCGCACAGAGTCGGAAAAAGAACTTTCGGATGACAAAAATATGAGAAATTGTTTTGGATTTGATGTAAGGATTACTTTCTTCCTACTTCGCAACATTATGATAATTAAGAGCCTTCTCAATTTTAGGAAGATGAGCAAGTAATTGACGATGATGAAGATGAGAGGCACCACAAAACTACAATCAAGCTTTTACATATGAATGATTGAGTTATGTAAAAATCTGTTCAAACAATATCGAATGTAGCTCCTTTCTCGAGCTCAAGTCATTGGATTCCAAAAAAGTAGATAAATAAATAATTTAATAACCACTTTAAAATGAAAGTAGTTTCAAACTGATATGTTCGCTTTCATAATTGCTTGAATATTATTTCATTATAGTGAAACCATATTTTTGAATGGGGCATTGTTTTACACGACAATTAAAGACCAAAACAGTAACAATTTTCATTACCAACTTTCATTGACTGACATATGTTACAATTACTACATCGTCTATATCAACGTAGCTCGTGGAATTTCACAATTGCCGTTAAAATAAAATGGATCGATGTTGTACCAAAAAGAGTATCCAAGTTATATATCTAAAACTATACTATCCTATTTGTTTCCTGAGATTTTGATTAAAACGCCTCCATATTTATTATTTTGCTCTTTCAAAAGCTAGGATGAAACGAAATATTTTTTTCCAAATACAGTTCCTTTCATACGCACCATACCACCATGCATAGTCTGATTAACATGACAACATAAAAGACGCATAATTTTTGAGACATAAAATTTTCTAAAGTAACAACTCATTCACAATGAACGAACTCTACATTTCAAAAGCACGAAAAACTTGCCAATTTGAAACAAAACAAATAAAAACATTTTGCGAGCTGAAATCAGAAGAGTGAGGATAAGCTAGAAAACTGACCAAACGCTTAATATAATATTTAACAAGAAACAACTGAATACATTTTGCTGAAGTTCAAACCGGGAATTGTATATTATAAATAAAGATTTTGCTGTAATTTTTCCATTCTTTTATTGCCAGTTGGGTTGTCAGCACGTGGCAGAGATATTCAAAGCAGCCAAGAAATTACGAACATATTTTCAACATAAAACGTATCATATATTCATGTATCGCTTTTTGTGATTGCTAAAAAAATCAAAATTTAGTAATTTTCGTGAAAAAAAGTTTGTTTTGAAATAAAAGTGAGTAGTGCGAGAAGTTATTCAAAAGCCAAGCTATTTATTAACTTCATAAACATATTATTTAATAAAGTTTTAAATTGTGTATAGAGTGATATTCTTAACGGTCAAAAAATTCATTGGAAAACATGAGAAATACCAAAAGAATCATGAAATGCCTTTGAAATTTATCTTATCATAATTTAAATGCTTAATCTAGCTTTCACTCTTCTTTCAAGCTTGTAAAAATTGTAGTCAGCATAACAGTTTTTCGCTTTAGTCGTCATTTGTACTGAGATGTAGCGTTACAACAACTTTTGAAGTGTGTAAACTTTTAAATTGCTTATGAATTTAGAGATGAAGCTTTTATGATGTAATTCGAATTTGGTGAACAGGTTATATTTCCTATAGTTGTAACGATGAAAGTATGATACAACATGGACTTATACTTAGTTATATTTGCAGCTTATTAATTGTTTTAACTTCACCGCACGCAAAAATTCATTAGCATTTGTTTGCTATATACGCTCACGAATATTTCTTAAATATTTTCTCGTTTTGCAAGATCTCATTTCCACTAGTTTCATCATAAGGTCTTAAGTTTCTCTTTTATTTAAAATAAATTCAATATTAATAACTACATGCCTCAATGGCTCAACATTTCTCGTTAACGATGTTTTCGCAAACTTGAAAATGAAAACAATTATACTGAAACATGGTCAAAAGAATATATGTATAATGTTAACATAGCCACAATTTTTGCATTGTCAACAAATTTACCTATTTCAGTATTTAACAGCCTATTTTTTTATATGGTTACACTTTGCTTCTTTTCTTTCTGGCTTTTAGTTTAAATTTTGCAGTGAGTACGTTTAATAACAGAAAATTTTTATAAGTAAGGGAGTAAGTACCTAATTCACAGAAATTACAGCGCAGTTAGATTATGAGCAATTATTTTAATAGATATCTGCGTTGATCACTTACCTATGTCTGATGATTTTTCTTTCAGAAGCGGAAATGGCGTCGACAGAGCTGATAATACATTATCCATGGAAATGCGGTAAGGATATGAAAGCGGGCCCAGAAGGTTCTCATGAAATGAATATTACCCAAATGCTTCAAAAAATGGCAAGCAGAGAATTGAGGGAGGACGAAAAATCTCGCGAACAATGTCTTGCAACATTCAGAGAGTGGATAAGGAAAAATGAGGATATAAAAAATATTCGCGAAGACGATTCTTTTCTTCTAAGGTTTCTACGTGTGAAAAAGTTTAGTGTCCCTATGGCCCAGCAAACGTTATTGAAATACTTAAACTTTCGGAAAAAATTTCGACATTTATCCCATAATTTAAACGTTTTTGATCCAGCTTTACAGGATGTTATAAATAGCGGCTACATATTTCCATCTCCTATACGGGACAAATTTGGACGTCGGGTTATTATAATGAATCCGAAGCTTTTTAACACTGACTTGTACTCAAATGTTGAAGTAGCAAAGGCCCACTTAATCATCTATGAAACGCTGCTCGAACAAGACGAGAATCAAATTTTGGGTCTGGTTCACGTTTGCGATTTCGGTGGAATGCCTCCAAAATTCATAATGCAATGGAATCCAACAGAGTTTACACGCTTGCTTCGTTGGGGTGAGCAATCGGTCCCAATAAGGCACAAAGCCATTCATCTGGCAAATATTCCACAGTCAATTAAATGGATTGTAGATTATGTTGTTTCTCGACTATCTCCAAAAATGAAAGATCGTTTTCAAACTCACGTTACGATTGATGATATGGTAAAGAGCGTTGACACTGAATGTTTACCTAAAGAAATGGGGGGAAAACTACCTATGAGTGAGATGGTCATGGATTGGAAAGATCAATTGCAAAAGAGCTCTGAAATGCTCTTAAGTCTGGACTATATGCAAATTTTAAATGACAAAGGTATTATTAAAAAAACGAATGGAAGTAGTTTATTAGAAATGGATAACTTGCAAGGAACTTTCCGGAAATTAGATTTTGATTAATTCTATGCTGTTATTCTGAATGCAGACTTCATTATTTAACTTCGCATCGTTTTGAAAGGTATCACGTTGAAAGGTGAAAAGTATTAGGCTTTGCGTGAATCACGCAAATGTATTTTTTTTTTTTATTTAAAATGTAGATCGGGAATTTATGTTTATATAAAGTTTTGCGTTTGTGAATAAAAAATATATATATAATTTAAAAATGGTATTTATATTTAATAGACTAATTTGACTTTTAGAAATATTTAAACTTTAATTTCCAATATATCACCCAACCCAACTTTACATGTTCTTCATTAGAACTAAATAAAACTTACTAGGGCATCTTCCACTAGTGCTAATTGATTATTGATTACGGCTGATTACATAGTTAACTTGGAAATGTCTCCAGTAACGAATGGTGTATTAGAAAAATTTACAACTGTTCCAACAAAGTATCAAAATGGTTCCACAATGAAATTTCATTGAAGAGCCTTACCCCCTCCATGCGCGAGATAGTTCGATTACGCACCCCATAAACAAGATAGTTAGGTTGGATCTTACCCATCGTTAAAGACATATCAATGAGAGCTTTTCCACCTCTAAGTTGTTCCTGCGTTGGAGTAACATCCGTAAAGTTTCCTATGTCATAGTTAAATAGTTCTGAGAGAAACATTACTAATAGTTATTTATATAATTAACCTATGAAGCCAATAGTCAGAGAAGAATGTTTTGGAATGAATGAGCATCCACTCTCATAACTCCAGCCTCGCCCTTCGTAGATTTGTCCGTCACCACCAATCAGAAAATTATAGGGAATACTTATATTGAAACGCAAGGCATAGTATTTCTAAAAGAGATTCTTAGATGTATGAAACGTGAAATTTATTGTTGTCAATTAACCTGCATTGATCTAAGAATATCAATACACGTTATGAAATCGTTGCAAGGTCCATGTCCAGTTTGATATATTAGGATATGTATAACATTCTCGTTTCTAATTACATGACCTTGAGAAACATTTCGCATAAAATTCCATATCTCATTATTAACCAATTCGAATTCGGCAAGAATTCTTGGTGTTCGATCTGAAATGAAAAAATTCCATTTGATATAGAATTCCGAAACTAGCTTGCATTTCTCACTTTGCTGCATTAGCAAGTAGCTTCCAATAAAAATTCCAGATACAAGAATAAATCCCAATCCCAGCGCTGCAATACTTATATTTCTGCTCCTTTCTGGCTGTTTGATAAGAAGTGGAGTTTTCTCTCCATATATTTCTTGGTAATCGTCCCCTTTTGTAACATATCCTTTTCCAGAAACGAGTTGTAAGTTCCGATTTTCCGATGTTGCTTCTGATAATATAAAATATGTTGTATTTCTGAACCAGAAATAGTACCTACTGCACTGTCGGAAAAATTTCGGATAATTTTTTGCGCTCAATATTATACCATTTGTCTAGCAAAAAGATTTGCTTATAGAATAAATGTTTATATAACTACTGTTCAGGCAAGCATTTTAGAAGCTTTATAGAATATTTAATAAATTTGATTTGGTAATACATATTTGAAGATTTCTAAGCGATATATCATATAATTATAACGTTAACAGAAGTATTTCGGTTCGTATGGGTTGAAATTGGCATTCGTCAAAGGGGTATTATTCGTTATATTCAAATCATCTTATCATCAGCAAATTAACTCAAATAAAAACCAAATTCTTAAAAAATGGCTATTCAGCAAAGTCAACACAAAAATTACAATATCTTTACCTTTCATTGTGTCAGTTTCAGGTATGCGATTGGTTGAAAAAAGACAAAGTGCTATAGATCCCAATATATACTCGAAATCATAACCATTCCTTGATAGATTCTTTATCAAGAAATCTATCTTTGAAACGTTTCCTTCTTACATAATATAAATAATAGAAATGTAATCTCTTAACTGTTTTACTTTTTAATTATTTTTGTCGAATATATGCTACTATTACTTAAATTTTTAAAGTTTTTTACCCACAAACAACAAAATTGTGATCAGAGATATTTATCAAAGTTTTAGACATAATTTTTCGCTGTCTCATCGAATATATGGTTATCAGTAAATTAAAGAAAATTTTGAATCTTAGTTTAATAAGAGGCACTAACAGCATCACTTAGTACGGACGGCTGTGATAACAAACTGATCTTCAGAAACAAATAATTCTAAATTATAGAGTCGCTTCTTATCTGTGTCGTAGCTTTCGAAAGATAAGATTAGAGACGCACGAAAAATTTAATTTTCGATTACTTATTCGTTTTGTAAACAATGCAGAATACACGAGCGCTTTTCAGTGAACATTTTTTTGTTGCAGACATTAAGTAAAAATAATGATCGAAAAATGTTTGAAGAAGGACTAGAAAAGCTAACATACATTGTTTGAGTCGTAAACTTTGTTTTTATATGAGTTCAATCATTTATCATCAGATAAAATATCTTCACAGCCTTTCTGTACTTGAATTTGCAATATATATTGACAAAATACTATATTGCATTTGAAAATAAATTTTATTATTCTTTCAATACTTTTTTAAATTTTCTATTTATCTACATATCATACAGGCAATTGGATAACTTGAAATGTCAATTTATCGCAACCAAATATCGTCCACTAAATTTTTACCATATAAATGTTTCGCGTCTAAGGACTATTAATTGTATTGTGCAAAATATTCTTGATTTTGAATGCTTCAAGCAATGGTTAAATGAGACCATTGCGTTCATGTAGAAACAAAAATTTTATATTTCACTAAGGACTACATTATAGTATTAACTTTCAACGATAGTTTTGAATCAAACTAATTTTAAAGTATATCTTTCATTATTTAATCCACTCACTCAAAACATCATACTTAATCTCAAGTATTTCAATCTAAAATATTATTAAAACTGCATCACTTGTACCGCTCACTATTTTCAGCACTTTACACTTTTGATGAAAGAATCAAGGAACAAACAAATTATTTTTTTGCTCAAACATTTCAGATGAAAGTTGTATTGTAGTCTCACAAGTTTTTGATTTTCTTCCTCTTAGCCGGAATCACGAATATTTTACATTTATGTTCTTTAAAACTCCATTCACAATTAGTTTTATTGAGTGAAAATGTAGTGTAAAGCTATTTGTACGCTTTATAAATTTGCCATGCACAAAATCCTGCTGCCATAAGAGTTATACTTCTGTGAAAGTATTTTGCCTTTGTGTTTTCTGTATAGCCTAAGACAATTGGCGAGGAGAAGTCATTCAAATTAGGTACTTTAGATAATTTAATTGGGTCCTTTTCAATCTAAAAAGATAAATTGTGATAAAAGAGGTTAGTATTCATGTTTTAAATAAAATGAACATAATTTCTGTGTTTATTTACTTGATATTGGCAACAAGGATCGTAGTTCCAAGACACGGTGTACAACCCAGTACAAAATATGGATACTGCACAAACTGGAGCACTAAATAATGGTCGTTCGGGCCAAAGGATTCCAAATGCAATAGACGTCAATCCGGATACCACTGCTGTTTTGTGAAGACAATTGCCAACTGTAATCCATCTACCTGTTTCTTCTCCTAATCTTGTCGGCTCTATGATTATGTAATTCACTTTAGCTTCAAGTGCTTTTTCCAATTCTGCCTCGAACGTTTCATGTGCATTTTCACTATCATATATTTCACGGATGACATGTGTGGTTGGTATCTTCGTTTCACTAATAATCAAGCAAAAAGCAAAATGAGACGATCAATTGTATTGTAGAAATACAAATTCAAACATTATAAAAAATCACATCGAAAAACTATTTTTTTAACTCGTTTCGCACTCACATCATTGAGCAAATTCTTTCAAGAGATTTTTCACCGAAAAACTATTTGAATTAAATATTATCACAAAAGATTTTCATTTATTTCCATCAGATATTGACTTTCATTTATTGGACGTAAAGAAGCTTTACTTGATGCAATAAATTCAATAAAAGTTCAAGGTTATGTCAAACTTCCCAAAAGTTAATCTTATAATCACTGTAATTTCACATCGTTTTTGTGAAAAATTCCCTTATGAAACAGCCAAGAGAATTTTTCAGTTCCCTACATTATTAAAACAATTTTAAAGTCAGAAAATTTTACAGACCACGAACTCCAATAATAAACCAATCATATGCATGGCTCTTCTATCAACATTAGTAGCTGCTTTTTGTAGTTTGAAGAAGAATTGGTGCCCATGTGATGTGATTTTTCTAAAATTTCAATTATTTCAAGCGGCGAATGTGTGACTATACCTGTCATCTGTATTCTTGGCCATCTTCCTCTATACTTTGCTTTGCGTGAAGCAAATGTTGTGAATGAATTCTTCCTTAAAGTAACCGGGTTCATGAGTTGACAGCATTGCAATCTCCAGCTGATTCCGATTGCCACATACGAAAACTATCTAATAAAACTACCTTACCGTCGTTAATTACGGGAGAAAATGTTGGATGTATTTTACTGGAATTATTCATATAATTCTTTTGTAAACAATTTTGTTTTAAAATTACTTTAAATTTATTCGAACAAATTATCTTATTTATAGTACATTTACAAGTGGTGAAGTTTAAAGAAATTAATATTTCGACTAGCTTATTCAAAATTTCAAGCTATAAAAATATTATATATTTTTATTTTGTCGCTGTAGCACCTTGATTTATTTCTTCTTCATCGTCTTGCGGTTTGTTAAAATTCAGTGAACTAAAATCACCCGTATGACATGAAATTGTAGGAATCTCCAAGCTGGAAAATCCTTTGTAGTCAGTAACAATTGGTTTGATTGGCGACGGAAGAAGATCCTCTGTAGGTAAATCGGCTTCAATTAATGATCTTGTTTCCGTATGCTCGCTATGCAGCTCCGTTGACTTTGGACTGTGTTTTTCCTTTTTTTTATCCTCTCCTGTTTCTGTTGTTTTTTTACCCAAAGGATCGAACTCGTGTAAATCTGATTTTAAAGTTGTATTTAATTCATCAGCTAAACTATTTTCACCACTTAAGTCCGATAAGTCAAAATCATAGTTAATATTAGTCAAACCGCCAATGAATTCAGCGGTGTTTACAATATCGTCCGGAGTTATAAGACCATCCAAGGAAACACCGTCATATTTATTGTATTTCAATGGGGTTGAATTAAGACCTTCTACCGAGCTGCTCGTTGATATTGGTGCGTCGTTTGAAACCGTTTTTAAGTCATCAACACTACTACCATTGGTCTTTACATCCAACAATTCCGTCGTTAGCTTTTGAACATCGCTAGATTTTTCACCTTTCAAACTTTCACTAATATTGGTTGTTGTAAGTAAATTGCTATGGAAATGATCATGGTTGATACTAAAATAGGGAACGACTGGCTCGTCGACTGAAGAATCAGATAATTTCAATTTCTCTACTTGAGCTTGTATGTGGGGCGGAGTACTTATCGGCCGAATTGTACAAGGAGCTGATTCTAAACAAGATTGTACTTTTTGTATAACTTCATCCTGGTAATAGAAATTCTTATTATTGAAAGTGTTTCGTATGAAATGTCATATTACCTTAAACGTATCTATATCATTATGTAATATATCACACTCATCCAAAATTTTTCTATTTTTTTCTTGAAGCACCTTTAGTTTTTCTATACTCTCAGAAATAGAATGCAAACTCTCACAAGCAGATAGAGCACTTTCCCAAGCAGAGTTGTAAATTTTTTCTCCAGACATTAGCAAATTAAATTCTTCTGGAGGCATCGAAAGACTTTCTGCTGTTAAATTTTCAATGAAAGAGACGGCACAACACTGTAATGGTGACTAGTTTAAGCACCAGGTTAAACCAATTTTTTAATTTTACCAAATTTGTAAAGTAGTATCCACCTTCCCCACTCATAAGTCTTGTTGCGTTACTAAACCGCGTGATAAAATTGATGTTGCTATGCAATCGGACTGGATTTCCTTTTAAAACCACAAAAATTAACGCTGGTAAAAATTCGTCAGCGCTCGCAGGTCCACCTGATATATGCTTAAGTAAATCAAATATTTTTCTGCAGCATTTAATGATACATGCCAACTTTTCTTGGGGTGTGTAAAAAGAGTCCATTGCCACCAACTCTGCACAATATTTTGATAAACTGTCAATTATTTTCAACAAAGACTTACACTTTACCGGTAATAGCATTATACACGAAATCTCTGCATTCTGAATCTATTTCGTTAATGCTACATTGCAAATGTTTTGCATCAATCCAACTAAGTTGCCTTATTCGTGATTGTATCTTACAATCATTTTCTTCGTCCGATGTGAAATATGGTGAAAAAAGAAACCTGGAAGGATTCAGTTGAAGCATATTTAAAACAAAAGCATACATGTGCACCTATGATTACGATTCATTATGATTTTTTCAAAAATGTCCAAACATTCATCTCTTATCTCTTGTGGAACTATAGCATATCTAGAATCTGAATTAACTATTTCTGACAATTTCATATAGCTTGATTGCACGGTTTCCGTGAGATCATCGATATTTTTCGCACCGTTGCTGTGAAAATAGTCTTGTATTACATTGTCTAATCTCCTAATATCATTTTTGAGTTTTATTTTCGCCTCATCCGGAATTTTCAATTCTTTTAAATCAATATAGATTTCATGCTCAAATCCATCTTGAATACTTGGTTTTTCAACAGGTTTAGATGTGGCTACGGATATTAGTTTTAATTTTAGTTAGAAAACGCAATTCTAATACTTTTGAAATGTGGAGCCTTTTGAAAAACAGACAATAATGAACTTTTTTTTAAAATTCGTTTATCTTCCTTTTCTCCCCTTTGCGGTGAAAATTGTTTCAATGTTTGACTGCCGAGAAACGTTTTAGATGCTGAGGATGTTGATGGTATAGCTGAAGATTTTGTAGAAACAGGACTAAGTTTTGTTGAACTAACAGCATTTGATTCTGCAATTAAAGTGAATTAATTTATAGTACTTGCAAAGCAAACCACTGGTCATCTAACGCTTTTGATCTCGTTGTTGTGGGTTCCTCTCCCGAAAACATTTTGAACAAAGTCCATCGAATTGCGCCGTTCCATAAAATCCACAGCCTTTTCGACATTTTAAATCATTTTCATCAATTCTTAAACTAGGCGGATTCCTTGAATACATTATTAGATTTCTGCAATTTTACAATTTATGTTTGAGCTTCTTTTTAGCCTCAGTGCGGCAAAGCTATATGTGTCATTGATAATATGTAAAATAATTTGGAAGGCTTTTATACTTTTCCTCAAAAAATCACTAAACTATCCAACAGTTCGCAACATAACAAAGTATGAAATATCAAAATGACATAAATGACACATCGATAGGAAGTATGAGTATCATTGACAGCTGGAAAGCCATGGTTCATCCATGGTTGTCATTTTAAATGATGTGTTAACTTAATAAATACTTATAAATCTTTTATTATTATGTATTATTCAAATTATATTTCAAATCAATATGAGTGAAGAAAAATTTCATAAATAACATAAGTCTGAGTAAAAACGCATGGATTCCTATAAACATCAAATTCAAAATTGTTCGTGTGGTTTGGAAATTTTGTGTTACACGAAATTGGTCTGCAGCCACCTTGTGGGGAACAGAGTGTTAACTTAACATTAGCCCGGCTACTAGCAGAATTAGATATATAGTCGGCGTATATTTTAAATTTTGCTCAATTTATTATCAATTGTTTTCTTATGTTTTCTATACAATTATCAATAATTTATAAATCATATCACAAAAGTCACTTCGTTTGCTGAGCAAAGCACATAGAACTGTTTGCTACTCTTGGAAAATCATGGGATTTTTGAAAACAATGAATTTTTCATCGCATTATCATACGGAAAAGGATTCTGGTGGGGTTGTAAGACAAATTTATGAAGGGAACATGATGGCAGATGATTTATTAGTCAAATATAGGTATTCTTGAAAAAAGAAACAGTAAAATAAAGAGCAGCAGTAAGCTCACAGTGGTTATAACCCAAATTAAGTAATCGGAAATACGTAAAATGATTCTTTATTAAGTTTTGTTCATAATTTTGATTTTAGTTTTGATTTACAATTTATTATGTTTTTCAAAAGGACAAGACCAATAACTACCTATTTTAATAATTAATTTACTATATAAGGTAATAAACAATTTATATCTTGTTTCACTTAACTGCGATTACGTCAGTCGTACAAATACCATAATTACCACTTTTAATGACCGTTTGAATATACACACTTTCAACGATTTAATATTATGATTTTTCAATTTAAGTGAGGTACACAAATTTCGTTAGGATTTTTTGTTGTGAAAGTACGTTCTCCCATATTGCATTTTTATGCGTATATATCCTTCTAAGCATAATTCAATTGTTACTTTCCGTAAGTCAGTAATACGGCGTTAACATTTTTACTAACAAAATGGAGTAATTATGGTCCTACTGTCCAAAACTAATCTATCCAAAGACTTTTTATTTTTAATTCTAATGTAAAATATCCGTGATTTTTTATTCGTATGAAAAATTTAATTCGTTTCTATTAAATGGTAAATATTATCAACACTTCGCTCTAAAAATTATGTAGTATCTACGTGTTTTTACTATGTTATGTAATGGACAGATAAGTTTCACCTAATTGCCTTGCATATAATATCATAAGCTGTTCAATTAAAAGTAACAATTTTCCTTAAACATTTTTTCAATGGAAAAAATTTTTAAATTATTTACCAGTTTTAATTCCTTAACACAAAACATTATCTCAAATATTGCATTAGAAATATGGTCTCAAAAATAGTTTATGTAAACGATAATAAGCTCTATTCGTTTATTTATAAGATCGACACATATCTGCAAATTCAAATGTGTGACTTCTATTTGTTACAAAATTTGTTTTTAAAAACAATGCAGTAACGTTTCGAAAATAAATTATCACTTATTGATTTTTCAAAAAAAAAATTTCACTTCAAAAGATAATATTATCTATATATACTTTCTAATCGTTTAAAATAAAATAAAGTTAAATACGATCCTCATATAAATATTTTATTTTATAAAATTCGTATTTAGCTGGTCTGAATATTTTTACGTTTCTTATTATTTAAAATTCTTGCGTACAAGTTTCATATCATATCATAAGTATTGGTACTAAGGGTTTCACTGAATCACTTAATACATTTAGGATCTCCCTAGTAAAGAATTAACGACTCTTTCATCAAGATCTCGAGCATTCAAGTTAATAAAATAATAGGCCAATACATATATTGGAAATCAGATCAGTCTCCTTTTATATGAATGAATTCAAAATTTTCATGTAAAATTTGAAAATACAGCTATCTCTTGCAGATATCGTTATTTTTAGTCTTATTATGTATTTTATAATTCTCTGATGTTAATATTATTACAATTGATTAAATTATGCCTTCATTTACACCAGTATCTAGTAAAACGAGTGTTCAAAAAAATATATTTCAAATAATTGACTCGATTTCCACCGAATGTTCGCTGCATTTAACATTATGTTGATTTATTAAATTAACTGGAATCGACTCCCCTGCCCCTTCTATTGATCATTTTCTTACTCTTATATTATTTTAAAAATGTTGATACACATTTTATTTTTATATATTTTACAAACTCCCAAAAGAACGTTCTAAGTAAGAAAGATGATTTGTTGTTTCTATTTTTAAGCTTGGAATACATTATTACGAAAGTCAACTTGTCAGTTTGCCACCAACATAAGGGTATATAAAAATCATGAGCACCCTAAGTGACGAAATAGATTGTTTGGTTTATTTGAAATCTCAGCTAGCTGAAATATTTCAACCCAGCTACAAGAAGAAATTTCTCAATAAAGAGTTCCGAGTCTAATACAGCTATATGAGCCGCTCTGCCAATAAGGGCATTAGCTGTATGTGGAAGGGCATGGTGTACATCGAATCTCGCAAGAGTTAGTTCAGGCCTGGCTAGCATTGGAGCGATTATATTGTGTACCATTTCTCTGCAAACAAACAAGGAATTTTTGATTAAAGACAAACTATGTGTGTGTGGTTAAAAATACCTATAAACACTTCCCAGATTCGAATTGTCCCTGATTGCAGCTTTGCATAGTTCTAGACGGGCCGAATGTGGTGGAACATATCTATCTTGACTGGATCCGCATAATAATACATTTTTGAAATGATGCAAGGTACTTCGTTGACTTAGGCGATATAAAAAGCTTTGTCGCAGGTCAGTCGCGTCCCTTAAACAGAGCTGTAGAAGGCTTCCAGATTTTTTCCACTTTTGCATGAACCACATGCCTTATTGAAACAAACAGAATAAAAGAGAGGAATAACATTTTGATTTTTGTTTCTTTACCCATGTTGACAAGACCACTAGAATTGTACAACGTTCCTAGATGAGGTCCTGACAGCGATAAAAATGTGTGTAGTCTAGGTAATAACGGTCGCATCTGTGGTCTAGCGAGAGCAGATCGAACTATAATCGTTCCAAGTGAATGTGCAACAAAGGATATACGGGCAGGATTGAGTCCACATGTTTCTATGTGATAAAGAATCTCTGCCACAAGTCTATAACAAATGAGGGTATTTATTTATGAAAATTTAAGATATACAATTCATAGCTTTACACGAGTTTACCTATCAGTCATCGTATCGAAATCAGAAAATGTGTCTCCTTGATTCCGTTCTGACATCAAAAACTCTAGATGAGCTCCTGGAAGGCCCAACTCAAGATATGTTCGTACAAGTCGTAAATCGGCGGAATTTCCGTCTAAACCATGGACGCAGATAATTAAATGTAATCCGTTTGGAGAGAAGGCACGATATTCGTCACTAATGTGAAAATACGGCAATTGTGAGGCTAGTTTTTGGTAATCTGAGTAAATTGCCCCGTTGTATTTGATTTGTTTACGGAACTCCTCGCGGCACTTTTCGAATTCTAACAGAGACTCTAATGTTGATTCTTGATGTTTTCTTTTGAGATGCTTGTGGGATCTATTGCTGTCATTTCTTGAGCAGACGTGGTAGTTTTCTTTTTCTTCATCTTCAATAATTTCAGGATCTTCATCCCCATTTGTTAAACTCCCTGTTAGTTCAGAGCTACTTTGAGACTTCAACACAGGCTTACAAGAAGGCTTGAGTGCCTCGTATATGTGGTACACGGGGTTGTCTATTGCTCCTACTGGCTCTCTTCTTGGTTTAATTGGGGACTTTGGTCGATTTTCTTGAACTAAGAACGGTGGATCTCTAAACTCATCAGGAGGCAAGAGATCATCTCGAAATTGCTGAGGCGGGGGCACCCTTAAATACTCGAATGGATTGTCTACAATGTTTGTTAAGTCGAAGTCGGATTTTGATTTTTCAGCATGCCTCTTGTGTTTCGTGCGCCGCGATTCGAGTGTAGTAGAAGAGATGTTATTTGTAGATGAGACATCCTTTCGCATAAATGAATGAAACCCATTTTGAAGAGATGGAGGCTCTATCAAATCTTGTGAGTACATTCGTTCCAACTTCCTTTTCTCGTGAATGGATCTCTCAGGTTTGCCAGGTTTAATCACTACCGTTGATACTTTCTTATGAACAGGAATATCACCATTAGTTAGTTTTTTAGTTTCAAGCTTTTCCATTTCGTTATCAGACTTTGGTTGTTCATCTAATAACTTTTGCAATTTGGCCCGCAACATTTCTCCATCCAGCTTTCTTTGATGATGGTCCAGTTGCAATGGCTGACTACTGACTCGATGTTGTTTTTGCGTTGTCGGCTGATTGTTATTATTAGTGGTCGCTGGTGTCTGATGATTGGGTCGCAGCATTTGTTGACGTTTGTTTCGTTGTTGTTCACCTTTCAATGTTTCTGGACTCGATGGGCCAGAACTTAGTCGGCTCGATACCCAACCGCTTTGATCACTTAAGGAAGAAGTAGAAACACTACTCGTCTTTCGTTTACGAACTGGTGAACTTACAAATTGTGGTGGAGGAGCTAAATTTGGTAAACTTTCACTAAAACCTGAGTTCTGTTCAGTGTCTAACGACTCTAGCCTAAATGGCACACTTAAAGATGATAGGAGTTTTTGATCTTTTTCACTCGAAGTTTTTGTCGTTGCTAAATCGCTTTCGGAACTACTTGATTCCTTGTTGAGTGTTCCATTCTTCATCATTTCTTTCAAGTCTGAAACTCGGACTCTAGCTATTTCTACCGAGCGAGGTATAGTTTGGGAAGAGTTCCGCAATGTTTGTGATGAATTACTACGTGGGATCGTGCTTTTCTGTGATGTGTGAGAGTTCATTGCGTTCACAGGAGATTGAGGCTTTTTGCTCCGTACCGGTGGGTAGGAGTTCCTTGGTGGTACACCCATGACCGAACCTTTTGGCAACGAATTGTAATACATGTTTCCGGTGTCGTTTGCAGAATTCAGGGATTTAATCTCATGCAAATAGTCATGTTTCGATAATACAGTTTTATCAACATGATTTTTGGTGCGTCCAAGTGTTCCGCTAAAGCAAATAGATTTCTCAAGATGATGAGAGTCGCTGCTTTCGTTTGCATTTCCATTCAAATAATGTTGGGCTCTACGGTTAGGATCTGCAGGATTTTTGTATTTTTCACGAAATTCATTAATGTTTCTTAGCAAGTCATCAGCTTGGACTTTATTCTTCCTATGAATGGTACTATGCGAGGCAGATATTTGATATGTTGTTCCATTCAGATGTCTATGTGTAGGAGCCGCTGCTGGCGGCACATGTGTTTGAGTTTGTTGTAATTGGTGTCGGGGAAGTGATGATGTGTACATTGTAGTTTCTAGTTGATCAAGAGATTTGCTGTGCCGGGTTGGAAATGTTCCACCTCCTTGAACATAGAAAGCATTACGATGATCTACTGCACATTCTCCATGTTCGAGCAGTGTTGACACAGAATGACGTGATAACGTCCGCTGATGTAGTCCTTTTGTTGCGGCTGGTGTTATGGTCAAACTCGCTTGCAAAATTTCTCCACCAAGAGCAAACCTCGGAGTCATTACACCCAAATAATTATGTGCCTTTGGATATTCCAAGCTTATTCCACAAGAACATTCTTTTCGCGAATTTAAGTTTGTAATTGATCTTATTTGTCCATTTTTAGGTGTGAGCCTAATAGACACAGAGCTCTCATGGCCATTTAAATGAGGATCGCTTCCTGTTCGTCGACGGGAAAATTTTGGGGGATCTTGGTACCGATCCTCGAATATCAGTGGTAGCGAATTCGAGTCCCCGTCTAAGGGTGTACAATGAACAGGTAACGGAGGAAGTGACTGCATATAACGACTTCGGCGAGCCATTTCACATACTGCAACATAGCTCTGATAATTGTTATCATAACACCCTGCAGCTGTATGTCTAGAGTTTTCCATTACGAAGAATCCTTCAGAAAATCGTCTTACACGAAGTATATGATGCTTCTTTGCAAGAAGACTATGAATCGATGGCTGAGAAGATGCAGTCATAATTCTACGCCAATACATTATACATTCAGCACAGAGTTGAGCGATGTCTGAATTCGCTCGGGCAGCAAAATCATCTTCTGTGTCATGTAACTGGAAATAGTGTCAAAATACAAATTATATAAAAATCAAAATATTTTCAAAAATATTACCTTTGCAATCTCCGACAGTTTGTGCAACCGCTCTGTAATATCATCTTGCGATGGAGAAATTACTGTCAATGAGCTCCAATGATGTGGTAACACGGTACTAAATTCGTTAAGGGTAAGTTTGAGTGACTCAATAGCTCCCAAGAGCAAGGCACAAATTTCTCTATGAACATTTCGCGCATGTAGAAGCCTTCCAGCAGCACCACCACTACATTTGACCGTGTTTCCAACTTGGGGCCCGAAAAATACTGCTTCGAGAGGGCCAGGCGACATGCTTCCCCGACAGCTAAGTTTTCCACTTCCAATCCATGGCTTCGTACTCCTTGGCGCACTGGCGATTAGTCCAAACAATTGCGAACAGGTAAAAAGAAGAATAAGACAAAGAATGAAATTTAAATTTAAATCCAGAAAATGTAGAAATTTTTGCGGTACAGTTTGGTACACGTGCAGGAAAGCCTCCGTTAGCAAAAAATGAGGAGAAGATATAAATAATTTATGAGAAATAACATACACCTAATATTATGAGAAATATCAGATAAAATGGAAACTAAAATGTTATTCTAATGACAAACGAAAACAATGATTGTCGGATGATTTTTTTTGGACAGATTCTTTTCCACATACTGAAGTCCTTGTCGTTGGAGTTGTTTTTGTTTTGAAAATTTGGTGATGAAGTTAGATCAAAATTAATACTAGCTAAATATTTTGCCTTGGGTGAAAACTATCGATACATTTTTGAACAACGGAATTTAAACAGTACCAATGCTAAAAATGCGCCAAAACATCATCGAACTCAGAAAATTCGTTGTCTTTACATGGGGGTTTATTGATATATAAAAATTATTTTATGTTTAGGTAATCAAGCTAAGATGCCGTAGTTTAGCAGTAAAGTCTGAACAACTTGGGGATTTTTAGACGACATTTACTTATAGGTAACTGGAATAAACTTAATGTTAAAACAATGAAAACAAATTATTCTTACCAGCTTTGAACATAATGAAAAAGACTTTTCCTTCATTATTATTTAATATTGTTATAAAGCAATGAAAAATGAAAGATGTTTCAATGATTAGAAAACAATTATATATTCTTTTTGCTAAACTAATCAGCTTATTCGCTAATAAGGTTTTCCTAAATTTCTACTTTTTGTTTTTATACTTTGATGTGTATTGACATATTCAATAAAGTGAATATAACAAAGTCCTTAAGAGCAATATGAAAAAATCTTTGGAGATGTAATTAGTTAAACCCCAGTGACAATTTTTCTAGAAAATTAGTTGTCTGCCGCTTTCAATTTACAAACTTCTTGTTAATGCCTTCATATCGATCCAAGTACTTCATAAAACAATTTTCTATTCATTCAAATGCGGTAATGTACAGGATCATTAACTGAAGTTAAATGAAAAACATATGAAAATAAGTTTAAATATTTTTATAGATTTCTTTATCACGTGTAGTGCTTGATTATTTGAAATGGAAAAGGTATGGTAGCACCTAATTTTCACTAACGAATCACGAGGAGCTGATTCAAACGTTAAGGATTTTGTGCATTTTTATACATTGTGATTTTTTGAAAATGGTAGCTTTTCTGCCAACTTCAAAACACTTACTTGATGTAGGGTTGATGAAGTGCAACCAAACTGGCATGTATTCCAACGCTAACGGCTGCTAAATGAAAATAATCAAAAAGAACCGGTAAATGGTAATGCAGTCCACGTCCTGGATGAAAATTAAGTTGGAGGATACGTGAAGATGCTAAAGAAAGGCTTGAATTGGTTGTCTGCTCTCCAAACCATAGTTCCAAGTTTAGGGAGAACTCCGCACGCTCTATAGACTCTTTTAAGTGCCGACTATCAACTGCGAAAAGAATAAAACCGTTCGAAATAAGTAATTAATTTCCTGTAAAGAGCTCTTAACATATAGAGAAGGGTTGTGTATTGTGTTTTGTGTCTTCCTTTGGTGTTTTAACGTACAGCCCTCGCATAATTTCAGCTTCCATAAGGTTATAAAAGTGAAAAAAAGGGTTACAAAAGGAAATTCAATACATATTAAATAAAAGACGTAATTTCGAATTCATATTGGCAAGATGTTCGTGATGTCTCCATAATTCCACCAAGGGTCTTATTGTAGTAAAACATAGTTAACACTTTACGTAAATTAAATTTTTGCAATCACTAAATATGGATTTGCGTTATTGAAAATTTAAAAATTTAACAGTACAAACATCAACGTAGAAAATTAATCCACAGTAATTTCGGATAAAAGTTATGAAGATCATTATGTAAATGTAAAAAATTTTCATCATTCAGTTTCACTTTTACGTCAAAAGATGTATTATAGCTCTACAAATTATAAGATATTCGTCAACTGGTTTCGACCATGTGTGATTGTCGGTGTATATGTAGTATGTAGTTTCAGACATCTTTTGTTTTGAATTTAATGTTCCCATAACAAAAGATTCAAAAGTTACAAAAACTTTCAGTTAATGACAGTACAACGATGATCAACCAGCAATTATTACTGTATAAACTCGTACAAAATAAAAAAAATAAAACCCTGAATATAATTTAATTATTAAGGGAATACATATTCACACTAATTATGCTAAAAATAAAGACAAAATAGGAGAAATATAATTTGATAATAAAGGATAACTTTGTTAGAAAATTATTTTAACATTTTCCATATTTCTTAAATATTATACTTATAGCTCACTGTATTCATCTTTCGTTGGTAAAAATTAAAACAGTAAATCAATGATAATTGTAACCAGACTATCAATTCAAAAGAACTGCAAAAATAGTATGCTAAATAATCCCATGATATTTATTACGACTTATCTTATACCAGCAATTAGTCACCTAGCTAATATTGTTGTTTAAAATCCTATTCTATTTTCAAACTCCAAGCCATAATGGCTTTGTTAAGAATACGAATCTCTCTTATTGATATTCGGAGCAGAATGTTAATCCACATTTTCTTAATTATCTACTCTCTTTATAAACGTGTACAATCATAATGTTAGAAAAATCACGGATTAATGGAAAAATAAGTATGCTCTGTACCAGAATGATGTGAAAAGGAGGTTTGCAGTATAATTATTTGCGCACTGAAAACAATTTGCCATAACATGGTATGGTTGAGGTAAAAGAAACTTTTTTTACGAAACTTGAAAAACATAGCTAAATTCCCGCCACAAAATTAGTCTGAATAAAACCTTCAGAATTTAAATCAGGACTTCGTCCTACTAGAATTAAATTCAGGAATCTCATAGTTGAATGTGATTCAGGACAATTTTGAGGGTTTTCCATTGCCTTATGGTTATTCAAAAAAAAGAGTAAGTAATAAGAATTTATCGAAAGTATGTCGCTGGTATGTTTTCAAGGAACAATTTACTCCTCATATTCATTCATTCGTTCATTTGAATTAAGAACAATTTCTAATCATCTACAAGAGACAATAATAAAAAATTAAATATTTGCATTATAATTTTAGATGACATATATAACTTAATAATATCAAGTAATATATAATTTAATAAATAAATATTCGAAAAGCTTTCTGCCGCTCAAGAGTGGAAAAAGGAATATCCCATTTTCACGTCACGCTGAGCAACCCAAAACACAGATTGCACGAGGTATTACTTATTTTCACACACCTCTAAAAGAAATCGCAAAAAATGTGGGGGTATTTATTGGAGTTTTAGGAACAAAATCTCTGGGTAGAGATTACAGCAAGCTCGATTGAGATTGCCGAAGCTACCCTCTTGTTCCACACCTCTTACATTACAGAGCTACCTCTCTTCCCTGACGATGCATCGCTGTCTCCGAATCGCAGTTCGATTTGACTATTATCGTCGCATTGTCCCTGCGATTCAGGAGAGTGATTCGTCAGGGAGAGTAGGCTCCAATGGCAACTTGCCATTCAAAGCTACAAGAGCTGAAATGAAGAATTTGTGAAGAAGAGAACAGAAAAATACTGAGTCGCCTAAAAGTATAAGTTAGTACTATACCTAAGTGACAAATTTGGTACTTGCCGTTTTGCAGATTATTTCGTTTTTGACTTTTGCTCATAGAGCCAGGGGTACAGCTCAGCTGTAAACACGGACGTTGCCTTTATTGAATTTGCGGTTGTACAAAGCAACGGTTGTTCCTTCCTCATATTCCTTGCGGCATTGTAGAAGAGATCGTGGTAGTTTTATTCGCGGAGAAGCAACAAGGGAAGGGTCAAGGTTTATTGCTTCCTTTAGTAGTTTGTTGTCGCTGTTTTGGGCTCTTTTGAGATAAGGGAGACCGGGGCAAAATGGGCAATTCGCTATTATGCGTCCGTCATACATGCAAATTTCCTGGTGACCACCAAATTTGCAGAACCTTCTGTGTCCCTACATCTCACCGAGAATAACGTGTTTATACTCAGTTTAGCTTACACTACACAAAAATATTCATTTTGGTTATAATTTTAAACGAAACAGCAAAAAAGTATCGATCTGTTTTTACGTGAACAAGTATGTTTTTGGACCAAGCTTTCAACTGAGGCCGTAGTAGTAGCATTGAATTTTGATATAAGCTGCTTTCAAAGGCCGTCAAGGGCTTATATTAGAAATGGCGGATATATTTGTAAAATATGTTTCGTGGGGCAAAATGATCAGGGCAAAACGGGACAATAAAATTTTTTATATTTTTGTAGAAAAATCGAATTCAGGAGAAAAAAATAAGAAATAAATGTGAAACGGTCGAAACTAGGACGCGTAAGACAGAAAGTGATTATGTCCATGCATGCAGTTACTGTAGGTCCTCATATTCTGATTCAACCGAAACATGGGTCAGTTCCATAATTCTTGCAATGGAGGTAATCAGGAGGACCAAAGGACTTAGTTTTGAAGGTTTCCAGGTTAACTGAAATATGTTCTTCTTTTGTTCCGAATCATTTCCCGTTATGCCCCGGCCATGGCGCAAAACGGGAAATTTGAGTGCTCTATTGTTTTTTCGATTTACTACATAATTTAGTGATTTACCTCGTAGAGCCTATTCATAATATGAAAGAGTTTATATAAATTTTGCTATCTGCGTAAAAATTATTTCATTGAAAAGTTTGTTTTTCTTTATATGAGCATTGTTTTCTTAGGTATCCCATTCTGCCCGGTCTCCCCTACTTGTATCCAATGGAGAAAAGGTAGTCATCCAGACGCGAAATGTTGGTAAAATAAATCGAATAAGGAAAAAGACTTTTTCATGTCATAAAAAATTTTGATGTAGCGCAATTTGAAAAATATTTAATTAAACTAGTAGTACGAAGTACAATAAATATGAAAACAAAGAAAACCATAAATATGTTAACTATCCTATCATTCATATATGTATAAATATCATACCACATTCTGCGTTGTAAATGATCTGGTTTTTGAAGTTAAATCATCTAGTTAGTAAATATTAATTCAAAAATTTGAAAATAATTTGCATTTTTTATAAAATGTAATTTAGTTTAGAAACCGTTTCATGGCACTACATTTAACTGTGCAAAGCAGACAACTATGACGAAAATGACGCAAGAGACTCCCTTTCTGAGATCGGCGCCGATCTCAGAAAGAGGGGAAATGACATTTGAACAGCGAACATATGCTCAAATGTAAACAAAAACACACTTTTAGGTTAGGAAATTTTGGAAATTTATTTTACGAATATCTTGTAAACGAAACAAATTTGGAAATTTTCGTAAAACAAAATATGTTTTATTTTCATTTCTTTATCTAGTTCCACTCTCAAAATCGAGGGGCTAGAAAGGGAGTCTCTCCCCGAAAATGAAATTAAGATGCCTAAAAGAACCTACCTACATAGTAGTAGTAATGCAAAATGATTCGCAGTGATGATGAGGAGACACATCAGTTGGAAAATATAAACATTTTTGAACCGGGACAAAATACATTTGTACGTTCTAATTCAAGAAACTCTCTTCCTGTCGATGCTGCCAAATATCCCAAATAAATTAACAATTCTAACTTTTGAAAACAAACATGATCACAACACAATATTCCCGCCCAATCTAAGAAAGTATACATACAACCACTGTCAATGAATCACGTTTTCATCGTCTCTAAGAAAACATTATTTTAAAATTGCTAGTCAATTTTCTCATCCGCATAAAATCAATTCTAGTTCAATGTTATAAAGTTCACAAACGTTTACTCAAGCTGTGATTTTTTGTAAAAAACATTATTTATTTTAAATGTAGAACACATTTCGGTTTTGACGGATAGGAACATATGGTTCAATAAATAAAATTTGATTTAAAACATCCGTGAGTTTACCTTACTCACCTAATAAATGAGCTCTAAAAAGTATCACATCCCGCAGGGTTATTTCTTCGTTTCTGTAGAGAATTTGAAATACCCGAGACGCTCCTGATCCGCCAACTATACAGGCCGAACCTGGAGTCGGGTTATTCAATATGGTAGTTGATTGTTGTTGCGGTTGAGATTGCGCCGAAGATTGTGAATGTTGTGTATTGTGATATTGCTGTTCAGGTATACAGGTTTCGACTTGAACGGGCAGTCTAGGTGAAACACGTAAGGAGCAGCGTACTTGGTATAATCTGAAATAGAAAAATATTTCAGGCTGCTAAATGTACATTAGCTAATAAAACTTCATAGCAAATTAATAAAACAATTGGTCTAATTTCGGAGTTTTAGATAAAATGAAAAACTGGCAGTGGTGATTTATCTGCGAGCATTTAGTGTATTTGATTTTTTTTTTTATTTTGACTACAGTTTTATGGGATCCATATGTCAAATATAAGGAAGGGTGCGGATGAGCAGCATTCAAACTGACATAACCAAAATAATTAGATATTCCAAAATAATGAAACTCAATAACAATTGCAATGACAAACTCATTAGTGATAACTTAGATTTAAAATTCATAATTCCGTACTGTGAGCACCTAAACTTTGGTTCACAACATTTGTAAACAGCATTACTGACATATTTAAAGTATCAAAATCCTTAATGTGATCAAATAATTAGCTATAATCATACATAATTGATGTGAATCTTAAAGGAGTTAATAAATTGTATTAACATGCAAAATAGAAACTTACCCTCTTTGAAATAAGTCCACATTATAAAATTTGTATAATTCCACCGAAAATTCAATTGTCGCTTGCAAATCGCCCATAATATCCACTGTGTGTCATGAAAAATTGAATCGTTGTATTTCTGTAGTAATCACTTTCCTACCTGTACACATTCAAATTTTCTTTTTTTCCACTTTTCACATTCACTGATTTTCTATTAACACAATAACAAATTGAAATCGAAACATGCACTTGTAATGCACTTCCTTAAGACGTGTTTACGTCTCTGCACTAACGCATCTTCATTCACATAGCAGTCCAACATTCAGATGACCTAAACTTCAAATGCATAAACTTACTTTGGCACACATGCAATGCACACAGCTTCAAAGAAAATGGGTTATATGGTATGTACCTATGCGTATGTACATACATATACGTGAATTGGTCAACTTTAAAATTGAAAAATTTCCAAATTTATTTTGAAAAACCCGATGTACATATGTACATGATGAACCAGATATATGATATATATTCTTGTTGTTAAGAATCGTGATTGATAGTGTAGAAATTTTTAACCGAAAAAGCAAATTTGCAAATTTGTTTCAGAAAACATTTACCCAGACCACAAATGAAAGCAAGTTGATATGACGTATTCATTCAAAGGAACTTTGATTCATATGCTTCCTTTATAGTTAATACCCCAGACATATTGAAACTTATGTAAACAATTATGAATCCGCTTATTTTCTCAGACATGCAACTGATTTAACTGGAATATCAAACTTTTTTCTAATGCACCCCACTGGTTTCTTTACTCCCATTCAACAGGTTTTCATGTTAAGAACCAATTTTTATAACAGCGAGGACTTCCGAACGAGATATCCGTCGAGTGAATATTTTCCTTTTGGCTAACGTTATTTATATTGGAAAATTTGAATATTTATCTGCAATCTAACAATTCAAATTCGGTAAGAATTAAATGCATCGGTCTGAAATTTAATACTTTTCTAATTTGCACTGTAATATATTTTCACGTTTTCGCTCTAGCGACACTTTTATCCTGACGCAAAATGCAGTTGGATTTGCTAATTGAAAGCTAGTTTGTCTGTGTGTGCCACTTTTAACTTCCCAACATGGAGAAGTTGAAATAGGCCGATAGTATGTATCCACCGAGGAGTGGTAAATTTCAAAATTTCTACATAACACGTGCTTTACAGAATGATACTTCACAAAATGTGTTGACGTCATAGTAATATCGTCATGATTACCAAATTAATATACGCAAAGGAAAACTTCAAACAGTGTTCTCTTCAACACGTGTCGCTCTTATGGTAAGGCTCTCTTGATGAATGTGTAAATAAAACATTTTTCCTCAAATACGCATGCTTTAACATGCATGCCGTTCAATCAAATTGCATAAAGTATAAAATTAGTGATACATTGTGTATATCATTTTAATGCGTCTTCGTTGCAGATTTAATCCAAAACACAAGATAAATGTAGTGAATTTTTTCACAATTAAATTCAGGTGTTCCATTTAGTTTCTCGTGACTTCATTTCATTTTTCCACGGTATATTTTTAATTTGTCTAAATTTTATTTTGATAAAATACATAATTAAGCTACATGTATATTATCAACTCCGAAAATCCACTAGATTAATTTAGATTTAATGCGTTGTAATAAAGTCTTTGAATCATATTTATTCCACGCTTAGACTTTGATTGATACGACACTTTGATTGTATTATATATAGTCAACTTCATATTAAACTTTGCTTTTTTATTTATATTGCATAATTATCACGATAAAATAAACAGTTTCATTTAATATTGACTTTCACCATTTTCATATGATTTTAATAAATTTTCTTAAAAACAAATTGTAGCGAGGATATTTAAAACTTTCAAAATGTTGATACAACTTCAACTAGTATTTGTCTTGAAAATATAGAAGGTCAAATATCTACGCCCTTGGAAAATGCATCAAGGAAATTATGGTTGACCCAATGGAGTGCCTGAAATCGGGGCGGATCGTTTCAAATGTCCATTTATCACAGATATTTAGTAATAAACTTTCCTTGAGTTATTCCACTTGAGTTTATCTTATTTTACAGATTAATAGATTTTTCAAAATCAAAGGTTGTTATAAATAGCCAACTTCTTAAAGAAAACCTAAGAGAAAGTGAATTTCAGAGAGTGAAGAATTGCTACCAATTTTTCTTACGAAAAATTTTCCTTGTACTGTATTAGTGGGAAAATGCGAATTATTTTTGGAATCATTTTCAAAGCATCACAAAATCTCACTAATTTCACTTTTTTGTCTTAAGTAACTAATATATGTGAATTTTTTAGTTTCAATATTATACTCAAATTTTCATCGATTAAATGTTCCTGTCAAATTTTACAAATAAACAACAATTTTTCAATTTTCACTCTTCCTTCTCTATATTATGCACAAATTTTTCATATTCGAAGTATATACTTTGGCTTTCATCACCTCAATTTTGGTACAAGCTTTTTGAAATACATAATTCTAACAAAAATAAATCTACAGTCAAACGTAGCTCTAATAATGTTTTTAGAATCTATTGTGAATTTATAAATTTCTCAAATAAATATTAGCTGCAAGTGGCTTTCGTAATATCCGAAACAATCACGTAAATCTTATTTTGCTTAAAAAACGACAAATTTAAATAATAAGTTTTTCCTGTGAAGGTTTTGTTTGATGATTTACTTTTTCGAGAACTAAACGCTACGAATGCCGAAATACGAATACTGAATTATAAGGGTAACTATTAAGGTTTCCTTCAACAAAAAGAGTGGCCTTCTCCTAAAGTAAGAGAATTTCTAATGAAAACTCTTACGTGCCCAAGCTTTTCCGATACTCAATTGAATTTCCCAAGAAGATTTTTTGCGAGAAAATATAAAAACACCTCATTGTTTTATTAAAATACAACTCACGCATAAAATACACTACATTTGAAAGCATGTTTCTTATTAATGAGCCTCATTTCTATTAACACCTCCACATATCAAATAATTTCAAAATGCGGCTTTGGAAATACATACATAAATAATTAATTGCTTCGCATATTTACCCGTAGTTTAAATATTGGATGGGAAATTATTGATTATAATGACTTGTTTTAAATTTATGTCACATTTACCACGCTTATTTCTGAAGTACCTTATAGTATAAGGATAATAATCAGTAGTCTAAAATCTTCCGTTAACTGACTTAACTGTTAATACTTCATTTAAAAATAATTCTAATAGTTGATTTTTGTGAATATGATAAAAGTTCCAATAACGAATACCTGAATCATTTAATTTAAAAAAATTGGATAAAAGTATTTTGTTTTGAACTACAGGTGGATTCGTTCCAATAAGTTCCAGCCCTTATATGAGGCCATCTCATCACGTAAATTATAGGGATAAGTGAAGCAAAACTATGAATAAGAAAATATATCAATTCTTCTTTTTTACTTTGTAAAATAATTTTTTAAATTGTTAATATACATTTTTATTCATAAAACCTTCCTGAAAATCATAAAAAGTTGATACTTTTAATTTTTTTGTGACGAAGTTATCTAAATCGTTTGTCTAGGCCTGGTTAGTTTAGCAAGTAGTTGTCTATACCAAGACACTGTATTAACAGATCCGGATAGCTATCGAGATGACGCATTGTTGTTGGAATACACTCAAAAATCTATTACATTCTAGATCCGTTCTGGATCAAGTGCATAATAAAAGACGGCTAATGACACTTCGTTGTGCCTTTTAAATTCTGTTAAAATTTGAATTATTTCGTACAAACTGATCCATAATTTCTATTTCCTCCATCCAAAACGCTACCTTCGTGCACTACGTGTTGTTGTGCTACTAATTCTTTAACATTATCTTTGAAAAGGTTATCACTTTTCACCTTACCAATATCTTGCGACCTGCGCACTTATATTATCCAATCTTTTTCGATCAGTTGGTTTGACAATTACGTCGGCATTAACAATAGATTCTCTGACCTTAACATTTTTGCTTAACTCTGGCCATAGTTCATAGTCCTTTCAAACATTTCTTGGTCATCTCATTTCAGGAAAAATTAGTGTTGTCTACAACATCCATGATATTGTAGTTTTGCCAAAAATATGTGTTTGACTCATATTTCTAGGCTTATTTAATGCATTTAATACAGTTCCAGTGTGTTCCATTTGACAAATTTAACACAGTTGATAACTTTGCACCCTCACAGGTATGATGTACCTATATAGCTTACTGGTAGGCGTATTTGTGTTGACACTGGCTGTGCTGCTTGCCCTCTGGCTGACATTTAGGCAGGAGAACTTCAGGGCTCAATACTAGGCCCAACACTGTTTAATTTCTTCCTCCACGACATTTCCCACGATCACTTTCGCGAAATTGTATTTTGAAGACAATTTATAACGACCATGAATAAATTAGACATTTTGTCATTAAAATGCACGCAACAATAATAATAGAGTCTGGCGAATGCACATCATTTGTATTTAGGTGCCCAAAACCAGCGATCAAACTTCAAATACAATATCTTCTCTTCACAACATCAATATTGTCTTTTAGTTCGAGTAAATTTTTTACTTTTTGGCAGAAACGTAAGAAAATTGCGCTCAGTAAGTCAAGAGAAACTCTGGGAGTATCTGCGAGCCTGTTGAAGGCAAATCTCAGACTATAAATCAAAAAAGCTTGTGGCACAAGTGCTTAAAGTTCGCTCTGCCAATGTTTATGCGAAAGAAAGATTTTTCCAAGAATCAAGAATTATGAAATAAAAATTAATTAATTATAGTACATGCGTCATTTAAAATACATTTTTTTACTCTATAGGCACTAGCCATAAGGCTTTAAAGTCAATTTGTTCCAGTAATAGTATAAAAAATCTGACTTCTGTTTCCTTCACAATGCTGCATTACTTTACCGCAGTAAAGGCCTATACACCTTCTATATTAGAAAATTCAATAGCAGCGATGTTTCTGATCTTGTTTATGATCTAAACTTGGACTAATTGGAGCAGCGCTTATACTGCATTGTTGCATGTAGGCTCTCTTTCCTCTTCTTCCTATCCTGCTTTTAATTTTAACTCTATTTATTCTATAAATTAGTTATACTTAATCATTCTCTGTTGCAAGAGTTTTTGTTGCTCTTTCCCTCTATTAACTAATTATCTTCCTGTTGTTTTAAATCCGAAACCTTGTTTGAACTAATTACATGTATTGTTTACAAACAGAACTATAGATACAGGTCAATGATCTTTTAGATATGATATATGAACATTTACTATTACAAGTACAATTGTGTTAAACGAACAAATAAATAAATCTAAATCTAAAATCTATCGAATTTATCAATCAGCTGTCGAAACGTTCTCCGGAGATAATAAGCTTAAAAATTCGATATTGTGCCTTGATCCATTGACCATTGGTTGGATTAACGAAGTTTTGTTTGGCGGCAAATGAAGGTTTTAATCTATTTTCATTTGGTATAAAAGATAAAAATTTCAAACCACGCACAATACTAAATAGAACTATTTATAATTAAAGTTTAGCACTTTAAAAGACTTTATTCTAACCGTTACTATTGAATATGCGATCAGAAATATTTAAGAATCCTCTTATTCATATTTCCTTTTGTAGATACTGCACATGTATTCGTTACTGAAATCCATATTGCTAATATATAACAGATTATGGGTTTTCCAGAACACTCTTAGCCTTTACTTTTATAGAAACACTGCATATCAATAATTTGAATGAATGAACATAACATAATCTTCTTGAAATCACTTTCATGGATTTTAAATTTTAATTAATAAGTAGACAAATTACACAATATACGCAAAATACGTGTGCGTTTGCCAGATAACCATACAATTACAATATTAAAACACATTTGAAATTGATTTTAAACAAGCTAACGTTCCTCACAAATAAAGTAGTTCTCATTGCTGCAACGCGCATCGTTCCACTTCATTTCATTGCCGTGGTACCAATAGTGCAAGCAATGTTCACGTTGACCATCGGCGTGCTTGTAATTATCGGGCTCATTTAGGTGCCAGTCTGCATAAGCAACTGGAGCAGCAGTGTCCATCCAGTAAAATTTTCCCTCAAGTCCAAGGTCAGTTCCAGAAGTCCAAAAGCTTTCTTTTCCATATCCTGTTGAAATGGTCGAGTTGGAGTTTTGCATTTCACAATATTTGCAAATTGTGAGTTAAATCTTTGAGATAACATTTCATAATCAATTATATACCTGTTTTGTTTATATATGTGAGGATGTGTTGATTCTGCTCATTAGATGTAATTGCAACCAATGATAGACCAAGATGCCGGCAGTATCGGAAAGCTTGAAACCAATTAGTCTGTATCAAAACAGATTCTGAATTAGTTTTAAAATAGAAAAGCTATAACCGAATTACCTTAAAAAACGTCTCAAAATAATAACTTTTCTGTCCGAGTCTGACAAATGGGAGCAAATTGCATTTGTATGCTGGAGCTAGTTTTGAACAGAATTAAGTTTAAATAATGAAACGTTTATAGAAAATTACCGAAGTCTGGTGCAGGACCGGGGAGCCATGGCGGTGATGGTGGACCGTATGATGGTGGACCGTGATCAAATGCAGAATAAAGTCCAACAAATGCCATGGTCCAGAAAATAACAGATATGTTCCTTTTCCCCATATTGAAAATATATTTTAACACTATATCCTCGTTAGCTGCTCTTCTTATGTTATAGCAGCGTGCACAATCGACTTTGCTTTATATAGATTTATTTCGATTCTTATCTTATTTTTTTTCAATAGATTTCGAAAACTTTTAGAAAACATTTATTCTTTCAGGCAAAACGAAAAGATAAGTCACTTTCAAATCAAATGTGATATGTAAAAAAAATTTTATGTTTATTCATAAGCATATCTTATTTGTTCATAAAGGAATCGATACATTTGTTATTTCGAACATTCCTCACAAATAAAATACTTGGGATGGTGGCACGGTGCATCATTCCATTTCATATCTCCTTTTGGATTCCAGTAGTGTACACAGTTCTCCGTATGTCCGTCGTTGCTCTGAGCATTGTCTGGCTGACCATTGTGCCAGTTATGATACGCAAACTTCGCAGCATTATGCATCCAATAGAAATCTCCTTCCAAACCCAAATCGGTTCCTGACATCCAGAAACTTTCGTGACCGAATCCTCAAATAAATTAATTAATTTATGAGACGAACATTAGCAAGTGTAGAGATACTCACCTGTATCATTTAAATATTTGATTATAAAGTTATCCTGTTCTGCAGAAAGTACTGCAGCCAAAGAGAGGCCTAAATATCGACAGTAGCGATATGCTTGAAACCAATTAGCCTTATTTTGAAGTCAATGAAATATTTACCACGATTTTTAATTCCAGTTAATTACTGCGGATACCTACCTTAAAATAAGTTTCAAAAACGTAGTTTTTATCACCAAGCTTTACAAAAGGCATCGTACATACAGGCAATGGATCTATTAATTTTAATAACGAAAATTATATGCAACTCATAATATAGATGAAATTTTTATCTATTACCAGGAGAAAAACGAGGTAGCACCTGGTTTGGATATGAAAATTGGCCTGATATAAGAGAAGGCTGCAGTGTGGACGCTGCATAACATGCCCCAAATATCGTTATTATATAAAATGCGTGTCCGTACATTTGTTGTTGATTATGATAAAGTATAACTGTCGGTTGAAAATATTTAAATACTTATAATACTTGTAGCGTATCCGACTTTATATAGAGTCGCAGAACGCCTGGCGCAATGCAAATAAAAAAGTTGTACTTACATCCGGCTATCAGCTTTAATAGAAATAAATCCAATTTTTTCGGAACAGTTTTGAATGAATTCTTTTCATAATAAACTTCATAATCAAAATGGTTGTGTGGAATACTAACCAAAGATTATGATAATAAGCATATAAATATTTCTGAATTATGTAAGCAAACAGAATTGATCGTGTATCTTTTTTGATAACAAAATTCCTTTTGTAAATATAGGGAATCATGAAGGTTATTCGTGTGAACATGGCCTTCAACCTTAAAAGCAGATGGTTTCAATGATCCATTATTTAAGAATCGAACTATTGTAGTATTAAATAAATGAGGCATTAAAAATAAACACCATTCAATTAAGGAAATCTTTAAAGAAATCTTTGGCATCATGCCGTAACCTGATCTACATCTGATCAATATAACAGAATATGTTTTGAACATTTAACAGTTTATTCTCTTATAAAAATAGTACAATACAGGTCATTGACTGTTTAACTAAAAACAATGCATCCTACTAAAAATGTCACTTCAATACTAACAGAGTCACCCAAAACAATTAATTGCAATGAAGGACAATGCTACATTTTGGACTCAGTGCTGTACTTATACCGGATGTCCTACCACTTCTAGGTTTTTGGTTGATTTATAGTCGAGGCATAAAATTGATTGAAAACTTTTCACTTTCTTATGACAAATGTATTTGATTTAGTTTTTTTTATCTTTTGAAGAAAACTATTTCTACCTTAACTTAGTCAAACAATAAAAAACTTTAAATAATATCTTAAACTAAACAAATATGTGACTTGCTATGATCGTAATTAAACATAAAATCCATGTTTTACAATGCATAAACTTCAATGGGTATGTTTTTATTCATATGGATTCATCTTTAAATATGTTGGATGTACGAATGGTTTGCCTAGCTTTACATGATTTTATTGGCTTTGTTACTGAACTTCACACACAAAGTAGGTTTCGAAACTGCACGGCGAATCATTCCACTTTAAACCTTTGCCGTCTCGATTCCATAGTTCCAGGCAATTTTCTTCTTCCCCATTTTCATACCGGAAGTTGTTGGGCTCCCCGGCATTCCAATTTGTAAAAGTTATCGGTCGACCATTTGCCATCCAAAAGAAGTTACCTTCATCAGCTAAGTCAGTTCCAGAAATCCAAAAATGTTCATGGCCAAGACCTGATCGAGTTAAAGTTATTAACAGTAGAAATAATTAAGATTATAATGTTTTTTGTAAATTGTTGAAAAGATTGTCAATGTTAGCTCTCTTAATGATCGAAAATTGTATATTATATAGTACATTTAAGAGTGTCAAAAACAGAATGTTAAGATTCAAAGCTTACCGAAGTCTCTAATATGTTTCTCCAGTCGGTCATTTTCTTCTTGAGATGATATGCTAGCTAGATGCATGCCATGAAACCGACAATATTGAGCAGCTTTAAACCAATTTGCCTAAAAATATTTTATTGTTAATGCCATAATGATAATACACACTGCTGTGATGTAATTTTAATGAAAAATCAACCAAAACGAATTTTGTTGCTATACATGTGTAAATTTTAAAATAAGAAATTTGGAGGTCATTCGTTTAGCTCCTTGAACTTGATCCGTTTAAACAGGTTTAACTTAAGAACATGGCGTAGGGTAAAAATTGAAAATATACATGAATGTACAAAAAACAATCATTGTTTAACAGAATGAAACTAATATCACTTATGGGAGCACTTATTTTCAAGTTTGTTCAAAATTTTTGAACGTGCCAATTTTGAAGCAAAAAATATCTATTATAATGTATGTTCTATGTTGTCACTGCAATTCATGCAGATTAATAAAGAAGAATCTTTGAATTAGAATATATATTGAGATTGATTAGCGCGATAAAGAAACAATTATGTTAGTAGATATTTAAAAACGAAATACTACTTATCAACTAAACTTGTTGGAGGGAGAATGTCAAATTTACATTCCATTTTGAAACGAATGCGTTACTGGTAACTCGGAAAATGTCACTTAAAATTTATATACAAATAACGGAAACTTTTCATTTTCACTTTTGAGTTTCGTCACAAGTTGTTCATGGTACAAGTAGCGCAATACACAAGAAAACCTCGAATATCCAGTTTTTTATTATTACAATCACAACTTACTTATTTTGTGATATTGTAATTACAAACCAGCCACAAACCACAAAGATCGCCCATTCAGCGTGTGAGTAAGATCTGTGACATTGTCGAGCTGACGATATTATAATATGTTATGTAGGTTTGTTTGCATACCAAATACTTGGAAGAGTTGATTGCAACTTGGGAATTTTTATGCCGACCGTGAACTTTACGTTACAACTTCAAGCATAAAGACTCACGAAAAATGTAAGAAACAAAATCATTTTCAATTCATAAAGCCCCTTTTAGTTTAAAATATGCAGCCAAAAATTATGAATTATATTACATAACGCAGCAATTGACCGAAAGTGTTTTTTACCTTGAAAAAGATTCCAAGATAGTAGCGCTTCTCTCCAAGTTTGAGCAATGGCATCGTCCATTTGTTGGCAAATTGTGTTTCATCTACACAATTTGGACAATCTGAAAGAGATAAACATAAAATTTTACTTATAATTGATTTCTTACTAATTTGAAAAGAATGCGGCATAGAAACTAAGTTCATAACAGCCATATGTATTGCAATGCATGCAATAAAACGACTCCCACAGTTGCAATAACCAGATGAAATTCAATAAGCGCAGGGTTACTTTAGAGGAAAAGGCTCATCACTTTTCTTACAAACGTCAAGAGTTTTGACAAGTTTCGTCGCAAATTTCTTGTTATGATTTTATTTTGTGGTACAAAATAATGAAAATTTACAAGCTTCATTGAGTCACGAATGTAGAAAATTATTATATATAACTATAATAAATTACGGTCTGTGGAATTAAAGATAGATTAGTGCCTCACAGATCGTATCTGCAACTGGAAAAGGTTCATCTACTTGCCAAACCAAATTAATAAGTGAATTTCCTTAGTCCACGTCAATATTTATAATAGCAGCATCAAATTGTTTGAAAAATAATTTTGGATTGCAATAAAAAATAAAATTAGCAAAGTGAAAGTTGCTTATGGTGTAATAGGATGGTGCTATCATTGGGATTGTAGATATGTTATAATATGATTTTGTTACGTATTTTGTATCTAGCAGCGATTGAGAGTCAAGATTACACTGTTATGTTCAGCAGCAGTTAAATAGGCCAAAAGGCATGATTGATAGTGAAAAAAATATACTAAAGCCAACTCCCAATTGAATTACATCAATTTACAAGCAGCACTATACTCTTACAATTCATCAATTTCTAAATTAGGAGGTCATTGCCAAAAGCAGAATTTCATAATTGTGAATTTAAGATTTGATTACATCGCGTGATCACCTGTAAGCTGAAGTGGATTAGCACTGGCAAGTGAAAATATAGTGAAGATATTTTTCTTATTCTTATATTTATCACATGTTGATTATTAACTCATAAATTTTTAGATGTAGAAAACAAAACCTTTTGTATTTTTATTTAACGGCTGTAAGATCCTATGGCGCAAGCTTTTGATTGACTGAAGTAGCAGGAGACTGTCTGAGAGTAGCACAACTGCATTAAATTGTTTGAACTGTTAATTGAGATGGTTGTTGCGCAAAGATCAATTTAATTTGCTTTTTTATTGTTTTGATATTTTGCAAAACATTCATTGTGATTCGTTTTTCATTTTGTTTTGAATAGGAAATTTGATTTTGTGAACAATGCTGTGTTCAGTATCTTTGTTTAAATTATATTTCACTAGTTTTAAAAAATAGAACTGCTTTAAAACGAAGCACAACTAAGATTTATGTATCTAGATATCACCACAATTTTGATACTATTGCAAAACTCTTCGGAAGTGTATTATGTAAATCCTTTATGACTCGCTTCTCCTTCATGACTAACGCAGGAAATCCAATGTAATGCTTTTGAAAGTGTTAAGGTCATATCAACAATTTGTTGGCTCAAGGTGAGTTGCTTTTAAGTCCATGGAGACGATAAAATTGGATGAGCCAATGATACTCGTATCAAATCATAACAAAGTTTGTTTTGTGCATTCAACTTTTTGGCTTATTGTTACTATTTCACAAACATTTGGTGCGTTCGAACTGAAAATTTTATACATTTAAGTAGGTATATTAGTTCGTTAACAATTCTAAGAAATTATCTACATCGCAGCTAATGTTTATGTATCTGGAGGAAATTTGATTGATTGAGGCTAAAAGCTTTACAATATGTATGATAGGTAATTTTGATTGCTTATTCACGAATTGTAAGCATTCCATTTTAACTAGGACCATTTATTAACTGCAAATCACATTATAAATGATTGTCGGAAATATTAGATAGGCGAACGATTGTTTCGAAAACTTTAGATGTACTTCATACTTCATTATGAAATCTAAAGTTTCTTAAACTGAATTGCAACAAGTTTTGCTAGCAATTTATACACTAATGGGTTAATTGCATATGATAAGCTTCAAACTCGAGATATCGAGGATCACTGTCAAATCTTATATATCTAAGTATAGAATCTTGGTTTGACAATAGTTTCTCCAATTGTATGTTCCAATGTGTATGTTCGAACACTATCCACCATAACACCACATATAACTTGGCTAAATATCCTGGCTCCATAAAAATTGTGAAGAAAATTTTGGAAAAATTTCCTCTCACTCACCTCCGAGATATTTTTCAAACTCATTAGGGATTTCTCTGGTGACTGAACTGGCCGCCACTTCTGTGCAAGTTGATTTTAGAGTTACGTTTGGGAAATCATTGCGTAACGAGTTGAGGTATTGATGGTACAAATGTAAATTTAAAGCGAGATTTTGCGCTGTACCTACTGGAATCAACAATTGACTCAAAATGCAGTGAATAAAATGGAAAAGCAAAATCTTACGTAACCACAGCTCGGAAAATGTATGGTAATATGAATGTTTTCGCCAAATTTGCTTTTTAGTATCTATCTTTTGATTCATTCATTTGTAAGTTGTCGCTGTTATTGCTTCTTAGTAAACTTACACAAGATGTTTTAACCAGAGCCGTTAAAGTATTTGTTAAATGCATTTTGATTCGATTACGTGGAAACTCATTCCTCCAAGCTATTTTAGTAGCAAAAACAAAAAACTTAGTAAAATGGGAAATTTGGAAATAAAGTGTTCTTCAAAATCATCAAAAATTAGACTAAAATTATAAACATGTTTTTCGTGTTCATAAAGCTGGTCTAATTAATCATGTTTATTGCTTGGATTGAAATTTATGTTGATTACAGCTTATGTTGATAAACTATGTTCGTAAATTGTCGTGGCCATGTTGTTGACAATACCATATAAACAATGTCGGACAAGTATCTATGTATAATTCTTTGTAGGCAACACCGAGGATTTTAACTAGTATGTTCTTTATTTTCTAAATATACCAGGTATTGTAAGGGATACTATGTTTTGCAGTTTAACATACGTTATTGCAGATTCTTACAGTTTTTATGTGATTTAAACAAGTTATCGTAGTCTAGACGCACGTATATTGAAAACTGAAAGTCGATTGTATCAACTTGCTGATTTGTTTGAAACTTTATCCAGATAGGGTGCTAAGTATTGTCTGTCGAATGAATGTTAACAAACGAAATTGAATTAAAATTTTTTCGACAAAAATTTGACTAAAAATTTCCCATGAAAATAACGATCACCTCATATCCACCACAACTTCAAAATGGATTTTAACGATTTCCGCGTTTGTTCGTTCAAATTGATATTCAAAAAATTCAAAACTGAATTCCAGTTTTGCAGGAGTGTTAAAATTGTGAAAATTTTTGTGTGTTTTGTTAGCTGACGAGTTCTTGTGAAGGTCTTCCCAGATTTTTTAGCGTATATGTATCTTTATTATCTGATGAAAAATTTATAAGCGACCATTATTTTCACACAATATTTTACGTGATGAATGCTGAAAAACTTATACATTGTTTTACCATTTTCTTCCTTATTTTGAATCAATAGAAATCAAAACGAACGTTATAAATTGATAAATAAAACAGATCAGGAGAAAGTATAACTTCATACAAGTTAATAATTCTCACCATTTACAATTCTTCCTCTTTTAACTCAAGTTTTACCGCTTTTCATTCGCTTATGAAATTATTAAAGATAAAGAGACCTCGAATGCCACCTTTTCACAGAGAAGAGCAGTTTCTATGGGTAGTACCAAAGCGAATGCAATTGGCTGTTTTCATTTTTGAGGCACTATATTACTAAAGCGAAACTCGAAACATTTTCAACTCGTTTGAGCATCTTAGTTGCAGAGTTACTAAGAGATAAAGTTTTGTTCAAAATAAAATACTGGTATAGTTCACATCTGGACACGAAATAGATGCTAAAAATAAACTTTTGGTACTTACTTCGGTACTCTTTAAGCTTATGTCCTTGAATTATGTGAATGGGTGCACGAATAATATTGTATTAAATTTACAATTTCTTATTTCAAGGATAAATGATATATGATAAGATAACTTGAAGCATAATTTTATTTTTTCTTTATTTTTTCCTCATGAAACGTTTGTATAAAATTAGAAAGGTCGCAAAGCTTTTATTTCGTTATGCAGACATGTAGATATTCATCTCGATTGTATATAAAATTGAAATGCACTTCTTCCTTGCTTCAAAAACTGTTCATTATCACATTTCAAAACCAAATTGCATCAAATATAAGCTTTTACTTTTAATAGTAGGGTTATTCCACGTTAGCGCTTTTATATCGACTTTCCATTTTTTTTATCTACTGTATATTGTATACAGCTTTTCATGGAATTCATTCAAACAGAGCTCCATATACGCCAAGCTGAAGCCAACCAATTTGCGACAATTCAAATACTCATAAGTACTATAACATCCAATATATACGATTAAAGTAAAGAGTACATTTTTAAATATTCACTTAATTTAGAAATTCACTTTCATTCCAAATCCTTAGCTTATAAAACAAAGTTCGATGCAATTAAATGTGGTGATGTCGATTTAATCATTTAATTTTATTAGCGAAAACGATTGGAAACCTGAATTGTATTCGTATCAGAACATTCAAGCGTTCAAGGAATAATGTCTGTTAAACTGTTTCTACAAATGTTTAAATTTAGACTAAATTATGAAAACCGCATACTTTTCGTGTTGGGAGAAAGTGGATGATTTCTTTGAAAGAAAAACACAAATAAAAAATTTAATGGAATTCACAAAAGGGTTTATACTTCCGGACTACATGATTGACTATATTTAATTCAAAGGTGAAAGTGATTATACATTATTTATTCTGTTAAACAGTTTTTTCTGTTAAAGGACTATTAAAGTTCCTTTGTCAATTAATGAAATCTTAGAGTTTAAAATTCAACCAAACATGAAACAGTACACCGAATGTAATAGGAGATGTAAGTGAAGTGTCATGAAATGATCGTACCAATTGTCGCCCTACCTCCCGATGTGACCTTTGATCCTGGAGTTACTGTATATCCGCCAGATAGTTGTAAAAATATCACAGTCAAAATTGTGTACTTCATCATTTCAATGATTTTCAAAACTTTTTCCCTTATTAAATTTATTTTCGAAGAATTTTTCGTATATATATTCGCGAATCACATAGAGAAAAGTATGAAAGAGATCATATATGATACTCTACACGCACTATTAGCAAATAAACAACAACATAATTTAAAAAAACTTAAACGAGTGGATTTATCGATTGAAATTCAATTTAGCCGCGTCTAATAACTGAAAATGAAATCAACCAGTTTTAAAACTAAATTCAATGCAAAAGTTAACAGTCGCACGAAATGGTTTGCGCGTTGATCGTATTTTTGCGTATAGCAGTTAAATGACTGAATGTTAACGAACGACTGATGAATCTATCTCTCAGTTGAATATCTGTGGCCGGTTTGAATCAGCTTCGGTTAACATTTGAGATCGTTCGAGGTTGCATAGCTGGTTGTTGGTTTTACTTCTTCTCGTTGTCTCGTAGATGCTGTTTGTTGTTGAGTCGTAAAAGCGAACGTAAATGGAGCTTAAGAATTACCAAAGGCCATTTTGCTATCCGGTTTAACTGCTGTCTCATTCGGATTTATAACATGTCGCAACTTATTTCTGGTTGTTTCACAAGTAGTAGCTTCAAAGCAATCTCGCCTATGGAATCAGATGTATTCACCGTTCCAGAACCTGCATTCTTCTATTTCAGCCGGAATAAAAGTAAGAGTTTCTCAGCAAACAATGACTAACTTTTGCTCTGAAGACTTATTTGGATAATATGATTTCTTACATTTGTCATATATACAAATGTAGCAGTAACACAAAGTTTCATTTTCATAATTTGCACCCTATCAATAGAAAAATCTATATCTTTTCTGTTTCATGAATTTGTTTATATACAGACGATCTTAGGTTAACATTAAAGTTCTCTTAACGCCCTTGCGAATTTGATTTTAGCCTTGAACCACCTTTAGATTAAAGTTTTGTTTTTGTTGTTTCTTTGCATAAATTTAACCAAAAAGCTTTCAAGCTTTTAAGAAATTTAAAAAAAATTCAACATTCTCACAAAAAAACTTCCATTGGTTTTGTTTCATTATTATTCATTGTACGACATTTATTGGACCCAGACTATCAAAGCTGAAATTCTCCGATCAAGTTCATTATCATCGTCCTTCAACGTAGTTCATTGACTTTAAATACATTGCTTTTGAATCTTCAATTTTACGATTTATGTCAATTAGTAATTATAATTAACTTAAAACCAATGAAGAAAATTGACGCTTTACCAAAATGTTTTATGCATAAAAAATAAAAATGCGAAATAGACATGGATAGTCTATGGATAGTCATTTTTAGGAGTTACAGATTTCGGGAAAAACAAAATCTCAATCAAACATAAGTATACGGAATCAATTCTTCAATGCTGTTTATATTTCTGGGCCTTACCCGCTTGACATGCGGATAACACTAACTAGTTTTGTAGTTTTACATTGGTATGTAAATATAATACCTTAGCACAAACCGACCTGTATTTTGATTTTTTAATTAGTTCTTGTTTTGTTTATATCAAATCATGAATAAGTTATGTCCGTATTTCGTTCGCTTCGATTTTATCTTTTTGATCATTTTTTGCGTTCATTTGTTAAAAGAAATACGCATATCTGATATTTATGTTTTCGTCCTCTGACCAAATCGTCTCAGAAGCGATTGAATCGCCATAGAAATGATTGGAATGTTAACTTGAATCAAATATTCTGCTTAGATGCCATTACAAAAACACCAAAGATTTTTATCGCAACAATTAGTAGCATACACATGTATGGAGTATGTCCTGTTAGGAACAAAGCTTAGTTTTGATTATTATCAAAATTGTTCGTCATTTGTGCCCACCAATTTCTTGAAGAGCACCGCAAATTCAGATAAAAATACATAAAACCACCCTGGGCTCAACCGCGTGACAACGAAACGAAAAACTTCTCTATAATGCTACGAAATCTTGACTAACTAAATTCTAAAAAGTTTCCTTAGTTTTATACTAAATATGTGTAAGCTTTTGTGCAGACACACAATGGTGATGGGCGGACTTAAAGAAATCTTAAAAACTTAACTTGCGTCTAATACACTTTACCGCACATCCAATAAACATTGCCGAAACCGCCATATGCTTGATTTCCCGAATTCATAGAGAATTTCGACAATTTTGCCACCACATGGCCCTTACCTGAGCTGCAACAATACAATTATGAATATGACAATTAATAGAGAAAGCTCATACTAGATATTTATGACTTATGAATTAATCACAATTTTTCAATGTGTTACATGATATTTTAGAATAATAATCTAGCTCCTTTGTTTTCTTTGTTCAACGTTATTTACATGTTAATATTTAAATGAAAGTTTTTCGATTTCGCCGAACCAAAATGAATATCATCAAGATAGACACTGTGACAATTAGTACCTACTTTTTGCCACATTCATTTCTCAATTGCAATAAAACTTTAAAGATAATTTAAAACTATATAATAATTATGGACGTTATTGAAATTAGTACCAATCGTTACATTTCCGTAGTTTGTCGATACAGGTAGGTATTATAATTTCTTTAATACGAATCTCCCATATTTTATCCGACCGTAACTCAGTAAAGCATCTTCATAAAATCAAGAATGCAGCCTTCCAGGATTTGTTCATCTTACTTCTGCTATAGCATGAAAGCCTTGAATATTGCAAACGGCTTTTATCACCTTGAACTCATCACTACAATCATCTACCACAGTAGAATGCAGTAGAATGAATGTATTTTAAGTTTAATTTTATATTATTAACACTGTTGAATAAAAAAATTTTATTGCTATAATTTTTTACTTGTTTGTTTGATATTTATACAACTTCACGCTGATCTCCCCATAACGGTTTGAAATTCGGCTAGACGACCGAAAGATCTAGTTAAGTTATTTATTCTTCTTCAAAAATGTAGTCCTATCAAATCATCGTGATTAAACTTTTAACAAACATTAAATTTATTAACAAAGACTCATAAAACAAATTTGCATTTTTGTTTCAAAAACCTGGCTCTTTTCTAAGGGAAGCTTAGTTTTCTCAAAAAGTATATACTATGCTTCTCACCTTATTATACGTAAATGTGTAGTTTTTCATAAAACTTTTATAACCATGTTATTAAGTACATTAGTGGAATTAATACTGGACACTTCTGTAAAACGTTATGTTTTTTTAAAGTTAAGATGATACTCCATTGTAATTTGTACTATATTCATATTTTGACTATTTTTATTTTAAACAATGATTGTTTTTCTTATTGTTGCAACATAAATTACTGTTAATATGTTTCAAGTTTTTCCTTTAAAAAAATTGAAAACATAGCGTGTCTCAAAGAAGCATATTTCGTTTGAAATTTTTGAGGAACGACAACAATTAAAAGTCCCGTTATCTAAACCTGCGAATACCCTGGAAATGCCTTCTTATTTTTATTCACTTTTTACTAATTTTGATATATGTAGTTACGAATTTTTTGTTTTCCGGCATTTTATGTGTTTGAATTTTGAACTGACTAGTTGAATTAAGTTAGGTTAAAATAATACTGTTTAGATCATATAAACTAAATACAATTATAATGGATAAATAATAAATAAATGAAGAATTTAAAATTTTTTTATAAAAGTGTACAGAATGAATTCCACTAGTGTATGTATATTAAATCGTATGTATTTAAAACTGATTTTTCAACTCATAAGGCGGATTTGGAGCCAAATCAATCAATTAGGAGCCAAAGTGCTCAATCTGGCACTGTACTTTAAATCATTTTCAGGTTATAAGCTTCAGAGAGAATTGATCATATTTCAATCTTACAAGAATGATTCCAAGCAAGTTGCCAAAAAATATATTTAAGCCATGAAATGCAAATGCTACTTGAAAATTGTTTTCCTGAAATCTAATGTTTTTAATGAACTGTTGATAAAGGACAAGTGACGCTGGTGATAAATTTTATTTGCTTTGAAGAATCATCAGGGTCAAGCATTTAGACTTGGAATTCAATATTGAAATTACAAGACTATAATACATAGACATATGACCCAAATTTGTATCTGTTTGAAACCAGTTATATATAAAATGTAATCTTGGTCTTGCGTGATCAGATATAATGGTTATTGAATTTCCAACATACATAAAAGTATTTCATTGATTCTTCTACAAATTCCTGCTCAATTTCAGGTCAAAATCAAGTGAAATGGCATGCATCGTTCTGCCTGAACAAATAAAACTCAGTTGGACTTCACTACCAGTAAAACTTAAAAACTATCAAATCTGCGTAACTGAAAATTAAACCTTTCACCAGTGGAATGCCGAAAATAATAATCGGAGCTGTATCAAAAACCACACCACATGTTTTTTGGAAACTGTGTATATTTATGTATTTTTAAGTGCTTGATTCAGTTATTTAAAAGAAAGTGAACGCGACTTTAGTGTTGTAAAATAATGAAGAGGTGCACTTGTTTTGAAAGCGAATTTATTTTTAAAATCTATATTTCGAATAATATATGATTATTAACATCTTCGAAGAAGATAAAGAAGGCATCAAGTTTCGAAATGCAATGAAAGTTTTTTGAAATGAAGGCGACAAGCGCTAATCAAATTAGCAACTACCACGGTGCGCAAACAAATTATTACGTAAACCAAAACACTCCAAAGTGACATAAGAGACAATCAATGAAAATTCCAAAATGGCATAACAGAAGTAAACGAAGATCTTTTACCACATCACATTGTATGTACATACTTGTATATTTCTTGTTGTCACTGCGAACTGTAGAATATGATTAAGGTGTGTGTTTGATATTCACTGTTAACTTCACAAATAAAGCTTGTCCGATTCGTCTTCGATTAACTTTAGACTGTTCTGAAGATTCTAGTTCTCAGAACGATTATGATAATAATTAATATGGTTTCAACTATTATGTATCATCATATCTGATTCTGATCTGTTTCTTAAAATCGGAAACAACTCTTGGTATATACCCTACTCATAAGAAAAAGAACCATTAAAATCGGTTCACGATTGCCGGAGAAAACGGATAACATACACATAAAAATACAAACGAATTGTGAATCTCCTCCTTTTTTGGAATCGGTTAAAAATTGTTCTCAATTACACCTTAAAACTATTCTGTAGCTCGAACCGTCACAGATCGATTAAAATGAAACTTAGTAAGTAGTGTTTTCATAATATTATAGTCTGAGAACGAAAAACGTCAAAAGTAAGCAAGTACTGCTTTGTAGTCACTTAAAATCATTGAAAAAGTATCCTCCTGTTGTATCCTGTTTTCCTCATTATATAAGGATTTAAGGAGCGCATTCAATTTCAATACATTGATTTTGAATCTCCAAGAGCAAAATGTTACCCTAAATAGGTAACTACCAACATACAACCGATGTTTCTATATCTCCAAGGTAAGGTCGGTGCACAGTCAAGGTGATGGCCTTGTTGAAGGTTATCTTCGTTGCTTGATAGCTTTTTGCCATACAATTGAACTGGTATGTTGTCTCCTTAGGAGCTAATAAATTTCTATCCGAGATTAAGCAAAATGAGTTTACATACTTCTCTTACGGCTTTCCTAAATAATTGCTATGGAACCTTGTCACTGACCACACCTCGTTTTAACCAGTCTTTACAACGAATAATTTATGCTCTTCGACAATGAAGAATTTGCAGGTTGAATTTTTAAACGGTTATTGGTATTTTACTTGCAGGCAGTAACAGCCGTGATCACTTGTTAGTGTTCAAATCTTAGAACTCTTAGTCTTTTGTGCTTTGCTGCTGAAATTTTTGTATATCATTTCTCGGGTTTTGAATTGTATTCTCGGTTATTCGTATTTTTGTATTAAGTTTGTTTTTAGTTAGGTATTTTATTTTTTTCAGCACAACTATTCCAATTTTGTGACAATACAGCGTTGAGCGGCAGTACAACTATTGAATGAATGCAACTATAAAAAAAGTCAAATTGTAGAAAAATACACTTTCTGCCGAGTGAAATATTTTCGTTTAAAAATATTGAAAATCACAACTAATTTTTATAACAACAAGGCATTGAAAAGAACAGAAATATACACTCACCATAAGGAAAACAAACAAAAAAGTTTAAATTTAAAAATTTTAAGACAGTGTCAGATCGTATCTTTTGACAATTGTTCCAAATAAATTAAACAAACGATTTCCATTATAATATTAGTTCATTTGAAACGTTCCTATTCACTAGCAAAAAAAATTAAACCAATTCAAAGCAACTGATTTTCGAAATGCCAGGTTTGCTTGCCTTCATTTCAAGTCAGTCAGTACGTGACTTACTCATAACTCATCACTAATCAGCCTTGTACCAATTCCTTTAAACTAATCAAATAAATCCAGCCAAGTTTCATTGTGTCGTAATACCTGGAATTTAAAGTAGGCATGCGTTTAAGTTTCCACATATTTCCCATGCAGACACGAAAATTACCGCGCTTAAAAGGAGGTATCTGGCAGTTGAGGATAGAGGTTGTCCTCATTTGCATAAAAAAACTGCTCTATTTTGTCTCTTCTAATTGAATAAAAAATAATGAAGGTGTACCATTATGTAGCAAATAATATGTTAATCAAAACGAACAAGTTCATGCGAAATATGTTTTGGTGACAAATTTTATCTTTTGATGCGAATTTGAAGACATTAAGCTCAGGAAATAAAGAAAATTGTCGAGCATTTTTTTAACTAATGGAGTTACCTTACCTGACTCAACCTCGTTTTCAGTCACATCTGCATAGTCATCCCTGTAGTATTGATCATGATGAGAGGATTCGACACTTTGCAGTGACTCTGGTTCGGAATCTTTGTCAAAAAAGTCATCTAAAGGCTCTTTCTGATGATCTTCTTCCTGTTCTCGTTTGTGCTGCTTGGAATGTCCCCATCGATTTGGTTTTGAGTCAACTTTTCGGGGGCTTTCTGGCGATGACGTCGGAAGTATATCATCGATTGTCGGAACTTTCTGCTGAGGACTTCTAAATGGGAACAGGCGCCTTTCTATAAAATTCGCAAATATTTGTTGTGTTATTCGGTTTTGCCTCTCCAATTCTATCAGCTCATTGTATCCTATAGTGGAAAAATTCAATATAATGTTTTAAACGCGCATAATTTAACAAAATCAGTTTGAGCGAATTTTATCGCAGCTCGATGAAGTAAGATACAAAAACTATGTAATACATACTAACGAATGTTACAAGAATTAAAGAAAATATAATTACAAAAAATATCTGCTGGAACACATCGATCTCAGTATAATGTATTCATATTAAGAAACTGTTGAATGAGACACACACTAGAAAGTGACAGTAAAACAAAAGACACCTAACTCAAAGAAAAGTGCATAACTGAACGCTTTGGATCGACTACACGGCATAACTTTCTTCCTATTCATATTATATACGGAATATGGTTTCCTATCACAAAAGTCAGTGAACTGAGACGAGATTGCGCTCAAGTGTAGTGTTTGATATTCCGGAAGTTGTGAGTATAATCCAATATAGGGAAAGCTATGACAAAATCTAAATATATAAATAATATCTATAAAACTTTCTACATAATCTGGACTACCATAATATAAGACATCTACATATGTCCATAGGTAGAGATATACTACATAAAAAAGAAACATACATATGTAGATCGAGAAATAACAGACTAAGCGGTGTTAAGTTTCTAAAAACCAACATTAAAACTAAAGGAAAATGACAAAGAAAGCTCGCTTGGACACTTGCATCCAGCAGATGACAAGGAATATAACGTGGAATACGAAACAAAATATCATTTCAGATTAATGCACCTGGGATACAATCTGAGGTAATATCGTTAGAAATAACAATATAAAATTGTTCAATAAATAAGAAAAAATTTTACATTTTTACATGGTAAAGGAAGCCGCATATTTAATAGGAGCAAACACGTAATTGAGAAACAGAAACAATGTCAACATGTCAGCAATAACAATAAAAGCATATCCAGTAATAATAATTGCGATATTTTGGTGGACCGAAATCAATGTTGTTCGCATAGAAACAAACAAACCTCATTCAAACACGGGAACAAATCTACAGCTTATTCGATCTTCCAAAGAAATTCAATAAAACTGTTTTGATCATGATTTCATACGCTGTCAACTACATTGCAAACGACAATAGTTATTTGAGGCATGTTAGAGCCATATTGTGATTCAATTCCACTTTTCACTCAAAACAACAACTTTAAGGGATGTCTGATGAAAAAAATTTAGACAGTAGAACCTGTTTCAAAGAACCGACCACCTGACTAAATCAGCTGATAAAGAAATTGTTAGATATTAAATATACAAATTACAAGAGGCTACTAGAGATAATTCTTACGAGTTGAATGCAGCTCGTCCAAAATTTACTGTTTGATTTTATTCGAAATTTCTGTAGTAAAATGAACTTCAATTGGGTTTTAAATAATTTTTGAAAGTTTTTCAATATACTCGTACATTAGGCTATTTGAATTTGGTGTAAATTTTTTAAATAAGGCATAGAATGGCAATTAAAATTAAATTCGCATCTTGAAAAAATCCATAAAAGTAATCGTGTTTTAAACATAGTGAGAGTTCATTTCAAATTATTACGTTATATCCAATTAAGGAAATTCATAACTTAATTTTAAATTTAAATACATACATACATACTTCCACTTCTCATTGGACCACCTGCAAATTGCAGTACAAAACCAATGTTCTAAACTAAATAAACTTATCTTTGCGCTTAAAATGGATTTTCAGTAGAATAATCGAAAACATCAACACGTTCATAATTATTTGATATAATTTTTACACCATTTTTTCCAATATTCGTAAGTAAAATCAATTCAAATGCGATTAAAGAGAAAACTACACATTCTAATTTTTATATCCGTATTACGCAATATCACTGGAATTATATTTTAGTTTTCTTTTTAAACTTTGAATGAAAATGGTTCGTTATTAACGAAGGCTACCAAAAGGCATCTGATGACTCGACCATTACTTTACCATCGTTTGCGAAAATTTTAGCGACGAAAATTCAAAACGTTAAATATTGAATAGGTACATAGTATAAAACAAGAAAAGTGGTCATCTACCATTTTGTGGAAATATTTAACATATAGTACTGAACGAGTTAAAATCCACATATTTGTTACAAACACTTTTTTTATACACAAATCATCTCATAAACACTGCTCAAAAAAAATTGGCGAATATTCACCAACATCTTAATTTTGTAATCAGTATGTACCTACAATCCTTGTTTTATAATAACATATAGATATTGACACATGATAGTAATGAATAACATATAGCCACAATTAAATACCCAAACCTGTAGGTACCAACATATATTTGATTCAACATGTTTGATCATTCTCACAGAATCTTATATGGCACTAAAACTTAAGTTCTTAAATAAATGGTGCCTTATAAGAATTTATATTTATATAAGCACAGGGAATGCAATAAATTTTTAGAAGAATATTTACCTGTATCTTTTGAAAAATTTCCGCTCCTTGTGGGAGCTGCTGCAGGAAGACAGAGCAATAGAACAAGGTACAGACTCATCATTTTACTTTTTCACTCAATTCACTCAATCTTAGTTAAATAATAACAAAACACTAACTACTAAATAACAAAAATTAGTAAAATATTTTTAGCACATGCCACGACTAGGTTAACTGACAAAGCTTTTAAAAATGTTTGCTAACAAAAATTTGTCATTCAAGATCGCGTGTACAACCAATAAATGTAAACAAAACACTTTCGATTGATCCACGTATACTTACGCAACTTCTGCGCAGAGATTTAAAAACGAAGAGAACCCATAACAAAAATCGTGCGAGAGCTGAGGATATTCGTTTACTTATTTAATTTCTTTCAGAAAATGTGTTAGATTCAAAAACTTTTTCTTTCGAGTCGATGTTAAATCATGGAAGGCTGATAACTTACTACACCGTTGAGAGCTTCTGAGTTGTTGTGACTTTCAACCGGAATATAAACCTGTGATTTAGTTGAGCGCTTTAACTGAATAAGATGAAATCTCTCAACGATGTCAATTTCATGGCTAGGCTGTGATCATACTAAAGAGAAGCCCATGAACCGGTCAAAACAACATTTTGCTTTTGACCAATATCATAATATAATTGGACGCTTCTTCTTCTGATTTTCACTTATGTTTTCCGTTGCGCATCTTAGGTAGCTCCAATGTGTATGAGCGCAACATCGGAGACAATTCTTATCAATGCTTGTAGAGCTTAGACGAGTAGATGTTTTTTTTCAAATTATTTTATATAACTAATTAAATGCTTGTATACAAACGTTAACACTTGTAAGGACACGAAATAGGTGGATATCATATTCGAGCGAGGGCTATTTTACTTTTTATCTTTAGATATGTGTCTAAAAGATTCAATGGTTTTAAAACAAAAAATATAATTTCCATACCCTGGGTGCATACCTTTGGGCTACTACAAATTGGATGTGTTCCTGACAACTTCAAACTTTAATTTGTTTCAACTCACGTCAGTGATATATTGTCCCAAATTCGCAATAATAACTTATCTTATCTTATCTTTAGCATGATATGTGATGAAATGTGCGTAATAGATCCAATGGATGAAAAATGAAAAATATAGTTTCCTAAATCTGGTTGCATACTTGTAGGCTAATACAAATTGGAGGTGTTCCTGACAACTTCAAACTTTGATTTGTTTCAAGTCACGTCAGTGATAGATTGTGACAAATTCGCAATAATAACTTATCTTATTTTATCTTTAGCATGATATGTTATGATATGTGCGTAATAGATTCAATAGTTGTAAAACGAAAAATATAATTTCTCAAATCTGTTTGCTTACTTGTAGGCTACTACAAATTGGATGTGTTCCTGACAACTTCAAACTTAGATTTGTTTCAAGTCACGTCAGTGATAGATTGTGCTAAATTCGCAATAATAGATTCACAGACAATAATCACATATATTTGAAAAAAAGAATGAATAATATAATGTTTACAATGGCTATAACTAAAATTGAACGTATTAAGCTGTGGCAGTGCTTAGATAGGTAGTTCTTTATTTTACCAAGAGCAAACTGTTTTCGTTAAATTTCATTCTTAAACTGGCTCTGTTCGTTTCGTTAGCAAAAATTGAACGAACATTTGCTTGCATCGTCTTGTAAGTTTTGTTTTTGCGGCTAGACAGAGATTGACATTTTAATGTTCATTGAAGTCAAGTAAAGAATACGTCGTGTTGTGTCATAGAGAACACTGAAACTACTAGAAAATAGTTTGTTTTCTTGCGGTCACAGTTATATGATTTCTTAAATCGCAAAATTTCTTAACTTAAAACTAGTGAATACGAGATCTCGTAAAATCGATTCATTTCGTAACAAAAGTGCATACGGCACGTGAAGGTAAAATGTCTGCATTTACTGAAAGTGCACTCATTAAAAAATTGAACGAATTGAATTCAAGTCAACAAAGCATACAAACATTATCTTTATGGCTAATACATCATCGCAAGCATCATGTAGGAATAATCAAAACATGGTATCGCGAACTGCAGAAAGGCAAGTACAGAAATTTTATCAATACTGGCATATTTTATTTGCTTTTTTTGACAGTTTCCCAAAGCAGAAAGCTAACATTCATGTATTTAGCTAATGATGTTATACAAAATAGCAAGAAAAAAGGACCTGAATACGGCGAGGAATACGGCCGAGTGCTAGAGAATGTGTTTCTACATATTGGAGAGTCTTGTGATGATCGTAAATTGTTTGGAAGTCTTGATAGGATACTCAATATTTGGGTCGATCGAGGTGTGTACGAAGCAGATTTAATAGGAAAATTCAAGAAAGCATTGTTTAGTGGAGGGACGAAGGAAGATGATTTTAAAAACGAAAATCAAAAACGTAAGCAAGATGACAGCATTACACAGACTAAAAAGCAGCGCACAATATCTGGATCCGATAAGAAAGAAAAATTATCTAAAACAGAAAGTGTTGATGTTAATGGAGTTGTTGAAACTCATGTTACACTCAGTCCGCATGTACCAATTGGAGACCCTCCTGAACCAGAAGAATTAATTCAAGCTCTTCTACAATTGGAAAACTCGGCGTCGAGTGACGTCGTTGTTCGTGAAAGAATAGCAAACCTGCCAAAAGAAATTACAGAAGTTTCAACACTTTCCAAGATAGAAGATAAGGAAGCAGCATTTAAGTTGGCGAAACGGGTATTGAAAATGTGCAAGTGTATACATTTATGATAAGAAATTGACACAAAAATTTTATTTGCAGGTAGATGAAGCAGTTCAATTGCTTAATTCATATAATGCTAGACTTGCTACAGAAATGGAAGATCGTAAAAAGTTTGCTACAATGTTAAGAGATTTTCAGGCCGAGCAAAAAGAACTTTTAGCACAGGCCGAGCAACGTTTGGACGTAATTATTAACCCATTTGATCTATTTCTCAATTTAGATTGTGGTTAAATCAAAATTTTTTATCGTAGGAATATAGTCAAAAGCTAGCCCGTGCAAAAGAAGTTCAACGAGAAATTCAAGACCATATATCAAACCTTCCAGATTTAACTCAATTACCGGATGTGACTGGAGGGCTTGCACCTTTGCCGTCAGCAGGTGACCTTTTTAATGTTCACTAACAAAACATTTAAAAGAATTAACAACAGAGGTGTGTCCCGATATTGCAAAAAAGAAAAAAACTATTTTCCATAGTGTTTTATTTGTTATCATAGATTAAAGTTACAAAAACTAAATTTTGTATTCTATTCTAATGTGCTGAACAAAAGCATTACACTAGGGTCTGAAAAGCCTAAAAAATATATTATGTGCATAAAAATAAGATATGATTCTATAATTATAAGAATTTTTAGTTAAATTTTCTATTCTCGTGAGAAAAGTGTATGGTTTTATCGATTTGAACGTGTATTAATAAGTCATTTGTTGCTGTTCAAATAATTCAAAAAAAGTTATGATTGGATTACTTTATAAAATCATATATTGCTGGACAAAATAAATACTTTTCGAGACCAAAAATGTTGAATTGTAGTGAAATCAGTTTTCCAGTTTTGCGAAAAGCATACATTTTTATTAAAAAATAATGAACGAAAGCAATTACAAATGAAGTATTACAGCAATAAATTTAGTGCATCACAAAGTTTGCCGGACCACACCATTTTTCTATGAATTCTATCACTTCAGATATGTGTGAGTTGGGTGCCATTTTAGCTGCAACAGTGAGTTTACTCCATATATCACGATTAGCTTTCCTTAAGGATTTCTGAAATGATACTGGTTGCCTTCCACTTATGGGGTATCCTGAAACAACACAGGGAACATCTGAAACTCCTAAACTGCACTCATATAAATTTCTTTCATCCGTCGGTAAAATCTTGAGAATGAAAAGGTAAAAGATATTGGTATTTTCAATTTATTATATATTATTCCTTACTTGATCAACTTTTTGATCCATGCTAACAGCAAGAACCCATTCACGGATTTCTTCATGAATTTTTGGTTCATTTTTTAAATGTAGTTCTTCAGGAATGGGAACAGAACTAGGAAAGTCAGTAGATGATAGATCAGAGTGATCAACCAATATGCTAGTTCCTTCTTCTATAGTTTCGCAAACATCCAGGTAGTGATTTAGTAAAACAAAAGCTTCTGATTCTCTACCTATTGCCCTTAAGTCGGTTCCAGCTTCGTAAAACCCTTTGTCAACTGGTATTAAGTCAGTGTACCGTAGCAAGGAAACGGTTAGTTTTATAGAGATTCCTTGCAATGATGGAATATGCCTACAAGCAGCTCGAGTTGTATAATAATGAGCAATAAGAAGAAGTTTTTCAAATCTTTCGAATGCCTCAGTTTCACGAAACTCCGAATTATTGATAGTCTAAAATTAGAAATTTAAAATTTGGAAAACAAATTTATCATTTATAGATCTGTACGATGGTAAGTTGAACCAAAAAATTGCGAAGATCTTTCCATAAATCCATTCCTATAGTTTCTCGTAGTCCGAAACAGTCCAAAGAAATTCTGTTGTAAATATTAAAATTTTGTGACAATGCAGGTGCTCCATGTGTTAAGTACAATGTAAGAGCAGCTGGACTGTCACCCTCCCGAATAAGTTGTGCAGCATATTGTGCTAAATATTTGTGAAGTACTTGAGGGCTTTGCTGTTTAGCCTTTTCAATACACTGAGTCCATTGTCCCTGCTCCGCAAGCATATCAAGTGCACTGTTAACATCTGTTAATGTTCAAGTAGATGTAAAAAGCATCAACCGCTACAAAGAAATTTTAATATTACCTATATCCGCCAAAGGTTCAACTTTTCCCTCTGTCGTTAAGTGCGATTTTTGCTTAGCTTCGACATAAGCTAAAAGTTCTTGACTTATTTCCTTCGCCAATCGTCGTGCCTTACTCCATTGTTCAGAATATATGAGCACATCAACTGCTTCTTTTGGAAGATCAACACTTAAATATAACTGAGCAGCAGAACCACATTGATTTATTTCAACTAATCTTGGTCCTAACTGCCGGGCTATCGCCAGTGCTTCCTCACCGTCCAGAAATTGGTTACAGATTTCTGATGCTCTTATAAGAGCTCTTTCGACTGTTGAGTCATCGGCGTTTGAATTATCAATCAAAAGCAAGTATTCAGCTGCTTTTTTGAAATCTTCATTCTTAGCAAAATCAGATGCTTGTTGCAGATACAATCGAGAATCGTTAGACTGAGATCGGGAACGGTTTTCATTGGCGTGTAATCTTCTAAGCTCCAAAACTGCTGATGGAACATGTTCCTCCGCTATTCGAATAGCATCTTCATACATTTCACGTTCTTTGTAATGTTGTATTATTAAATCCGGTCTTTCAGCACGCAGCATTAACGATTCGTACTCGCGATAGTTACGAGTCTCGATGGCAGCTGCAGCTTGACTCATTAAAACTTCCGATACTGCCTCAGGAATATGAACTTCTGCAACTCTTAAAGCTGATTTCCAATCACCACAATGAGTATGCATCAAAATAGCTTCCTTGGGTTTTTTCGCTTTAATGAAAGCTTCTTCAGCTTCTAAAAATTTTCCTTCATCCTCTAATGACATTGCTATTTTCAAATAAACATCATCGGGCGATTTACCAGTGATACGACATAAATCCAAAGCAAAATCAAATTGATCAGAGTCACAAGCAAAGCCCACAGCTGTGTCTAACAGACCTAGTTTCGTTAGAAGTCGTGCACCGCTTTCAACAGGCACTGATTTGGCCCACATATAGGCGACCTGAAACAACAATATTTGCCTGGTATGTACTACTAAAATTTATTTTTGTAACATTTTGAATTACTTGATTACTAGCCCCGTCAGTTCCGCTTTGCTTTGCTATGCGAAACCCATCCTCCCATCTTCCTGCGTTGCAGTGCATGTGAACGGCAGATTTCCAGTCTGCAGCAGCAAGAAAGTGTACTTCAGCATTCTTGTACTTTCCCTTAGCTTCAAGCTGACGGGCTAAATGTAAATGAGTGCTTTCCGCAAGATCAGGGTGATGCTTTTCCACCAGACGAATCATAGCGTCGTATAATTCATGTTTTTTATACATTGCGATCGCCAAATCTGGCTCGTTTATTGCTAGCAAAATTTTTTCTGCATCACGATACTTTCCTGTTAATTAAGAACCTTTAATGAATCTTCTTTATTTTATTCTTAGAATTATTTAATGTACTTTCAGTTTCAAGATCTTCAGCTAAGCCTATAAATGTATCTTTAATTTGGCCAACGTTAAGGTATTGCTCCGCAATTTGGTACGCCTTTTCCCATTTTCCATTTTTGTTAAGAAGCTCAATAGCTTCTTTATACATTTCTGCACGAACCAACAGGTCCTCTGCGCTCGCCAAGTCAGATGACTGAGCTAAATGAGTCGATAACTCAACAGCATATTTACGTATTTCTGAAGGTTCATCTAAGACTTTAGCAATTTGTACAGCTTTCTTCCACTGTTTGGCTCCGACTGCTGCTTCCAAAGCTTTTTCTGTCGCACCAGCCTCTATGTAGTGATTAATAGACGCGTCAAGCTGCTTTTTTGAAACTAGCCAATCACCCCACTCTTCCTCCAATAAAGTCACGTCTTCGGGAGAAGCAAACCGTGCTAAGTCTAATGCTCTAGAATACACACCACCTTTCCTGTAAAGATTCAACGCAGCATCATTTCGGCCAAGTTTTTGTGCGATATCTCCAGCTAATTCATAAAGCTCTGGAACAAACAACATGTCTATGGAAGGACATTAAATTACAAATTTATACATTACCAGAGTGGATTAGTGCTTCTGTCACACGTACCATCAAATCTTCATTTTGCAAAATGCTACTGACTTTAAGTGCAAGTCGAGCAGCCCTAGCAGGACGTTTTGCTTTTATGTAAAGCACCATTGCTTTTTCAAAATCACCCCGCTCTTCTAAAACACGACCGGCTTTTTCCTCTTGATTTGTCGATAAAAGATAACTCATTCGTTGTTGCCTTAGGGTATCCAGATCATGGTAACCCCTTCTTTCTGCCAAATTGATTGCGTCATCCCATCTCTTAATTTTAATATACGTTTGTAGTGCTTCCTCGATGTTACCTTGGTCCAAAAAAATTCTTTCTGCTGAACGTAAATCGGATTTTAAAAGGGCAAGTTTAGCCTTTGCTTCAGGACATAAACTTGTATCTCCGTGTGTTTCCTCATATTTATCAGCCACTTTTATGATTTCGCTCAAATAAAAGACTTTTGAAACATTTCCAAGTGCAGCATAACATCTTTGCGCTGCCCGAAGGTTTTCTTGTTCAAATGCTATGCGCGCCAAATTATGCCACATTGCATTAGCAGCTTGTTTGTCGCCTAAGGTTTCTAAAAACGTTATTGCACGACCGAAATCATTATCATTGACTGCCGTTCCAAACTCTACTAAGCCCTCATCGAGTTGATATGAGTGTTCAGCTGGTCCTTCTTGACTTCTGACTAAAGTTTTTCCCTGTTTATTGGAAAATTTATAATATTTAAGTATAGAAAATATCTTTTCTTTGTATTGTAAATAATGTCCTACATCATCCCGTATGACCTCAACTGCTTCTCCCCGTATGGGGAATATAGTGACGTGTTCGGGGAGATCTATGTTATACCACACATGTAAATTATTTTCACTTTGGGCCACGGCAACATCACTTTGATGTACCCATTGTACAAAGGAGACTTTAGTTGATAGTGTTTGCTTCTTGCTACTATGAATATCAATCAAAATCAATCTGTAATAAGTTAAATAACAAGATATTCAATGATCTGTTTGAGACTAGTGTTAAGCAACCTCATTTTTTTATCCCTGAATAGTAGTTTGTGGGCGATTTCACTTAGTTCAATCCAGTCAATTTTTGAGTCATGCCCTATCTGAGTTATTGTAGACTGAGTCATTAGGTCCACAACGCAAATCGTTTTTATATCCAATAAAAAAGCAAGTTTCTTATTATCCCTTTTAGATGAAATTTTTAAATTAATAGTAGAAAAAGTATTTTATTAACGGAAAAACTACTTTGAATCGCCTCGTTCGTTGAGTCTTACGGAAATCACATGGGGATTCACAAATTCCGTCCTAACAGATCCCAATATTTTATTTTCACCATACTCAACTAACGACAGTTCACCAGCGTTGAAAATCAAGCAAACATTAGCATTTTCAAAATAGAACTTTTCATGGCGCCCAGTACTAGTCCATGCAACTTCACTTGTTAAATTACGAGTCAGATCGCAAAGTATAAGGGAATCTTCTGTTCGGCCGATTAAATAGTTGTCTTTGCCCATTATAAGTATATCATCAATTTCTAGACCAAGACGGGACTCTACTATCATTTGATATGAGCTCTCTTGTAGTGATTTGAGTAAAATTCGACTAGGCGCAACATACACAAGTTCAAACTTGTTCTGCCAAATTGTGCGGCGAAGGACAGATTCAAATAACAAAACAGCACCGGACACAGACCCTACAGCGAGCCTATGTATACAATTATTATTCAAAAAGAAAATTTCAATTTAGGGTAATTATACCGTGCACCATCACGTCGCCATATCAAGCATGATACTGAGTAGAAGTTTTGAATTTCTTTCGAAGCACTTTCATTCCATGTTCCTAAACGAGGACTCCATGCAAAAATTCGTATTCGATCATAACTTCCGAAAGCCACAGTTTGTCCATTAGGACTACAAGCAGCAATTGTAAATTCTCTTTCGCCGTCTTCTTTTGTATAATCAAAAGTACGTACAAGCCTTCCCTGAAATTGACTCACCATTTGTATCAAATTCCGTTTAGATAATAAACAACAGTTAAAAACTTTTACCTGAGAGTCGAAAAAGCTTATACTTCTATCACAACCCCCAATAACAATGCCTCCTTGTGGCCATGCTAGAGCTTGAGGAGGCACTAAATGATGCAGGACCCTACCAGAAGTATCGCCTGGTTCTTCTATTACAAAGAACCGTATTACCGTGCCATCAAAATGCCCAGACAAAAATCCCGATCCTCTGGTGTTACTCGCAAGGGATATTACTATGTCTTCTGCTGTATAAAGAGTCTGAGATTTGTTGGTTTTTGTATTTAAAGCGCGTACTTTTCCATCACTTAATCCTTGAAATCAATTAGTTTATCTAAGATGTTATTGATATAAAAATAAATACTTACCCGCAATTATTAAACCAGACGAAAGCCAAATCATAGCAGTCACACAACATGGCTGAGGAAATTTGTTGCAAATAACTTTCTTGTCATTCCATGTTTCTCCAAGTTTATATACGAAAACAATTCCATCACTTTGAGCAACTGCTAGCTTGATGGAATCAGGACTGAATGCAATTGATCTTATTACATACGAATTTTTTCCATTTGCTGGATTGCTTGGTTTTGTTGAAAATTTATCGCGTTTTTCACCAGAATCGTCGAACAAAAATATTTGACGGTCTGCAGTTGCCACAGCTAATTTCTGGTTGTTGGGGGCCCAGGCTAGTCCTGCCGCTCTATTAATATGATCCTGAAAAATCAACAATCAGTTTCCTTGTCACTATGATAAAAATTAAAAGTTATTTAACTAACATTGCCTTCAACAATTGTTTTTAAAAATTTAAGTTGCATTCTCGTGTTTAGAACGATTTTCTATTACTAGTTGAAAAGTGTTTCCTGGTAACTGTCAAAAATTTTCCTTGGCAACCATATAAGGTCAGATACTATGCACTTCGTTAATATAATAATGTACGTATTTTTGTTTTTGCGACAAAGAAATTTTTTTGTCATAACGATAGAATTTTGAACTCCTTTAATATTAAGTATTTCATATCCAAACCGATATATACATTCATATTTGATTTCACATATTTATGAAGTATTTTATATCAGTATATTTTATTTTATTATTTAAAAAGGCGGTTCTTTAAATTGGTAGGATACACTAATTCAAGTTTATTGGAACTTTTGATTTAAATATGTAAAAATTCTTTTCAATATCGAATGAAAATAATTCTAGCTTGGATAAAGTACCAGTATAAAAAAAATTAAAAAATTAATAAACCTAAATAGTAAAGAGCTTAGAATTTTTGGAGTTGTCATTATATTGTAATTTGGTCAACGTTTCTTCGTTGGTTTCGTCTATATTTTACTTCATTTGGAGGTAAAAGTAAAACCAAATAATCGCAAGTGTAGATAACTGATTCTAGTTTGTTGCGGCAATCCTAAGGTGAAATTTAGGTTTGAACCTTTCAAAAAGAACTTCTCTTCATTCTTCAAATTTCACTCATTGACAAAATGTTGAAATATTTGCTTGCATTTATATTTTTCTACTAGGGTTTGTTCCGCTGGTCTTCCTCAATATTTTCATTGACAAGTAAGGCAAGTATTGATAAATGATACGCGAAGCTTTCATAACTAAAACAGAAAGTAGATTTCTAGATTTCGAACCCTGAGATTGTAAATTTCATCAAGAGCTTTCAATGTTCGAAGTGTGTGAGACTCTCTTCATGTTGTATATGGATTCAAACTAGTAGGAATATACTACACAAAATATGCAAGATGGAATCGATTTGATACACGCGCATGTCACCTGTTGCGACGTGTGTTTTACAGTCCTTTTTTCCAACTCAAAGAAATAATTCAAGAAAGATACGTAATTCCATAAATAGATGTGAGAATAGTCTCTGTATGTTCCTCTAAAAATTTACGACAAAATAATTAACAAACCTAATGACAAGTGAAGAAGGGAATAATAATGCATACTTATTGAAATTTATGGACCAAGTTTTGCTGAACATTTTTGTTCGAACAAAAAATTTATATTTAGCAGTAATTTAGTTATTATTCCTTGAATATTTTCCATCAATAAATTTTATTCGAGAATAATAACAAGAGAGTTTCGGAGATATAACTCTCTGAAAGCCCAGAATCCATGAGAGGAAAGATGTTGTTATCCTGATCGCTATTCACAATGCGAGTTTCATGCTTGTGGTAGGGTAGATGCTACCGAAAGAGATTTCTAAATATTTTGTACTAGGATATTACTACATACGCGAAGTGTTATCAGACTCCAGAAAGGAGCAGAAGAAAACGGACGTGGCTCGTGAGGGTCATTATTTTTGTTTTGAGTCAGTTAATGTGTTCTAAACTAGAATTTACAAATCGGTTTTTAGATGTTATGGAAAAACTGAATAGCTTGATCATCTTAAAAATACACATTATTCACTAAAATTTGTTTACTGATATTGTTCGTTTTCGAAAATATTTTCTATGGGCGGTGATATGTACACACCTACTTATGGTATATAACTCATGGACTTTCACTAGTTCGCGCCGTTAAGAGTGTTTTATATTTATCGAATAAAAACTGTTGCCTTAGAGTTGAAATCCAATGCAGAAAATATTAAAGTATAAAATAAATCTGTTTGAAAAACTCTGTTATGTGGAAAAATTAAAGTTATACTCTATTGTTAGTTACTTTTCATATACGTGGTGAAAGTTTCCTTTGTAAGAAATTTGAGTAACTTTTGTGTAATCAAGTTTGACACGTCTTAGAAAATAGATTCGTGTTCTCTGAAGACATTATTGCTATCAACGTCATAAATTTTTCTTGGCTTCTTGCTTTTCAATTTCCTATTGTGTTAAAAAAAAATTTTATATTACTGAAATACACCTTTTTTCACCGACAAAAACTATGTGGTTTTGAGTGTCATTCCAATAAATCTGCGTAAATTTGGAGATATCATCTAGAATGATATCAGAGGTATGGTGCACATTTGATAATGTTTATAGTATACACAGGAACTTTCGTTCACATACATTTTAAAATATTTAGTTTTAAAACATGTATATAGTCCATAAAAGCTTTTTTGTAGCAACTAAATAAATATCATCAGATAACGAACTGTGGCTTTGTGAGGTAAAGGCTTATTTTGTTTATAATTTAATTATCTCCCTTTTCTGAAGCTGCCAACCAAAATTGCGAAATGCTAAAGTTGAAGCAAAATTTTTTTTGTAGTTTCTCTCCGTAATTTTGCTTTATATTTTCATTATAATTTTCAACGAACAGTTGATATGTTGATATTAAAATTAAATTGTTTTGTGTGATTTAATGAAATCAGTTTCAAATCATCCTTCAAAACCTCAATGACAAATGAAACAAAACTTTTCAAATCACATCCACAATTACTTGGAACATAATAGATTTCGAATGTTAAAACCAATCGTTAAACTCTATAGAAAGAATTCTGCATTCTACTCAAATTGAAATACGTTTTTGAGTTCAATAGATGTTTTGGGCTGAATACTTTCTCTTTTATGTTTAGCACAGGGAATGATTATGTGGGAAATCAAAACCAAAATGACACATTTGTACATTTGTTTTATTTCTAAATCTTATAAATTATCAAAATTTTAGTTTCAGTCTGAGAGGGACCAATAATCATGAATACCACTTGAAAATCAGTTACTGTATAACTGGACGTTCAAATATAATAGTGAAGAAACTTCCGGTCGAATAGTGGCAAAACGTAACTCTTAAATATAAAATCAAATATCGAAATATGACAATTTTTTTAAAGGCATAAAGTGAACTGTTTAAAATGTTAAATTTCATATTTTAGTCCTCATGGAAAGCATTTTAAAATCTGAGAGGAAGTTTCGTTACGTTGCGGAAAAACTCAAATTCGGCAGTAAAATCACATCAAATTAATCATATCATAGTCCTTAAAGGTATCCATTTTGATTGTACAGTATATTTTGAAAGAGAGTAATTCAATCGTTCCGCTTTCCTCACCTATCGGATCATTGATTGATATTCCAAAATCAAATTATGCGCTTGCTTCTTTTTCCATGAGGATACTGAGCAATTAATTCAATAATAGGTGAATTGCGAATTAAATCACTATCGACAGGAAAATTCTTATTCCATCGAACCTATTTGTATTACATGTTTCATCTGTAAAGAAATAAATGACACATGATACAACTGTTGCTTATAAATGTCATCAACGTTGATATTTGTAAGAAAATGCGAACCAACTAATATTTTAGATAGATATTTTAGTGTGTTCATTTATAATAACAGATATGTTAGTTAAAGCCATAGAAATATTTGCGATTGAAAATATTGTCAACTTCACTTGAAAGAATCGTTCAAATGTTAAAAATAAAACAAGGTTGCAAGACATTTCAGAAGATATATTCAGAAGTATTAACATCGCTGCATTATATGATGAATTTTTCGGAACACTTTTAAAATCTCATTTTACTGCTAGATAATTATAATGAATAACTCTATTTTATTGAAACACAGGCTAGGCATAGTGGAAAGTGGAAATGAATAAAGTTCATTTTCATTTATGGCAACAATATTTAAAACCAATAACTACACATGTTTTCCGTAGAGGAAACCACAATCATTAATAGTGTTTAGATGATATGTGTAAGAGCCAAAATTGGAAGTGTCAAGAAAATTTAAATTAAGCAAGAGCTTTTAACCACTTAATTAAAATCAAGACAGTAAAATCATGAAAAACAAGAATCATGAAATAGTTACATAACAAGAACAAAATTAATTATTTGTTAGACTATGAGTTTTATAAAATTTATTCATATTATTATTAGTTATAAATTTCAACCCCTTATGCATACTATAAAATATTTTCCCGGGAAAAGTAATTACAGTTTCCTTAGCCGTCTTTAACTTTTAAAATGAATGATTAATCCAATGATTAATTCAGTTTGATTTTCAGAGCAGAATATTTAAAATTTGTTATTAATCTAAGTTGTGTTACATTAAATTTCAAACTTTCGGTGTTTTTTTTAAGTCATCTTAATTCTCATGAACATCGCTGTATTCCAATGCAAAATAGTGGACATTTTTTTTTTATGTGAGTTGGAAGTCAAAAAGTGTATAATTGCACTCTGTCAACACAACATGGAAAAATATGACTTCGCCTTTAGAGTCTTCTGAAATATTATATTAAAATACATATGTACATATATAAAAATGTTTTTATTTAGAACGCCTTCACAAAAACTTTGTCTTTTCAAGTTTTCATATCAATCCAGTATTTTAGATTTGTCTAGAAAAAATCTTTGGATATGTTTGAAACGTAAACTTTAATTGTAAAGTGCATTCCTATTTGAATTTGAATTTTAAGAACATTCAAATAAATGCATTTTAAGATTAGTTCATGTATTTTAGAGCTCTTGTCGCTTCAAAATTTTCATAAAAATGAAATTAACAACATTATTTGGTTGATGCTTCAATTCAATTTATTCGTAAATGAAGCATTTACTCATTTTTAAATACGAAAATCAAGTGGAACGTATCTGTTAAATCATATAATACAGGTTGGTATCTCAGAAGACGCGACACCCTCCAGCACATTTGAAAGTGCATTTGCATTTTTTGCTTGTTAGCATGAGAAATTTAACATTCATTGTTACAGAGCAAACTTTAAATCCTCTTTTGGGTAGATACACGAATTTTTTCAAAAATTTGTTTTTTAGTTTAACACCTAGACTTTGCGGCAAAAAATCAGTTCAATAAAACTTTAATGTCACATATAACACCTCATCGGTAAAAAGAAAGGATAAAATCAAAGGTAGCATTTGGAGGGTATGCAATCAAGAAGCTCGTCACAATGGCAGTCTCGAAGAAAGCCGTCTCTCGGAAAACTACGTCGAGCGCATCCCGCATCTGGCGCCACGTGGAACGTCCAAGTTGTAAGAGGGAAAATGACTTCGAAATGTTTATGGCATGCATGTCGTGCCTTAGCTCTAGGAATGGTTCTAATGTTATTAGGAGCCGGAATGGCCACAATAGGTAACAATTAGTTAAAAATTATTAGAGTTCGTACTATATTAAATTAGACATTTTCATAGGATATTATGCGGACCAATTATCTATTGGACAAGAAATTCGTGGGAATGCAACCGTCCGGGTTAAAAATGAGTCAAGAGGGTTTCATCTTAACAATCTTTCTTATGCCGGTCCAATTATCATGGGTTTTGGTGGTTTCATTGTTGTTGCTGCTTGTGTCATGACTTTTGAAGCTCGTGATTCAGCAGCTAAAGTAGTCCCAGCCAGGTTTAAGCTCTCCACTAGCAGTCGAGGAAATATTCGTAGCAATACGAGCAGTGCAACTTCCACACGACGTGCAAATGGTAAGACTTCAATTATTTATTTTGCAAAAACTGTTAGAAGTAACACGTTTTTACTAAATAACAAGGTTTTTGAATCTGAAAATATGAATTAAATAAGAAATTGTTTTTTATTAGATATTCTTTGCAATAAATATATACACTTCAAGAAGCATCAGCAATAATGATTCCTCCATTTGGAGAAAAACCTAATAAACTTTCAAAGCCCCCATTGCCCAAAAAATTACCGCGCTTACCTTCTATGTATTTTGTTGATAAAATAAAATGAAGTTTTGGATTCGAACTGGCATGTATAGTTAATAGTCTCATTCCTTATATAAAGCCCAGTTATGAAATATTGATACAACAACGTTTCTTCCTTTTTTGTTTGGAATTAAGTAGGTTAGATACTAGTTTCAGAAAATGCTTTTCATGCTTTCAGGAATAATGCAACAATCAACGAGATGGGATCACCATTTAGGAGTATTTCGGACCTCACCGGCCGATCCTCCTGCTCAATTAGACCGGCAAGCACTTACTGCGGCCTTGATTCACTTTTCGAAAGCACTAGGGTTGGTTGGACCTAAGCTTACAAACAATCAGTTTCACTAAATCTTCAGTCAATTTTGTTTTAGTAATTCACCTCGGCAGTCTCCTAGTCTTAGAAGGTTTTCTCGAAGTGGTTCAGTTCCCAATTTGGCAACTAGTCATCGTTCCAGCATGAACCCTTCACGTTTGTCTCCGTTTCGCAAGCAAACTATACTTGGACATAGTCCACAGCATCATCATCATCATCACCAGCACCATGGTCGAAATTTATCGAATGCTTCAAGCTCACGAATTTGCAGCAGCTTAGTTCATAGATCGTCCCGAGAATCCACTGGTTCTTTATTGCATCCCGGTACGTTGCAATACCATCGACATGCCTTATCTGTTGATGAGAGTGGACCGTATTTTGTACCAGGTTCTGAGTCTCCACATGCATCTCAGCCGTTAGTTCCTACAATTGACTCACACGAAGGAAGAATTAAAGATAGAACAATACGATCTGACACAGCGAGAAAACACGTTTTGGCTAGACAAAAACCCATTGAAAAAGAGGAACCTAGTAGTCCAAAGACAGCTTATGGCTTAGGAAGAAGGTAAGTTTTAGAAAAATTCTAGAATTCAACTGAAATGTGCCTTTTAGAAGAAGTTCGACAGCATCTGATGCTTCGTATGCTTCAAGACGAATGTTTCGACGGGCATCTTCAGTAAGTCGTACACCAAGTGTTGACTCACGCAGTGTTCAAGTAGATCTACATAGTCCAGACCAATTCAGATCAAGTCCCCACACACCAAGAAGATTTAACTCTGGACAGTCTTCAACTCCATCTGTTGAAAGAGAATTCAGGTACGTCTAAATAATAATAATAAATTTATAATTAAATAAATTAATGAATTTCAAAATTCCAAAAACGTAAAAAATATCTTAGCATGTTTCGAATTATAATTAAATTTTATTGGAGCTTACTTACTATCATTCCTATAAACAGAACAAAAATTAACAGCGCACCAAAAAGAAGTTACATGAATTAAAGATATAATTCTATTCAGATTTGATTTTTTACCTACTTCATTTGCTTTTAGATTCATATTTAAGTTTCCTATTAGTTCCTATGATTGTGGAACAGAAAATATAAAATAGAGGATTTCTCCAAAAATTATACAATATTTAGAGACGAGATTATACGTATGATGAACCAAATTTCTTTTGACATTCTTTTTTCATAGAATCTGACTTTCGGAGTTGTTCAATCATGTTAATAATTTTTACATTTGATGTTTCCAGGAGTCAGTTGTCAGTTTGTTCCGAGCCGGTGACTGTACGTCAACTTTCAGGTCAATCTAGTTTGGAACCATGTGTGCTGGAAGAAAGTCCTGAATTTGAAGACAAAGAATTTACAAATGATTTAGTTACAGAAGAAGACAAGTCTCAGAACTCATGCCACTCTAAGAAAGCAAGACCTGGTTCCTTACATTTGGAGTCTAGCCCTAAGACTATGGAAGTCAATAAAACGAATGAACCGAAAAAGTGTTTATATAGAAGTAACTCTTCACGGACGTTTTATCGACCAAAACCAAGGCTTATCAACGAATATGACCAAATTTACTTTATTAGTTCGAATGGCAGTGTAAGTACTTCTCAACCTCACAACACAGAAGACGATTTCTACGACTCTCTGCAAGTAATCAATGAGCGTCGGAAAAAAATTCTTGAGCTATCCAGTCAAAAGCAAATGAGTGAACCAACTGTAAGCAGCGTTCCTTCGACAGATCATCATACAAGCGGCAAGGTTCAAAAAACCAATCTAAATGAACGGATGCCTTCATCTTTGGCGGAACCTATCACAGAAGAATCTCAATGCATTGAAAATAATAAAGACGAAGAAGCAGACGCGTTAGATAGTTCTAAGGAAACAAAAGCCAATGGTACAGATCCTGTTTTCTAACTTACGTCATAGCATTAGAACGTTACTTTTATTTAAACCGAAAATACTCAGTTAATCTTGGGAATGTGATTAAATGGCCCTAAAACAATATGTAGAACAGTGATATTTTGCAATACAATTAAAGTTCAATTAGAAGTAATTATTGTTAACTCATTAATTGTTATTTGGTCTTACGTGTGTTTATAATCGTAGCTCATTTCCCTTGATTATTCTTTAGGAGATGTTAATGAAAGTGACTAATGTTCTATTTTTCAGTATAATTTCTATAAGATATAGTAGGTCCTCATTTTTAGACTTGACCCAAACGAAACTAACTTCTTACCACAAATTTAACAATCCCAATTTTATAAAGTCTTCCAAGCTGAACCGTAGTTGTGCGTGTAAACCAGTTATTTGAATACTTAAGGAACATTGTTAAGCAAGGACCCATCCGAAGTTAATATTTCTTTCAACTTCTGTTTTCATTTCCAACAGACATTTTATTTATCGCGTACTGAAAAAAAGCTGCAATATAAATGTACAATATAAATATATCTAGCGTGTATTAATTTTTACAGTGCGGCAATTCTTAATTGTGTAAGAATAATCAAAAATCGTACCAATTTATATCTTTATACCTATCCATGATTCTTCTTAGTGACTTTAATAATCAATATCACAAAATTTAAAACAGGTATTTGTGTGTAACTGTCGATATAAGTGATCTCTTATAATAGTTATTATCGTGTAAAAATTATTGAATATGTTTAGATATATCCATGTGAACTTATAGAAATTAAAACAGATTTTTATTAGATGTTTGTAACAATGTTGATGTTGATATACATGTTGAAAATATTTGAAATAAAGATAAATTGAGTATGGAGTTATTATTATTTGATGTAATATACATTATCATGATATAGTACTAAGCGAGTGTGTTAATCATAATATGCATTATGGACACGTTCCTTAAGAGGCATGACTTCTGCCTGCTGTTTTAAGTAGAATTTGTATGACGACTCTTGCGAAAATTCTTCTTAAATAAACATTCAGTTTCATGAAAAAAGGAAAATTCGAATACTGATAATAATTTGATAGATTTGACTGGATATTTCCTTAAATCACTGTGGTATTTATGGATTTGTTTTAACACTGGAATAATGATATTACACTGGTATCAATAAAACATTTATATTTTTAGTATTGCCAACATTACATATGTTTTCAGCTTACTGAAGGAAAAAATTAAGCTTTAAATAAGAAGTGTAAGTAACATGAAAGAAGCAGTTGATATTAGTTTTCATGACAATATTTCTCGTAGGAGATAAATTTAACTTAGATGAAAGGAGAATTACAAATGCTGTTGAAGGACAACAATGAAATCTAGATATGTACTGACTACAGGAAAGGGATTTAAAGAAGCATTAAAAATCGAAACTTATTTAGGCGGCAATGAACTAACAGATTCTTGTGAAGAGGTTTCGTTTCATTTCGTAAACAAACTACAAGGAACGAAAACACAACAATAATATTGACCTTATACAGCGTCTTTCGAAAATTGTTATGAGAAAATATATTTAACTGACTAGATTTCCAATAGTTGGCCTTCCAACTATCATAATTCGCTTACGAGTGCAAATCTAAAGTGGCAAATAAAGACAACGGACTTGCCCTTGCACACGATAGATTATAAACTTTTACTACCTTCAGTTTACATTTATATGAAGTACCTCCAATTTTTTTTATATTTTATTAAACACTTTGTTTTACAAATTCCTCATATTTTAAATTTTCATATCAAATAAAATGAGTTTTGAAGAAATTATAATTTTGTGGAATTTACAAAAGAAAAATTTTAACTCGCGACAAAGAAAATGTCGCCATTTGGATATTTCTATCTCAAGTATTTATCGATTGGAGTAATTTTAACCCAGATATTATCGAGTCCTAATTTTCACTGTATGGGACTTCACAGTTCTGCTCTACTGGAGTGACCAAAAAATAGCAGCTAAAGTTTAATATTCAAAAATGAAATTGGCACATGCAAAACTGAAATATCCATCTATTCCATGTGAGGAGTTTCGATAATGAAAATTGTTAAGCATAATAATTAATAAATAACCATGAGGGCAATTATTACAATGCATGAGAACCATCGTATTTTCAACCCATGGCTACTTTCTCCCTTGGAATTACCTTTACATTTCATTACATCAAGTGATTCGAGAATGATCACAACATCTTATGCTTGCGTCGTTCGTTGTCGAGTATTTTCATTTATTTTGAAGAGCATAAATAAGAGATGATTAGTAAGAGATTTCATATGGCTAAAGTCTTATGTTCTACGTAAACTTACTATTAAAATATCTTTTTCAAAAAAACCGTGTATAAATCTGACGCTAGCAAAGATAGAAATGTTTTGATCCAAACGAAGTTATACAAAGGGAACCGTTTGCTACCTTTTTGAGTACATAAGTTATGAAGCAGACAGAACATTTTTCAACACGCAATACTTCCATTTTGTATATACACAATAAGAAACGCTATATAATTTTGAACCGAAGGAACTACTTCCTCTCACCCCTGTAAGTATATGTACATATGTATACATTTGCGTAAATTCTTACTCAAATTGAACGTTCGCAGTCGGTCAATAGATTAACTTAAGCCAAATGCATATACTAGAAGTAAGGTTTAAGCTTTTTCCTTGAAAATATCCTTCCAAGTCAAGTTCAAACGTCGAACCACTGGTCAGTATTAAGTAGAATTTGAAGACGTACACAACGATTGTTAGCTTACTTATTGAATTGACAAAAATATAGATCTAAGTTTGAAATACTTTTTGCGATAAATTGAGATGTTACTTAGAAGTATGCTTGAATAAACCAGAGGACATTTTTGTACAAAATCATAGAACGACATAGAGTAATAGAAATTATTTCATCTAATTGTTGTCTTTGTGTGATTTCTTTTTGATTCAAAAAGTGTCGTATTATGGGTTGTGCTAGTAGTTCACCATTAGCAGCAGGAAACGGTGGCATTTTGCATGCAGCAAAAGGAGCGGTTGCGGATGTTGTTCATTCTGGCGAAGAAAAACTAAATGGTATAATATTCATCAATACATAAACATATAGAGAATCATAAAATAATATTATCATGAAATTTTACTGGTTTAGTAAATAAATAAATTTCACGTGATTATTAAAGAAAGTTAAAAAAGAAGCGAAGCATTTCCAATAAATGAATTTACTTGAAATATGTCGTTTTGTTGAGGAACTATTGTTATATGTATTATGTTATCTATTTGATTCATCTAAAGTGTTCTTGATACAATACAGTCACACATTTGTGAGAACATGTTTGCATCAAGTGATTTTAAATTTGTCAAATCACTAATTATTTTTCGTTTCGGTTTTAATTATGCTGATTTGTTGCTGCAATAATACAAATATGTGAAAGGATAAAGAACAATACAATACATAACAGAGAAGTTTGAACAGAAAATCAATGAAAGTTCATTCCAATAAAATATTACCATAATTGTTGGTCAGTCATCACATACAAAAATTTCTATTCTAAAAATACACACAACTGCGTTGAACGTACTATATTTTCATTCTTTATATACACTCTTATTGTCCTCGTTGCTGTTGAACCACAAAATTGCCGTTAATAAGTGTTTATGGAGGTTAGTTATTTTTATGAGTCTGTTATAAAATATATCAACAACTACATGCTTTGTTATTTATTTAACATAGACATATTGAATCCTATTGATGACGAACAGTAAGCAACTCGTAAACGTTTTATAAACATTCTATAATAGAAATAATTAATATCTATAACAAGAAACATTGCAAAATTTTGATTAACAATGAAACAATGTGAAACACCATTTTTGGCAGGAAAGAATAATAACTACCAGAGAATGGCGTATTTTTCTATAACGCCTAGGAGTCTTCTGCACTTTCAAAAAGTTTGAAACGTTTTTCTTGCAATTACCTTTATAAAAGACCAAAGAGAAATGAAATGTTCATACAAGTTTATAAACTTAATTACGATTCTTTTTATCTTCATGGCTCTCACAGATATGCATGAGTATAATTATTCAAACATGAGTTTATTCCAAACCATTTGTAAAATTAAAGAACAAATACAAGTTTGCTCTTTTTAAAATAATGTAAGTAGGTACCTACTTACTGCTTTGCTAAATCGATACATCACTTGAAGGTTAGGTGAAAGCGTTGTGATTAAATCCATGATTTATAGTTTGGCATACGGTGATAGAATAAACTTGTGGTTTAACTTGAAGCTGTTGCAAGATTGTCCACATAAGAACAAGATCTAAAGTTCACGTATCTCAACTGTAGTTTCGTTTTCTTTACTGTGTTTATAGATTACCTTTTTATTTGGAAGAAATAATGAAAAACATACAGCTCTGGTATGTTCTTGTCATGCAACAACATACACACGTGGAAATTTCAACACAAAGTTTCACCTTTCGTTTAAAGAATATTTACATTCAAGGTCAGTGCTCGAAAAGTTTACCAATACTTCGTTCTATAACCCCTTACTTAGAAAAATGTCATTTCCTGCAGCTCAAGAGTAAAATATTGTTACTATACCAACACAAAAACAATGCGGGCTTTTACTGGCCAATGGTTAATTGTAGCATATTGTGTCCTTAGTAAACTATGTACTTGTATTTAATAAGTTTAGCATTCTCCTATGAAAAGCTGATTTCAATGCTTGATTATTTTTGCCCTAGTTTGTCACGAAATATATATAAAATGAGGACAGACATTAGTTAAAATTCTGTGCAAAAATAGTCACGAACCTAAAACAAAATCAGAAATTCGAAACAAAATATCCGGTTGATTTTTGCGTTTTTAATCTTAAAAACATATTCTACTACATAGTTCATGTAATTTCACAATTTATACACGTTTCAGACGCAAAAGAAACAATTTCCGACACACTAACTGGAACCGTTGAAACAGTTAAAGGAGCTGTTGTGGGCGCTGTTCAAAATGTTGGACAAGGACTGGAAAACGTTCTTCACGGCAATAAAAATGAAAAGTCAACGGATTCGGGTGATGTATCAAAAGTTTCAGAAGCTTGCACTAACAAAGAAGTTAAAGATTCCGAATGCGTCGTAATACCATTGAAAGAAAAATTAAAGGATATCCAAAATAATGGCGAAACTATGCTAAACGATGTTGAAGAAAGAATAAACCAGAAAACGAAAAATGTTACTGATGAAACAGATAAGCTGGCGGATGATTTAATCAAAGAAACTGAAGATGTATTAAATGACAATATTACTAATAGTGCTAAAATGGCTTCGAATGCTCTCGAAAATGATATTTTTAAAAGCCCACATCATTCTGAAGATAGTTTAAAATCGAATTCCGCGGAACAAGAAATAGAAAGATTGTTTGGAAACGATACAACAAATATGCCGTCAAAACCACAATCATTGCAATTAGAACCCTTGAAAGTTCAGCATTTATCAGGCTTCGGAAAGGACGAATACACAATGAACTTAAATGTTAGTAAAAATGAAATCGAAAATCCAATAGAAGGTTTAACAGAGGACGTAAAGCCGGACATGTCGAACTTTTTTGTTAAAGGAGCTGTTACTAGTAAAGAGTAAGTAGAATATTACATGAAACAATTATTTGCGAGCTTGCATTCTTTCGTACGTAAACTTCTGTACTGAATCGATCAGATGAAGAATGATCAAAAAATCAACAGATTATGTTTAGTGCATCTCAAAATACACACTACCTAATTTTTTTAATGTTATTTCAAAATGTAAAGAATAAAAATCTGGAAGAAGAAAACTATACACCTCGTGATTTTAAGGCTTTCCTTTTGTGACAGTGGAAGTTTTTTATTTCACTTCTAAATAATAAATTATTATAGTAAATAAAATCTGAATGATTTACATGTATAAGCATGCTCGTTATAATACTTTTTTGTGAAGGTGTAAGCTGAATGAGGAAAAAATAAATGTTATTACCTTGAAAAATTTCAATAACATAAAGATACGTAACTATACAAGAGATATTGCATGAACCCATATATTTTTATACTAATAAATAGGTTCTTAAACCTAAATACCAAAAGGAAGCGAATTAAGTGTAAACATTCTATAATATAGTATTTGTGAAACCTGATATACTTATATTATACATATTCATATACAAAATTATGTAATAATTTCCATATCACTTTTGGACTATTACACTTTTAATCTAAAGATTTACAAAATGCATTCAACGTTTTTACACATTTTAATAGTACATACTTGTAAGAAATTCCACAATTCATCTACACTAACAAAAGAAACCAAACGTGTAATGAATTATGTATCAAAAGAACAATTTATACAGATCACAGCACGTTACCACACTATAAGCATTAACAGAAATTAAAATGAAATAGGTAGTCCCGCAACGTAAAATTCACAAAATACTTGTAGAAAATGAATTAAATTTCTAATTTGCAATGGGACATTGTTACCCACTTAATAGCTTCCATCTACTTTCAGTAAACACTTATTATTCACATGTATAGGAAATGCATTCTCAATATTTCTCAACACATACACTTTAACCAGACAATTACTTAATGCTACTATAGTTTATATTAGTTATTTGTTACACAATGTAATAGAAAACAGGACAAACATAAAACAACTGGGTATGCAAAACCCTATGGTGAATGACAAACGCTTAAGCATACTGTCTATGGAATAGTGGAACTAGAAATTAAGATCGCCGTAGTGCGTCTCATGAATCTATCTTCCTTTGAATATTTAATCTAATGACCATCATGTAGCACAATTTTGAGACCTTCACCCGACGACAAGGAAGATATTTTGGAATTTATTGAAAACTTCGATCAATTTGAAGTAGCTGTTAGACAAATAGAGTTTAAAACATCCGGGGAAGGTGAAATTGCACCAATAAGAGAAACGATTACGACAAAGGAGGGAATAGTTTTCACAAATCTCGATGATAACATATGCCTTCACAATGACGGGTATAAGGGAAACAGCATTACTAATGACGAGTTACATGAAAGTGATTTTAATTTGGACTCACCTCCAATGATTAGTTCTCCTCTAAGTGGAGCAACAGCTTGGGAGAAGTTGACCGATGCAATGTTAAAACTTCCGTCCAATCAAATTCAATCGTACCAAAAAAATGTTCAAAGGATCACGAAAAGATCTGTAAGCGTTGACAACATTTTAGGTAGCCCAAAATCGACACATGTTGACCACAAATCTATGTTAGAACTATATTAAAAAATGTTGTTATAAATGTTTAAATATGCAATTTGGAATTCAATGAACAATTCTTTGATGGGCAGCAAGGCGAGTATACGTCAAAATTTGAAACTTATCAGGAGAAGTAAAAAATTTAAAATTGTCCTTAATGATTACTCCAATACTGTTCCGACCTACTAACAATAGAAACACTTATAATGTTTACCATATTTCTTCATTTTCTTATTCGGATTGTATAAATATATTCTTATACTCCTCTCCTCGCCCACGAAAGAATTTTTATAAAAGAATTTTTACTCTCTATGAAACCAAACACAATACAAATTTATATTTATATACATAGTTAGTATTTCTGTCAGAAGTTCCATTGTTTAATCTAAGTAAAAGTACCTATAACTGGTAAATTTTTCTTATACTTACATATATTCATTGCGATAATTTTTTTTCCTTACATAGTCTATGGGTTTTACTTATATGTATAATTTTAAATATTTATATCAAAGGACATTTAAATATATATTCAGTGCAAGAGTACTTTCAAATATGGCAAATTGATTAAACTAACAGAATATGTTTATACTTTTGTAGTATGTTTACGATACAAATTAAAGATTTCTTAACGCCTTTTATTGTTATTGACTTGTTTTGATTTTATCGGCTTGTAAAGGACATATCAGGGATAGCACTTGAATAATCGTAGATTGATAAAAGTAAAAGAAGAGACCAGCATCATTTTAAAATATGCTAACGTAGGTACTACCATCATGTAGTATTCCTACAATTGCTGTTTTGCAAGAATATCAAAGTAAACAAATCCTGCTTCTGATTTTTCAATTCTAGTGTGTTGTTATTACGAAATAATAGATGCGTTTGTTTTGAGTTGTTTTGAGACAAATAAAAACGAAGAGTTTGGAGCTACACAAAAATTGGTAACAAACAGTACTAAAAGTAGAATTTAGTAAACAGTTCCGAACTCAAAACAAACGCAACTAATAACTGTCATGTAAATAATAAATGGTAGTTAAAACTGTTAACACAACTTTACCAAACAGAATAAACAGCGGAAATCATAAATGCAACTACTATATGTAGTTCCCAATATTAGCAAACTATGAGTTCTGGAGGACTTCATAAATAAACTTGGTTTTTTTATTCTTACTTAAAACAAATGCGAATCAAATTCATTAACACAACTCATAAAAGCATCACTTTATTTAGAAACGTAAATAACAATTTAATCTACCTCTTATGAAAAGTCCGCAGCCATAAATTTTTGGGACACGTTTTGAACGTTTAGTAGAGCGAGTGATAATTTATGTACTTGTCATCTGGTATCGTCTTACCAACGTTTTTGACATAAAAACGTAGAAATAATAACAAAATTTTATTAATGGATGTATTCAGCACAACTTAGAGCAACAAACTGTAACCATTTTTGTTTAGAAAAGAAAAACATATAATATGGAAATTATCATCCTATCACTACGACGATACAGTCAAAACATCCTGAGTTAAAGCCACGCATTCTATTTCAACAAGTGCATCCATTGGAAGTCGAGCAACTTGTACACATGATCGTGCCGGAAAATCGTGCGAAAATACTGAAGTGAAAAAATTTTGTAAACCGTAATGAAAACAAAATATTTTTAAACATAATTCATACCTCGCTTGTAAATTTCATTAACTTCTGCGAAATGATTTAGGTCTTTGACAAATACAGTAGTCTTGACAACCTTTTCAATCCCTGAATCACATGCCTCCAAAATTGTCTTCATGTGCATTAATGCAGCTTCAGTTTGCTCCGCCACTCCACCTGGAACTAGGGTCATTGTGTCTTTATTTAATCCTAGACATCCAGATACGTACACGGTACGATCGGCCACAACAGCTTGGCTAGTCAGTTTCTTAATGGTAATGTTATCTTATAAAACTTAGAGCCAAAAGTGTCTAACCTGTATGGTCCCAGTGCTTTAGGGGCATCTGCAGACGTCATAACTTTTCTCGTCAATCTTTTCATTTCCATCATGCGGTTATAATTTAATTTATTTCTGAATTGTAATAGATAACGCTCAAATTTTGGTGCTTCTTAAATAGACCACAGACCGAGAATGAAATACTTTGACCACAAGTCTGATAAGAAATATAATGCTTCACGCATACATGTTTTTAGTACAAGCTGTGGCATATCAAGTGGCACCTATGTTTCAACTTTCTAATAATATTTATATGAATTTACTACTCCATTCCGCAACAGATGGCTACCAATCAAATTCCTAGCGACGTACTCATGTTTGGTTTTGACATTTAGACGTAAATTTTCTCTATTCATTCCTACTCGTTCCTGATCATCATACTTGAAGCCAAATGAACAAATAATAGTTATTTATTCGTAGCTTGAACACCAAGTCGTGGAAGTATCTAAAATTACCTCTGTGAAAGAGAACTTAATATGGGAGCAATCACGGTAATTTAAAGAATAACAATAATAATGTCTCCGTCAAAAGTCAACATCATAATCAGCTGCTAGTTTCCTCACTGGTGTATGTTTTATTTTCGTAAAGCTGCTTTTGCTCACAAACAAGTATCTGTCAGATCATAACATTATGCTCGCGGCACAGGAAAAATGTAAACAAATTTTTGTATAAGTTTAAATACCGATCTGATAGTGTTCGAACCCAAATAAAAGTTGGGACGGAAAAGCATTAATAACAGAATATCAACAGTAATATTTTTGAATTATATTTTCTACATTCTACAACTAGATACATTTACTTTCTAGACATTTTCTAGCTGCACAAGGAAATCGTTTTGTTACTAAGGAGAAAGCTATCTTTTCGGAAAGATAGTCAAAATGCCAAGTACCTTATTATTTGCTACAAATAACGAGGGTCGTGTCTATGCACTTTCAACTGGATCAGCAGCATGGAGAGAATTCTTATACCTTGGCTTAGAGTTTAAGAAAGTGTCTGCGGTGCAACATTTCATGTGGGCTATTGGCGGTGATAGGCAAGTTTACGTTCATGTTCACGGGCTTGACATTCCAATTCGCGTCAAAGAAGAAGCATATGAGAATGAAAGGTGGCTACCTATTGAAGGATTCAGTTGTAGACTCCTACCAACAGATCGACACAGATTCTCTTCAGCTGACGGTACTATTGACCGATCAATTGATAAAATTCGTTTGCCTTCAATGGCATGGCAGTGGGAAGGAGATTGGCACATAGATTGTAGTTTAGACGGCCAGCCACTTGATCACGACGGATGGACTTACGCATTAGATTTTCCAGCCACTTATCAAGTGAAATCAGCTTGGAACATGTATGTACGAAGGCGAAAATGGGTAAGTGTCCCAAGTATATGAAAGTTTTCTAAAGAGTGGTTGTGTATTTGATTCCATAGATACGATTCCGGCGATACGCTGCCATGAATTCTTGGTGCGCAGTTGCCCCCCTTCACAAAGATCCCACGCAAGAACCATTTATAGACATAGCCATAGGTGGCAACCACGTTCCAGGAGCTCCATCTGGAACTCTTATGGTTTGGGCCATAACAGCTCACGGACGGGTATTCGAATTGTGAGATACATTTTGAAATACTAGTTTTTATGTGTGTTTCAGGTAATGATAAGATCAGGCGTAACTTCTATGTCTCCAGAAGGACTCCGTTGGACCGCAATTAGTACACCATCAGGATGCGAGGTAGCTCAAATAAGTGTAGGGCCAACTGGATTAGTTTGGGCTGTTCTATTCAACGGCCGTGCCATAGTACGATCAGGAATCACTAGGGACTGTTTAACAGGCGAAGCGTGGTTAGAAGTTAAACCACCAGGTACTGCACTAAAAATAACTCAAGTTTCTGTTGGCACTGATGCAGTATGGTGTGTCACAAACGACAATCATGTTTGGTTCCGACGCGGCATCAAAGGTGAAGCTTCCGGTATAAGCGAAGATTCTGCAATAGGTAGCGGCTGGGTAGAAATGGTTGGAAACATCTCAGTTATTTCGGTAGCTGCAAACGATCAAGTTTTCGCTGTTGGGTCAGAGGATCGCGCGTTATATTATCGATCTGGAGTTTCTTCGTCTGATCCAACGGGCAAAAAATGGCGACTTATACAGTGTCCTATGCAACTAAGTCGTACATCTAGTTCAGCTAGCTTAATATCGCGTAAAAGTGGAAGTGCGTCACCAGGATCGAAACATAGGAGCTTAAATAGTCTCTATAAAGAAAAAGCTCATGTGGAAACTTCTGCACTAATTGAAAATATCGAGGAGACATCACGTAGTGCTCCCACCGCGAATCCTCGTCATAAACCCGAATTATGGCAAAAGCCTGCTGATTCACCTCCTAACGTAGGGAGCCTTACGGAACCTCGTCGCAACAAGACATCAACAACTGAACAAGCTTCATCCAGTGCGCCAACCAGAGATATCCAAGAAATTTCTGGAAAGCTATTTGAAACGCAACTTAAAAATCCAAGAGCATGGTCTCCTGTAAGGAGTGTGGGATCTATTGTAGGAACTGAAGCGCATCCAGAATCAGATTCTGCAGTATTTGATGCCGATTCATCGCGTGATTCTGGAGTATTTGGAGAGGATGATGATCATGGCGGATCTCAATACTGGGCCGAATGCGATGTAATATGGACTGGTTGCTCGGCAGGGGCGGTATTAATTGACCCGACTAAACTCCCTAATTGGTTTAATGACAATTTCACTGCAGCACAACAAACAGAACTGACTGAAGAATGGCGAGTGGATATACTCGATAAATTGAAAAAAAGGTCTGAAGCATTTTCTGATTTGAATCTAGAGAAATATGAGAAAGCAGTGGAATTGTCATCATGGAAAAAAACTGGAGAGGCCAGAGCTCAGAAGCCTGGTAGTTTTTTTGAAGATTGCTTAATTGAATTAGAATGGGTAGATTCCGCAGGTTCTGGGCTAAATTCGGGTACTTTAACAGTATTGAATCCAGACGGTGTCACAACGAAAATTCAATTTTCTCTCTCGGAAATCACCTGTATTCATTGCTGTAGTGAACCAGGCTGCCCAAGAATTGCTGTCCACGCTCCAAGGCTACCTATTGGATCTTCACCTATAAAATTGCAATTTTTGGGAGATTCTGAAATGGAGGATTGGCTATCTTATCTCACTTCAGTTTGTTGTCAAATAAATGAAGTGTACGGTCGGCCTGCATCCAATTCAATATGGACAACTACATCCTTAGGAGATGTTTTTGTATTCGATCCAACAAATCTCAAATCTACTCAATTAGATGACAGTAACCAGCGTTTTGCGCAGAAAATTGATCTTACGGCAGCGGAAACACCATACTACAATACGTTGTACAATGGGTAAAGGCAGAACTACATTTTAAATTTTTGTAATGCTATCTTTAACTTTCTACCAATTAGTATGCCTCCCGGGACCTACCTTGAAATAACAGGATGTGTTTATGATGATGCTGATCAAATACGTTTTGATCTCCAATGTCATCCTAACATTAGAGTAAGGCACAAAGTTGAAAAACTTCGTATTATTGCTATGCATTTAAATCCTCGGTAAAATATTATATCAGGCTCAAAATCACATTTACAAAGAACGTTTTTTCTAGATTTAGTGAAAACGCAATTGTTTTTAATTCAATGGAAAATTCCGAATGGTTAGAAGAAGAACGCAACGAAAATATGGTATTTGCGCGTGGTGCAGAGTTCAAACTAGGCATACAGTATGATTGTTAACTTTTGAAAAGATTGACGAATATATTAATGATTTTAAATTATTTTAGCTCCAACGAAACGGGTTACCAAGTAAATGTAAATGGAAAAAGTTTCTATCACTTTAAACACCGCACTGCTGCTGAAGCAGTAACATGTTTGTATGTAAGTGGCAGAGTAAAGTTGTTTTCAGTTTTCTATGGTAGTCCTTCTGTGATAATACCTGTAAAAGACATATTTTGGAGACAAATTGGGGGGCATTTGCGTCGTGTCGAAACATGTAAATCCGGTGTCACATGGGGAATCGGATATGACACTACCGCTTGGGTTTACACTGGTGGCTGGGGAGGCGCGTTTCTGAAGGGTCTTGACCAAACAACAGGCAAAATAAACACTATGACTGACACACACAACTATTACATTTATGAAAACCAGCGATGGAATCCTCTAAGTGGATATACGTCCACTGGACTTCCAACTGACAGGCATATGTGGAGTGATGTTACTGGGAGACATAAAAGAAGCAAGGAGCATACAAAACTTTTGTCTATGCATTGGCAATGGATCTCTGATTGGGTGGTTGATTTTCACACCCCCGGTGGTGTTGACAGGGACGGGTGGCAATATGCAGTCGATTTTCCAGCGTCTTATCATGGGAAAAAACAATTCACAGATTATGTTAGACGTCGTCGATGGTACAGAAAATGTAGACTAACAACAAGTGGTCCTTGGCAGGAAATTGGAAATTCAAAGATTTTGGATGTTTCTTTACAATTAGACGATTCCATCGATGGACCAATAATTGTATGGGCCTTAGCTGTTAATGGCGATGTATTGATTCGACGAGGAGTATCGCAATCAAATCCAGCAGGTACGTCTTGGGAACATATTGCCAGTGAGCAGCCACTCATGTCTATTAGCTGTGGACCAAAAGGAATAGTTTGGGCTATAGGAAAGAATGGCTCTGCGTATTACAGATTTGGCATTAGCAATGAAAAAATGTACGGAGAAGCTTGGCAACCAATTGAACCGCCTACTGGAGTCTCATTCAAACAAGTGTCTGTTGGTGAACAAGGTATTTGGGCTTTAGATACAACAGGCAGGCTTGCTGTTCGCAAAGAAGTGACGAGCACATTTCCTGAGGGGACGCATTGGCAAATTTTAACTAGCGTGCCAAATCACCCACCACACTTAGATGGAAGCACTGGATTTAAGGCAGTATCTGTTGGCCATGAAGTTTGGGCTACTTCCTTAAGTGGTATTGTATGCAAACGATGTGGTATAACCAAAGAAAATCCAGCAGGAACTGGTTGGCATCTAGGAATTCCTGTAAGTTAAAATTTAAGACATTTTTATTCCACATGATACAATATTGAACATTTCAGGGACAATGGCAGCACATTACAGTCGCTGGATTTACGTAGGCTCGCATGAATATTAAGATTATACTTATGTGTTAATATTTTTACAACTAATTATTAATGTTTAAACTATTTATTAAATAACCGTACAAATTTTCATTTTTAGCTGCTTTGAAATGACATTGTTTGTAGAAGCGTGGTATTAAACGATATTTCTTTTATCAAAATTTTGCAAAAACATTTAAACCAATAAAAGCTTCTTCCATTAAAACAAAGTGCATTCGCGAATGCGGTTATATATTATTTCAATGAAAAATTGTAGTTCCCTGCGATGTATCAACTTTTGACTAATTGTAAAGATTGATGTCGCCTCTAATAGTTTTACATAAAATATTGAGGAATATTAGCTGACTGAATCCTGCTTGAGTAAGAGCAATAAGATTGCAAAAATCCAATATAATGAAGCAGTTCAAACTGTCCCGTCTGTCCAACGCATAGTGCGCTATGAGAAAATTAGCTTACGAGATGTTTTAAAATTGGCGCCAGGATTGAAGAATTGAAACTAAACCAAAAGTTTACTTTTACTATTCACCACTAGCTTCATATATAGCGCTCCGGTGTATCTATCAATTGGCTATTTTGATTTTTGACACTTGACGTATAGTATCAATATCAATACATCGGGTGTATATTGCTTCAATTTTATCTACGAATAAATTACTTATTCATAGTAAGTTACACCGTCGATTGAATTAAAAAGAAAACACAATGACTAAAGCAGAGGAATTAGATGCAGTTGAAAAAGAAATATTTGCAAAAATATCTAACAACGAAGTTGTTGGCCTTAAAGCACTACTATCACAGATTAAGAGATCAATAAACTTCACAGACGAAAATGGGATGACACCTCTCCAACATGCATGTTATAAGGGAAACAAGGATGCGGTACAAATGTTAATTGATCAGGTATTTCTTGGAAAGTTTGAGTTTCCCCAATGTCTGAATTGATTGCTTCTATTTCTTTTTAGGGCGCCGATGTTGATTTCTGTCAAACTGGCGCTGAATATACTCCACTTCATTTTGCAGCGCTTTCGGGAAATATTGATACTATATTACTGCTCCTTGAAGCAGGAGCAAATCGAAACACACTTAATTCAGTTTCTAGGACGCCTAGCCAAATGGCAGCTTTTGTTGGTAACCATCATTGCGTAGCCACAATCAACAGCTACATTTCCAAATCTGATGTCGCATATTACACAGTACTTCAAGGCCAACAAACGGAGCCTTACTTACCATTGTTTCTTTTAGACAGTTTTCATAAACTTATAATTCAAACAAGCTTGCATCCAATAAGGATTGCTTTGAATATACAGAAATTTGGTTCTTTGGTGGAAAATCTCAAGAAAATAAGGAAAGTTCTGGAAGTAATGACCAGGCGAGAGATGCAAAAAGCGCATGATATGAACGAAATTATGGCTTTTAAATTTCATTACATTGGTTACATTATTAGCCGCTTGATCGAATGTCATGAAAATCATTCCGCAGATTTCATCACTTTCTTCATGAAACGTGTAATCAAACCTAATAAAACTGGCGAACAAGATTATTTGGATTACTTAATAGTGGAAGCAGCACGATCTTTTCCCTTCAGAGAATGTACCATATTTCGGCAGATAATTTCACAACTTTCCTGCAAAGAAAGTCCACCAGCGATTCATGTTTTAAACGGTGCTATAAATGGACAGAGAGGATTTATAGTAAGTTGAAAAATTGCAATTTATTTTACTTATTTTTTTATCTAAATTATCATATTTGATTCTGCTTCCTAGGACGATATTAAAGAATGTGGTGCATGTGGAAACGAGAAGCCCAAAAAGTCTTGCTCAAGGTGTAGGCAAGTTCAATATTGTGATGAAGAGTGTCAAAAGATCCATTGGTTTGTTCACAAGAAATATTGTAGCGAGCATCAGAGTGTTGAAAATAGTACTTCAAAAGTTTCTGAGTGTACAGAAGACGTGAGTGAAAAAACGCAAAATTTAACAATAAAATAAAACCCATTATTGGGGGTGCTTATCATGAAATATTTTGAAATGAGCCAAAGATAGTTTAGAAATTATATTTATAATTAACGTTAGTTTAGTTTCTATTATTGTTATTATTTAATAGAAATTTTCATGTAAATTACATATGTATATTATTATATTACATCTGTGCATTATTTAATTCCAAAATAAATTTTAGATTATCAATAAAAATAACCCGTATAAATGTTTTGAATAAACGCTCTAAATCCACTGAACGTATGTCAACAGGGAAAATCCAAAATCGCACCCATGTTAGTACCATTGCTTGCCACGAGTTTTTGACATATGTCTTACATGTATACTTTCGTGAAAAATTAGTTCTTCAAGAAAAATTTCTTATTAAAATTGAAAAGAAAAAATCTCCGGTTTCAAATAACAACTGTTGGACGACAAACTATAAGGATGGTTAATCAGAAGCAGTTAAGCGAAATAAAACAAAAATTATTTGAAAAGATCACAACGAATGAAGTTGACGACGAATTCAAACAACTTTTGAATCAACTAGACAACGTCAATTTTGTTGACAATTATGGAATGAGTCCACTCCAACAAGCATGTTTAGTTGGTAGCATACAATCTGCTAATATCTTAATTGAAAAGGTAAGATGGTTTTATACTTTGAGTAGGAAAACGGAAATAGGTTATGTTTCTTGTGTGGAAACTTTTTAAATTAAGGAACATCAGTGGCATCTTTAGATAATGTATTATTTTAGGGAGCTGAGGTTAATTACTCTAAGCACGGATCAAACTACACATCCCTTCATTTTGCTGCATTATCCGGAAACTTAGAGATTGTATTAAGGCTGCTAGAGTTGGGAGCTACTCCAAATAGTTTAAATTCTATTTCACGGACTCCAGCTCAAATGGCAGCATTCGTCGGAAATCATAACTGCAGTACAATTATTAATAATTATGTGGCTAAATCAGACTTGGAACATTTCACGGCCATGCAGGATAATGAAACAGAACCGTATCTGCCATCAAACCTTCTAGACAATTTTCACAGATTAGTTACCCAAACAAATATACATCCAGTTAGAATTGTTCTAAACTTACAGAAATTCGAGTTTTCCATAGATGATTTGAAAAGAGTAAAAAAAGTATTGGAATTTATGACCGAGCGAGAAATGAGTAAAGAAAATGACACCAATGAAATTATGGCATTTAAATATCATTATTTTGGATGGATTGTTGGTGAACTTGTTAAATGCCAAGAGAATTCGCAAGGTGAATCTGTGGAAATATTTTCAAAGCGAATTTTGAAAAGAAATAAAGCTGGTCAATTAGATTACCTAGAATATATAATTAGGGAGTGTGTTAGAGAATTCCCGTACAGAGAATGCTCAATTTTTAGACGCATAGTAAACCAGCTTGCAAACAAAGATTGTCCACCTGCGTTGGATGTATTGAAGTGTTCTTTACACGGCTTTAGTGGTGTTGTAAGTTATTATTTTATACTTAATATTATTTAATTATTTATTGATTAATTTTCAGACGAATGTACCATCTTGCAGTTCCTGTGGGGAAGAGAAGCCAGACAAAAAATGTTCAAAATGTAAAGAAGTCCAATATTGTGACAGAGAATGTCAAAGGCTGGACTGGTTTATGCATAAAAAGACATGTGCGAGGCCAATGCCAACTAGCGGGAACCCTACAAACGGAAATGGCCATAAAATTAACGTTGATGCTTCAGAAATAAGTGAACAGCTTCAAAGTCTTGTTGCTAGATAATCGTAAGCAATTGACTTGAAGTCTGTTGAACATTTGTTTTAATTAATTTATACTAATGTAGCTATTGGTTTTAGCTCCACCTAAATTTCAAAATTCTTGCAGTCAAATAGTATCCAAATACCTAATTGTTAGGAAAAATAAAAAAACAATTTTTTACTATGCAAAGAAAACTTTTAAACTAATGATATCCTAACAATCATTTTTGTTATAATATAAAAGCTTTGTTTTGTAATTTGGAATATGTTGAATTATGTGCATCGACATAGTAAATTTTAAATTTACACGAAAATTTTATTCTATCAATGTAGCAAGGCAAATGTTTCAAAAAAATCTTCACATCAAACATGTGATACAATATTAAGGAATATCTGGCGTTTGTGTAGCCGGGCACACGATTTTGAAATGGGAGTGTACTGTAGTACTTTGTGTCCAAATTTGATTAGCTCTAGAGTAGTGTATAGAACTTGATGTCATGGGAATCCTCTTTGGGTCATATCGGTGAAAATATTTATGTATTGTCGACAAATAGGAAACTAGTTATTCCATTGACTATCCAAAACACATTTAGCATAAAAATTAGTTTGACAAGTAATTAGCAATCGATACTTTCTCTAATCCCTTAAGCCTTTCTAACTCTAATCAATTCAAGACAATCTACCTGCAGATATGTTCAAGTGAACCGAGTTATTAATTCCTAATTTAAGCCACCAAAAATGCCTTTTTTCTTAGACTCAGCTACAAATTTTACAGCTATCTCGGCGCCACTTCATACAGATAAGTACCTTCTTAAGTGTTCCTACTTCGGAATCATCAAAGAGGATTTCAACAACAAATCCGTTGAGTGCATCTCCGACAATCAAGTAGGAAAAGTGCTCGGAGTGCGCAATGAACATAATTTTTTTAAAGACAAAACTATGTGGTATGATAATTTTGTCTTACGGTAGTCGTTGATTTGTAATTGTTATTGCAGTTACGGCCATGTGGTATCGTAATCGATTAGTAACATCATTATGCTTCAATGTCGCGTGGTACCATTAAGAACAGTCGACTAGACAAATTAAGTGTTTCTCACATGCATTTACCATAGATGTGTTTTTACGTCAGCTGAAGAAGTTTGGGGGAGAAACATCTTTCAAAGATAATTTGTAAACGTTTTATGCATGTACATAAATGAACAATTTTTTAACGAAAATGGGGACGATACAAATTTTCGATTGTAGCCATATTGCTTTTAAATTAACAGGCTTGATATGCGTGAATTTTGGCACAACTTCTTAATAGTATGTACATACAGTAGAACATCTACCATCCGGAACGGATAAAGGAAAAGTTCTAAGAACAAAGACTTGAACCTAGATTTTGAGGAAAGTAGTACATTCACAAATAACAACCCTTACGAAAGATGTGTTTAGTTACGATATAATAATTTTATACATATATATTTACATAATAAAAAAGCAATAGTATATTGTTCACCGAGGGCGAAAAATAGAATATTTCCATCCAGTGTAAATGGATCTTTCACAGCCGGATCGAAAACTCCGCTTTTCGCTTTGTTGTGGGTATTTCAAGGGGTGAGTATGCAAATTGTACATTCACTCGCGAGAGAAAATAGAAATCATTTGCATCCTCGCCTACGGCTCTTGAGTCAATTTACACTGGATGCAAATGGTCTGTATTATCTCTTCCGCGAGTGAATATACTATGTTCACACATTCACCCGTTGAAAACAGTCTCATTGTCCGACGAAAGAAACACTGCTCTGCTCCTGAATATCGCAGCCCAAACCGGTAGTATCGACGGGAGTAAGAAAAAAAAAATAGCATCATATCTATTATTTTGATTCATCGAGGGAGAAAACTGAAACATTTCCACCCTGATTTACACTGGTGATGAAAAATATAATATGTAATATGCATAAATGCAGTTTAAACTGATTTTGATCGAACTGACGAAGTGATCCGTCACTAAAACTATGTGTTCCACTATTTAATTGAATAATTGCAACAATTGGAGTCATAAACAAGTTCTTATCCATAAGCTGTGTAATTTCATTAATTAACACTGCAAAGCCACTACAAGTATTTATCAATTCCCAAGGGTCGATTTCACTTGAGTCCGATAATGCGAAATTTAAGATGAGAAGTATTAGCGGTGTCTCTGTGGTTTTTCATTTCTCGTGCACGTCACAGCACTTAACATTAAGCATACGACGTGCAGAGAAACTCATTTGCAGGATCTGAACAAATATGGCACAAGAGAATCGAAAACTAATCGAAATTAAAAAATCAATTAATTATGTGGTACAATTTAATCAGTTCTGTGAGTTTTGAACTTAGGAGTTTTTTAATTGTTCCAATAAAATTTGGATTCCTGAAGAATTATTGGTTTGTTAAACGATTTTACCAAATGGCTAAATGTCTGGAATTCTTAAAGCGATGATCAGCAACTATCAGCATGAATTTAAAATTCTACAATAATTTGCTAATGAACCTACGAGTAAGGATCTAATATTTTAAAAATTTATTAAATTTAATAAATTAGTATTTATCCAAGGGTACTTACTATGTCTTTTGTACATATATTGTATCGCAAAAGTATCTTCTTCATGATAACTATAGGACTGACTACATTCTTATCCTGCGCATTAAAGTCGCATTTCAGTTGACGTGACTTAAGCTCGTGTTTTGTCGCTTATGAATTTTTCCAATGCCAAAAGAGAAATTGTCGGCATGGTTTGGGTGCTACTGATTTTTTTCAGAATGTTAAAAAATTACATAAACGTGTAATTAAAAATGCGCATTTTTAATTACACGTTTACTCCTTTTGAGAAGTATTAATATTAATGCTCATGTTAAGTTGTGTGTGGCATTTTAAGTAATGAATGTCTCCTGTTTTTGTATTGAAATTTTGTAAGATGTAGGCAATTCTAAAGTTGCGAGCGAGCAATAGCATGTGCAAACATTGAACGACTGGTTTGCCGACTGTTGCAAGAGATACTTATATATATACCGACTGCAAACGATATGAAGGATTAATGTACCTGTGTATGTAAACTTTCGTTTCATTTGAAACAATATGAACGCAAAGGTATATACAGAAATCTTTGCAAAAAACTAAAAAAATTAGAAGTAAGAGTCAGCAGTACCTACTTACATAGATAAAGGGTATTGGGAAGCGGTGACTGCTCATTGAATGCAATATCAAAAGTTCATAGATTTCATTTTTGAATTCTCTGAACCATTTTTTGGTGAAACAATTTTGCAACTACAGATGAAGTGTTTTTTCTAAAAACAGCCAGCTAAGAGAATAAAACAACTAACTATGATAAAATCGTTTAATTTTCAACACAAAATAACACGCAGGAAATATGTTAAATTAGCTATCAAGAAAACTCTACCTAAAACGGAAAATTTCAAATGATCGGAAGAATGAACATCATCTCAATATGAATAATCGAATCATCAATAAATACTGATCATCTTTTTGTCTCGTATTCAAAGGAAAACTTAAGATTTTCTGTTGACATATGTACATACGTTGGCAAGATTAACACATACACAAAAGTGTTCTAGTAGCATATTGACATATGATAATTTGACATCAAGCGCTAAGTAATAAATTATTTATAAAAGTGCTTAAAACAGCTTCTAATTAATGTGGAGTCAGGTCACTTCGCGGAACCATTCGATTGTAGTTTCAAGTTCACATCGTGTTGCCTTTTGCCTCGTTTACTCAAATCCCAATCGTTTGTTGACTTTGTCACTTGCTCATGTTTATAAAAATCTTTAGTTAGTCTCATGCAGAAGTACCAGTCAAAGTCGAGTAAACATTATGAATTATGCATTATGCATATATTCATGATTGCAGGTGACGATGTGTGGAAAAGCCAGTACCCAAGTACCCATATTCTGTAGGGAAAGTTGATAACGCTTTCAATTCTCACACTTATCGCTCCTTGTTACACTATTGACTCCTTACATACTATAGAAAATGTAGAACTGTATAATTTCGTAGCAAAACAAGCAGGAAAAACTTCCTATAGATGTAAGTACATATACATATCACTTAAATATTTAAACAATCTATTAGATAAACTTTATTTTTTCTTCCACGGTTACTTGACGATTGTTAGTGCATAAAATTATTCATTGATTGATCAACAAGTCACACATTAGCTTACGATGAAAATGAGGTGTTTTTCAAAACGCTCGCCTTAAAATATTGTGCAAAATATTATGTTTCTCACTTGAGATGTGTCAATTTATTCAATGATAATTGAAATTTTGAAATGCGCATATTAAGGAGCGACTGATCTTTACGTGCGAAAAGTTCTTGAACAGGGAGTCACGATGTTGGTAGTTGCTAATTTTTGATAAGCGTTCCAATTGAAATGTTACTTCATAACATATTGAAAATATCCAGTAGAATGTGTATATGTATTAACATTATGGAAACTAATGAGAAAATGAGCAAATATGGACATGGTAACAATTTAAGAGATACTATTCTGTACTCCTTGACGTTTGCTTTGGGTCAGGTGGACCTATTGCGTATATTTATGTACATACCTACTTAAACATGGAATTTTCAAGGATAAGAATTTGAAAAGCTATCTATGGATGGCACTGAAATGGAGTAGGTGCATTTCATAGTACCTAATTATGATCCCTATATTTTGTGATTATTGCTGTTGAACAATTTTGGTTGTTGCTGCTAGTTTTCGCAGTACCGTATCAAGGGAAAAGTTTCCATGTTTACAATTGATTTTATTATTATTGTAACCCGACAATGCAAGTTTACTTCTTCGAGTTTAGCGTGAAACGTTCAAGGTATAATTGGTAGTCAAAAAGACCTCCTTGTAAATAACGTCAATCAATAGATTTTGGCTAATATTTAAACATTCAATAATTTTAGTAGGTACTGCATGTAGTACTAATCCGATATCACATTTCAACATGACAAAACAAGTTCCATTATAAAACATTCACTCTGCTTTTTTTTGAGACACCAGTCAATTGCATTAGAAATCCATAAACCGGCGCCAAACATCAAGTCTTTTGCTCTCTCTGAGATATTGCGCAAGTATCTATGAAAATCAAAACAGACCATAATTTAATATATTTTAGTATACATTTTTGCTGTATGTTGAAAGGGATGATGGGCACGACCGACATTCACAGCACGGTCCTACCGAAGGCTGATGGCGACAAAATTATCCTGAAAAAACTGCTGTTGCCTCTGAACTGACATTCTCATAGGGAATGTCTATAAGGTTGAAATGATCCTTCCCTTTTCGGTTCCTTTCCTTTTTTTCTTTACCCTGTCAGCGACGGACACTCTAACAACAAATACACTTCAACGAGTTTATTTATGGCTTTTCTGGAGACAAAAGATTGCTCAAACAAGTGCAAATTCTCTTTTGTAAGGCACATGTTGCGCATGATGCCAGTAGATTGCGGCAAGTTTTTCTTTGCCCATTTCTTATCTTAATGTTTTCGCACAGCTTAAAAAAATGTGAGAACATGATCGAGAAGGGATCTTGATAAAGTGGGAGATGTTTGCGGTGCACAGCCGTTTTAGGCTGTCAAATTTCAAAGTATGTCCAATTCCCGTATGTGTAGGTATACTTTCCGTTTGTAGGTACTTGGTCAACGCAGTCTTAAAGTCGTCTAAAATGTCGTAAATTATATCATCAAACTAATAATAATCAGAAAAAGGGAATAGGTATATGGTTCGTCTGTTCGTTGCAATCAAATATTCGTAAGCAGGTGCCACACAAACCTGGTCATGTACCTACGTATAAATAAGAAATGATCACTGCTCACTGCAAACCAAAACCAGGTAACATCGAAATAAAATTTCACTTTAATTTAAATCAAAGGCTTTTTTAATAACACAAAACAACTCGGAGAGCAAAAAGTTATAAAAAATATTCATTATTGTTCGCCTCATCACAGATCAGCGCGGCGCGTCCGGGTGGTCCAGACGAATTTTTAATTTTTAAAATACATGTGGATTAAAAGTATTTGGCTGAGTCGAACACCAAACAAGGCGCCACTGTTGAATTAGTTTGGCCCCAGCATCGTCATGGTAGTTAGTGGGCAGCTCCACGAACATTTTGTGTGGAAATTAATTTTATTCGCTTATAAGGCCCATTCAGGTTTATTTATCTTTTCCAAAAACTTTTCCGGAACACTTAGATATTTCTCATACTTAACTATTCTTTTAAATTTTCTTAGAATATTGAAATTATGTTTGAGTTGTTTAAACATTAAAATACCATAGATAATACGAATAGGATTTAGGATCATGTCTATATTCATTGAAAATTTAAAACTAATTGTGAAACCAAGGTAAGATGAATGCAATTATACTGCAGGCAAAAGTTGGTTGGCAAATCACATTTCATTTGACAGGAAATTGAACAACTAAAACTCAGAGAATGACTTAACATCGAATGGTTGTTACTTTTAGAGTTACAATTATCTATATTGCGGGAATCGGAAAATAACTTGTGCTTATGGCCACCAGCATAGTCGCCTGCAGTAAGATAATTAACTAGACACACGTCTATCGAACCGAGAAATTCCCAAATTATACTGACGCCTGTTCATAAACACTGTAGGCTCATCAATTCCATCTTTCTCAAATAATGACTCAACAGAATATAAGCAAATTTTTATACCTTGTGTGGTTAAATTTTATCTTAAAATTTTTTCCCAGTCCGTCATTCTTTCGTTTTCCTGTGCATATTTTGGGTGAATACGCTTTCTAAAACAAACACAAGTCCCAAATCGATTATGAAAACTCAGGATCAACGATTTTCGAATTCGAAAATTTTTTTCAGCTCACTGTACCTGGAGTTAAGGTTATTTGCACTCAAGTGATAGTAGCTGCTGGTATTTCCGCAAATATTTCCCATTAAAATAAGGCAACGAAACTAAATTGTCAGTTCGACAATAAACAGGAACATTGACACCAAGCGTCTAGAGAAATTAATCCCATAGGTAAATACCCGTATTTTACGTGTTTGATATAATCAGACATAGTTATTATTGTCACACATGCGAATGTCTAGTACTTACCTTCTCGCAAAACGAGACAAAATAATTAGCGTACTTCTTAAAACCTCGCGGCATTAAGTAGTTTCCAAAACAAACATTCAAAACTCATAAAGCTAAAATCATTAAAACAGGCAAACTGGCCAGACGTCAGTCTTACGAAAATTATTTAAACGAGCCGGCAAACTGATGACATGCTGGACCGCCTACAGATCACCATAATCGTTTTGTGAATGTTATAGGAACTATCCAGAATACCTCTATCTCATACCGGTTTTGAGTCATATTCGCAAACTCATCTTCAATGCTTCTTCAGATAAAATATACATGCAAAACAACATTGCGACACAAATGTGCACTTTACACGAATATTACGACTTTTATGAATGAATGTGAATAAGTCTTTTATTCTTAGAGGAACTATGTTTTCTCTAATATTCTTTAAATGTTAGGTACCCATAAATTCGTTAGATTATAAGTTCCTGTTCAACTGATCTTCTAGTAGCTACATAACATAACTAAATACCAAATTTCGGAACCGGAAAACAATTTTTTTAGTTCGTTGCACTCGAGGAAACGAACGATTAGGTGTTGTTTAAGTGTTAGTAGATTTGATTTTCGGATTTTTCACATGATTCATATTTACAAAAAAGGTGGCGCCCGATATACAAAAGTTAAGTATTCACTTCCTGCTAATAAAGAGTTTGTAAAATAACTAATACGTCCAAAATTTTCTGAGACATATGATAAAATGCATTTAGTATTAAAGTGATTTGTAGGTACTCGAAAAAGTAATGTTAATATTCCCTTACAGAAGGAAATAGTCTGGAAAAAGGAATTTATCCGTTATCTATTGACATTCTTTCGATTTTCCTGGGTAATGCTACGAAATAATATTGACAAAACAGGTGGTCAATTCAACAGTACAATACAAAACCAAATAAACATCCCTAGCAGCTTAACCTAAGAATGTCATATTTGTTAATTTTGTTGTACTAAACATAATTGAGCATTATGCATAAATTTTCATATCTACCAAGTGTGTGTACTCTATCACAATTTTATTATATTTATATATTATTGGTTATAAGAAACATTTGCTAAACAAAATATACACAAATCATGCGTTACCTCAAAATCTTTAACAAATCTGTGTTATAAGGCTAGCAAATCTGTGTTATATATCTACAATTTGTTTTCCTTTAAAACTCCACCAAACGTTACTAAGGAAATAAACAATGATTACAGTTTACAGTCCATTTAAACTGTTGACAAAATTTAATTCGACGTTTTTGGCTGAAACATGGTAAGTTTATTCTTTTTACCAAACCAAACCAAAGAACTATTTTTACAAGACACATCTGGACAAATACTCTATCAAAGTCTCGGGAACCCTACAATGAAAAAACAGCCAGCGATTTTCTAATAGCTATGTATTTTGATAGTTAATAGTTGATACAAGGAAAATAATTTTCAAATAAATATCATAAATATGGCTTATTATAAATATTTATGTTATAGAAAATTAAAAAGGACTAAAGGTCAGAGGGTATTTGTGAAAATAAATAGTGTTAAGCACCTATATACCTACCTATTAATACACAATACAAGTCTTACATAAGTTTTACGATGGTCAGTGGTGTATAGAAACAGACAAGCCTTTTTGCGATGAGGAGGATATAACTTACAAAGCATTTTATTCTATTAAAGAAATTATAAATTATCTAGCGCAAAAGAAAGTAGCAAAATTTAGCAAGGTAGGTAAGTACTCAAAGAGAAGAAATTAACCCTTTTAATCAACGTGACTGCATCCGGTATTGTTTTTTGGAAAGCGTTCTTGATACCTACTTGTAATCGTTATGGATCCCATTAGATTCTTTGATCAATTTATTATATATTCAATCATCCACTTTTTCACGTTTTAAGGTCTAGGTATACAGCTTTACATTACTAGTTCCTTCTTGAAAGCCAATGCTGTGGTTTAGTGAAACGAAAAAGCGTAACAAAAGGAAATTGAATGTTGTCTGGCAGAAAAAACAGGCGACAACTCCTCAGTGTCTTCTGGGATATTTGAAAGTGATATGTCGGCGCCAAGGAAAAAAAGCATTGACGCCGGTCCGCATGGTTCTTGAATAAGACTATTTTGCATTCGTAATTGGGAATAACTTAAAAAACCAGGATGAGAAGATGTTTTTAATTTCAAAATCTAATTGACTTTGAAATTAAAAACTGTGACTATTTTAGTCTGGAATTAAATTAAATAAAAAAATTTGAATTGTAAAATTTCGTTAAGGTACATTTGCAGGCTCAGCTATAGCTACCAATCATAAATCCCCACGTCCTGTTAGCAAAATTACTTCGTCCTTGTTAAATGTGTTACATGATTTACAATTTGCTATGTATACTCTTCCTGCTCATTCTTTTTATTGTTTTCAGTTTAAATACATCATCTTCATTCATTTTTATTCATGATCTCTGTTCTGACGTCGACAGTGCTATTTAAATACACCAGCGAATCCCTACACACATTGCAGCAAGCCAGAGCCGCAGCCATAAATTTGATCGCTTTTCGAATAAAATCGAAAAATGCTAGCGCACTGCAAAATACACAAAATGTAAAAACAAACAATCCTTAACTCTCGAATGGTTAAATCGAAGGTGCAACCCATTCCGAATGAAAAGTGCTCCTTTTCGAAATGAGTTTCTGTCCGTCGTATCTGCTTGGAGGTAAGAAACGAAGGAAATCATGGCCACGAACGAATAGTTTGTGTGTGGGAAACTCTTATCAACTCTGACAAATGTACTTTTATTGTAGGAACAAGTGGCGGCGAGTTTAATATACGCGGTTCGCTTTTGACTTCTCACGTGGTGATCACTACCCATTCCGAAAACAGATTCCTTATGTTGATACAGTCGCGCTGATGTTTTTATGTGACAATTTGTATCTTATGGACTGTAAATGAGGTGATGTCAATAAGTTTTAATTTGAAAGTATCTCAAGATGACTTTCTAAACATGCGGAATTCACATTTGTTTTTGGCTTTTCATGTTTGGTTCTGTTCTTAAAATTTGCAAATATGTAGATACCTACTATATCTTTTCCTACCAAGTACTTTTACTCAACCTAACGATATCTAAAAGAAATTTTTTGTCCTTACATTATAAATGAAGAAACGACGAATATGATCTCTTGGTAATACCAGAGTAATACAGAAAGATCTAGCAACTGATTGCTTTCCAGGTTCCACATCACCAAAAATTTAGAAGGTAGATAAATGACTGTTTGTTAAGAAAAATATTAGATAATGAACAGTCTTTCCTGACTGCAAATGTGACTGACTTGACATATCAATCGACCAGTATCAGCACTTCATACCTAGCAGAAATTTTTCTCTGAGTTCGACAGCATAATAAATGTAGGTCTCCCTAGGTACCTATTTCAAATATGGGGAGCACGTTATATCTATGAGAACCTAATTATGCTATAATTACGAAGTTATATGTATAAAAAGTTTATTTTACCCACATTTCGTTTATTTTGGTTATGATTTTAAAAAGTTTTGTAAAAAAGTATCTTTGTGTTTTTATAGGCGAACAAGTACGATTTTCGCACAGTATCTATTTTTCCATGTATCTATCTGGGTATATACCTACCTACCTGTTATATTTTAAGCAGAGCAGAATTTCCTTATTACCTACCTATAGGAAATTCGATGTTTTCTCATTTGAAACAAACGTAGATAACAATGTAAACTTTATTTCGTAATCTGAAGAATCGTTATCTTCATTTCATTAAAAATAAATTTTGGTAAAATATAGATACCTAGATACAGTTATACACTGGGAGATTTCGGTCAACGAGCTGAAGTGGCCATCGGCTTGGGATTTCGAGAGAGACATAATCAACACTCAGCAGTCCCCTACAAACCATTTCAAGAACAGGATTATAGGTATCTATATGTATATAATTACCTAGGTATGTATATAAGTAGTGATACATACTTACAGAAAGTGGCGTTTAATTTTGAATTTCTTTCGCTCTTATGTGACGATTGAAATCAGGGGCATAGGAATCGTGAAAATGGGTATTTTGGCCTTTGCAACTTTATAGTCATGATGCCTTGGCACACAGGAGCTGAACATGAGTCCTTTTTATTTTTTAATTTTTATTTATATGATTTCATATTCACGGGTTTCCCCATTACATAGCAATCACAGTGAAACTATCACTGAGATAAATAATTTTACAGGTTAGGCATTACTGTTATCCTAAACTAAAAGTAAAAAGAAAACCATTTGAAGCTTAAAATACGGACGTAGGACAGTAGATCGTAAAAAGAAAACCAAAAGGAGAATTGCATATCTTAGTGTAATTTGTCTTTTCATTATTATTCAAACTTATGAATAGTATTTTTGACCTTTTAGGAGATGTTATAGTCATTAGATTCTAGGAAGTTAAAGTAATCATTTTTCTTTACAAAGTTATTACTAATATTACACATTCTATAAATTGGAACATTTCGCAAATACAATAATTTGTAGAGTTAAATTCTAGATAGAAAGGCAACGGATGTCTCAGATCAAGATTCCTATTGTCTAGCGGCAAGTTTTCTGTTAGATGTGTACCTACAATCTATTTTTCCAGTATAAATTTTGTGAACTGTTTTGATATCAATACCATTAAAGGTAGACGCGATTGATGGAATACTATATACCTATAATATTTACTAATAATATTTTACCTCAAAATTCGAATGTGTGACAGTGGTATACATATATTCACGCATTGACGTTGTGGAAGAGCTGCATTCACCGATGCCACTGCGGTTGAAACAAAATGTACCCAGATATTAAACACAATGTTACAGCTATTGCAACTGAATAATTTACGGACCATTAATAAACTGAGCAGCTACAGTAAATAGGTAGTTAGTACGCGAGTATTTAATGGTATACCTATATATAAATATCTCATTATATTTTATTTTATAATGTGCCTACATATAGATATAAGGTTTTGATATAAAGGATCAACTTATTGATTTTTTTGCATAAGGTTTTTGGTCATAAATTAGGCCCGAGCTTTCGTTTGACTAAAAGAATAATAAAAAGTTCCTGTTTCTTTGTTGATGTTCGATGTCTGCTGTCATAACGTTATTCAAACATTCGTACGAAATCTTTCAACCATTTTGTTGGGGATAATTCCACCTGCTTTTGCAACGAATAATAAATTCAAATGTCTAAGACGAAATATCTCAAGTCACGGTGTTTAAATCTGTAATGATTGGAGGCCTCACAGAATAAGTTTTGCATAGGATGTTCATATGATCAAATAATTTTTCGCATTCTCTTTGTGATAGAATATGGTCAACATCTTCGTGAATTATAATCGTTAAATCTTTGTTTTTAAACGAAGAATATCTACTTTCACTGCGATTTCCAGATGGCAACAAAGAAATTTAAATATTGATGTCATTTTCCAACAGGGTATGAGGCCTACATTTCAAGGGTTCTGACGCAAAATATTGAAATGCCAAACACCAAGAGTGAATGCAACTAAAATATGTAAATATGTAGTTCAAGTAAAAATTCATGAAGCAGATTCTGTAAAAGTAGTCCGAAGTTTAGAACAGGCTCAAGAAACATTACCTACTTAGAGTTAACGAAATTTCGATGGTAGAATTGCAGAAATCTGATTATAGAAATCTGTTTTCTATGGTCTGCGCTACTCTGTTCATTTCTAAAATCAACTTCCTATAAGTGATTCCAACCAGTTTCAGGAAGTTTTTTCACCATTTTAAAATTGGAAAACGCAAATTACTAACTTTCAGCATTGAGAATACATAGGTACTAATTGAGAGTGGAGGAGAACTATTTTGTTTATTTTGTTTAGGTAATTGTTCGTTTATTACAGTAATTCATATATTCTTAATTGCAAACCAGCTTAAGAGCTTCAGTCATAAGAGTTACAGAATCGACAAAAAACCCAATTTTCTTAGATAAATTGATTGATAACTTCATTCAAATTGAACAGTACCTACCTATATCCCAAATTCGATACGAAACGTCTATTTTGAATTCTTTCCTGTGAAAATTTCCTGGGAGTTACCTACTGTATAAGTGCTGATACTGGTCGATTAATACAGGGACGCTGTTTGTCTTACGTGGATAAACAACATTTTTAGTTTATAATAGATTACCCAATTTTTAAAAGTTTTTTTTGTATAATTAACCATACAACAATCCCATATAGAAGTCATATTGAATACATTGTAAACAAATTAATACGAGATAATATAAAGAGCAATAACTTTTCACGCTACCGCGTCAAATTAGAATCTTAAGCACTTCATAGTATTCCTATAAAAAAGAAGAACTAATGTGCGAACATTAGACGCAGCCGTCTTAATTTCATTGCGCACAGTACTTTAGAGTAAGTATCTTCTTCGTATGATAAAATATGGGAGGAGCCCATTCCTGAAGCGAATGAAAAAAAACCCAAAAACAAATAAAACTTACCTGGCGTCAACAGCCGCGACTGTGCAATCACATTGGGCGGTTGAACAAACACCAAACCATATGAACGCACACAAACAATGTATGTGCATGCCCATCGTTCATATCTCCATTCAATATGAAAGCACGACCAATCAACGAGGCAAAGCGGCAATTATCAAAATCTTCAAGAGATCACTGATCGGTGTGTGTGTGAACACCAGTTGGGCTGTTTCTTAAGAAAATTCAATTGAAATTTTTTTACTTCCTTTTCATTCGTCTCGCTTGCTATTTTGTTTCGGTCGCCGCAAATACCCAGTGTAATGAAATTTTATGCTACGAAATTATCAGGCGAGAGGATTCTCATGAGTATGATTTGCTTGCTTTTTCATCATTGCTGAGATGTCAGCCCACCTTTTTTCCACATGAACAACCAACAGCCGTCAAGATTTGGTAGATTATGTAAAAGAAAATACAAAAAAGGCATGCCGATCTTAAGCACTGAAGTGTGTAAGAGAGATTTTGTGAGTATGAGAAAACACCACTGTTGTAAGGAAAAGAATCTAAAAGAAATTGAGTGGATGAGATGTACAGGACAGGTCAAAGAGTGGAATGAAGAACCATTCAACGGATCCGCTTGTCATCAAACAAAAAGTGATCGTTAAGTTGTTCATCTTGATTTACACAGTAATGTTTTATTTTTTGTTTTCTAAGCGAACTGAGCGAGAGAGATAGAAGAAAAAGAAATATGTGCCACTAAAATCGGAGATGAAACCAGTTTATTTAGTCTTAACGCGATTGCGGTATAGTATAGACATGTGGTGTAAGTGCTACTTGTGAACATTAAATACCAGTGTGATTAAGTTTAGTTTTCCTATAAATAGTGCAGTGTATATTATCGTTATTTATTGAACTTTGAATTACATTTATAAAAGCTCTTGGACTAAATAAATTTATTCCAATAAGATAGAGTTTGATAATTGTGCAGGACATAATGATTACCATGAATGAACTTGTGGACTTACGGATGCAGCAACATATTGCCCACGAGATCTATCGACAACAAATAATGCAACGAATCCCTGGTAAGGTCCATTACAATTGTTATTCGTCGTTTCGTTGTTTACTTTTTTAAATGTATTTATTATCTAATTATTCTCCAATTCTTCACTGTTAATTTTTCACTAACTTCAATAATCTTATTTAAATAGTAATTGGGAACAATATTGCTTAGAACAAAACATTTCAATTGTTATAAATGGTATCTCTGGAAGTCTGTCCGTTTTAACAGTTTATGCGGCAGTTTCCTCTTCTGCTAGATTATTCAAATTTCGTTATTTTTGTTGTTGTCAGCAAATGTAGCACTGCAATCCCATTATTTGGAAATTTCAATCCGAACAATTTTGATCACTTCTTTTTTAACGCTTGCTTTGTTCGGTTGAAATTTGCCGACGGAAAATTATTCCTTGTTGGATTTGAAATTTTTATATTGTGCCTTTGGAAGTAAAATAGTGATTTATCAAAATGTTTGCAGTTTTAAAAAACAGATGTAAGATACAGCTTTCTAGTTAAAAGTCACATAAGGTTTTTCGTTAACAAAAATTTTCTATTGAATTGTAGATCCGTTCCCAGCAATGTTGCCTGTTCCTATTACTAGGCACATGATGTTGCCACCACGTGCATCATTGCCGGGAGTTGACGCCAGCTTACAAAACAACGATTTATGGAAGCAGTTTCATCAAATTGGAACAGAAATGATAATCACTAAAAGTGGAAGGTAAGGTTGAAATGCTTTTATTTTTGTTTTAATAATATATGTAGATATATGTGACACCTGCAACCTTGACAGACCTAAAAGATTTTCATCAATTCCTGTAAAGAGTTGTAGGAACAATCTCTCTTATTAGATACAAGTGAAAATTTACATTGGCAAAATTTCTGTTACACTGCACAGTAATTTACCTCATGAACTAAAACTTAGCATATTCAAGACAATTAAAAGTCGTCATAATCAGGTTTCTTTAATTTGATGTTAAACTGGTGTAACTAAATAGGATTGGCGACATGACTAATGAGCTGTAACTACCAAAAAATACATAGGTAGTTGTACTTGTCTTGTTTTTGTTTTTGTTTAAATAATTTCCATGGAAAACCCATGAATACAAACTTAAAACATTATCCACATTATAAAAAACTATAAATTAATTAAAACTAAGTTGCATAACTTCGCTGAAGATAACATGCTGAAAATATCAATTCGAAAACTTTAAAATTATCTCATTGTAGACAAGTAAATGTATTGATGATAAATGTAGATAACAATGCTGGGTAGATATGCTAAATCAAAACGCTCGGGAATGTTAAGGAAAAGAATTTTTGAAAATATTCAAAACAAAAGATACTTAAACATAAGGAGTGATCATTGCATAATAAGTTATAGAAAATTCAACAATCAGTTACCAGAAATCTCTTATTATAACTGGGAATCCAATATTATTTTCCTGTTGAATTGCTTACACTTGTAAGAGCTCCTGTTTTCTAAGAATAATTATGTTTCATAGACTTCAAATATTTGATCAAGTAAACCAAAAGGATGCAGTACCTACTAAAAGCAAAGCATTTAAGTCTTATACCTAAAGATATAGCGTATGTCGTATTGTCCCGTTTACGGAATGTTCCTGGCGCTCAAGCGATATTCAAAACCTATATTGAAAAAAATTATATATATCTTGAAGTGGAAGCAGTCTAATGTGTTTGCTTTCGGCAAGTCTCCCGAGGGAAAGAAACAAAGCTATCTAAATGATGGCGCCGCCGTCTTATGAAAATATTAGTCGGAGTTTTTCCGTTTTGATCTTTCATATTTTATGTTAGGGCACATTTAAACACGACCTTAACTAAAGATTAAGGCAGGTGTGAACTCATTGTTTCATTAAACAAACGGACGTCATTGACTAAGAGGCTTACCTGCGTTTAAAGTAAATTTGAACACTGCAAATTGAGCCATAATTTTGTACACATTCTATATAGAACCTACATATAACCTGTAGAAATCTTTTCCACCCAAAAAACGTTTCTTTAAATTAAACGAAAACTACGTTCCTTTTTTGAGATTCTACTTTTCTTGCAAAGCTACCTACATTCATGTTATCAAATTTGTCTCATCACTGAACAAAATGATACACAATTTCCAATTCTAAATTGATGATGGTGAAGTGAACCACTATTTTCGGTAACCATTCTGTTGATTAACATGTTTACAGCCATTATAACGCTATGTAAATTATTTCAATTATTGACTCCATTTCATCACCAGTGTTATAGTCGCATGCTGCAGTTGCTTAAGAACTCGTTAACCAAACAAAACTAGCTATTATAGTGTAAATGTGTATATAATTTTCTAAGACTGACTCATTTTGCTTTAACAGTCTTCGTCCATTTCAAGTTTATTTTATATAAAAAGAAAACTGTTTTAGTCATGCATACAAGGGAATAAAATAACTGGAAGTGAATAAAAAATATGAAGCGGCTATGGGTTAACGAAGCCATATAAAAAAGGAATCCAAAAAGAACAGAGTCAGTAATGAAAAGAAGAAGAAACCAAGAGAAACAAAGTAAACGTAACAAAGTTATGGAAATAATTTATGACATCGGAATTCACTCAAGATCGGTCGACAAGGCGCCAATATTTTCAAACCCAAAAGTCTAAACTTGTACCTTGTTACGAATTTAATTTGATCGAAGAGAATCACGTCAAGAACACCAAAATCGGATTATATTCTTTAATTGATAATTGTTGCTATTTGAAAGAGGAATTAAGTTATATGCGTCAAGACAAAATGCAGTACTTATTGACAAAAGCTTCGAAATTCATAAGATATAGTTACATTCCTACATCGCAAATATATGACCTCCAATTCAAATAAGAAGCTTGCAATGCGGGATTACCGTAATTGCAGCTAGTCTTACCTGTGAACTGACAAATGTTACCTTCGGGTAATACCTACAACAAATAGGGAAAAATGTTCAGCAGAAAGTAATTTATTAAACAAACATAACAACGTTTTCTTGTTGATATAATTATAGTGTGACGGGAAAACTGCAAAGCAATTTCCCGCTTGTTATCCCAAACGAAGTGATTTCATACTCGGCACTTGTCAAAATTTCAAGCGTCTGATCTTTCAGTCTCTCCACACCATATGCGCGGGTACAAGTGTCTAACTATATGTAAGACATCGTCGTCTTCTAAAATATTTTTAACGATCTTTTGTCTTAGAACAGCAGGAGGTGGTGGCGCCAACTTTTTTGCCCTTCGATCTATCTCTTGCCATCACACAGGAATGGACATTTCGACGGGTGTGAGTGCAGGAATTTGATGAATTTTTCCAGGTTTAATTTCTTCTCATTCGTCGTTTCGGTGATTTTATTTATTTTTCAAGGCATACGCATAATTTGTTTGATTTTCGAATGATTCTTTTACCTTTTCCTGTTCCCAACTGAGTTTTATCTTTTACATGGTTTTAGAGGTGATGAGTTATGTCGAGCAATGTTAAAACACAAAAAATATTTTGTAATCATGAAAGATAAATATCCACGGAGATGATCATATTAGAGACCAAGGAGATGTGAAAGGATATCTGACTAAAAATTGATTACCGTCAAGCTTAAATATGAACTTGAAATAGAACACTTTTATTATATAATTTTATTCGTCTATTGCAGACGAATGTTCCCGTCCATGAGGTTGTCATTATCCGGTCTTGAAGAAGATACAAATTATTGTGTTCTGCTGGAAATGGTACCGATTGGAGACTGCCGATATAAATTCTCAGGGTCACAGTGGGTGCCTGCTGGCGGTGCTGAACCACAAAGCCCACAAAGAGTGTACTTACATCCTGACAGCCCAGCTTCGGGATCCCATTGGCAAGCGCAACCAATTCTTTTTAACAAAGTTAAGCTGACAAACAATACATTGGATAGCAACGGACATGTAAGTGGTTTTGAAAAGAGTCTTTTCTCAATCTTTATACCTTTAAAATCTAAATACAAAAAAGTTTTCCATTTCATTGCTTCATAATGAAGTTAAGTGGTCCTTTGAGCAATTTTAAACCAATAAAGTGTAAAATCAAGGTGTTTGTTTATAACAATTATAGTCCATAAGAAATGATGACAAAATCAAAAGGTACTTACTATCATTAAATTTTCAGATTGTGCTGACAAGCATGCACAAATATCAGCCTCGCATTCATATTATTCGAACATCAGATCCAACCCAAATACCATGGGCTCCTCAACAGTCCTTCGTATTTCACGAAACGGAATTTGTTGCAGTCACAGCTTATCAGGTTTGTTAAGCTTATTTCTTCTAAATTAAGAATGAGGACCAAAAAAAATTAATAGAAAAGCTTCATACTTTGTTTTTTATATGTTAATTGTTTTTCTTTTATCTCACAACAGAACGATCGAATTACGAAACTGAAAATCGATAATAATCCATTCGCAAAGGGTTTTAGAGAAACAGGGCAGTCTCGCTGTAAGAGAAAAATTGGCGCAGGTACTACAGATGGACAATCATCAATAGCAGATTCACTCACCGGCCCATGTAATTCATCTACGAAAACTAAGAATGAAGTTGGTTCCTACGATTGTGAATCCAGTACAAACATGAAACGGACGCGATCAGATAGTTCCGCTTGTTCAGTTTCATCTCTAGACGATAGTGGATTATCAGTAAGTGAAGGTTCGAGTGGGACTTCTTCGCCCGCAAATACCGATGATCTACGACATAGTCATCCCGCGGCAACGACGTCTAAAAGTGAGCTGTTCTTCCACCAAATTCATCAGAATATCCAATCGTTTATAAGCCCGTCACTTGTTGACTTAGCGTGCTCATATTTCGACCGAACATCTTATTCCACTGGATTATACCCGCCCCATGTTGGTATGTTACCACCGTGTAACGTACAACAATTACAACGTATTTCGCAGGCTCAGTTTTACTGTCATGAACAACTTAATGAGCAATTACCAATAAGTTCCCCCATGCCTGCAGACACTGCTCCAGTTGTCTTACCTAGTTCAGCAAAATTCAGAGAAGATTCAAATGAAAAAGTACCTAAAAGGGCTAATTTTTCTATATCAGCGATACTTGGCAATGATTGCTGAGATATCTCTTAAGGAATAACTCTTCCATCGAAGCTCTTATTAGTGGAGTAAAATTTTCAATCACATTATGGGGGATTACGGGCTTATAGTGAAAAATTCAGGTATTCTAATGTTTTGTACAAACGTGAGAAACTCATTCATACTCTAAGTGCAATGTGTAACAGTAATTTTCTTGTAAATACTTAGGTGTAGTTTAAATTTCGCCTTGATAAAAATTTCAAGTTTTTCTTATTTTGAATTTAAGCAAGTAATTTGAATTTATTTTGTTACAATCTATTTCACTCATTAAGTTGTAATTAAAAATTCAAAAATTTTGATTCTATAACAAGACTGCATCCAAAGATATTAAAATTATGTATTCAAATTATAGGGATATAAGCTATTACCTTTGGAAAATTTTTATCACCTATTGAATTGTATTATCAAACAAGTATTTTTGCAATAAATAGAAATGAATTCATCTAAACATAATTATATTTTTTATTTAAAAGGTAACTTACACTTTTTAAAAATAAACATAACGTTATGATCATAGGGTTTTAAAGACATAGATCACAGGTTCTTGATTTTACACGATTTGCAGGTTTACAAAGAACTTGACAATCCAATATTAGCTATTATACAAATGCAGCTTGAAAGTTCTGCTTATTGGAGGTACCATCTTATTCTGATAATCAGTAATTCAAAAGCCATCACCACATAATAAATGTATCTACCTTCTGGCCGGCGTGTTTCTTTTTCTGTTCGAAAAAATAACTCTGTGGTCGGGTAAACCAATATGAAGGAAATACTTTAAATAATTCAATTCCAGGAGAAAGAAAAAACCAGTTAAAGTTTTTTTAAAGTTTAAAACAAAACAGAAGTCCTATATTGCAAAGAAGTTGTAGAAAAACTATGTTATCCAAACAGATATCATTAATGAAAACCAAACGAAGAAATATTTTACACCTTTTCTAAAAAAAAACCATAAAAGTCATCTTAAAAACCAGACGTATCAAGAATCGAATCACAAAATCACCTGTGTAGGTATTAACTGCTATTCGAACGAAAAACATGAAAAATTCGTCAGATTTAGGTATAAACAATAACCATTAGCGGCGGCAATTTCTTTCAAGTTAGATTCAGCTTTTTATTTTTAACTTTAAATATATTTAATTAAAATTCGAATTTAACAAAAAATTTGTGACTTTAATAACTGCATATATTAATATACGTTCGCTTTGATGTGATAATCGCTTCGCCTCGTAAATATTTAAATCATATTTCATTTTTCTCTGCAAACCACTCGCATTAACATAAAGTTGAGATCTTTAATGATTTGCCACATACACTTGGTAGTATAAGTTCTGTTTAAAAGCGACATATTCCAAGTCCCACTTTGGTTAAAGATTGTCTCATGACCATTCACAAGCCAAACTGCAGATTTTTGTTAATTGGACCTTATCCGAAAGGCACGTGTTTTTATGTTTAAAAACTGTGAAATAAATAAGAGATATAGGTATCTGACGACTTGACGTTCTCGCTACCTTTTATATTGTGAATAAATTATTAACTGACTCAATATGAAAATTACAAACAAAGGTTCATTTTGGTATTCTTCGATGCGAGGCTAATGACATGTAGATATCTTTTAGTTATTTCCGAAATTTTGTTTTAGTATGTCTCGATTTCCAATTAGCTATTAAGTAGGTTAAACTAGTAGCTTCGAAATAAAATCGATCTCACTGTTTTACAATTTACATAAAGAAAGAGTAGGTATCGTTCCAAACATGAAAAATTCGGTAGCTATGCATAACGATACGATTCAAATTCATATTAACCAAAACAGTATATAAATTAATTTTTTTTGTATTTCTGTTTTATTTTTCGTGTTTTATATTACAGAACTAAACAGAAATAAACTTCAACTAAAAGGTAAGCAGAGGCATTCTCAGACTCGGTAAATGTAAGACTCTTTAGTCGCATGATTGTTTCACGGCAAATTAATCAGTCACAAAGAAAACTATAAGAGTCCATTGTAAGAGAATATACCAAAAACTAGGTACTATCTATTGCAAAATGTAACAAATACTTCGTGGCAACGCTTGAGATCAGTCAGGATAAGATTTTAATCCTTGCGGCGGCGTTTTTGAGCCTCATAAGTCTTCTGTTATCTTGTCTGTGACCGAATAGATTAACATCCTAAGAGCATTGAAGTTCCATCGCACCGGCCTAGCTCGAGATAAAGATACATAAAATTAAGGAGTGAACGAGTTCTTTATACGACATTTCATACACTATTATATTTTGCTGTGAACTGCAACTCCTGCCGAGAGAAATAGATCACATAATCAAGATAAGTCGTTGTATATCAGCATCAAGAAGTAGTGAAGCATATATCGGTCGGGAGGTTTTTGATCAATCAAGTGAAATTTCTAATCTGCTCAACTGAACGAAAATTTTGTATGTATTGTTGCGCTCGCGCTTTAATGTAACGTCCGTACGTTGCCACTTATCATGTTCCAGACTGTCCACCTACCTTTTACGCGACATTGACTAGTCGAGACAATTCAAATCTTTGCTTTTCATCCATCAATTAAAACCTATCAGATTTCATTAAAAGGTTACCTGCACAACATAACATGGTAACTTATTCTAAATGAATAATCAAAATCCATTGGTCTAACTTCAAGCCTTAGCATCATATTAGATATAGGATTTACTTTAGCGTTTATGATTAGCTAAATTACAAGATCCGTTAAATCAAATAAATGCATTTAAAAAATGTGTACGGATTTGTCAATGGTATTATAATTTCTGTGTTTTATTTTTACATCAAGTGGTATTTTCGATTTACAAGAGAAACAAACAATTTCGAGCATATCTTTCCCGAATACAACATTTTGCAGAAACCAAATTCAAGGTATGATACATTTCGAAGTGCGGTTTGACTAATCACTTCAAAGAATAGGATTATATGGCCTCACATTACTCCTACGTAACTGCATTTAGTTCGTAAAAACATACAGAAATAATGAGACAAGTTCCATTGTATTTGTGACAAGTACGAGTTTCAATTTCTGTCTCCTATTGTAATTATAACAGGATACCCTAGAAAGCATAGAATTCTCTCTTGTTCATTGTCCTGAAAGAAAAATAGTAGGAAATACCTTGAAGAAAAAGTACTTGAAACCGCAACAAAACAATAATTTTCCTTTGATTCTACCTTTGCTACGTACCGTTTGCAGTCGCCATTGTTGGCAGAAGATCATTTTAACAGAGGCAGACAAAACCAACTTAAATTTTTAATTGTTCAGCCCTTAATTCACACTATAACGAGAAATACTTAATCCAGCCTAGACCTAATTCTTTTATGACTGAACACAGCCCTCTTGAGTTTACAATGTGAGAATGCTCAGCGCCCATTACAAAACAATACATCTCAAGTATTGATCAGTAACAACCTGCCCTCTTCGTAAATCCTCTTCTTCCTATTGTACTATGATATCAACCTTTCGCTTAAGTTCTACTCTTAATGGTAATTACATTTTCGTCAAAAATGTAGGATTTACCAAACAAAGTAGAATGGGGTCATAAAATAAAGGAGGTAATAAGGTATTAGCATGTTATATGATTCGAAATGACTGCAACATCAAAGCATTGGAAGTGTGTCGCAATTTTATCGACGAAAGGCCATAGACACGAATTGATCAGTAGGTACGTTATTAAATGAAATCTTACACCCGTTTGCTTTCTGATAATTAGTACCTACTACTTGATGATAAACGCTCGATATAGGTATGTACATTTAACATAAATTTTTTCTTTCAATCACAGGTCAAAATACCGCATAAAGAGATGGACCCAAGGAAAATGTCACTCTCACGAATGTCAGCTCCTATTCAAAAATTACAATACAAACATGGCTAATATTAGAGAAACTATCACATCTTACAAGTTTTTTCCGGAGGTATTACTTTATGTTTATATTAACGCCGCTCAAATACTTCAAGTTACAATGTACTGACTTACTTTCTAGTCGTATTATTTTGGTCACTCCATTGGAGCAGAACTGTTAAATCCCATACATTTATCCAATGCAAATTTGCATACTCGATAATAAATGTCAGCTGTAGTTGGTAAAAGGTTTTCAGCTATATCCAGCGCAAGTCCGAGGTCTTCCTTAGGTGTTTTAGGTTTGCACTCGATAGGGACTATCAAAAAACATAGCTTCTATGATAAATATCGATATTATATATTACAAAATTAGAAGATAATGTTTGTAAAAAATTTAATTCTTGAGGTATCAAAAAACTTAATATATCTACTTCAATAACATACAAACTATTGAACCTACTCAACGCCAACTCAAACTCATTTGACCACGATCAAATGATTAAGAGGTAGACTAACCACAAGACTATATAACCAGGGAGCAAAACGAAAACAAATTGTGGAGTCAATGAAGAGAAGAACTTCGAGCCCCGTCGATAAATATAGTAAATATGCTGAATCGCTCCATTTGACATGGCGCCGTCTCCTAAAGATGCGGCTCCTTATGAAGCCCAGATAATCAATTTCGACTGATTCAATACAATTTATAAAATAAATTCGTGTGATTCGTGTGTTGTATCTTATTTTTGTAAGGATTCTTCTAAACAATACACTTCAATACACTGTGAATCTGGAAGTATAGGTATCCGGGCTTTAAAATTTGAATATTTAAATATTTATATATTATATATATATATTTAATAGACATATGTTTCTAATAAGTTATGAGCATATTTGGACATTACCTTCTGAAGAAACTTAAAAACAGGTTGTAAGTGACGAATGTAGTCAGCTAGTCACAATCGACGAGAAACATGTAGTGTTTGAACTTTCAAGACGTATTACGAGTATATCCTTATTACATAAAACGTGAGATAAGCTTCTTCCTTGGAAAATTTTCTTTGAATATTGTGTGAAAGCTGTTTTATTTGTTGTTGATTTGTTGTGTGAAAGTTGTTTAACTGAATAATTTTTCGATTCATGTTTATAACTGCATTTAACTAAACTATCTATGCATGTATCGACATAACTCTTCAGTAAACTAGTCAAACTGTGTGCGTCGAGGAGTGAATTGAAAAAATTTAATTTGACCACCATCAAATAGTTTTAGCGAAATCCAGAAAGTAAATACTTAGTAAATCTTAGAAAAATTTTAAATAATATTAGGTATCTATTAATAATAACATATAAGAATTAGCAACTCACTTATAGCTAGGAACAAATATGAAAAAAATTAATCAAGAGATATTTCTGCCGCAGAATATACTCATTAAAGTTTTAGGAAATGTTTCTAACATTCTAAAAAAAAAATCAATGATATTGTTGGTCATAATATTAATATCAAATTATACCTTATATCGAAAAATTAAAAAGCCATTTGGCGTAAAACGATGGTAACAAGTAAAAAATTATATTTATATGGAATATTTCCTTTGCAAAACACTTATAAAAGATTTGCTTTTATGCTTCTAACATAAAACAATTAGATAAACGTTCTGACGTCCCTGGCGTTGGATTCACACCAAGCTGAATTAAAGAAAAGACATTTAAATATCGTCACTATCTCTTGTGGTCTCTCAATTGAATGCGTCTCGTAGTAATCACACGGAATCTTGAGTCTAATTCATTCATACAACCGTATGATCAAGCATTCAGAGAAGAAATTCTACATAAAGAAACAAAATTATATACATAAACTCATATAGGTGCTTTCTTAAAGCTATATGTAAGTAAATATAAGAATTGTGTTCTTTTCTTGATTCCAATGATACACTCTCAAGGTATGAAATTTTACTTCTTCTGGCGCCACATGGCCATTCAATAAGACAGCTATTGCCACACATGAAATCGGGAAGACCTGCACAACGTGAAAAATATAAGAGGAGGAGGTTGACAGAGGGCATAAGAGATATTGGCCGAAACGTAGTAAAAAAGGGGAAGAAAAAACAGATTGTTGTAAACGAATTTCTCATAAATTAGCTTGAATTGGTAGATACCACTTGAATTCAGACGTTCCGCAGCATTTAAATGATAGACCTACATATAGGTACCTATATGACTTCAGTCCGGTGTTAAACCGAAAGGTACGTATCTCCCATACATATAAACTTTCTTCTGTTCGAGCTTCGAAATAAGGTCTATAAAGAAGAAATTTTTCTAATTAATTAGAAATTTTATTCTTAATCTTCAATTCTAGTAAGTTTCTAAGGAGTGAGACTTTGGTCCACAGACCCACATTTCCTCCACGCTCAAAAAACTTTAAATATTCTGTTAAGACAGATCTTTATTCAATAAGACTTCAATTACAGCAAAAATTGAATCGGATATTTAGCTTATACAGACATAACTTATTGAAGCATTCTCGGTTTTTCACAAAGAGGGTCGTTAACAAATTGTAATTTCTGACCCGTCCTTAAACGTTTCTTGTGTCCACGGCATTGCAAAATGCAATCCAATCTCCCCAAATTTTCACAATATTCTAATGAGGATATACTCAAATCAGATAGACAAACTGATTTCCGTCATAACTTTATAGTTAAGGCTTCAAACTTTATAGTTAATTCAATTTACATTGTTATACATTTTTACAACAATTGGAATGCAAAATTGTTTATGCAAAACGTCAAGTTTATCATTTAGGAATAAATGAAGCTTTACAGTTTAAAATTTTCTCTTATTATATTAAAATGTAGGATAGGATGTTAAATTTTTTCTCACTAGTCACTAATTTGCATTCGGTTTTTACAAGAAAAGCTATGAGGTACTTCCTAACTTCAAACTATTTCAACAACGTCCATTCCTAGCAGATACGAACAATTAAATTTTTTCTCACGATTTGAATTTTAAATCGAAGATAAAAAAAAAGTAATAATTAAATAAATATTCACATTTCCATATAAAATACAATACATACCTACAAGCAGGAGTGTGTGGCCATTTTCATCGCTCGAATATTCATTAAAACTTCCCAACCGATTTATAGTTCGAATTACCGATCACTGGACCACAAATCTTATCAAAACTTTTAACACTTTGTCTGGATGTTTGTGTGGTCAAGGTGAAACCAAACTGTGCTGAACGGTGGCACCAATAACTACTGTGGGTGATGCCGACAAAGTATTACCGTCAGAAGCTATAGTGATAAGATGAACACACTTGTTGGTTAGTCTTCGCTATGATCTCTTTGATCCCACCATTGTTCTTTCGCCGGCCCCATCTATCTTTCTTCGTTAGTGGACCTTAGTATGCGAACGTATAAAAAATAATTGTCATGACACTATTTAAACCTCTTCACACTATACCGGAGGTCTTGAAGCGGTTTTAGTAGTTCAACTCAATTCATGGATCAAACAAGACCCCGCATTGCAGATTGGTAAAGTGTGATCGAGAAGAGTTTCGACTGGTATTTATGTAAAACCCTTAGAGTCCATCAGAGACTCTTGTACGTCGATTACTAATCCCAAAATGAATGCGTCCTAAGTACCTTAATGTGCTATCGATAATGTTCTGCCGGCTGTTCTCGGTTGTTTTTCAAACATTTTATATCACCTGAAAAGTTTTTTGTGGACGCCGACATGCTACAGTTTGCTTTTGACTGCATACATTTTTCTGTATTCTTAATTCAAAATCGTTAGATGCCTTCATTTCTTTTGTTTTTATTTAAATGATTGGCTGTATTCGATGTCATCTGAGTGTCTCTGGTGCTTTGTTCAGTTCAGTCGCCAGAATGTCGGTAAACTCACTGAAATAAGAAAGGAATAATGGATTTCTTATCTAAAAATGTTTTAACTACTGGATTTTTCATTAGTGGAGTCGCGGTAGGCATTCGTGGAGACTGAGAGCACCAAGTAACGACATGACACAATGCAGTATCATGGTCATTTGAACTTTCTACAACATTTGTACTTGGTCTTATCACTTTCGCCAAACAGTTCTTGTGAATAATTAAGTTTTCAACTTCAAATCTGAAAAGAGCTTTTCACTATTGGAGAAGTCTCACAAATTGTAAAATCGCATTCATATAATTTTATAATAAATTGTGAATTTGCGGAACAAAATTGTTTAAAAAACATAGTTGTTTCAAAACGCAATAAATGAAAACCTACTGATGGCCATAGCCTGATAAACATGCACGAAATTGAACACGATATAGTTTGTGTTAGCGACGTAAGCAATCATAAGCTCACTTTTTATTTTACACAGAAATATAGTTTAGAAAAAATAAACAAAAAGCTAAGAAAATGGAGTACCTACTTAAGTAAACAGCAATGAATAGTAAAAAAAACATATTCCTTATAAAATCTCCAGCACTTGTCGAATTTGTGTCTTCACAAATACAATAAATATCTGTCCTGGTGGCGGCGTCGCCTCAAAATGAAGGTATCATTTGCAGCCAACAATGATATCAATACCATATAGGTCGTAGTTGTCGTCTCTTTGCCACGAACCCACATAAAATATATTGAAAAGAAGAAGTTGTTGTAAGCTGTAAAATATGTGGTGGCTGTGCATTTAATGCCACAAAACTTAACATCAGATGTGCATCCTCTTTGTCTTCAGGTAGATCAGAGCCAATACTAACCAGATTTGTAGTTACGAAAGACTCTCCTTCACTGTTTCTTCGTCATTTTGACTTTGCTTCAATTTATCTCTCGTTGTTAGTTTATCTTACTTTTAAAATCGCATGTTAACAATACACCGACATATGTTATAATGCAGTAAGCCGAGTGGCTGTTCCGGCTTCTTCAACATTAGCAAAAGACGAATACTTTCATCTTAAATTTACATGTTTCCTCAATTGCACCTTATAATCTGTTTTAGTAGCTTGTCATATAAAATGTTGTCCAAGGTTTGTAGGTTAATTCATCACCTTCTAACTAGATTGTGTTAATTTTTATATTCCTTGAAACAAGAACAGACGGGAAAGGCACCAATGGGAACCACAGATTTCTGTTATTTTACTTCACAGTCAACTTTATAAAACAAAAATTGGCGCCAGGACCACCCGTAGCTCTTTAAGACAATAGATCGATCGATCGATTTTGTAAATGTTTTTATTCCTTTAGTCGACCGCGCTGATCGAAAACGGTGATCAAAGTTTACATGCCTGTGTGGATGGGTTTCATACATAACAGTGTTTGTCTTCCAAATTTCTTCTACACTTGTAACTATTTATTTGTGGAGTACATTTTTTCATCATATACTATTGATTTCGAGTTGAATCGATATTTACAAATTTTCGAATAATTGAGTTTTATCGTATTGATACAGGACTGACAAAGTTTCCTTTCCTTTTGTAATGAAATATAAATTGGTTATGTAATGAAATTGCTTATACAGTTTCTCAGGTATCATCTGCCGGCGCCTCAAAATGTCAACTTTATTTGATTGATTAGGGCGCATTGGGAATCGTTGTATGAGTTTGTTCATAACATCAATTACACGAGGAATTGTCTCATTGGCAGGGACACCTGCCGCACACGAATTTCCTTGTGATATTACTGACAAAGATCACTTTTGTGATAACGATCCTAAAAATAAGAAGCTAAAACAGATTTTTTGCTGTATTGTAATAGAGATTGTATTCTCTTTATTTTAATATAAAAGTATTTCAACCGAAGCTATTAAAAACGTCGTGAGTTCTGTAAACCTCAAGAGCGATTGGTTATTAAACCTAATAAAACTTAATGGAGAAGACTTTCAATCTAAATGACTCTTCAAATAACAAATATTTCCACATATGCCATTTAGCACAGATAAAAGTGAAAAATTACAAGATATAATCCTCAACACCCAAAATATGAAAAAGAACACACAATCAAAAAAACTAACAGAAATACTAAAACACCATCAATCTAACAATTTTTCAATGGGCAATTTAGAAAACAAATGTTACACATGAAAATCCAGAATCTGTCGGCAAAAAAAAAACCTGGTAATTAACAGGTAATCAGGTAGACAGATCGATACCCTAAATGCCACAGAAGGGATATCATGATAACACTTGTATACATCAGAGGCGCCTAACAAGGAACCCAAGACTCTCGCTCAAACTCTATCATTATCAAATATTTTAGAATACGAGGAAACACCTCCAATTTCTCGTCTGCAGTTAATGCATGCTATTTTTGAGCTGTCCTTATTGACTGTACAATAAACAATAAGCCGGAATAAATTCATAGTTTGTTAAATTGTAAGTGCTAGCATAGCTTTTCTCGTAAGTCATACGAACTAAGTCATTTCAGTTACGCCCAACTACGATATAATTAAAAATATCGACGGGATATAATCATAGTCCTCATGTTTCTTATTGAACTTGAATAGTGCAGAGCTATCTGTGGAGCGTCTAAATCTGTTGTCAACGTCACAGTTTATCATTCATATATAGGTAAAGCTTCTAGACACTTGACAAGAAATCTATAAATGTATGAACCGTATTTGGTTTAATATTTTATAAATGACACAAAAGACTTTTCGGATGTATTACTGTTTAGCACTCCATTTAAAGTCAATAGTTTCTTATTTTAAATAACAACACTTTTCAGGAAAAAAATTAAAACTCATACAGAGTGCGCTCATGATCTTGTAATCTATAATATTATTCTGTTTTCGTACACCTCCTGTTAACAATGGTTTTCACATGTTAGCGTGATGACGAACAGATTTTCAACGCAGGCTTGGCCAAATTTTCAATTTAATGAAATATAAGAAATTTGTTCTCACGACAAATAAATGGTCATAGCCATAGTAATTAGTGTGATAGTGACAACAACGGTGTCAAAATTCATTTACATATTTGCGGGTGGAATTTCAGTGCTTCAATCGTTCCAGGTCATTCAATCTTAATTTAGAGCTTTTAAGAAATGTTCACATTCCAGCGTCAACGTGAAAGTGATTCTTCGTATATGCCTTCCTCACATATGTAGGGATGCATCAAACCTTTACTTTCAATAGCTCACACGAAGCCCAAATAATGTTAATAAAAAAGCAGCCAACAGAAATACTTTCATAAACATAGTAGGTACATTATTCTGAAAAATAATGGAAAATCTCCTGATAAAAGATTGATGACAGGTCGTACGTATGCATAATTTATAATTAGTACCCGATAGTTTAAAGTTCAGAAACAATATAATATGTATATTGATTATAAGAACGTTTTTCAATAGATTCAATAATAAGATAAGAAAGCGAATTATTTAAGCAGCTATAAATCAAAGAAAGTAATTTGATGGTACCTGGAGGATAGAATTGAACTCTTAAGACTTGATAAATCAAATAGGCGAAAATTTAACAGTTTTCATATATTAATTTACTAAATAGTCCTAAAATCCGGATGATCCATAAACAATCCGACTCTATACGACAGAGTTTATATACTTTTGAAATCAGTTAATTATAGCCAAACGAATTGCAAATTATGAACATACGTAACAATTTTACACATAAAGCAACTATAGCTGTATTCTTTTCCTTATCACCATCAAACTCTCGAGATCAAATTCAAAGTAGCAAAAGAACACAGCAGCACTCGATAGATTACAATGGTTAAGCTCTTGAAAATATATTTATTCAGCTTATTTTTACAATGTAGCTTAACTCTACGTGAATAAAGAACGTAATCATGAACTTACAATATACTTAGCAGTTAAATCTAACTTTCTCTTAGTTTCTACGTGTGGCTTAATTAGGGTCCCTTGAATATCTTATTTGTATACCTTGCTGCTTAATTTAAGGAAAAAAATGATGTAAAAAAACCTAATTTCAATGTGCTTAAAGAACATGAATGTCTTATCTTATTTTAGAAGCTACTGATCGTTACAATGATACACAATGATTAACCAACTGCAGTTCACGTTTATACGAATTTCCTTCGATTTTTTTATATTTTGTTGCAACCTCGGTCAATGGAATTCCTTACATATTACTTGATTTTAAATTTTCCGATAAAAATGAACTGAAAGTTTTGAAGAAATTGTAATTTTGTAGACTTTAAAGAAAACTTCATGTTCGCGGCAAGGAAAATGAACCATGTTGACATCTGGACATTTCTACCTCAATTATTTATCCAACGGAGTAAATTAATCCCAGTTATTATCGAGAGCTAATTTGTTCTGGATAATTGTATGGGATTTGACAGTTCTGCTCGTTTCCGTTTTCTATTATCTAAGCGTTCAGCAACAATAATTAAGCAGCGCCATCTCGTATGATCTAGCATAAAAATAATGGTAATGCAGGTTGTAGCATCAGTCATATGTATTTGACAGTATTGACTTTTGACATTTAAAAATGAGAGTTGATGTACAAAAGGAAATATTTGATCTTAATAAAACGAATTGGAAATGATTTTGTACGAAAACTACAACTTTTGTGCTAGTTCGAGAAAATATTTCTCAAAAATATGTAAAAAGATGGTTTACTATAAAAGTGTCAGAAAGTAGGGATGCTTTATATAAAAATATATTCAGTACGTTTTCAGTTAACAAGTTCTGTAAAAATATCTATTGTTTACTCATATATCACTCACAGAATAGATTTGTTTTGTTCCTAATGCGATTGAGTTGATTTATTTGTATAATAATAAATTTCGATCATATTGTGCGTTCGACATAATTTTCTAAAAATGTTTGGAGTGGCAGAATCCCAAAAGGAAAGTTTCCTGGAGCAAACAAAAGCAGCACGAGAGGAAAGAGCATTGGAAAAGAAACGGGAGACTGCCGCTATATGTATCCAGTCACATGTCCGGGGATTATTGGCAAGAAAAAATTACCGTAGACAAATTGTGTATGAATACCTTTATTGTTAGCATTGAAAGATATAAATATTAACTTCCGTTACAGGGAAGATTTTGATAGAATGATTATAGAAATCCTTAAGGATCCACAGAAATTAGAGGTCAAGGTGGCGTTGGAGACATTCAGAATAAGCAACCGCTTGCTTTCTCAGATTAAAATCAATGATGCAAGTGACCGTGAGAGATTAGACCATCTCTGCCGATATGTGAACGCTTCAGTTCAATCGGATTCACCAAAACATAGCTACGTTAGTCTTGCACTTCACAAGGATTTAAGGTGATAAAATGCTTTGTTTTATTTCATGTCTGATAAATACGTCTTCTGTTAGCTTACCTTGGATCAAGCATATCAAAAACTTACTATGGATTTGCTGCCAGGTCTTGCAAATGCTGAAACCAGGTCTTGTTACTAATCATTAATCAAACCTACTTAGTTTATACAATTTTTTTTACAGAAAACCACACAGATAGTATCTCGCTCGCTTTGTACTTGCATACACTGATTGTTTTTACGTCTCCCAAATCTTGGGGAATATTGAAAAATAAATCAATGACAAATATGCAATCTCTTTTTCAAAAAATATGCTGTAACATACAAGGTGAACTGGTACAAAAGGGATTTTTTATCACATTACGGGTATGAATTTTAAAAAATTTACATTGAAATTGGTTTTAATTTACTAACTTCTTTTAATTTTCAATACGCGAAATAGTCAGTCCTTTTGAAAGGTACAACCCGTGAAGAACTAGCATTGAAACCCGTCTCATTTAAAGCCTTGATAACTTTGTCAACACGACCACTTATTGATGGCAACTTTAGCAAAAATTTGATGTCACTATTTCTTACCGAGATAATGTCTGTACCAGCACTGATTTGGCATTTAGAAAATAATGCTCCTGATGTGCTTCAACATATTCAATCACTCAATTGCCTTCACAAAAGTTTTGCTATGTCAGTGGATCTAGACGGTTTTCAGATTTTTGCACCCAAGGTCCCTGTAAGAAATATTTAACAAATAATCGAAAAGAAATTAATAGAATTTTTATTGAATTTCATTAGGGAACAAGAACTTTAGCTTTTCTGGGCAATTTAGTCCATCTATATCATTTGGAAAGTTTGGAAAGTGCAAAAGAAATGTCATATCCATCAATGATTGTAAAATAAATGATTGATAACTTGAACTTATTAACTTACAAAACAAATTGCTTCATGGTTTCAGAAATGCACACAAAAACTTCTTGAACACATTCCTGAGGCGGTTGGAAATAAGTCGGGAGTATTCTCTCAGTGGCACGATTTACTTGGATGGTACACCCCAATACCAGATCCTGCACAAAATCAAAATGTTCCTTTGATTAAAAAGCAATTTCACTTACTGTGGGGACACCGCTGTGTAAAACTTTTATTGGGAGATATTTTAAAAGAACTGAGCGCTAGCTATGAGCATGTTGACTTCTCACCGCCCTCACAAAATTCTGGCAGTAATTTGCTGCGCAGAGCACTTGAAAGGAGCTCAACAAAAAGTAATTTGAATAAATGTGGAAAACCGTGGCGTAAACTAGATCATCCAGAAGTTTTAAGAGTAGCTCACGTTTGCGCAATGTATCACGCAGCTCTTAGTACTTTATCGCAATTAAAATTGGATATTCTCTCTGGTAACTTTCTGAAATTTTCAAACTGAGTATTGTAATATAAAATTATTTGTTATTGAAAAACAGGGCTCTGTTATAATGATACATTACTTCATGATATGTGGCTTCTCATTGCATCTCTTGGACCAGCATGTGGTCTTAAAGATTTTCTGGAACTGCTTAAAGGGGAGACTTCAGGAAATGCTCCACAGATTTTATTGCTAATGTTATTTTGTGATTGTATGACGCACTATGTCACGTAAATTGATTTTGTTTGATTTTCAATTGAATATGTAATTTTATCTCTTTAGAATACTTGACGAATTTGAAATGTATACCGAACAGAAGCCTTTTACTTTGAACGACTATGTTGCTTTATCATATTTTTTAAATAATTTTTTATTCAAAATTATACAGGACAATATTTTGGGTAAATCAAAAATACTAACTAATTTCATATTGACAAATGCTAATGAAATTTATTGCAGGTATCAAAGCGACAACTACATCACCACTTTTTATTTCTGTGCACACACTTCTTTTTTGCCTCTATCGTAGAGATTGCCGACATCAATTTGCACCTACAAATCACTGGCTTATCAGTGAAATACGTCCATCAAATTTTCTAAATGACCTAGAAAAAGGAAAGCGACATACACAAGTCTTGTTGCAAAAGATGCCACACATAATTCCACATGATGATAGGGTCAAACTGTTCCGAAAATACGTACAAAACGAGAAAGCTGTATTAGGATTAACAGAGTCTGCATGTGCCTCACCAAGTTCTGCACTTATAACCATACACCGCGACAGAATTGTAGAAGACGGTTATAGGCAATTAGCTGCATTGCGGCCTCATGCTTTAAAAGGTGTAATTAGAGTGCGTTTCATAAATCAACAAGGACTCGATGAAGCTGGAATTGATCAGGATGGTGTATTTAAAGAGTTTCTCGAAGAAACTATTAAACGAGTGTTTGATCCATCATTAAATCTTTTCAAAACTACGTCTGATGAGCGACTTTATCCTTCTCCAATTTCATATGTGCAAGATAATCATTTACAGTTGTTTGAATTTGTAGGACGGATGCTTGGAAAAGCAGTTTACGAAGGCATTGTTGTTGATGTACCATTTGCATCATTCTTTTTATCCCAACTATTAGGTCAAACACATCAGGCTTTGTATTCTTGTATGGATGAACTTCCATCACTAGACAATGAACTATACAGAAGTTTGACATTCATTAAACACTACAAACAGGATGTTGCTGATTTGAATTTGACGTTTTCTGTAGATCAAGATGTAATGGGGAAAATAATTACTCATGAGTTACTCCCTGGAGGAAAATCAAAACCTGTAACAGATCATAATAAGTAATATAACAAGTTTCGCCAAAAACTTTAAACTTTTGAAAAAAAATTATTTTTAGGATTATTTACATACATTACATGGCCTATTTTCATATGCATACGCAAATAAGGGAACAAACTGCAGCTTTCAACCGCGGTTTTCGAAGCATTGTCAATCCAGAATGGTTATCGTTATTTTCAGCACCAGAACTGCAAAGACTTATTTCAGGAGACACGGTGCCACTTGATTTGAAAGATTTAAGAAAACACACACAATATTACGGAGGTTTTCATGACTCTCATAGAGTTATTGGTTGGCTTTGGGACATTCTTGCACGTGATTTTACGGAAGAAGAAAAAAAGTTGTTTCTAAAAGTATGAAGAAATGGCAATTATCAATATAACAAACAAATTTTCTAAGTAAACTATAATTTCCAGTTCGTGACAAGTTGTTCAAAACCTCCACTACTTGGTTTTGCCCACTTGGAGCCGCAGTTTTCTATTCGTTGTGTTGAAGTCGGCGATGATGAAGACACAGGAGATACTATAGGAAGTGTTATAAGAGGATTCTTTACAATAAGGAAAAAAGACCCCCTTCATAGATTACCAACATCCTCAACATGTTTTAATCTTTTGAAACTACCTAACTATCAAAAGAAAACGACCCTAAGAGACAAACTACGATATGCTGTTACAAGCAACACGGGCTTTGAATTATCTTAATTTTCGCTAAGAATTGTTTCCTATGTCCAAATCTGTATATATGACAAACTCTAGAAGAGTATTTGCGTCTTCATGATTTTTAAGCAAGAACTCACTAGTGCAATTTTTTTGTGTATGAAAGTAGCTTCAAATTTGATTGTTTGAAAAGCAATTTTAAAGAATTTATCGGTTAGCTTTCCAAGTGTATCTGCCATTTATTTATCAAAAAGAAACAAGTATATGTGTAAAATTAAATCTTATATCATTTTATGTTTTATAAACATATATCTAAGATCACGATAACGAGACATTTAATTTACGTTTACTAGGATGTGTTTACCATATATAGGAAAGTATAAGTCAAAAATGTTACGACAAATATTTATAGGATATGAGGAACTACCTTCATATTTCAAATAAATATTAATATTGCTATATATGTATAAAGAAATTGTAAATAAATTTATTATATAACTGTGATAGCATCAAATAAATGGTTGTTTGCAAAACAATGAGCTTTTTGTATAGATGATTGACTTGGTTAGAGGACTAACCTTCCAATTTTTTCCCTTATAAGAAACGTGGGTTTTTGGCCAATTTATTGTTTATAGGATCAAATAATATTGCCAAATTTTAACAATATAAGCATGTTTTCACTGTGTTGTGTATTGTTCGAAGACAGACTGTCTTCATTAGTTTCCTTCAAAAACTTTGATTGTTTGTTCTCCTGTGGCTACGGTTTCTCTCTACTTCAAAAGCGTACTTTTCTGCTTCCTGTTTTGCGTGAGGCTGTGAACCTGGAAACCGAGCTCAATTTTTATTATAATTTTTTCACCCTGGAAGATAAAAGTGAAACTTGAAACTTGATGTGATATATATTTACATTTAATAAAAATATAATTCCTAAGTAATTAAAGTTTCAAGATTTATTAACTTCTGAGAGAATTGTAACATTCGAAAAGTATTTTTTCTAAATTTCCTTTCGTTGATGTTCTATTTATTACACCGCGAAATTATGAATTATATAAATTATGTAGAAAGTAGTTTCATTAAATCAAAGCCCAAATAGAAAATTCATTTAGAATTTGATTTATGTACCCGAGTAGAAATAATTTCATTTCAAAATATAAACATACGCGCGAAAAGTCGAGACTACGCACATTTCACTTGCTATTTAGTCGGTGGTCACCTGTTGGGGAATGGAGTGACACTCCAATATAATTTTTTAGTTTCTACTTATTTTCTATCTACGTAATTCCCAATTCCTACATTTTTTCCAGTTCATTTACGTTTTTTGCACCTTTATGTTTTAAATGTGTTTGAAAACAGAGGGCCAAATTTTGAGCAAAAATAATATTGATGGTAAGCTGAATTTATGAGAGCGCATACCCATACCCTGTGCGTGCTGACATATTTATGTATATCTTATTAATAGATTCGGTTAAATACTTTTTAAATCATTTTGAAATATGTACACTTTTCTAATAACTATTTTACTATTTGATGAACATTAATTTGAAGAACTGGATGCCTCTGTATTTCACCGTAAAAATATTTAAACGACCAAAAATTTTTGAATTAAAATCGAATTAAAAGATCAGCCTGAAAGCATCAAACAAAAACAATTAAATAGTAAAATCAGCTTTGCAAGGTGGCGTAATTTATTAGTTCTTTGTTTATCAAAGTTTTAATTATATTTCCGTGCCTGATGAATGCCTCATTGTGTACAGTGACAGTCGCTGGAATTATTTTTGAGTTTCTCATAAACTGAGCACACGCGTTTCGAATTTAATTGGTCCAATTTTGAGGGTAGTTCAGCGGGTAAGTTTTCAGCATTTACTCAGCTGCTCACTGAAAATGAAAAAGAGCAACTTGAAGTTTAGATTTGGGCGATTTGGCTGAACAGTGAACACAGTCAGAGTCAGTGTTTGAGTGAGTTCCGCACACAATAAACCTAAACCTTTGCGTTTTAGGCGTGTTTCATAGGTTTCTGGCTGCTAGCGTGAGGCAAACATTTTGAAGTTTTCTCACATTTTACTAAAATAAATCTAATTAATAGCAGTTCTAAATTAAAGTTCATGATTACAAAGTGGAAAATTTATGCTAGCAATAATTTTGGGTGCAATGTGCAAATGTAATATATTTTTACAATGACTGACTGAAACTACATTCCAAGAAATCTGGAGGAAATATTATGATATACTATTCATAGCCTGACTGTTCGAATTTGGTGTTGTATTAAAGTATGGAATCAGAATATTCATGTTTTATAGTGAAATTTTTGTAGAATTTAACAATAGAAAAAACGTTCTAAAACCGGACCGACCAGACAGCGCCCGCCTTTGAGTGTTCCTCTCTTTCTGTTTTACTGCATGACATTATATTCTTTGTCTCGTTCGCACTGTACCGACGCATTCGTTCAAAGTTGTGCTTGACAATAGTTTCAACAATGAAATTAAAATCTAGTAACTAGACATTTTACTAAACTTCAAACTTATTAAATTTCACGTATAAATAATATTTTTCATGTATAATTGATTTTTTTCTAACTCAGAACTAGAAATCTTTGAATTGAAATTGTACGGAGTTCATTAGCACTCCTGCAACCATTAGTGCGTGCAGAAGAATTTACGAAAAATATGGACACCTAAATTGACAATTGAATATAAAACTACAAACAAATAAATTAAATTTTCATAATTATGAAATCGCTATCAATGTTCTCAGTTTTCTAACCATAGAAATATACATTCATTGTATGAACGTGCGTGTTTACTGTTTGTGTATTTAAAGTAAATCTTAATATTAATTATCATGAAAAATACCTAAATTCAACTAATTCCAAGGTGTCAATTTGCAAATTTTTTTAAAATAAAGTGACGTCTTTAACCAGATTTTCAATGTTTTTGACCCTTTGTTCCAATCAAGGCACTACCATTTATGCGTGCTCAGGTGTACATATATAAAATACACAGTGGTAAATTCGTTATACAAAAGTATATACAGAAGCGTCTATTTAAAGTGAAACTGTCAGATGATAAATGGAACATGTTTATTAATTTTCTACCGGAACTTACCTTACACACAAAAAAAACGAATAGTGCAGAATCTCATTAATATTTAAATGTTTTTTTAAATTAAAATTATTTTATTTAAATAAGTTCCTTTACGTAAAATATTTCGGTAAGATTGAGTGAATTGTGTGAAGTAGGTTGAAAGATAAACCAAAGAGCTGCAAGGAAATTATTTTCATTATTCTTGAGTCTTACTTGCACAAGTGGGAGACAATAAAGTTCCAAAAAGCTAAATGAATTAAGAAAATTTTGTCATTGATTTATTTATTTCATTGTTCAATCAAAACATTTTACACTGCCATTTATGTGCTGTGTCTGAATGTGAAAATAAATTTTCAAACATTTATACGACATATGAACACAAAGCATAAGGCTTCCCAACAAAAAAGTACAAGTTTATTGTTAAACAAAAATTTAATGGAATATTGCTGATGGCGGCCGTTGGTGGCCCAACACGACAGTCAAGGGTCTCGATGAGCGTGTCAATGTCCTTAGTGCAAGGAGGAGCAGCAGGTGGAGCACCGCAAGGTGCGATTTTAGCGGCAGCTGCGCCATATTATCAGCCACCAGCTGTACCACAGGATGTTCAGCCTGATAGACCGATTGGATACGGCGCGTTCGGGGTTGTATGGTAAGTAATCGAGTTTTTTGCCTTCGAATTTTAAAAATCTTTTCTCACAAAATCTTTCTGATTTCTTTGTTTAATTGACTGGTTTTCCAATGCAAAAACGTAAGTCATTGGATCATTCATGTGCTCGCAAATATCTACCGTTCTTATACCTGGTATATTTGAAAAGAATTTTTACTTTTTTCTTGGAAAAGTTTTAATTGTAAAGTCACCAGAGCTCGTTGCTATAATTAATTCTTGAGTTAACAATTCATTCACAGCTTTTGAAAAATGAAGCTTTATAATCAAAAGTTTATAGATATGGTAGATTTTGCAATGTTTTACGAATTAACCCAAATAAGCATAAGATAAAGACTTAGAAGATTCGATAAGTTAAAGTAATTTTTACATTTTACTGTCAAAACAATTTACCTGGGAGGGGACGTTAGTTACTATTGCAGAATATTCGTCCTTGGCATTCGGTTTCGGTTATCGTATTCGGTTTCTTTGTTTCAGTACATACATATGTGGCAAATATTCTGCAGTGTTTGTTGTCCTACACCCAAAATATTTAAACACAACAATAAAATAATTAAAATTTTCCTTTGAACTTTTTTCTTTCAAATCTTACTTGTTTTAAGAGTATGTAGGTACCTACGCAATATGGCTGACATAATATAATATGCTTATGATATACCTAGTTTGAGTTAATTTATTACTACTGTACAAATACATACATATGTATATTTAATATGTAAATTTTGTAAATTGTAAATGCCAAAGACGTATATATTACATGTCTGCAATCTAAGTCAAGTTTACACTCATGAAAAATTCTCACTCATGTGCTTTTATAAAACATCCGTCAGAACAAACTAAAATTCATCACCTCCTGCTGCTGTTTTTAAAAGGAAGACCTTCTGACAAAAGAAAACCGCGGAAACTGATTTAACTGGATGTCTCTTATAGTTATTGCGAAAGCATGTGTTTTAAAGATGCGTTAAAAACTGTTCAGCAAAATTTTAACAATTTCATTGAAGCAACTAAACCCAAGAAACAAAACAAAACACTGATTGACCCTGTCTTCATTTGTGTTCTAATTCAGCCCATACACGATACAACATGTTCACGAACTTGTTTCTCTTACTTGGTTGAACGTTTGCCACACACTTTCGAACCAATTTGCAAACATGTTGGCGTTCCAACTGTCATCTCTTCAGAAATCATGGAGAAATTCTAGCAATCAACTGAAAATTGTTCGAAAATTAAATAAAACCTGAAATGATTTGGAATTTAATTAGTTTTTTATTCAATTTGATTTAAGCGTCGTTCCTCCCCTTTTCTAAATATTCAAATTGTGTGTTTAAAAACTTTATTATAAGGCGCCTCTGCTGGTCCTCTTGAATGAGATTCCTCCACATTTCATTATTCACTATTACAATACCATTTTTTAGCACTTTTAATCACTTTTTTAAAAATCAATTCTTATTAAATGTTCGAATTTTGGCTAAAAATTACACTAATTTTGACAGAAAGTCTGCCAACATACCCATACACGGTAAAACATGTTAGCCAACCATTGACTCCACCCACCGAAAATCAAAAATTTTCGATTTCGTTTCAACACAGCATTCAACCGTCAAAATGGTTGGCGAACTTGCCCACACACGGTATAACCGATGGCTAACTTTAACCAAGTTGACCAACATTTTGAATCGTGTATGGGCCGGGTAAGCAATAGTTGTCGAAAATGCAGTGTATACGCAATTGTTTGTTCTTGTCACTTATTGAAAAGTGTAATTATATTTTTGAAATGAAAATACCTACCAAAACAAATTTTATGATTTGCATGGATCATTGAGGTGAGGTGACAGGGGAGAATTTTATGTGACATAATATCCGTATAGAAAAAGGTTATTCTTTTGATTATTGAACGTTTGTTCCTTAATATTAAAAGTAATTTGTTTTTACTTTGTTATTCCTTGTATTTGGATAATACTTCCTGAAATGTTAAATCACGTTTTTAATAGAAATAAGTAAGCCCTTTGAACTTCCATAAGAACATTGCCTATGCATGTGATAAAAGTACATACATAATATGCCGTTTGAGTTTACTGACCTTAAATAAACGGTTTTGTAATTTGAATTTACCTTGAAGAATAAATCATTCGATGTTATCTTCTTTTTACCGTTAAATTTATTCACAAAATTATGTAAAATTTAAAGAAATCTTTTTGCAGAACTCGATGTTTCTCAGCAAAAAAATTTGGTTGTAGAATAATGATTTTCTTTCTTTCGGATTCTATTTCGCCATACTGAGAGAAATTAAGGAACTTACTGTCAAGTTCATATGAAAAAAATAAGTCAAAAAAGCCTTACACAAGTGAACTGAATCGAAGACTACTCTAAGTCTCAGAATTACAGTTCGAAAAAGTTTCCTCGATTTAAAAAGTACTATTAACATTTTTCAAAGGTTTTTTGTATATATGCCAGTGCATTTTTTGATTTAAGAAAAAAAAATTATATAAAATGGAAATGAAAACTCCAAGATAAAAATGGAGATTCATCCATCAAGTTCATTATGTCAGTCGTTTTTACAATACCTAACTACCATACATATGTACGAATATGTAAAGAAATCTAGTTTCCCCAAATAAAAATGGAATGCCATGTTTAGAGAACTGTTCACAGAAAAAGTTCTGAAACATTAATGCTCTTATTTCGCAGAGGGTAAGCACAAAGATAAAAATATATATTACCTAGAGGGGTGTTTATATGTATGTATCTGTTACATACTTAAATTTTGTGTTCTGACTGTTTGTTTGGGTTGCAACGACAGATGTTAGTTAACATTCCCCTCTTTTATGCCCACCTAAAGACTTTAAAAATTAATGTATGTATGCTTATGATAGAATTTAAAAAAGTCTGACGCATCAGGAAATTTTCTCACCGGTTTAATTGTCAAAAATTACACATCGTAATAATAAGCCCTTGCATATTTTTGATTACAATATTGTAAACAAATAATAATATTGTAATAATATTATTTCACTACTATAAAATCATAAACTATGATGCAAAATGCATTTAAATCATTTTTGCGTTTCTTTTCCATAAAAACAACAAACGTCAAAATTCATACCGCCGACAAAATTCGCTTTTATTCGCGTTTCACGGATTCTCTGATATGAAATAATTAATAATAAACACTAATTTTAAATGTTATACAAAATATTCACTTTTTACACTTTGATTAAGATTAATTCCCGGATAAATTCATGGGGACAGTACAAGTTCACTTCTTGTTTATGACTTTTTTCTGGAAAAAATCACATATTTAGATGTAGTAAACTATTCTGTCTATTTTAGGGTGAGGATTTCTTTTTTTATCCCCTACTGCCCAATGTGAAATTTGTAAAAGGCAGATGTGTATGATTTGTATCAGAATTCGATAAGTTACTAATTTTTGTATGAACGCCTCGCGGAATAAAATTGACAAAGTTACTGTTTTGGAATGGAAAACTCAATTTTTCCGTACCTTAAATTAAAAATAATCATATCTAACTAAATGTGTGATTTTTTTCAGAAGAAATTGATAAATAAGAAGTGAACTTAAGTGTAATATAGCCAAATTCACAAACGCGATGAATTTGCCGTCCTTCAAAACACGGAATGTCGAGAGTAGTTTGCCCGTTTAAAGGGAATGTGGGCCGAAGAAGGCTTTAGTTGTGGGATAACTAAGAATAATTCCATTAGAAAATGTACATAACTGAAAAACATTCTACCTTCAGAGAATGTATTTAATTCAATATTTAAATAGGGAAACAGTTTCTACAAAGATGCGCTGTGTGTATAATGTTTTAAGTTTGAGAACGATTTCCCATCCAACAACCGTCTATGCAATTAATCAATATAAAAAATTGATCGATTATGTTCATGAAATCTATGAGACAACCCGATCGTTGACCGTGGAAGAAACACTCTTCTTAACGTAAACATCAATGCCAGGAAGGATTTCTCTGGCTCCATTATGTACCACGGCAGTATTATTTCAAGTGCCCTTATCGATTACACTTCTGACACTTACGAACACTACACTTGTGTGTCCAATTCCGAATGATGCAAAATGCATCAAAATGATAAAGAATTTTTTTCAGTTTGCCTAATACTAATTCAAAAATATATTTATATAAATAAGTGATGCACTTCTATTGATATATTTGTTAATAATACTTCTTATTATTGAACCTTCCCGTGAAATAGTGAAAATCATTCAATATCTGTTGGATAAAATATATACTAAATCTCAAAATTCTTCATAATTCTCAGAAGCAGCAGGGAAAACATCAAAATATACAAGAGTGTCTGTAGAAAAACGAAACCATACGAACCAACATAAATTAAATTGTAGTCTTATCTTCGTATTAAAATAGTTTCATCATTAAGAAGTTCTACTAAACTTTAATGAAAGTCGGGTGTGGCATTTCACGGCTTAGATACAATTTGTTATTGATTTAACTAACACCAAAAAGTTTCCCAAAACAAATGTGGTTTACTTACATCAAATTTTACCAATCTTCTTTAGTTTTCTGCCGTTTTACAGTTTCACTAAGCCGACCTAACTACTTAAAGCACTAATAGTAAAGGAACTGTCAACATATTTAATATCAAAATGAATTATTGGTTACTGAAAACTTTGTATCACAGTTTAAAAAAACAAAGAGAATTTTCGATTAGAAAGAAAATTTTAACATAAAATGGTAAATAAAATAAAATTTGAATGTTTTGGAGTTTGGAGTTTTGGAGAAATTTTCAGAAACGGCCAGTCCATAAGAGTTCTTGCAAAAATTCCTCAGAACTTTAAACGCCATATATATATATCATGCGTCAGATTAACAATGATCTAGGATTTAATACTTCGTACTTAAATCCGGAAATATTTTGTACTGAGTGAGATAGAAAAGAAATTACATTGTCATTGTAACCTCAAACATCAATTAAAGCTATTTTATTATAGCTAGGAATGCCAGTTGCAGTCGGAAATCGACTGCATGCTCTAGAAATTAAAAGACTCAAGTTTACTGGAAAATAGAAATTTAGTTTTTTTTTATTTTTTTTTTTTTTTTATCACAACTATGATACGTAGAAGGAAAATACACATTTTCTACTATTTGGGAAGGTATATTCTTTCGAATGAGGTATCTAACATCATTGGGAAAAAATTTTTTTTCCCTAAAAAAAAATCATGGACCGTATCTTAAAATTTTGTACCTCGCATAAAAGTCTGAAGCTAAACGAATCTAAAACTGTTGATTTCACGGTGATATACCAAATATTCCAGGAGATATCGATTAAATTATAAATATTTTCGAAAATCAATTTGAACTCGGAATTTTTTTATCAATGCGTGGTCAATGCAACAACAAATGCACTGATATCATTTTTATTAATTATGAGTAAACTACTTGACCAATTTGAATTAAAAGTATGTTCTGCACCTCTTCGACAACATATCTTTTAAATTGTGCATTTTTATCAAAATCGGAAATGTAGTCTGCCCGTAGGAGGAGTCACAAAATTTATGTTTGCGTATTAATTGTAGTATAGATGTAAATATAAATCAAATATTTTTTAGAGAAGAACCATAATTAATCCGGTCCAAGTGTTACCAGGACTACGCACTAGTCATGCAATATTCCTTCATGGGTGGTCATGACGTTGCATGGTGACGTTTCGTTCTTGCTTTTGATACTTGAGCATTTCATGTGCATATTCGGTTAAAATTCTTTAGGAAATTTTGTACTCTGTTTATTGTTCTTATACAATATTTTCTCTCTCGCCCGATAATTCGGCATTTTCGACTGCCCGGCACTGTCAAATTACTGAAGATGCCGGATTAGAGGACTTCTATTGTATATATGGTTCCCGACGCAAGAAAAAAAAATTTCTTTTTTTATATAATCGTGAAACAGAAATGAATTATCAGATTGAAAAGGTTGTAGTTCTTCCACTTTGCAAAAACATCAATTAAATTATTTATTGAAAAACATAATCAAATCTTTCTGAAAGTTAGCGATATGATAGGTATTATTTTATTTTTATGTATAGTTAAGTTTTTGTGATAATTTCAAACTTGCATTTCATTTAAAGTATGGATTCAAGATACAATGTAGTTTAATTCAAATTTCCTTATATGTATTTCGCATTACATAATTTATTATATATTTTATTAATTTAATAGAATTAAAACTCAATCATAATTTACTCTTTTTAGGGCTGTTACAGATCCGCGAGATGGCAGAAGAGTCGCATTAAAAAAACTACCTAATGTTTTTCAGTCATTAATCTCTTCGAAGAGAGTATTTCGTGAATTGAAAATGCTTTGTTTCTTCAAACACGAAAATGTAAGTATGTAGATTACATTTAGATATCACAAAATTATTATTTATAAAATGAAACAACATGATTTCATTCTACTTCAAAATATTCCTATTTTATTACAGGTTTTATCAGCACTAGACATATTGCAACCGCCGCACTTGGACTTTTTTCAGGAAATGTATCCTTTAACCGAATTAAAAAAAAAATTTTATAATTTGATAAAGAATTTGATAGGAAAATAATATCCTACATTTCTTACCGTATTATATACGCAAATATTCCTTAACTTATATTTTTTTAGATATGTGATAACAGAACTTCTTCAGTCAGATCTCCATAAAATAATTGTCTCACCGCAACACTTGTCAGCAGACCATATAAAGGTGTTTTTGTATCAAATATTGCGTGGATTAAAATACTTGCACTCAGCACGCATTTTACATAGAGACATTAAGCCTGGTAATCTGCTCGTAAATAGTAATTGTGTGCTTAAAATTTGTGACTTCGGCTTGGCGAGAGTTGAAGAACCTGATCAGTCAAAGTATATGACGCAAGAAGTTGTGACGCAGTATTATAGGGCACCTGAAATTTTAATGGGTGCCCGGCATTATTCAGCAGCCGTTGATGTTTGGTCTGTTGGTTGTATATTCGGCGAGTTGCTTGGACGAAGAATATTATTCCAAGCCCAAAATCCGGTGCAACAATTGGAACTCATAACAGAATTACTCGGAACTCCATCTATTGAAGACATGAGACATGCTTGTCAAGGAGCACGAACGCATATGCTAACAAAAGCACACAAGCTACCGTCTTTTTCTGTACTATATACCCTAAGTTCACATGCCACACATGAAGCTGTTCATCTTTTGTGTCAAATGCTTGTTTTCGACCCGGTATTACATTTTTAAAATTATTTTTATTCGACCATATTAAACTATTTTCATACCTTTGCGTGTTTAGGACAAGAGAATATCAGTAATAGACGCCTTAGCGCATCCGTATCTAGATGAGGGACGGATTAGGTACCATTCTTGTATGTGCAAATGCTGTTTTACAACGTCTTCTGGGATGCGGCAGTATACTGGGGATTTTGAACCTTCGGCAACACAACCTTTCGATGATTTGTGGGAAAGGAAATTAACTTCAGTGCAAGATGTCAAAGGTTATTTAGTTTAATTTTATTTTAAATTTTTACATTCTACCTAACATAAAATTGAATATGTTTTTTAGAAATGATGCATAAATTTATTGCTGAACAACTTCAAACTGGGCGCGTACCTCTTTGCATAAATCCCCAAAGCGCTGCGTTCAAGAGCTTCGCCAGGTAAGGAGAGGAAGACTACAAGCTATCTACAATACAATATTGTTTGCAAGCGCCATTATCATCACTACCTCCTAGTTAATTCACTGCTGCTTCTTAATTGGTGTCACACCATGGGGACCCTCTTTATACGTTTCTAAAAAACATGTAATTCAATTTTTACATATCTTAAAATGGATTTCTATGAGAAATAAGAAAAAAAAGGAATCTTAATATATTCTTCTGCTTGCTGGTGAGATGAATAAGTTTCCTTTGACATCGTAAATAGTAATGAGCTGTAAGGTTCGCCAGACATTACAGAATCATCAAAAATAAACCATCAACTTTATTTCCAGGTGCCTAGGTCTGTCCATTTTTTAAAAGCCCATTAAAATAATGTTAACAATATTTCTTTTTTGTACTTAGGTTTTCTTATATATACTGAAAAAATTATATATTTATGATCTGAATACAACTGAAACAACTTTTACGGTTTTCAACCCAATAGTACATTTAATCTTATAATCTTTGAAGCTTGAAACTAACTACATGTATCCATATAAACTAATTATACTATCAACATAACTATGACTTTATTTGCACTTACAATTATGCATAAAGCACAGAATCACGATAAACAATTCTGATTTTGCCATAAAGTAAACCTTAACGCTACATTCAAAAACTTTGAAATACATATTATTGATTTGAAGTAGAATCAAACAATTTTTCATTTTGTGTATATATGAAACTATGGCTTTCAATGTAAAGGACAAACTAGGCGCTAAATCAAATTAGTAAAAAAATATATATTTAAAGCCTTCTGACAAGAAATTTTATTACTATTTATTTAAACTTTATTGCTATAAAAGAAAATAAAAAAAAATTTATAAAGTAGCTAAAGCATCCAATGCAAGCAACATCAACTTTTTTCTCAAGGAACATTCACTTTTCATTTACACACAACGCAAGCAGAAGGAAATTTCTGACCGATTGACAAAAGAGGTAGCAGTGAATTGCTAGCACAGTTATATTTAAGAATAAGCAATTTTTATTTAATACTTCAATTAGAAAGAGTTAGTTTGCTTTTTATTTAGAAATGTAGACTAAACGAGCTGTTCTTTTGTAGTACGAAATCAAGCTTAAATATTGTCAAAGGCTTTCTGAACGTGTGTCTGTTTAAGACCACTTCATTACACAAACAGACTACGAGATTTTGATTTCATTTAATCATTATCACAATCGTATTACTCGATAATATTGCATCACTATATTAGTAAACATCAGCATGTTAAATTGATTACATTGAACCCTCTCGCTCTTTCACGTACTGAACATTTAACCAGTAGATAATGAAGTAAACAATATTCAGCGTAAAGAAAAGTGGAGTGTCAGACATAAGTTACATACAATTTTTTTTTAATAACGTTAATATTATTATAATTAATTATTACAAATAGTTTATTATAATTTACGTAGTCATACGTAATATTGCACGAATACTCCAAATTTTTATAGTTAATCATTGGAGAAAACCGTAAAAATTATTTAATGAGCGTAGATATATATATCCGGTGAAATTCTAATATGTTCAAAAATTAGTCTTTGTTGTCATGTTGCCTTGTCTTGGCAAATTAATTTTCTAACACCTTTCATGTAGAAATTTGTAAAATGAGCATTTGTCTCAGATTTTCTGTAAAAAATAAAATATATAAATATAAAATAGAAATAAAATCAAACTAACTATTCAAAAAACAAACAATTTTCAGAAAATCTTCAAAAAAGTCATGTTTCGGTTGTTTATCTTCAAGAATGCATTGTATAAAGAAGACGGCAATTAAAATTATGCTATCGCCTATCGTATTTTTGTGTGCCGCATGAAAAGAGAAAGAAAAACAAATGATAAAAAGTGCAAAAATATGAGAAAATCTAATTATTATTATTTAAAAAGTACGTTTTTTTTTTATAAAAAGTAAAATAATTGTCAAATTTTTTTCCTTGAAGGTAAAAATAAAAAAGGTTAATTTATACATATATGAGTGTTTTCAATAGTTTGAAAATTTTATAAATAAACTAATATTTCGTCCAACGCAAGACAATGTAAGAAAATAAGAAGCCTTTTTTATTTTTGCTGTTTTCCCTAAGGTCGTAAAAAAAATTTAAATATTTTTCAAGTGGTAATCAATGGTCGTTTCTTATATTTTACAGCTCGACAGTAGCACATCCTTCAGAGCTACCACCGTCACCACATCAATGGGAATGACGACAAAATGAGGCTCTAGCCGCCTGAAGTTAAAATTTGAATCATTGTAAACTCATATGGATAATATTCAAGCTCTACAGACAATACCCAAATAATTCATGTAAAAAAGAAGCAATGAAGTGATTCTCATAAGTTAATAAACACGTTCTGCAAAATCTAATAACGATATATGCAACTAGTCTGTGTGTTCGATAAATTGGTAGACAATTAGCGACGATATTAAGCATAAAAATACTTAAGGGATAGTTCAAGGCTCATTTTTTTCAAAAGTGGGGCTTAATTTCAATCACAAGTAGTCTTTTGCCAAATTTACCTCAAATATTGTAGTTATTAAAAAGCAAACGCAATAAGGACAAATGGAAATAAGAAAAACAAGTCAAAGATAATCAATAATACTGCAAAAAGTAGGCGAAAATTTAAATGTAGAATTTGTATTTAAGATTTAAGTGGTAATTAATTTTTTAGAGAAAAGTTAAATGCTTGGCGCCTGTGGACTGATTTTTATAATTATGTAGGTTTAATTACATAATATAATTTTTTATTTACAAAAGCAACTATAATTATCCAAATAAACGATCCTATTACTCTTAGCCTTACACATAAAAACAAATGTAATAGTCGTTTTTAAGTTAGGTGAAATTTTACTCCAATTTTTTCTAAGATTTCTATGCATCATGTTGCAAATCAGTTGATGTATTCTTCTCAGTTTTTCCTTCTAAATAAAATTTGGCGCTGGAGTCATACATAATATTATTCATTCATTTGAACGTATTCAAACGTGCTTATATAAGTGGTATTGATTGTGTAAAAATAAAAATAATATATTTTTTTACATTGAATTAATCGTCTATATTAACACATGATGGCTTTATATAATTTTAAAATATTTGCGGAGCCGTATTGGTTACCTGGAAAATATTTTAAAGCGTTTTTCTATCAATTATTTTTATTGAGTACATTTAAATTTTAAATTATAGTTTTAATTCACCATATAAATTTATAAAGTCTTAGGTTGAAGTGCTCTAAATGGCATTCTGAAAAAATTTGACTATGTCAATTTTTGCTTCAAAACTTTACTTATCAAAAAGATTAGCGTACGTAGTCAACGATAAAATTTGCCTTTCAAGTGAAGCAAAAACGATCATATAGTTTTCATATAATAAATTGAAACATTAAATGGGCTGAAAAGATAAGTAGTTAATTGCAAATGCTGGAAAAGCAAAATTGGCGTGTATTGAATTATTTAAAATCTACATATTTTAATTTTTAGAAAAAATTTCCAACAGCGTTCATTGAAAATAAATTAAAATAGATCTAAGTTTTAATGCATATGTCCTCTATAAAGATTTTCATTTATGTATCCCAATAAAAGTTTAAAGTCATATATTTAGAATTTTTAATCGGAGCATTGATTTATTGAATTGTAGATATATTAAGCTGACTTGAAAATGCAATTTATATTTTAGGTTATTGAACGTAGATCTCAGTTTTCGTACACATTAGATATTGTTTGAAAATATATATTTGGATTTTTTTTTTAATATCGTGAAGATCTTAGAATTTAAGAAAGTCAATCATAATATTCAATAACCAAAAGACTTTTCAATGCATCTAACAATGATTCATTGAGATGACATGTGTATCAAGAATTCTAAAAACAGAATGAATTTTGTTTTACGTTTTCATTGTTCAAAACCATTAACTCTCATACTATGCTTTGACATACGAAATTGTAAAATTCATAATTTTTAAGGTTTGTATAAAGTTTTCATATACATAGTAAACATAATGCACTCCGAAGGAAACAAAATTTTATTTTTCTTCAGTTTTAACAGATGTGAAATGAGAGTATGTGTTACATAAGCGTCATATTCATTAATGTGCATATGTTTTATGTTCCATAGTTTGTAACGACATAAATGTAAATAATGGTAATTCGCTCTTTGTAAATTCTTAACATTATGTGATGTAAAATTTAGTTTAATGTAGTTCTCTAAATAAGAAATGTGAAATCAGAAACTTTATATATAAAACAAACTCAATAAATAATATATATGTGCGATATATATGTATATATATATACATAAAACATATATAGACGTAATACAATATATATACATACATATATATATATGAATGATTTAGACACATAAATTAAGCTTAAAACAAAAAAAGATGGTTTCGTTTTTACTATATTTATTTTTTTAATTCATCCAAAGTATTCCATACATGAAACTATCCTTTCTAAAAAGGATAGTTACGTATCCTTTCCATACTATACTTTTGATTCCTTTTCCAAAATTTTTTAATTTTTTTCGAATGAAATTCCTTGTTTTGAATTCTAAGTCCATTCGAGCTCATCACTCATGATGATGAGTTAAGGTAAACATGTAATAGGGCAGAAATTGGTCTACGGTTTTCGCGAGTTATTATTTTCAATAATATCATAAAATCATGATTTCTCATCATACAAAAACCTATTGGACTCTAGCTCAAGTGAAAAGCGAAGTTTTCGGTCGGAGTGAGAAAAAAATACTTTTCGGATATTGCACAAAAACTATAAATGTATGTTAGGAATTAGAATAACTTAGTAACTAGTAGAAGTTTACAAGTAGATCACCCTTTGATATTTCAATGTTACGGGAAATCGACAGTGTCAATATTAGTGTCATTGGTTATTTGACAAATTTTTTTTAACATCATGATGTTACACCAGTTATTCTGAGAAAACATTAACTCAGACAATGTTAGACTCATGTTCATGACTCAGAATTAAACCTAAAGACAACTCGGTGTCGGTGTTTCAAAAAATATTCTTATAAATGAATGAATGTTGTCATATCCCGGAGAAAACACTTTACTTCTAATAACATGTGGTTTGGATCTTCCAAACCAAACTGATTAAATAAAAGTTCATTGAATTTTATACATAAAATTGGTTTGTTAGTATTTCATGTGAAGTCGATCCCCACTTGTTAAATTTTATACAAACATCGGCCTTTGTAGTCTGCACTTGATCATGGGGATTCGCTTGCGACAGAACAAGGTTACAAATCTCTGCTCGCATGTGTGTCAGTTTCTTCAGCTCGCCTACGTTTTGGTAGCCTCATTAAAAATTTCAAATACAAATGTATGCAACAATTTGAAAACATAGAAGAACGTCTCTGGTGAAACTTAATTTAGTTTTGCTTGAAATCGAACAAAGCGCGGAAACAAATAAGTAAAACATTTTTTCTTAGACTATTTTCATTTAGACGTTTTTTCGGAAAATAATAGTTTTTTAAATATCGTATAATTTCAGTTTCTTGTTTCAGTATAAAATTTTTGCTTTGAAGTGAAACTTAAAATATTGTAAACGTTTCCTTGACTTTGCAGTTTCATTCTACGAATAAGAAACTCTACAGAGTGCCTAGTAGTAATTTACCTTTAATCAAAACGAAAATTCGGACTTCTCACCCTACAGTATACGCATAAATTGCGGACAAATCGATTTTGTCAGCATCCTTTAAGTTTTTCGTGCATTTCACTGCTTGTGCAACTCAATTAAAGTGTCAACTCAGATCTAAGCACGTATTTGCTTATTTGGTTACTATTTCAATGTTTCAGTTAATTATAAATTCGACCGTTACATACCATTAAAAACTAAATGGATAAAGATGTAAATACAAAACTTAGCCGTGTATTTATGAACAGGTTTTGAGCAAAGCAGAATTATTTTCTTCGTTTAGTGAGTTCTAAAATAAATCTTAAACGAGAAGAAATATGAAAATCTAGCATGTTCGGATGATCAACCAAAATCATGTGTCTACTTTGAATCCTAATTTTACCGTGCAAAAAGATATTACTTTGAGGACTTTTATAATTTTTGTCTAAGTGTAAACAAGTACAGATTATTAGTTCAAAAAGTTTTACTATGTGAAGTTGTTTTACGTTCAATTGTGAAATTAAAATTTAAAACAGTCATATGTCAATGAAACATGAACTTTGGTTTTATTGAGAAGACTAAAATTAATGAAGTGTATTGATCACTATTCAAAATACTGTGAAAAAGATGCAGTTTACATATGTATAAGTATCATCTAAAATTATAGTAAACACGAGCGAGCGTAGGTATGCTCCTAACAAAGTGAAAATTTGTTTAAGCCACATTCAGAATTACGCTTTAAATAATACACGTATAATAATCTATATTTCATTTATGTCAATTTTTGCGATGCTGTGTGTATAGAAAGTTATTAAAAATGGTAGTTAATAAAAGTCCAGCGATACCAGTTAGAACTAAAATGCACCATCGGCAGCGGCAGGTAAGAAAGTTGCAATGATATGTTATACAGTTAAACAAATCTTCAAACTTGTTTCGTTAAATTATACAAGCTATAATAATAAAAATTTCTCTAAAAAAATGTTGAATGAATTCCTCATTCATTCAACTCAATAAGCCAATATGTACAGTCAAACATTCCAAGTCAAATTCAATTTACTACATTTCATTGGGAATGCTTGCTGACTTCAAATTTATATTTCTAGAGTGCTACCTTTTCCACATCAATTTAGACGTATTGTTTTATAAAAGTTAAGTTTATTAGTAATTACCTTAAACTATAGAGAACTAAGATAATTAATAAGAGCTTTACTTCTTCTTCTTATAAAAGTATTCAAAAAGTAGAATTGGAAGTCAAAAAATATTTTTCAAATAGGAATATTCATTTGTGCGTAAATTTGTGGCAAAGAGACATAAATGTTATTACGCTTCGAGAGAATACTAGTGTAAAAAAAGAGATTGAAAGGGAGTTCATTTACAACCTACGTACAATAACAAATTTTTCCAATGAATCATGTATTCGTGCTTAGCAAGTGTTGAGGCCTTACACAAGGAAAGTAAAATTGAGACACTGTATATTGTAGAACATGATATATTGATACGACTCATGCGCATATTGTTAATATCAAAACACATTAGAATTTTCTCACAAGCGATATTCATCGAGTTTCACTTCAATCAATTCAATCCTTTACATCCAACCTCACACCATGAAGAAATGATCTTTCCATTTATTTACCAACTTATGAAATTCATTCATGTTCTATGTACATACGTTTGCAATTGACCTCGTTAATTTGTTTTATTATGAATAATTTTCTTATGTGTAGACTATTTTATTTTCTCAGGTGAGTGACTGCTAACTTGAGTTATATTATAACAGGAAAGACCAGATAACATTAATAACTGAGTTAAGCGTTTCCTAGTAGTGCAATAATGTAGACAATGTGGCAATAACGTGCGAATTCATTTCTTTTAAGAATGACTCACAAAAGTACAGCATGCAAAGCTAAATTTCAATCATTTGCTTCTGTAGTTTTTTGAACGCTTCATTGTATGTGAAGGTAGTAATATTGCTGAAACTATAGTTAGATGCAACAGTCGCGAAAGTGCTCCATACTAGCTCGAAACAAATTTAAGTAAAAGAGAAATATATATAATATTGATGGAATAAGTTTTAATAAGTTTGTGAGAAAAAAATTTATATGACCGGTTGTGTGAAATGTTAATTTTTCCAAAACACCTGGGTGAAATAAAAATAAATAAATAGAAAATGTTTGTATTAAAGGTGCCTACAGACGATCATATTTCTATGATGTTTCATCATATATATGACGAAAAAATATGATGAAGCTGTACACACGGCATATGACGAAAAAATATGACACATTTCTATGATGTTTCATCATTTATATGACATAAAAATATTTCATATTATATGATCGTGTGGACGGTTCATCATATAAATGACATATAAATTTTTCATATTTTTATTTTCCATTTTCGATGGAAAAGAAAAGTATGACGAAAATATATAATGAAAAGAAGCGCCAGTTTCAAATTTTATCTGTCTTTTGGAAATAGTTTTTCACTTCAATATTTCTTTGTGTGACAAAACAATATTATTATTGTCATGCATCAGGTAATTTCTTGGTAAATAAAAAGGAGTGTGGTAATAAGGAAAAACACTTGAAGGATCAGAAAAATTTTAAATTTTCGGTTTCATCTTTTATGTAAAATATTTATGGGAGGGAACATTTAGTTCATTTTTCATTTTATTTGAAATACAATCTTCGATACAATCTTGAAATACAATAAGCGTTTGACAACTTCACAGAACATTAGAAATATATGTCATATGAAATTGTGTCGTGTGTACAGCAAAAATCGCTTTGGCATATTTATTCATCATTGGAAACTAACATCATATTTTTCGTCATATTTTCAAAAACGTGTGTGTACAGTTCATCATATAATATGTCATAGATCTAACATGACACAAATATGTCCTATAATATGATGTATTTTTCTATGATCGTCTGTAGGCACCTTAACGAGAGTGAATTGCTCATACAATCGCCAAGTGTGAAGTATGCTGTCAAAAGTAGCTGTGTTGGTAAATTATTCGGATTGAGGTTATGTGCACACGTATCACTAAACACACGTAACCAAACTACCTTTTTAAACAATTTTTCTTTAAATTTGTTGTTTATTTAACAAAGACTTGTGATGTATAACTAATTTCAAAGGAAAGGTAAATTTTGCCACTGATGCAGGACAACACATATTGATAATTAAAAGCACAAAGGTGAACCACCCTTATTTAAAATGTGTACTTTACTAATAGTTTATAAAAAGCATATATGGATTTGATTTGCATTTAAAGTGAATAAGCTAACGTCCGCTGAAATTTTTAATGGAGCAAATTCAATAATTATGTGCAATTCTTGTGAGAAACTATTTTCAATAACTTTGTTTTTGCTTTCATATGTCTCAATGAACATGAAAACAAGTAGAATTTGTTTTAAGAATTTAAATGAATATATAAGCAACTGCAACAAGTTGTGGACAACGTATAATATTAAGAAATATATTTCAAATGCTAAATATGTTGAACGAATATATGTAGGAATTAGGGAATACGAAATACATATAACTAAAATGCTGTTATAATTGAAATTAATAAAAATGTGAATCTTAATGTTAGGTTAATCACTAGGTTGCGATTAGAACTTATATGAAAAGTTTGAAATTTGTGGAGTCATGTACCTAGAACCTTTTCAGACATCTACCTGCTAAATTTTTAACGTTTTATATTGTGATTGAAATTGTGACAAAAATTATTACGTTTGTTCTGAAACCGTCTGCAATCAGTGCATATTCTCCATAGTCACACTTTGGTTTTCTCCTTATTTGTGATATTTCTTGATTCAACTGTATATTTAAATAATTCTAACTATTCTCCCTTATTTGACAAATAACTGAAAGTAAGAAGATTTCAAGATATTTGAGATTTTTAGAACCAATTCAAAAAAAAATCTTAAAACATTCTTTAAGACATTCGTTTTGGTGCATATTTCTAACGTTCATATTTCTGAATTTCAAGTAAATATTATATTTGAATTGATTACGTCGCAAACGAAGCATTTACCTGGAATGGATGAATTTAACAAACGTTTTCAAAGTGTTGAACAGCAATCTTAGAAGGCGGTGACTCTGTCAAATTTTTTATCACAACAAACGATGACACATTTCAATAGCGAATCCGCGGAACACCTCATAGTACAATGATTCATTTTTACAAGCGAAAATAAGCATGTGATTACTCACCACTCGTTTTCAGTGTTCTCTGAAAATGAGCAGGTGACTTTATGTACTGGTTTCATTAATGTTGTTGATTAGATTTTTCATTCAAATCTTTTATTTCCTTTGTAGCAATAATATAAATTATAATCATTAATTTAAAAAAAAAACTTAGTTTAATAGAACTCAAATGCGAGTATTTTCTAAAAACATGCTAATCAATATGTTAAATCGTCAAAAAGTTTAAAGTTTGAGCGAAAAATTTCGTTCGGGTAGCTAAAGTAGATGATAACACCAAAAAATAGATTGGTTGATTTGATTTGATTTACATTTAGGTACTTTCTTACTATTTTTAAATGTAATTATTTTAATCTGTAACGTACAATTTCATTAAATCAGAACAAACTTCATGAGTTCTTTTCGTATGTAGAGATTTAAAAGTATTTATTTGTACATATTATATGCGTTCACGAATAATACGAAAAAGATATCGTCTGAAAACACTCAAAAAGCTTGGAGTTATCATAGCCACCGTTGGAAAAACAATTTCAATATTTTTAAATAATTTTCAGATGACAGATTTTCCTGATCCTATCCACCATGTCAGCCAATCTGCATCGATGCTGGAAAACTTTCAGAAAAAAACAGGTGCCACAACAAGTGCGGTTACCACAAATACTAGGCAAAATCTTATTAACAGCAGCTCCTCTTCAAGCACCCTGAAGGAAACATCTTCGTCATCGGAACAGGTATAATCAATATTTAGATGAATTTAAATTTTTCACACTACGTAAATTTATTAACATGAAACTTAATATAAAACTCAAAATCATAATAATATTAATGTTATGAAAATCAATAAACTTAAGATAACAAATATACGTCTCAAAAACCTTTCTCTAAAAGCGTTTAAAAACGTTAACATTAGACAATGTTGCGTCAAATTAAAAAATGTATGCTTTTTGCAAACATGACCTCAATCAAATTTTTCCCAAATCTCAAATCGATAGTGTCCAAAACGTCCATCATTAACCTATTGAATTTCTTAAATAAAACAAAAAACAAATTTTTCGAAGAATATTTTCTTTAAAAATATTGATTTTAATAACGTGTGATGTTTACGAAAAGCAAATTGTCTTCTTTTCTCAATTATATTGGTTATGTTTCTTAGGTTGTGAACAGCAGTAGCACTACACGAAGAGTAGCAAAAACTTCATCATCCCAGCGACTTCATCACGTAACCTCTTCTTCATCTACATCCGAAATGAAGGCACACGCCCTCAAACGAGACTTGAACGAAATAAAAAACTCTATGTCCGAAATTAATGATTTGGCTATGGGATGTTCTGCGTCAACACTGAACGATTTGAAGTTAAATGCGCCAACAACAATGAGCCAACTGAAGCAGAGGTAGTGATAGTGATATGATATTGTTTCTTAAAAGCTCTATAAATCATAATTTTAGAATTCGAAGTTCTCTGGAAAATCTCGTTGATGAAACTTCGGAGCCACTTGTAACATTTCCGGAAGGAGAACCAGCTAATGATAAATATAAAGTAGAAATCTCTCCAGCATTATCTTCCATATCTAATGAATTAGGCAACAGAGATCTTAGTACGAGCTCTACAGCAGATACAGTTAAATTTGAGGAAAAAAGAATGACTTCAGCTTCTAAAACAAAGGTTATAACAGATAACTACAGCACTGAACAAGCAGTATCAAACTTGGCAGAAATGAAAAGATTACAAACCAATGATTTAGATTATAAAACAGCGTCTACAGCTAGAGCCATGAGAAACCGAATGGAGGTAGATGGCGTTAAAACCGAAGAAAATGCTGCGCTTTTAAAGGTGAGTTGTACTCCTCCTTGGTTTCAATACAATGGTATTGGATGTTTTAGTTTAGTATCCTTGCGTTATTAAAAATAAAAGTTTCATTCATTGCGCATGTGTTATGAAATGTCACATTCAACTTTGGCATAAAAACGAAAGGATTAGTTCATAATATGTACCCTGGAAACGCTTAGTACCCTGGAAAAATTACCTTCGTGATGATTTCGAAATAAGTTCACTTAGATTTTGTTTTTACATATTACGTGGCAAAGTAACGTTACATTCAAATTTTGTTCAATATTCACTTTTAAAAAGTTTAAAAGGAAAAAATGTTTTATGCTCAAGAGATTTCAGTATAACAATGAAATTGAAAAAATGTTATTTAGTAAGGTTTTGCGAACAAATTTCATCTCATTAGGAAGAGTACTACAACTTAAAAATGATCACACAATGCGTATTCTGGTAAGAATGAAAACTAAAATTGAAATTAGCTCTTCGCCATTTCACTTAATTGATTCTAAAAAATTTTATGAGAAAGCTCATCTGTTTCTAATACCGTTTGTATAAGATATACATATACCGCTTGAGCTTACTTAAATTGCTTAAGTATTCAAACGAAAAATACAAATAAAACATATAATCTTGTTATTCAAATCATTCAAAAATAAACACGTGGTTGATAAGTCTGTAATGTATATTTTGCTCGCGACGAGAATTTATTTTTATCTAAGATTGACGTCTGTATCTTCGCACAAAATTATTTTGAGAAGAGAAATTGTGAAGAATTTAGTATTCAAGAATAGAATTGTGTTTAATTTTGTAAGAAACGAATGGCTTTTTGTCTTGCAACGAATTTAAAAAACTCGATAGACAGTTTTAAATTGTGCCTCGTAATTCTAGTTAACTTTTAATTGAAAAATAAACACTACTGGGTACATAATAAATGCAAGAAATTGCCTCTAAAAAGAGTACTACGTACATTGTTAATTTATTGGTAAAATTATGACTGTAAAAATCGGCAACTTTAATTGAGGCAATAGTTATATGTATAGTTTGAAAAAAAAATTTTGTCTATTATTGTGATCGTGAAATTTAAAAAAATATTTCTCTTCAATTATCTAAACAGTTAAAGTACAAGTTTTATTTATATATGTATTTTCGTATATATGTATTTCGTGGTATTAGTTGTGAAAATATCATCAGAAAATAATTCAATTTAAGAAAAGTGAAAAATGTCATCAAACAAAGCCACTTGGCCTATTCGAAAAGGTGTTTTTAAATCGATTGGACAATCTGATATGATTCCGAACCGCACTCCTAGTCCAATAATTGAAATGCCATTGTCACCACCTCCAATGCAAACTGATAAACCTCAACCTGCTTTCACTCCAGTTAATGATAAAGATATTGTGATGAGTGAAAGTTTAGAATCTTTACAAGAAGCAAGCTCAAATCAGAGTAAGCGGTTATCACCTTTGAATAATAAGCAAATAATAAACAAAAATATACGTGAAATTCCAATAGAAGTCGAGCAAGAGGTAACACGGAAATTATTTGTATTTGTTTTGTTTGAGACTTAAAATAAGTTTTGTTTAAGTTTTTTTAAGAAAACTAATTGAAATCTATTGTAGGAAGCGCGTTCTCTAAAATCAGGAGATGTGACTCAACAAGCTTCTAGTAATGTTGCAGCCGCCAGTATAAAAGTCCAAAGTGATTCGTTTAGCGCTGAAAAAAAAGCAATTTCACAAGCACAACAGCGTCAAACAGTCACATCTAGCGGAATCTTCAATCAAGAAAAGCATATGTCTTCAGCATCACAGTCAAATTTTACTATGACTCGAAAAGGAGTTTGCAGTACAGGGAGCAGTATGATTTCATCACAAATGAGCAAGGCAATGAATGGAAAGCTTATAGAAGAACTTAATTTTGAAGATTTGGAAAGCTTATGTTCCAACAGCAACCCAAAAGACGTTGAAATGGCTATTAATAAGTATTCAAATTATCTCAACTCCTTTGTACATAATTTACAAAAACCCGAATCCTCTAAAAAAGCCCCATCAATGTTAAATAAGATAAACGAAATTATAAAACGAGCGTGGGCTGTTCCTACATATGGACATGAACTTGGGTATAGTTTATGCAATTCATTAAGAGCTAGTGGAGGGTTAGACATGTTAATCGAAAATTGTGTAGAAGGAGATTGTGATGTGCAATTCTCATCAGCACGTTTGCTAGAACAATGTCTTACAACTGAAAATAGATCACATGTTGTTGAAAATGGCTTGGATAAAGTAGTAAATGTAGCATGTGTTTGCACAAAAAATCATGAAACAGATCACTCTCGAGTTGGTACAGGTATATTAGAGCATCTTTTTAAGCACAGTGAAGGAACATGTTCCGATGTTATACGTTTGGGTGGTCTGGATGCTGTTCTTTTTGAATGTCGTAAGAATGATGTCGAAACTCTAAGGCATTGTGCTGGAGCTTTAGCTAATTTGTCGTTGTATGGTGGAGCCGATAATCAAGAAGCAATGATAAATAGAAAAGTTCCAATGTGGTTATTTCCTTTAGCTTTCCACGATGACGACAACATTAAATATTATGCTTGTTTAGCTATAGCTGTTTTGGTTGCCAATAAGGAAATAGAGGCAGAAGTTTTAAAATCTGGAACTTTAGATTTAGTTGAACCTTTTGTAACATCTCATAATCCGTCCCAGTTTGCTAAGTCAAACTTAGCACATGCACATGGTCAAAGTAAACATTGGTTGGAACGGTTGGTGCCAGTACTCAGCTCAAATCGTGAAGAGGCAAGAAATTTGGCCGCATTTCATTTCTGTATGGAAGCTGGTATAAAAAAGGAGCAGGGAAATACAGAAATTTTCAGGGAAATTGGTGCAATAGCACCTTTAAAAAATGTTGCCAGCTGTCCGAATGCTATTGCTTCAAAATTTGCTGCACAAGCACTAAAACTAATTGGTGAACAAGTACCACACAAATTATCCCAACAAGTACCTTTGTGGTCTGTCGAAGATGTTCAAGAGTGGGTTAAACAAATCGGATTCGGTGAATATGAGCAAAATTTTTACGAATCTCGAGTAGACGGCGATTTACTTCTCCAATTAGCCGAAGAAAATTTACGAGAAGATATTGGAATATCAAATGGAATTCGAAGAAGGAGATTTACACGAGAGTTGCAAAATTTGAAGAAAATGGCCGACTATTCCTCGAAAGATGCAGCAAACTTAAATAATTTCCTACAAAGTATTGGCCCTGAGTACAGCACATATACATATTCGATGTTAAATGCTGGAGTAGACAAAGAATCATTGCGCCATCTAAATGAAGATCAGCTAATTGCGGAATGTGGTATTCATAATTCAATACATCGGCTTCGAATTCTCAATGCTGTAAAAAGTATGTATATCAAAAAAAAACTATTACATGCTATTAAATTTATTGCACATAAGAACTTTACGAATGAATTTAATGATTATGATTGCTGTTTCAGATATGGAATCAATATTTTCACTTTCATCGGAAGAAAACATGGAAAAAACTTTGGACGTGTTTGTGAGTTATAGAAGGTCAAATGGATCTCAACTAGCCAGTCTATTAAAAGTACAAACTAAAATTTACTAAACTTTTTATAAAACTAGTCATTTGTTTTATTGAAAGGTTCACTTACAATTACGGGGATTCTCTGTTTTTATTGATGTCGAAAGACTAGAAGCTGGAAAATTTGATAACAATTTGCTTAATAGTATACGGCAAGCAAAACATTTCATCTTAGTCTTAACCCCAAGAGCGTTAGAAAGGTGTATAGAAGATCATGAATGCAAAGATTGGGTTCATAGGGTAAGTAAATTGTATGGTTGAAAATTAAAATATTATTAATATAATTTAAAACACAGGAAATTGTTGCTGCTCTTAATTCAAGTTGTAATATTATCCCAATCATCGACAATTTTCAGTGGCCTGAGCCTGAAGAGCTACCAGAAGATATGAGAAGCGTATGTAAATTTAATGGGGTACGGTGGATACATGATTATCAGGATGCGTGCGTGGACAAGCTGGAGCGGTAGGAATGTTGTCTAAAATCTAAAATAAAATAATACATTTTTACAACCTTTTTAGATTCATGCGCGGAGAGTTAAATGCTCGAATTGATCGTGGACCATTGCGTGGAGACGTAACGCCAAGCACACCAAGTACAGCGTCAACAGCTCGACAAAACCCTCCAATTTATCAAAGGATGCATAGCAATGACTCCGGAAAGGGTAGTGACAAGGACGTCAATGGGAATGGAAGTGGATCAGGAGGTACGAATCCATCCTCGTCGGGGCGATCAGGTTCTGATTGACTAGATTGCCCCTACTCTACGATTTATAATAATGCGATTTATCATACTAATCACAAACTAGCAGTTAATCAAAATAAATACCGTAAGTCATCAAGCCCAGCTCGTCAATGGATATGTGGAAATGGAGTTATACCATCACATTCAAATGGATCCAAAGTAATACGGCCTGGAATTTTACCACCGCATCGAACACAACATGTGACTAATCGATCTAAAGTTGATGGTAACGAACGGCGTAGCTCAGCTACAAGTATAACACATCGACCACCTCTTCCTCCTGCTATTGGCATAAGAAGTCATAGTTTGGATGGTCTGCTTGATAGTAATAAAGAGGACTCTATCGTCGAAGCAAAAATAGATCAGATTTCTAGTACTGAAAATGAAAACTGTAGAGTGCGTAAAAGAGAAAAAGAAAATGGAAATTTATCCCAAAATCATAACCGAAAATCTAGGAGTATGGAGCATTTGTTAGACAAAATTCAAGAACCGAATGATAGCAGTATTACACAGAGTTGTGAACAACTAGATGTGGAGAATGAATCGAGAGCCAAAGAACAAGTTCTTCGAAATGATATAGATAATTTAATAGAAATAAACCCAAGACAAAGCCCAGAAGGCATTAGCTGTACTGAAGACGATATTTTTGAAACGCAATCAACCCACAGTCAACAAAGTTCAACCACGTCGAAAGATACTGATAAGGCAAAAAACAAAACATTTATCAATAGAGCAGTGAAGAAAGTTTGTTCACTTATGAAAAAATAAGAGTTTAACATTCTCAAGGATGAATGATATAACTTGAAGGTATATTGAAACATATATGCAAATTTTTTAGTATATATATACATATATATTTTTTTGCTATAAAAAATTCTACTAAAAGTTTTTAGCTTTTAAAAACTGTCCTTTCTTCGCCTTGCTAGATAATTGCGATCAAATTCAAATTAAATGTTGCTTAATATGGAAGTTAAATGCTATTTAAAATAAAATGTGCCTTCGTATATTGCCAAAAGTAACATGTGTAAAATTTCATTTCCATAAGTAACTATATTTTAATTCATTTAGTTTATGCTGCTTTTCAAATTTTAATGTCTTTGATCTATTTTAATCCTGAAAGAATATTATAATATAAACATTGAAAACTCTTTATTGGGGGAATGCACTGTACTAATGTTCACAATACAAAAATTTCAATAACAAATATGTTTTCTTTCGATATTAATTCAAAAACGAATAGTTTGTATTCCTTAATCGTTGTAGCGGTGTTGATAATGTGATAACAATGTTTAACATTGAAAAAATTAATAATTATGTTTTCTTTTTTAAAGACATATGAAGCAATCAAAACATTGGACAAAAGATGTTTTAAAGGTATTAGCAGATCAAATTTGTCATTACAATCATTGATTTATGTGATAAATGTATCCCCTTTTAAAATTTAAGAATTATCGATCATTAATTAAAAGTTTAATAATAAATTTGTCTTGCATTCAAATTTAGGAACAAATAAAATCGAATTTTAAACTGATTTGAATTTATTTACCAATTTTAAAACAACATGTCTGTTATCATGATAAGTTTAGTTGTAATAAGATAAGTTATTTATTCGTACGTTTGTGTTCTTCACTCTACAAAATTTACCTAAAAAACAGAAATTTAGCAAGAAAATATCAAACCTTTACATTTTCCAAAATTTCTGTTTGTTTCCCCATTGGTACAAGAACTGCAGATTATTCCCAAGGAATTAATCGAATGTCTTTCAAATATTCGTTATGCAACATTCTGCTTTTCCACAATATACACAAAAACGTTTCATATTGTAAGACAAGAACTTCGTAAAAACAAAAAAGTGAAAAATGCATAATGTACCTGTGTTAACCTAATTATGATTTATGTATGTTCATATTGTTCCCAACATGTACATCTACTTTACTTAAAAAATACACACCATAGTATATAATTAATGTAAATGTGTTACACAAAAATACAAACGATGAAATATTTTTTAACTTAATATTTTTTTATTTTTTAATGCATTCATAGGATTATAATATTTCATAACATATCTATTAATTTTAAGGTTCCAAGTATACATAACATATTTAATGGCAGTGATTATCAATTGAAACTTGTTTTTGAAAACGTAAGATTTAAGTGGCAAAAACATTAAGTTATGCTGTTATAACTATTTTGTCATGAAAAAAAGATTTGAACTATTTTATCTGTAAGCAAGTTACGTAGATATTTTGTGGAATAAAATACACAAGAAAATAACCAACATAGGATAAAATTATTCTGTTTTGATGACGACAATTTAGTTATAAAAACTACAAAACTAAATATGGGGTGAATAGCGGAAGCAGTGTTCTTTTTTGTTGTTGAGGTAAAATTACCTACCTTTTGTTTCGAAATTTCTACTTTTCATCCTATTTGTCTGTTATTTTACATCAAGGAACTTTGCGCCTACTCAACTCAACATATTTTTGAATTCGCCTCAGCACAAGTTCATTTATTTTCTGAATGACAAGTTGAATGAAGACAGTAATTTTTTTTCAATACAAGCGAACCTAGGGAGGAAAGTGCAACTTATTAACAGCCCAGCTCGTTGGGTAATATACTATTATTTACTTCGTTATATCGGATCGACACGCTTGCCAAACATACACAAGCCATTACAAGTTCAAACGTGTGGACAGACCGTTTGTCAAGACTTGCAGTTTGTGACAAATACCAAGCGTGTGGACCCGGCATTATGTTTTGACATTTATCAGACAAAACGATCAGCAGTGGGGATGACGTTTGTACTACTAGTCAAAATATGTGTGAAAAGTGCAAAGCGAGAAAGACATGGCTAAAATATTTACACCCGACTCGTTTCTCAGGTTGAACTTTTAATTCAAAACAATTTAATATAATTATTTTGACTTAATTTGCTTTTAGTGCTGAAGAAATTGTTAAGACTCATGCGTTAGAAACAAAAATTTCAAGAACAGGGAACAAATTGAATCATGTTAAGCACACAGATGGTGAACAGCTAACATTACTACTTCTGTTAGGTATTAGCATTACGGAGTAATTCGTTGAAAATATAAGTATGTAATAATTTTTCCACAAGATTGTTTGAGAAGTCATATTTCATACCCAAGAATTGCAAGAAAAATTGAAAGATCGGTAGCAAAATGGGACCCGAACAGCCAAACAGCTATTGTTATCAAGAAATGTGGCAAACTGGAAAAGTTTGGTTTTACTAAGGGGAACGTATTGCATTTACATAAATATGAAGTACTGTTCCTTTTGGAAGTAGTAAGTAAGATATGTTTAGTTATCTAAGTTTCTAGAGCATTAATTATTCAAATATCGCAGAACCGTCTCGTATTGTATACGAACTGCATTCTAACTTCAATTGAACAGGCATATCATATGATTTTGGGCACAGAGAAAAGTATAAATTATGAATATTATTGTGTGTTTTGTACTCTTACAAGAGCAGGTTACAATGTAAAATATCATGAATCAAATTCTACAAGTTCTACAAAGACGCCATCAGATAATGATATTATATGGGAGATTCTGCAAAAAAATTTAAGCGACAAACATTATGTACCTGCATCAGTACTCAAAGATCATAGATACGTTAAGTTCAAGAATTCTATGGTTAATATTGGCAACACAACAAAAATATTTGTTGGTGAAACTAATGAAAGCTTCAAAAACTGTGCCTTGGGGGAAAAACGGAAGGTACCTCTTGGATATACCAACGTTAGCAAGCGAAAAAAGTTGGTCAAATTGCAAGTAAATGACCGCTCATGTCCCTTCACAAATTGTGCTAAAAAACATGATTTGGCGAAATTGTCGAGCGTGTTCACAAAAATCGAAATTTTAGAAATAAAGAAACCAGAGTTCGTAGCGAATAAAGACGCAGATGCTTTTATCCGGCAGCCGGTGTTTGACCTTTATTTATGTAAACAAGTGCATAAAACTACTCAACCAAACTTTACGGTTTTAGTTTCAAGGTTTGTTTTAACATTGACAGTTTAGGTTTACCATATCACATATTATTTTATAGATCGAGTGATAAACTTCCTGATGTGGGTGAGATAAGCGAAATCTATTGCAGATTCAACTGCAAATGTCCACTTCTGTTAGTCCACGTGACTGAATCCAAAAATTTGCAGGCATTTGTGTATCACTGCCCTTCACGATGTGTTATGTGACATCAAAATCGAGAACTTACTTATTTATATTGCTTTTGAAACAGTGTGGTAGTTATTCTACCATCAGCAGCTACAACATCTTGTTGGTAGTCATCACTCAAAGGAAAGGGCATCCAAATATCAAAAAATTTTATTAAGATGTTATCTATAACTTGTGAATTTCTCGCAAAGGAAGTCAGTCAATAATCAATAACAAAAAGAAATATTTTTTTTCTCCTAGTATAACAATAATTTACTTGCAAACTTAATAATAACGTGAAAGCAGTGAAAAATATTATTTTCAAATTTTGATTGGTAAAAATTTGAAAAAGATAATTGAAAGGAAACTAAGGAAATATCTTCAATAAAAAATGGTGTTTTAAATTAAATGTAATTTTGAAATTTTTCATTTCTATGAACTTCCCACCATTTTATTGAATTGATGGGTAAAAGCCATCTGGCGGATTTTTCGGAACTATTTTAACTACGAAGTAACTACTCAGCGATTAAATTTCCGAAAGTATCTATCTATCGTAGTAAATTTAATCGCTGAGTAGTTATTTTCCATTTACATACTTTAGCTTTGCGAAACCGTGCGTATAAAATAAGATCAAATAAGACAGGTAATGAGAAAGAGTCGAATTTGAACGCAATTGACGCGAGAAATCCGGGTTATTTTAAAATATGGCTTCACTGACATATACTATGTATAACTGTACATGTGAGTTAAATATTCAAGAATTTTACAAAACTACAGCCCTTAAATAAAGAGAATTCTAGAATAATATATCAAAAATTGTTTGCATTCAAAGTGCGCGCGCAATTTCGCAAAAGAATGCCCCTTTAAATAACTGCGCAACTAGTTTCGCACCTGTTAGCATCATTCTTGTTGTTATTACTTCAATTGAATTAAAAAAGTGCTACCAAAAATTTTTATTCATTTTAGATCATAATTAATTCAAAAATTTTGACTTATAGCCAAAAAACATAAACGAGAAATATGGGAATTTCAAATAAAAATACGCAAGTAGGATATGTGAAATAACATTTTAAATGCTGTGGCAAATTGTTATATTTGCAATTGGCGTTACTATTATCGAAAGTCTACAAAGCCTTCAGTAGCTCTCAAACATTTCAATGTTTACAGTTCATTTTTGTGAGTGTGTAAGAAAAGGTTTCAAGAATATTTGTGAATATCGTGTCCATGTAAATCATCAGATGAAATTTCTTTGTTGTTTTGCATTTAAAAGCAGAAATTTGTATACATACCAACCATAATTTCTGCTCTTATCGTTTGCTAGAATTCACTTAAGTTATTAAGAATTTTGATTTCCGCCAATAACAAAGAATAATCCGAGTTCATAGGTTAATATATAAATTTGTGTGAATCGTGATAAACCATATTTGCGCTGCTGACTGAAAAGATAAGGACCATTTCATCAGACTTCTAGGGTCTTTCTGAAACGGTATTTATTTGCGTTTTTAACGTTACATGTGAAAGACTTAATTTCGTTGCAAGTCATGGGTAAGTGAAAATTGATTTTTCAAATTGTAATTAAATTAATCAAATGTTTTAATTTATTCTAATTCAATTGTTTTATTCATTTTTAGGATATAAACTTTGTTTCCTTGTTCTCATCTCCGGATTGATGGCAATTGCGTATGCTTTTTCACCGGAGGAATTGCTACTCGAAGAATGGAGAGCATTCAAGGTGAGGAAGTTATTCAAAAATCAAATTTTGTCTCTAGTTAATTTATAACAACACAATTGTAATTGATTCGACGAGGTCACGTTAATGAGCAATTGTCCAATGACATCGCATATGAGAGCATACAGTAGTTTTTAAAACTAGGCGACACTTCATTTACGATAATATAAAATGATTCACTTTGTTTTTGCCAGCTTGTCGCTTCTATGGTATACAGTATAAATTAGAATCACTACTATAATTACTTGTTTTCCTGAAAAAAAAAATCACATGATTAAATTAAGATATACACAGAAAAGATTTTTTCCACAAACAAACTAAATTTTTCTATCAATTCGAAGTTGAAAAAGTTGTACCTACATGTTCGGAAAACAAAAAAAGTGAGGCAATTTTCAATTCAAAGAAATTTAGACCAGAATGGTAAAATAGTTATATTCAAAAATTATCTAAATGACTCGTGATTCATTTTGAACTTTGTGGAATAAGCAAAATGCTCTGGTGATTAAGAACAAATTTAAAGAAAATTTTCAAAAACCAGCTATTATACGTCTTATTTACTGTATTTTATTTTAATAAATTACGCTTAAATTTATGCAAATGTATTGGCCTCATTGAATTTATATAAATCAGTGCCCAATGGTATGCAATAATTTTGAAATGTTCGTTATTTGACAAGACTTGAACACTAGCGACAGAGCAAGTTGAATAAAAACTTGTAATAAATATTAAAAATAATTAAATCCATTAATTATAATTATGTTTTTTGATTTATATTCCAGGCGGAACACAAGAAAATGTACAAAACTGAAGATGAAGAACAATACAGAATGCAAGTTTTTCTAGATCACAAACAGAAAGTTGCGCAACATAATCAGAAATATCATCAGGGACAAATTTCATACAAACTTGGATTGAATAAATATTCGGATATGCCACATGAAGAAATCGTACAGAAAATGAATGGATATAAAAAGTCCCTATCTTTGGGGAGGTAAATTTCAAATATTTTAGTAATATAATGATACCAATAGAGATTTATTCCGGTTAGAGGAAACAGAATTTCCAACAATGAAGGTGTTCCATTCAGAAAGGAAACTCATGTAAAATTGCCAACACACGTCGATTGGAGGAGAAAGTATGCTGTTACCCCCGTAAAAGATCAAGGTAGGTTTTTATTGACATGATAACAAACAATAAGTAATAATAATCAATCATTTTTGCAGGTCACTGTGGATCATGTTGGGCATTCTCTTCAACTGGAGCTGTTGAAGGTGCTCATAAAATTAAAACAGGAGTTTTAGTATCTCTCTCTGAGCAAAATCTTGTGGATTGTTCTAAGGATTATGGAAATAATGGCTGTGAGGGTGGTTTAATGGATAATGCTTTTAAATATATTAAGGATAATTACGGCGTTGACACTGAGAAAAGTTATCCATACTTGGCAATAGACGATGAATGTCACTTTGACAATTTAACTGTTGGAGCAACAGATAAAGGATATGTTGACATACCAGAAGGTGATGAAGAAGCTCTCCAAGAAGCTGTTGCTAAAAAGGGTCCGGTCTCGGTTGCAATCGACGCTTCACAACATTCATTTTCACTTTATGCTGGAGGAGTTTACAACGAAGAAAAATGCAGTGATAGCTCATTGGATCATGGTGTACTTGTTGTTGGTTATGGAACTGATGAGGATGGACAAGAATATTGGCTTGTTAAAAATTCATGGGGCACAACCTGGGGAGAGGAGGGATACATCAAAATGTCAAGGAATAACAATAACCAATGTGGTATTGCCACAAGCGCAAGTTATCCATTAGTTTAAATTTTATTTAGTTTCAAAGTTTTGATTATCGCTGCACTGTTTTAATGAGGAGTATTTTTTTTATTAAAATAAAATCGTTTTCGAAAACATTCGTGTTGACTTTTAATTCCAATCATTTGAATTGAAAGAACAAATTCAAAAACATCAATGTTTTTATTAAAAATTTATAAAGTCTATTTATTACATCTAAAACTCTCTTGATTTGCATATTTTATGTAAATACATTAACTCATAAATTAAATAATCTGATCATAGTAACTTTCATACATATATTGATATTATTACAAACAATAATTACAATGACAAAGAACACTGACGGGACAGAAGATATTACTAAAAACAATATTTGCAGTAAGCGAAGTTCATTTGCATGAATACAAAAATCTCAATTAACTTTAAGATTTAGTGGCACATTTTCGTTGTCCTAACCAAAAAAACTTCCTTACTGCTTTTCGTAACCATAAATTTATAAGCATCAATGTGATAAATATATTGGGTTTATTAAATTAGACCACTTGAACCATTTAACTGATTATCATAAGATGCGTACAATTTAATTTTAATAGTCCTAGTAAATCATAGTAAATCGTATAGTTATATTTATAAATTTTATTCATCTAATTGATAAATTAGAAAGCACAGACCGATATCTTTATGATTTATCTAGATTGATACAAGCAAATTGAAGGAAATTTAACTTATACTCAAATTTATAAGATTTTGATTTTACCCGATGTTGTTCTATTATCACAAATGTTAATCACTGGGAAAAACAGTGAAAGTTTTCTTAATATTTGGCAACCATACTAACTTAAATTGAAACTAAATAATGTTTTATGTATTCAATTAAATTGATAGAACTTTAACACTTTTAATAATTTATAATGAAGGCAACTCCAAATTATGAACAATTTTTTTTAAGTCGCTTGTATCCAAAATAATCTAGTTAACTAATGAATTTGGAATGTGCACTTTGTGTAATATACCTATTTTTCATAGTTTACATTTTATGGTACAATTGTGTTATCATTTAAACTAGCACCACCATTAGCACTTCCTTTTGTTATTAATTGAGGTGTCTTTGGAGCAGGAGTTTCTGTTAATTTGATTTTGACTCGTCCTGTTTCAGGTGAATACACAGGACTGTAACGAGATGGCCGTGGAGATGGATAGGGTGACTCTGTTTTTGTTTTTGGTGGTGGATAAGTTTCAATTCCTTTGGTTGCAGGACTATGGTCTGTATTAGACTTCTCAACTGAAACATTTCCTGTCGGTTGTTTTGAATCTTGTTGTATATTTGGTATTGCAGCTGTATTCTTTGATTCATTAATACCATTCCTTTTTTCTGAAGGTAATACATCCTTCGATTCATCACCGTTCAACAATGGTTCTTTTAACGTTTTATCGGCATCTTTTGTGTCTCCGTACGTGTTCTTTGTTTCGTTTACTTTCTGAACCTCTTCTATTAAGGGAGCTTTCTCTGGTGCCTTGTACTTGTCATTTGGTTTTTCTGGATCATTATTACTTTTCATATATACAAGCTCTGTTCCTTTGTAATTTTCAGTATCTTTCGGTCTTACTCCTGCTCTACTAGGTCGTCGTCTTTTAATGGCAACAAATATAATAATTGCTAGAACTATAACCATTATGACACCTAATAGAATGTACGTGTTTTTATCATCACTTCCCATTGATCCACCAGCACTGGCTTGACTTGTATGACTGTGATCACTATCGTTTGCTGCTTGAATATCAGCTTTCTTGTCTTTTTCGGTTTCGCCTGAGGTAACTGAAGCACCATCTTCAGGCTTGTCCAGAATATCTGGAGAGTTGGTGCTTGCCATTTTCGTTGAATCCTCATCATATGGCTTCATAATTCCCAATTGGTGTTTAAATAATTCTTCATTGCCGAAATGAGGAATTGCTTCTGTTGTACTATGAACGTCATGTCCACTATCTTCTTCTGTTGCATTTGATAGTTTGTTAAAAAGTTCAGAATGAACAGGGACGTTGTATTTGCGCAGTATAACATCTTGGGCTGGTATTGCACCTCCACCAGATCCTGAGTGGTCATGTACTTCTTCATCGTTCTCATCTAGTTCTAGAATATTGTCTCCCGAACCTTCTACTACATCCAGTTTTACACGATTGATCTTGGAGTTGTCGTGGCCGGAACCTTCATGATTGTCAATCAAAGGAGATTCACTGCCTTTACTGTGATCAGCTAAAATAAAATCCTTTTCAATTTCATCATCATCATCATTTTCTGTTGATAGGTTATCGATAACATTGGGATCGTCATTTAACATCCTGTTATCATCGAATGGATTACCATCCTCATCGAAATCATTAGTCAAAATATTACACAAGTCATGCTTGACGCTTGACCAAGATACATCCTTAAATTTCTGTGGATGACTACACTTAATTGCTTGATTCATTTGAACGTTATGTTGTTCCAACCAATTTCGCACCTCTAAAGTCTCGCATGTACAATCAATTTCGTTCCCAGATAATTCTAAACTTCTAAGTTTTACAAATTTGGTAAGGTCTATGGGTAAAAATGTGATCCGATTGTAGGATAAATTTAATTCCTCTACATTGTGCGGTAAATCTAAAAGGTGGTCTGACAAAATGTGATTATGACTTAAATTAATGGTCTTCATGTGTGTGCTAAACTTAACCAATTTTGACAATTCATTATGGGACAGATCTATCCCTTCCAAATCATAACGCTCTAAAGTTTTAGGTAATTCCTTAAGATGAGCGTGAGATACATTCAAATATTTGATTGTTTCCATGAGTTTAGTATCATCAAACATTTCGAAATTGTCGCATTTTGCATACATGTATCCATCTCTGTCATCAATGGGCTGACAGTCGCAATTCAGTGGGCAACTTGTAATACTTTGTATGCTGGCACTAAGAATCGCTACTGCAAACGTTAACCGTATTATTCTTGGATCCCACATTTTGAAGTATGTAGATGGTGTCTAAAAAGAATAAAGGAATTAGAATAATTTTAATCAAACAATTTTGTTAGTACTATTTATGAAAATTGTGTGCTTTAATTAAGAAAGTTTCTTACTATTTGCGTACGTGCAAAGAAATGAAAAATATATTGGATTTAAACTTAAAATTCATCAGGAAAACTTGTCAACAATATAATTAACCAGCAATGAATGATGTTCAATCGATAATTTTCATTATTAATTCCTCGCACAATTAACTTTAAAAACAGAAATTCCGAAATTGCATAAAACACACATTCTTCAATGTTCAATTCAATTACTTGCGTGCAACTGAAAAACGAAACAATTGAAATGCCTTACACTTTTTTGTGACATCAAAATTTGTATGAGTTAACAGGAATTGTTATAGGTTCTGTTGCATCAAAAACACAGGTTTGTATGATATTGAAGTTATGATAGAATAAACCGTCTGTTATAAATATGATCGTCAGACAACGGGGACTTTCGTTCTCCAAAAATGACGCAAAACCAACTTATTGAGATCAAATTGAAGATTCATTGATCTTGGGCTTTTCTCTTTTTGTAGCGTCATTGTGTTTATAGATATACATATGTGAAATGCATATGAAATCACTTTACAATTACTTTATTTTTAAGATTTTCAACTGGTTGACAAAATTGTATAACTTCAACACTTCCAATTTTGTTTTACTGCGTCAGCAAAAGTTTTAGCACGAAATCGAAATTATATTCAAGATAGGTACTCGTAATTTGCATAAAAGCGTGAACTTTTCGATACTTAACTAATGAGCAAAGTAAACAACTTAACATAACCAATGGTGGTAATGTAATTTGCGAAGCAGATATTCTTATGAATTTTGGTGACTGTACTAGAGAATGCATTAATTGATTACATGTAATTGATCTACAGAAGGAATCAAATGACTGTCATGATGACAATAAGAAGATTAAAAAATAGTTCAAAGTTTCTTACATGTAGACTAAGAGCTGCAAAATACAAACAATAAATATATATTTAATCGTGCAGTTGAACTAAACACTTGTTGCTCCACAAAATACAAAACAAGCTCAAAGTTCTGAGTAATTTACACGCGGAAAACTACGGACTTAGGTTTCAACTTCAGCATTCAACTGCATTCAACAGTCCACGAAAGTCAAGTTCAAATTAATCACTGTCATTTCCGTGAATTTTCATTACATCCGAGTTTATTTAAATTTTCTACACCAACATAAAGTCGAATATATTTTTATATAATGATCATTTTCAAGATGATTATTGTAATACATATATACTATATAAAAGAGTTCAAAGAATGCCAACTGTTATTTTGTAACATAACAAGGACATTTATATGAAAAGAAATTTCATAAGAGTTGAACTGTTGATGGACGATACAGTGCAAGGACTAAAAATAAAATTTTCAACTGTGAACGTTCAAGGCTGTTCAAATTGAATCTTTTCATTTATTATAATATTTCAAGTTAAATTTGTTTATTTTCAAAAGCTTACTTGTTAAATACACAAATTTTAGTTGCAAAACGGAAATACCAATGAAACCGGTGCATGTTTTCACTCCAGTGAATCATTCGAAAGATCTCTTTAAGTTCAATATCTTTTGAATGAAATATAATGTTTGGGGATATATTCGTATAAGATGTGTATCATTTTAAATTCCTTATCAACAACGTTGACCTCTTATTTGTAAGGGAAAAAATTTAATAACTAAGCACTGTTTCTCTTAGCAATAGATATTGCTTGATTTTTAACTTTTAGCAATCAATTTTCTCTTATCACTTCAAAGAAAATGACCCGAAATTAGCATGGAATTAAATACAAATAATCATATAAAATTTATTTATTTCTTGATTCCAATCTTGTTTTGCAATATTTACCGCTCGCATTAACAAATCATTTCACTTTCATGTATATTGTTGAAGCTTTTTTGCAAATCCACATTAGTGTGACGCAAATCAACTGCATTTCAAAACGAATTGACGGATATGGAAGAATACTTGCTCGACGAAGAGGAAAAATTAAAATTGCTAATGCCTAAGGTGTCTCAAATTTCATGAAATTGCAAACATTTGCTTGTATATAATTAATTATAGAATGATTGTTTTTATTTCCTGTGGCACAATTTGCAGAGAATTTCTCAGCATGACATGGAGAAACTTGAAAGAGTTTTAGATAGGTACCTGTAGATCATCAATTTGGACATTTTAATTTGCTAATTTTAACATGACAAACGGAATTTTAGAAATTTCAAATGAAATTTTTTAGAATCATTCATAAAACTGCCCAAGGTCAACCATTTTGTGTGGTTTCAATTTGAAAAGAAAATATGTCGCCAACAGAATCATATTGGGAAAATAAAACTATATCCCACACAATCGGATACGTGCCTGGGAACGACAGTACCTAGTGCCAGGTAAATTTAAATAAAATTTATTAATCTAATTTGACTTGTTAAACAAAGCCAATTTTCGAAATATTTCGGTATTGCACAAATCCTAGTCGTGTCACAGAGGCAATGAATTTTAGTTAAATTTAATTTTTTCGATTTTCAATAATCAAGAACACCTACAACTTATTTATTTCATCATAATTTATTTTTTCTTTCAAATTTCAAGCTTTCACTTTTTGTAGAATACAAATAACTTTGAGCTTATATTGTGAATGAACTGATTGAATTAAATGAAAACCGCAGATTTTTATTTATTGCATTATTATTACGTCATTTTGAAACACTATTTATTTTATACAGCCTTAGAAGTTATAAAAATATATTTTGTTACACTAGTGGTTATTTACTGTCGGTTTTAAAAAAGAATGGGGGATATCTTAGGTCGATATAAAAATCCGAATCACCTGTTCGATTTAACTTAGGTTAATGCATCCATGCGGTCATAATTCAGTAATTTCGAATGCACCTCTTTGGTACATATATTAGTTTTAATTACTTTTGATATCATGGTATTAATAAAATATAATAACATAGTTATTTTATACAACTGAAGTTTAGAGACAATAATAAATTATCTGTATTCCCCTACTTAATCTTGTTGTAATTGCCACACCAAATTAAAAATTTTCTTAACGAAAAAAAACAAACAACTTATTTTTTAAGTATTATACAAACAGGTATGTACATCCATATTTCGAAATAATACCATACCAAGCGTAAATAATGCGCAAATGAAATAAAAAATTTTGTTATCATTTTTTGGTCATAAGCAACACAATCATGTTGACATTTACCTTAGATTGCGGTATGTAATTAAACTTACGTGGAAAATTCTTGCGAAAGCAGGTGTGTTACCATTTTTGGATTTCATTTAAAGAACGAATATTCTACTACTTGTTATGTATCACCATACATATATGGAATATTTCAGGTTTTTGCATTTTATATTTTACTAAAAGATTATTCTTACGTATATTACTTCATTTACGGAAAACAAAAATTATAAAAATTTTCATTTCTATTAATGAAATTGTTCTGTGAAAATCTGAACTCAATTCAGACTGTTACATAGGTGCTAAGATAGGCAAAAACCAATTCAAGGCTAGCTCACAACGTATTCTAATGTTTTTAGCAGTAAATTTAGCGAAGTGATCTCGGGCTTAGAACCAACCTCACCTGATGTTCACATTGGCGTGGCTACATAACGAGATAACATCGTTTTAACTCAAAAACCCATAAAAATTGTCGTTATGATTGCAAATATATATATTTAAGTAAAATCAAAATGAACCCATCAAAAGTGGCTTGTAAAATTAGTAATATAAACATTTAAAGCATTTGAACACTTGAATCTTCTGAAGTTTTGATTGCTTAAGTTATAATTGATTAAATGGACAGTTCTTGAAACTTGGAAAAGTCCTACGTACCTACCACCAAACACAGTTCATAGAACATGTTGAACAAATTGCTATATTTAATGTATTACGTACATATTTGTTTCTAGTTAACAAAGTTGACGAATGCTTAAAGTACCTACATCGGATAAGTTATCAGAAAAGTGTACATACTGATAACGTGTTTGTAATCTTTTCCTGAAAAGGGTTCTATTGGAGGGATTGCAAAACCAAAATTCAATTTTATTTAATTCTTGAATGAACAATATGTATTCATCAACATAAAATCGCGGATTGAGTGTGATAATATCTTAAACTTTCTGATGACACTTGAATGGTTATCCCTACAAACTCACTTTGCATTTATAAGTCTTATGTTGAGGGTAGCCTGATGTTGAATTGTCAATTTTGTAAATTTTGAAATAATTAAATTCTTAAGAATTGGAATACATAGTATTAGTATTTAAATAAAACCAGAAATTTCTTTTTAAAAATAATTTACTGAAAATATAATCAATTTGTCTTTTACTTGACTTACTTTCATATCGCTTTCCAGATAAAATAAAAGATAAGATAAAACATGAACTCAACAACCCAAAAATAACCGAGCACCGTCACATTTCCAAAGTGATTTAAGGTTTTATGTTCTTAAAATTCGTAGCTCATGGTTATTAGGTATATTCAATTAAATTAAATTTCAATTAATAATGTTAATTCATTTAATACCTTGATTTATACATGTTGCGTTGTTTTATAAAACCTACACCTTTAAGATAACATTGCTCTTTATTAGATATATAGACCTACGTGCAAGGCAAAAATAAAACTTTTACGAGTACAACTTTTAGTTTTTAAATAGAATTACAGTCAATTGATACTAGAAGAACACACTTCTTTTTCTTTAGAAAAACACAATTTCTACTAGCAGTTAACACTTTGCTACAGACAGTTTTGATTCAATAGTATGTACTTCAGAACAGCATTTGATAAACACAGCAATTATTGGTAACAAAGTACAAGAGGTCATTGTTGGTGACGATACTTATCGATGCATATAAGCTAAATTGAAACGAGTTATTTACTATTGCACTAAATGCCACTTAGGAAATAATCACAAGATTAAAATGCATTTAGAAGATATACTCTACAGATTAAGTGAGCAATGACACACATTCAAATGCATTTAAAAATAACTTTAGAAAGTTTAACCAAATCAGAACAAAATTATATTAACTTATTCTTCTCATTGAGAGTTTTCATTTTTCTATTTTACGACGGGAAATGACCATATCGCAGTCGATAAAATACAAAATCAGGGAAAAATTATTCACCTTATGTGAGCAGAAACCTCTAGTCTAGTTGATATATTTTTGCTGATTCTAAAGTGTCGGAATTGGGTTGCTACCAACCGTAAATAGAGGACTATTTCGAAACCTTTAACTGGTTTCATTTGTTAATTATAGTGCGAATTAGTTAAGGTTTTAATTGATGAGATTTTCAATATTGTATTATGTTCTTGTTAATTTGACACTGATTAGTTATACGCTGAGATTAAGAGCAGAAGCGTGTCGCCTTTATTCACGTTTTTAACAGAATCTTTCTATATTTAGAATACACATTTCCGATCTAAATCTGAACATTAAAAATCAATGGAATGTCGAAGGGACAAAAACCTCATCTGGAGTTGTGTTGATGGTGTAACTTATAAATTGTGTTTAAAATTCCAATAGCGGAAACAATTTTGTATCACTTAAGAACATTTAGCTGCCATTCGGTTTGATGATTTTTGGAATTTTTAATTAATAATTATATATGAACAAGGCAACAAATCAATCACAATATGATGTTCATTTAATAAATGCTGTCAGAGGTCTTTCCACATCTTAATAATAATTATTAATTTTTTATTAATGCAAACAAATTTAAAAATCACTCAACGCAGTGCAAAGGTTCCATGTACAATATATTTGCAGCACCAGATGAACATAGTGTTTAGATTTACATACATAATATAGAGATCAAAGATCAAAAACAAAATTATTATTCGTACAGCTACAGAAACATAGCACACTCCAAGAGGAAGTTAATGATGCCACGGGCTCAATGACTAACAATTAAATTTGATGTTAGATAACACCAATTATGTATATGAATTTAATATTTATAAGCAATACTATAGAACAACATGACTTCAAAGCAGACGTGTCACAAAAAAGGGAAGGAAGAGATTAAGAGCTCTCCAAGCTGAAAGATTCAATGTTTTGCAAGCTAATAAATTACAAAGGAAAAAATGTATTAGTTATTTTCGAAACTTCTTGAATTGCAGCTAAATTGCTACATTAAAAATGTGAATTGTTGTATTTTCGTTTTCGAGAAAATTTCAAAACCATTCCCTTAGTACAACTGCTACATTCGTTTCTTCCAAACAGACAAATAATAATTATTGAAGCATATGTTGGGCCAAAAATTTTTGGCTCAAATACAGCGAAAGTGCTAATAAATCAAGTTCATTAGAACAAAACACAAAACAAAACTATGATTTAATTTAATTACAAGGTTAAGACTCCCATGTGCCATAGAAAATTCAAAGTGGACACCTTAAAATGACGCCTTCGCCCTAATAAACAAACATAAAATGCTGTGTATAAGAATTTCGCAAATCAAATTTAGCAAAAGTTTGGTGTGTCGAAAATAAGTTCAAGTTCAAACGCAAGTCGGACAAGTTGATAATGCCAGTAAATAAATATGAATGAATTTTTAATTCGCCATTATGCTATTATTTTGTGCAATTCAAAACTGTGTTCGTTAAAAATAATTTTTGAAATATTCTTTAATCATTTCAAATTTGACTACACTAAGCTTTGATCAGTTAACAATTTAATTGTATAAGAAATGGAATACTAAAGTTAAGAGTTTAAAGTTTCCACTAACTACTTAAATGTTACGTAAAAATTTGATGTTATTCTTCAATGTCATTGGGTACATAAAATAAAAGAATAAAAATACTAGTATATGTTGCAATAATTAATTAACGTAAGAGCGAAAACGACGTGTTATAAAAATTTCAAAAATAAAGGTTTCTACGTACCGGTGGTTTTGGATATTTTATTGGTTTTACTTTTGTTTGTGAGCCTACCTTAAAATCAAAAGTCAACCTTTGGAAAAAATCAAAATTCGGTTTCAACGGAAGAATTAATTAGCATTAAATGAAGCATAAAATTGAAGTTATGATTGATTTGATCCACAGAAGTTTAAACAAACTTAGAAGACTTGTAAAATCTGGAAGAATTTATACAATTTGTGAAATCAAATACATATTTAGGAAACGGATTTGAAATGAATCACCGAGGAAATTGTACGGTTTTGCCATTGAATTGTCTAGAAAGTGAACAAAATTCCATCTATATGTTTTAAACAAGATGTTGTTAAGAAGAATGAATCTATTTAATAAATTACTCGAAATTTTGAATATAATGTTCATTGCAGCATACAACCAAAAGCAAGACACAATTGTTTACGAAAATGACAGTTAAATCTTTAACAAGTTTCTAGACCAAATGAGAGAGTTCTCATATAGCGGTTTATCCCAACCTTGTACAGGATTTTGGTGATATGATTGTCAAAACTTGAATGTTACAGGTGTTTGAACCCGGCATTATGATCATGCCATTTTGTAATTATGGTTTTCATGAAACAAATGCTCCAAAGCAATGTGTCGTGGAAATTCCCAGTCATTAAAAATCAAGTCATTTGCGTAAAAACACATGAAAACGAAAGAATTCACTTACGCACAGTAACGAAAATAATGACTTAGCATGTTTTACACGGTAAATTGAAGAATAAAATGTGCAACTGTTATACTTAGAAACAACAAAAAATAATCATGAAAATTATGATTTATGCATTGAAATGAATTCTGGTGAATTTGCACAAGAAATAATGGAAAAAAGTACATCGACGACAAAAATTTCCATCCACAGATATAAATTCACTTGCGTAGGCATACTACATGAGCACAAATTATTATTATAAGTAGTAGGGAAGTTACTAATTTTGTGTGCAAAAATTTATTTCGAACAGACAAAAAGTGGTTTCAAATGAATTAAAATGAAAATTTTCGTATGATTGAAAATTGCCGCTTGAATAAATGGTGATTCAAAGCAATAAAGGGTACATTTTTAGAAAAAGAACAGTCTAGATCACTTGAAATGTGTTTGTTCATCGCTTATTGATAAGTAATTTTTGTTTGATTTTGATAAAAACAAAAAAAAGTTAAATATTTTCGGAATGTTATCTATTCTTAACAAATGGCAATGTGTTAAAGTATGATGAAACTAACGAAATCATTCTAATAGAGTTGGTATGTAATATACATATGGTGAATGATTATCACGTATGCTAGAGAAGACGAATACTGTATTACAAAATTAAGTAATACTTCATCAAATCAAGGCAAGAACGATTTTGCAAATTTGTTTTCATCATTTTTTTCTGTGTTTCATAGTAATTACATTCAAGTATTGTACAATAACATGAAGCAATATACGAATTTTCACTGCAACATGAAAATTGAATCTAACCAAATGACGATGGAAGACCGGCCAACTAACTAGTAACTACTAGCCTGGAAACCGTTTTATAGAATCTCTCTTTGCCGGTTGGGTCTGGTCGAATGATGTACCACAAAAAGTATAGAACACAATCTTAAAATAAACACACAACAACTATATGAAAAAAGTCAGTTCATTTAATTCAATTTGTCCGTCGTTTGTGAAGAAAACTGATTCATGTGCAATCCATTAACATTGACTTATGAAGAAATTACATAATAACATTAACCGAGATAACTTTTTGCACCGTGTCTTACTTTATGGTACAGATAGTACCTACTTGGTTAAAGTTATTATTTTATATGTAGTTTAAATACTACAAATTTCTTAATTTTCTATTCAATGAAATATGATTTGCTCTATTAAACAATTAATCACACAAAACACTCAATTTGGTTGGTTGGTATCAATCATATCATCTCTGATAGTTGTTATAACATCGCACTGTATCACTTTAATTGTAACTGATCAAAGTTAAATGTTCATCGAGTTAAAAAAAACCCACCTGTTACATAAAATATTATAATTCAAAATTGTTTCAATTTGGTCGATTTATTATGTTAAATTGGCTTAAAGTCTGTCGAATTTATCGGATGTGTACATTTAGAACTTTGAAAATAAAATTTTTTCACACCATACACACGAAAAATTTTATGATAACAAACAACAAATACTAACTAGTTATAGGTATTAACATTATTATTATTATTTATTTTGTTTTTATTTAAATGCAATTTTTACCTTGGTAACACCAGCACCGTACAAAACGAAAGCTTTTTCACAAGTGACCTATTCCACAGTGCGAATTTTTAACATCCGCAAGTAATCAGTTTCAGTTTCTACTCTTAATTTGGACGACGAAGAGTATCTCGATTCACGATTGTTCCGATTGCGCGGCTTATCTATGTTTAGTTATATGTTTTATTTCTTTGTATATATATATATATATAAAATTAAAAACAAATAAAATATATAATTTAAATTCAAATTCGAATATATTTTATCAATGTGTAACAGTAGCGGCAACACTAAATACTATATACTCGTCGTTTGATTAACAAAAATATGATCTGTTAGAAAACGTTCGAATTTACACAATTGCCCGCCTGCCTACCCAGGCTAGCCGATAGAGAATGAATCGAATCAAATGAATCGAAACTCGCTAAAGTACGTGTGCAACTAATTTAAGTTTTAACATCTGATGTGCCAAGTGCCGTAAGCTTTTTTCGTCATACCTGTAAACATTAGCTCCTCAACTACCATAGTACATTGCAATGAACGAACAGCTCATGTACTGAGCACTTTATTGTGTTGTCTCCTTCATCGAATACATTCAGCGTATTTGTGAATATGTTTAATTTCAACGAATTTCATTGAATAAAATATAACTACAGGTATAAGAAAGCCATGAAATGAAACCCACCAAGACCTCTGTCACGTAGTTTTTCTGTAGTTCAAGTGCGAGAGTTAACCAATGATACCTGGAACTGCTGCCAATATGGTCATAGAGAGAATACTACAACAACAAAAATAAAATAAAACACAAAACGATACCAAATACCCAAATAAGAACAATTCAAGAAATTCGTCTAAGACTTTCTAATCTACATCAACTTCTTCTTAACATCATTTCTACTTTTCATACACGTGATACACATACTCGGTAGGAGAATTAGTTGGATCTCGTCAGTCATTTAGCTGGTTAGAATCGTAGGTATCTTTTGAGCACCTACACCAATACTATACTCTTTGAATTTTTGGTGTAGATAAGTTATCGACCTATAAAATTATGGTAAGATAGATCATCAGTTGAACGTGACCAATTCAAGAAAATACAACACACACAAATCTTCTGTTCTCCTTTACACAATACAGGTGAATCAACTTAACTTAATATTACACTGGGGTCTCCCCCTGTAAGTGTACACCTGGTATGACTCAGCCAGAGGCAGAGAGTATAAACGTTTTTACTTTATTTTATGTTACGTTAATCGTCAGGTGAGATGCATAAGGTTAATGTGACGATGTTAAATTTCTTTCGTATCTCATACGAATACAATAAACATTCATAACTGCCACTGACTGCTTGAAACCTGAACGTGTTATTTTTTTATAAGATTTAACAATTTTACACTTCGCAAAAGTTCAAGTACTTTAATTGTCGCCTCAAATTTACTCGCAAGTCAGTTGATTTGAGAAGGTAAATTTTTTAGAAATTTTGCAGAAAAAATCACATTATCACACTTTATTCGAAGTGTATTTAACAACTTGTTTATAATGCAATTTCACATAGCAATTCTAATGAGATTGCAACAGAGAATTTAGCTTTTGAAAATAATAATGATTATTGATTAGATGAAGGTTGCGATAAACGTATTTTTTGTGTGAGCTCATAATAAATTAATGTAGGCGTTGGATTTGTTATAATATTATAAATTCAGTGATCCGCCATCTGGACTTGATCTGAACCTTCGCTGAGATTTTTCAATGCACGGTTACGTAATAGACTGAAACATTTTTTCTTTAGGGCTTACCCATAGTCAATAAGTGCTCGATGATGCATAAACCAAATTTTCTCCTCTAATAATCAAGAAATTGTGGTATGCTTTAGGTAAATTATTCGAAAATGATATTAACATCGTTTTCTTCGACTAACGGGGACATAACTTCTATAAGAGCTGACCGTTAGACAATGATCTACTAAAAGAAGGGCTTTTTGTCGACCGAATGCATTTCAATTAAACCACAGGAAATGGAACTAAGGTGACATCAACACACTACATTCTGTGAACAATTCAAAATAACAAAAAAAATCCACGGAATTTAAGCCGCATTTACTGAACTGCATTCTAGATTGGTTTAAGTAATAAATGAAAGTTAATATCACATCACTTTTTATTTGATGTGATTAAGTATCGTCTGTATATTTCATGAATGTAAATGATAAAACTAGATAATAATACATACCTAATTCATTCAATATATTATCAATTTTCATTATAATCATATGCAGCCTTGGGCAATGAGATAACGTTGAGCTGTATGCAACGAAAATTTAAAATCAACAAGCATTGATATCCAATTTTACAATGCTTCAAGTATTATTTTTGGTTATAAGCTTGCAACAAGGTACAAGGTACATTAGATTTTAAGGATGGCGTAGAATCTTTCATGAATAAGTTATAATTTGTGCTCCCTAGTAGCAGATGAAACATTTAAATTTCCAGGTGCATAGTGGTGTACCGTAAGTAAAAACTTGTGCATTCAATCACATTACCTTTGAACAAGAAAGGGCTAGTCAAAGAATACCGATCAAGTGAAATTTTCTTATGTAATATTCAATGGCGCCTTAAACCGAAACAAAGCTACATTTTAAAGTTATCAAAGTACTCAGACAAAAAATAAACAATAGTCAATTGAAAACATAATTCTAAAAATTGTTATGGCATAAAAAATATTTGTCTGTCGACGAGAAAGAAACTTTACAGTACAAATCATAGAAATTTAATATATTTAATTGTAATCAAATACTTTCAATGCAACTCGGAAGCGCTGGTCATCCACTTGAGTTTACCTTGTCTTTTGCCTCCTTGCCGACAGACGACACTATACTTCGTTAGTGACAGTACACGTGTTGGTTGGTTAAACAACACCAAGAAGTTACTTTGTTTCGATTTCATATTTTCACTTCAAAAATCAGTCAAAATACTCTCAAATAGGTTGAAACACACACGACAACATTAATTAACATAAAATTTTAACTAGCGACAATGTACGCCTCGAAGTAACTTAAGGCGCGAGTTAATACGAGTAACTCAAAGTGGGTTACTGACCCAATAAAAATGAAAAATTATCAGAAGTTGTAATTCGAATTACAATTGATGTAAGAAAAGCATAGAGAATTTTTGTTTTAAGGGAACTTCCTGTTGGTTCGACAGTCCTAATTAAATATTTAAACAACGTGATGCAATATTGATTTATAGTCGTAAATCATTTGAACTTACGACCTTAGTTTTTAAAAGCTTGTCAAAAAAATTAATCTTGCCCACCTTGTTTACATGATACAAACATTTTTAAAAATCTTATTATACAAGACGTTGATAATTGATATAACAAAAATTTTTTTAATAAATAATATTTTATTCATGTTTAAAATGTTAATAAAATATTGTATGAACCAATTTGAGACACAAAATTATAACACAATGTTAGTAATTTTCTAACAATTTTCAGCATTCGCTTTAATAAAAAGAGGGCCAATGTTGACCTATTCAAATTCGAAACAACTTATTACGAATAACTGATAACAACAAGTCGATAAAACAATCATGATGTGATCCGTAGTCAGCTTTTTCGTTTCTTCTTTCTCTTTACTATTTTTACTATTTTCCGTGCTTTCATCTGAAATGAGAATCATTAATTGATATTCTACTTAAAGTTTCATCAAAATATAAAGTACTTTCGATCTTGTTTGGTGTAATCTAACAAGCATTCAATGTTCTTCGAAACATTGTCTTTAAATTTGGAAAAAGAAAAAAACCTTAACACCGTACTTAGCTCCATAGAATTGTAGTGGATTTAAGTGACTCAAACTATTGTCTCAGAGTAAATATAATCAATAATTAATATAAACCTAGAATAAAAAACATGTACTCATACATTAATCAAGGTTTATTTTCAATTTTCAACTACAAATTTAGTTATTTACAAACAGTAAAAGTTTAATGCCTTGTGCATTTTTATTGCCTCATTTAAACATTTAAAACAATACGAAATGCAATCACACAAAACCGTAATTTATTAAATTTGGTTGGGTAAACATATATTAGGTATACATATTCCAAATATTTAAGGAACCGAGTCCCTGAGACATACAGTCTGTTATGTGTCTCATTTTATTCATTATTATTATTATAAATGAATCTGGGTTACTGATCCCATTAAAAATTCGTTCAAACGAAGTACATTTAATTCATGATACTATCACAAGTTGGTTATTTAATTGGGTTTCAATGTTTGTGCCTATAGCTTGTCCCATTTTCATTCAAAAATATCTGAACAAACTCCAAAAAGAGTTTCATCTGTTATTTGTCCAGAATATTTTTCCGTTCTTCAATGACAATATTCACAATTTTACTAAACTCTAGTGACAGTAACGCAATCCTGCAACTGGCAACTTCACGGAGGAGATTTTTTAACCTGCAGAAAAACTTTTGTCATTTAATATTTTTCGTAAAAGTTAGTTATTGTTTATGGTATACTATTAAAATCTCTACGAAATTATGAATATCTAGGGATAGTACGAAATATTTTTGTTAAACTAGAAAATACAAAATACGTTGTTTCTAAATCATTTTTATTTATCTTACACACTAGTGAGTCCAACTGGAACTGGGATTACAGCTAAACATACTATAGTTTCTTTTTATATACAATGAATGTTAATGCGGCACATTTATTTTTACAGTGGCAACGAAGAATAGAATAATGATAAGCGACTAATGTTATATTATGTAGTTGCAGATATTTTCACAATTTGTGAGGCGAAAGATAAGTCAATGATACGTTTTCAGCTAGCATTTCTCTTAACTTAAATAACAATAGTTTGAGTCACAAAATAAACTATTCTAACACTAAACTACTGGCGATATGTACATTGTCTCGCCGTTCCACTGAAGATTCTCGAATCATTTGTGATAGGAAACAAATGGAAATATGTGTTCTATGGTTTATATGTAACATAGAGAATATGTAAACGAATATCTCCACTGAGTACTTGATAAATTAAAAATATTTTAGAATTTAACAGCATACCAATTGTGTAGCTTACCTTGGCACTATTCGGTACTGAAGTTATTTGAGAATAATTACGATCAATTTCAGTTCTAAGTGAGATTCGCAATCCTTGTAGTGTTCGAAAATCAGAATTTTGTATACGAGATAAATGATTTGAATTTGTCAAATCTAATATTGACGGACCGAGAGCACGGCCAACCTATAATTAAAGTATAATTCATCATTTATTTATTTTCAATATATATAACTTTTATTTTACTTCTTCATAAATAGCAGGAGTATATTTCGGTGGAACAATATTTGTTATTCGGCCAACATGGTCCTTATTTCGCGGTGGGAGGATATTAACATATTTTCCAGTGTTATAATTACTTTCTAATGTATAACTTTTGATGAGTCCTGTCATCTTATAAACAGCTACACGTCCAGAACCTTCTTTTGACAGACCATCACGTTTTTCTCTTAAAAAATAATTATCAATAATCACTGAAAATAATCAGATTTGTATTGAGTAATAGTTACTTCCGATACATATTCCTTTCTGAAAAATTGCATGCATCATAATGGAAATGATGGCAGTTTATACCCATAAGTCTTGGTAAAAGCATGCATTCTATGGCATTTGTAACATTTGGAAAATGATTACCATACATAAAAACTCCTTTTTTAGAAGCATGACCATGAAAGTCTATGTACAAAAACATATTGCTACTATCATCTGTATCACGACGTTCTTTCATGATATCATCATTGTGCGCTTTTAATAGAATATCTGCATTTATATTCACATTGTGACTTGAGAGAACGTTCTTTTTAGATATGATTTTAGACGTTCCAGCAAAAGTTGTTGAACTTTTGGTACTTTTCAATTCCTTTCGCTGAACCTTTTTATGAAAATTTCTCGACTGTGTAGAGACATGTTCCCTGATCTTACAGTCAATAGTTTGTGATGTTGATGGGTCAATTGTGCGATTTAATTTGTGAATACATTTCTTATTTTTACCATCAGCAAATTTCTTTTGTATGCCTGATGTTATAATTTTTGTTGTTGTTGGTTCCTTACTAATAGTTTTCAATTCTGGTATCAATTCATTCATGAATACACGAGATTTGATTTGTTTATCTATATTTATAGTGTTCTTTATAAGTTTCACTATGTGTTCACTTTCTTCCGGTGAAGTGCTCTCCTTTGAAGAACAATTCGAAATCACATTTTCCAAATCCATGCTTTTATCATCCAATTTAACATTATCACAATCAATCTTATCTATATTAAAGAATATTATTTATATCATAAATCCTATATTTATTAATTTAAAAAACCTTTAGCAGTACATAGTATTGGATTTTCTGTAATAGCCTCTTCATCGAATTCACTAGAACCCAAATGATAGTATCTGAAATAATCTACAGTTATATACAATTCTATCATGATTTCAAAACAAATCATACTTTATTAGCTTTTTTACAGCATAAATTGAGGGCTGGGTTTGTAATTTTGGATTAATATACATTCGATTCAAATTATGACCCATAGTATCAGTTCTATACAATCCATGATATACACCATCCGGATTGAGGATTGGCACAATTTTAAATACATAAAGTTTTCTAATAGAAGAAATGTTAAATTACATTAAAAAGTTTTATAATTTATTAAAAAATTTACCTTAATGTTGCTGCTATAGCACTCTTTCGATCTAATATTAAATTCAGGAATCCATTTAATACGAAACTAGCTGGTGTTTCGCCTGGATGGACTCGTGAAGACAGAAATATTATCTAAAAACATTTTGCAAAAAATTCATGCATCAAATTTTGTGCAATTTATGAAATGATAATGTTCGATAAAAGAAGGTAGTATTTATAATTAAACCTTTTTATCTCTAAAACATTGTGAACGGCATTTGCCTGTTTCAGGAAAAATGTTCGTTAGTGTCTCTTCTTGCTTATCCTCAATACCATGGAAAGAACTGATTGTAAGCAAATCAACACGTCGTCCCTCAATCGAATGGATCAACAATTCTCTATGATAATAAATTTCGTTAAGTAATTCGTTTTTTGATAATTTTTCCAGAGCTGATAGAGAATCTGATGTTGATTCAATGAATTCATCAGAACTTTGACCTGAATTGCAATTCACGGTTGTGTATCCTGCAAATTCATTAAGTGCTACAAAGTATGTGAATTTTAATTAAAATATTTACCTTTCGGAACACTAGTACCGAACAATTTCTCCTCTCCTCCAATTGGGGAGTAAAGACGATTTATTATATACCTTAAATCATGAACACATTTCTGAAATTTTCTATCAAATTTTTCCAACATATTTTGGCATTCAGTGTATGTAAAAGGGTATGTGAAAGCATAATAGTGCTCAACATCTACTTTGTCGAGAGCACGGTGAGTAAAGCTTATAGTAAAGTTGTCTATTTCAACCTGGAAGAAAAATTAACCGTAAATCGTTAGTTTTTGTGAAAAACAACATAACTTACATTATAGACAGGCTTCTCTTTAATACGTTCCCATTTTCCATGTGGACCAATTCGCACCACAGGCTGCATTCCCTGACTAAACAATTTTGCTTGGCGATTTAAATTCCGGACGTTTATACGGACATTCTTATATGCTCTTCCACCTTAAGAACAATCATAATAGATACTACTGGACTGTAAGAACATTATATTTACCTCGTATGGCAAAAAAGAACCAAGTTCTGTTGGGATTTTCATACGGAGTGCCAAAACAGTCCGGGACTGTCCAAACATTGTACTCAGCGTGAATTATATTATCCGCTACATCAGTATCTAAATGTAAAAAATTATTTTATGAAATACGAAAATATTTTGTTCGCTCGGAAATTGTTTAGAATCAAAAATAGGTGTAGCTTAAGAAAGTAAACCCAAACTACACTTTGTAATAGACAGTTAATTTAAAGCTTCCCATAAGACAAAATTTATACTATAATTGATTTATAGAAAACGGATATTCGTCAATCAGCCGAAGGATAATAATTCCTTCCGAACAAAATCAATCAAAGTGATAAAGTCAATCAAGATGTCGTCACGAGTTTTTGGCCTTAAACCAATTCATTGTTTTTGCATGTTATCGATTTTATTTTTCCAAGTTTTTGTTTAATTTGCTTTTTCTTTTTCCAGCTTTCCCGAACCGTGCTGATCCTCAAAGTAGCTGAAAATTTGCATAGTCACTCGTATTTCAGAAAATGACATCGCAAAATGATTTGCATACTCGTGGGCATTGATTTATATAAATTCAATCAGGAGCATACCATACCATACCTTTGCATATATTTAGGGGTAGTTCCCTTAATTTAAAATAAATCAAAATCGAAAATAAAATAAATGAAAATTTTTTAGATGTACATATATAAAAGCCAAAAACAAATTGTCTATGGAATAAACTTTGGTAAACTTTAACCACACAAAGATGTGGTTTTATATGAATATGTAGAAGCAACAAACACGACCCTTTGTTTCTGAATTTCTTTGAAGTAGAAAGGTTTCTGAGAATATTCAACAATTTTCATATATCTAACATGACCCAAAATTTAGGCACGTTCATGAAACATATAATATTACCAAGGGGCATGTATGAATATGAGGTCAATAACCTTTGCACTAACTAATATTTTGCTCTGTCTGCTTTAAGCTAGAGCAGTTTATTAATGCTTAGTTTCTTGTAATATGTAATGAATCATTAACATTACAAAACAGTTTCAATTAAATTTAATCACTTTCATCACTGTTCTAGGTCATGCTATCTTTAGTGAATTTTTTACATTCAACAAAAGTTAATTGTACTTCTTCCTACAACAAAGAAAGGAAATTACTATTTGCATAAAATCAATGTTTATTTTGAGTGACAATCTTTAAGTTAGGCAAAGATAGGAATTATTGTTCTCGCAATCTCTAAAAATAGTAGACATTGGTATTTTTACGAGGAAATGTAACGAAGGTTTTTTCAAATATTTTCAACAGAAATAAATTGCTTTCAGTTGGGAAGACATACGACATTACATTGCGCAATTATAATTATTTATTTTGTCTCAGTTTCAAGAACTTTTAATACCATAGCCATTAAAACTAAAACATTTG